>CAXKWD010000012.1:50377479-51577479 GCA_964059195.1 Ectobius pallidus | reverse complement strand
ACTCCTCAGCTGATAAGGCCACCTTTTAAAAACCTACATGGATAGGATGAATGCCACGATTAGACTGCTCAGAGTGTGCGTATGGAAGAGAAAGTGCATCTGCGCAGGATATTTATACCTTTGGAGAGCTATTGTAGCAGTTGTTTCAGAGTTGTAGAAATGGGTTGGCAAGATTTCCTGGATTTTTTCAAATTTACTAAAAGGTCCCTTTCTTTATGAGAAAACGAGACAAGCAGGGTAAAATTATCAAGTGGAATGATGTGAAATGGTTGTGCTATTCATCTGATGAATTTCTTGATCTCAAGTACAAAACTACCTTGGAGGAATGGACACTATTCCATAGGTTGTGCATCAAGGGGCAAGAGACTGAGAATAGAGTGTTTATAGTAAAACCTATCACAGAGAAACCAGACCAAAAATCTGTTTAAAAAAAAGAGCTGATTTCTTTGTATCCATTCATTCCAACATTTCGTCATCAGTTCTATAAGGATTTACCTGTAAAAAAGAGTGCATGTGATAAAGACCCTGTGGATTATTGGGGAAGTCTTCAGTAAATGTGTTTTTCCAGCATAAATTGTACAGCAATTTGTAAGCTGATAATAGTTCAAATTAAAATGTTACATAAAATTTAGCAGTTATACCAAATGACATAAGTCAGTCTTTTTTCTTGTTCTTAATCACTTAAGTCAAGTATTTTGTGTAGTTTTTAAGACATGAAAAATATTGAACATCATATTGAATGAGTTCATAATGTAATAAACATATATGTATTTCATTTTTGTACCATTATCCAGTTAAGAGCAATTAAAAAAAAAGCTCCTCCTGAAAAATTGCCTTTTTTTACTTATGTGCCGTTTCCCGCCACTCATAGATATATAAATAATAATCACTTCCTTGTGTTGTTTAAAATCAAATCACCATTTTGTCAGCTATCAGATCACTGCATTAGGCCTACTGAAATAAGAATGTAAAGAACAATGTGTTTTATCCTGTTCACTGGCAGCAATACAGATATTTGATGAATTAATCCTGCATATTAATACCTTGATGTATCCAGTAATGAGCTGACATTTAATCAGATAAAATTGCTTCCTTGCAAGCATTATATAAGATAAATGACCATCATAGATCTATATCAGAGGCATTACTAAACGTTTTTGGTCAATATCAAATGTCATCATATGAATGGAATAGTCACTATAAAAAATGTTTATTTTATTTGTATTTGTAGATTCTAAATATTAGTAGATAGCAGTAATGTTATAACTTGAAGATTAGCCTACTTAAACATTAAATAGGCTTATCTCAGATTTAATATAAATAGAGATTTCTTGTTTTCCCCCACTCATCATTATGTCAATGACTTTAGTTTTGAACTTCTACAATAGAATTGCTTCTTCTTTCCAGTTATGTAAATACAGTAAAGAAGGTGCAAAGCGACTTGTTTCAATAGGTAAATTAGAGCAGTGGTCTAGTCCTGATTATGGAGAGAATGTTTTATGTATAACATCAACCAACCCAAACCACCATGTGCCTGGAAATCAACCAGTAGACAGCTGGTACAAGGAAATGAGTCTTCATCCATTTGGTTCTGAACCAAATAATTTAAAATCATGTATGATTTATTTTCACCACATTTTCTTTACATACCGGTACTAGACACTTTTTTAACCTGAAAAAATCTTACATGATACATAAACATGACTTTCTCGGCTCAACTCAGAGACAATGCGATTTGCTTGCTCACATTCCCACATAGAGTAGTAAGTTAAGTTAGCCTAATGCAAAGCACTGGCGGCTTGTGGCCGGAAAATTAGGTGAAGAGGAAAAAAATGCCACATGCTTACGTTAATAACCAAACTCACCTATGTCTTGTATAGCAAATCAATCCTTCGATAGTCCTTTAAGGCTGCAAACTTGTCGGTGATATCATCATAGAATGGCTGCATTTCTTCTAGCTGCAGTAAAGGTTCTTTCTGAATTGAAATATTCGCTAAATAAGATACTTGTCTGGCAACAGTTTTGATCCTTCATTTAGTAGGCCTACGTCGTGATCTGACAGCTGGCACAATGATGATTTGATTTTAAACAATGCGGGTAAGAATATAGTTATTATTTATAAAATCTGATACATTTTATTCATGGAATACTCTTAATAAATCCCAATCGGGATTATGAGTTTCATGAGATAAATTCGATCCTGCTTCTCCGCCACGAATCTATCGATGTTTATCGTAATTATTATTCTCCTAATCAGATTATTCAGAATATTCCATTCATGCGATGCGGACTTGAAATTGACTAATAATCTTTAGCAATGCCTCGGATATCGACCAATGACTGTTGTTTATCTTATAAGTTAATATGCTTGCAAGGGTCGGAAAGATGCAATTTTATCTGATAAACTTCAGCTCGTTACTGGATACTTCAAGGCATTAATATGCAGTGATTAATATGTCACATGTCGTATGATTGCCTATGAAAAAATATGCATTGTAGGAATGAAACGTCGTGATTCAACGTTGTCATCCTATGGCGTCCTATCGGTGACGATCTCCGAAGATGGTTCAGTGTTGTGACACGTGACAGTGGGCTTTCATCACAGTACACAGTAGTCTTGGTGACACACATTAAATGAATTAACTTCTAGTCTCATCCCTATGCCTCACTTTTGTGCAATAGAATCGAACGCCTATAATTTTTTTTTCTTCCGTTAATGATATTTAATTTTATGAGGAGGAATCCAAGCTCCTCTACCGTTCATATTTCAATGAAGTATATGGTTGTTTATAAATACCTTTTAAATAATTAATTGAAAATTTTTAAGACTAAAAATTCTAGCTCTTTAGCGCCTATGCAAATCGTGTGGAAAATTTAAACAAAATTGTTAGAGTTTTTTTATAAAATCGTGAAGAATGAAAGTCTGTTTTAGCCTCGCCCAAAGATGTAAGACTTAAAAGCCTGGGTTTGCACAAATGATAGCTGGCTTATAACTACCCATCAAAGCATAAGGATACCGTATAAAAGTAAGAAAAAGTCGTCAATCTCCCCAGAAAATATCTAATCCAAATACGTGTTATTTATACACGATGTTTAGTTCTCAAGCCACACAGACACGTTCCTGAAAATATTATTGGACAGAGGAGAATTCAAAACAGGTATTTATGTTAAAAACATTGATTTCGAACATTTATTACCTTTGGTACAGGTAGAGGAAGTGAAATTGGTGCTTTGTTATTAATGGAGCTGTTAGCAGAAGAGGAGTAGGTATGAAACCCGCCAGACACTGTCATTGTAGCAGCTAGCTGTGGTAACCGCACGCCATCATGAAGCCGAAGGACGACACGCTCTGTATTATAGTGCAACGGTCTCAACAAGGAGCTGGACACCTTCGTGGGTAGTCTGATCCCCTCAGCATGGATGTGGATAAGCGAGAAAAATGCTGCTTGCAGCATGAGCCAGCATCATTTTCAGTGCACCAGACCACCCATGCAACAGGGGAAGTGAATCAAGGCTAGTAAATAACTTGTTCTGCTTCGTGCTTGCTTGCAAGACTCGGGAGCTCTCTGGCGTCTCCTCCTTTGACACCACTCGTGGCGGGCAATACAAAATTACAAAAATGCATTTATAGTAAAAACCAACATTCATGATATGGGAAATAAACTTTAAAAATACGTATTGTAAAGGAAAAATACTGGTGAAGTGCTACTTCACCTACTTCACCTGAATAGCCGCCACTGATGCAAAGCTGTATTGTTCAAGAGTAGGGCCTGGATTTTTAGGTTCTTATAAACCCTGAATTAGTTATTTAAGTTGCACTTTCATCAATACAATTTAAAATCAATTAAAAATATATTGATTAATTTTATTTTTACTTAGGTTCCCATCATTCTGAACCATTAAACTATAGGAACACTTTTGCTTTGTTTTCAACAGTTATACTTTATAGAATAGAATTAATTTTAGAATTGCTCCTGTCATAACCGCATAAACTCCACCACATAAACTCAAAATTCAATTAATCATCCAACTATTAGGATGCCTTTTGCTTCTAAAACCCAAAGATTTCAGTTCACTAACATTTTACTTTACTGGCTCAATCGGGTACAAAATGATAAAATTTCAAAATGCAATGCTATATTTTTTTTACAACTGTACTGGCAACAATGAGCAAGGCAAAGTGGAGACAGATATTTAAAAGTAATTTTTAATAGAACATAGTAACAAATAAAGATCACGGTAAATTAATTACATATTATTAGTTTCATTAGTATCTTATTGTATTTTAATTATAAACTAAGTATCTTATTGTATTTTAATTATAAAACAGATTTAGCCATTTTTAGTTTTAACTTCTTATTTAGACATTTTTAGGCTTTGTAAGATTGGACTACATAATTGCCATAACAATGAAATGGATAAATATCATGGGTAGCTAGCAAGGAACAAAATAGTTTAATGAGGTAGGATTTAAAGCATGACATTATGAAAGAGATAATTACTTTATAACTACCTATGAGAGAATTTATATATAGGCCTATATATATATATATATAAAAAACGCTTCAAATGAGTTTTCGATCTTGGTAAATGATTTGAGAATATAAAATTAATCAAAGTTGTGGCCATTTTTAAGAAAATTTCAAAAAACTAAACTTTGATAATGTCAAGTAAATCATTAATATGTTTCATACAACATCCCTGAAAGATACTTGATTGGCAACTACTTTCTCTTATTTTTAATGCCATTTTACATTAAGAAAACATCATTTTTCATGATTTTTTCAAAAATGGTCTAACAATTTTGTTTAAATTTGTGCATTAGGTGCTTATACTAATGCTTCTATTGAAAAATATTTTCCAAAAAAACTCTCAAGGGTAGTTATAAGCCAGTCATTGTTTGTACAAACTTAGGCTCTAGGTCTTGAAGGGCAAACAATGCCCATTGTGTGAGGCTGAACAACTGAGCAAGCACTCCTTACAATACAGCCTCTTAACCCTTTCAGAGCTGATAATAGGGTAGTCATGAAGTGAAATTATCAGTGGGCTCTTAGCTCTAAATCAATTATGAAAATTTAATTGAAAACTGGTTTTTGTGAATGACAACCATAACATGTGGATAAAAATCGTCACATTTTAACATAAATAATTACTCATTTTAATCTTATATAACTGTCTTTTTACAATTTTAGAGGTGATGCATTTATACATCGGTAGGAGTGAAAAGGTTAATCCATAACAAAATTAGAAGAGAGAAAGTTATATTGTCCTTATCAATACATGCTTAACCTGTGAGACTACAGAGACTATTTCCACGTAAATATACTGCTCAAAATTGTTTCTGAGAAGCTATCTTCTCAGTATCTTTAAGAAGGTTTAATAGGAATCGTTTAGAATGTAGCTGGTATTTCAACAATAGCACTTCTGGTGAGCTAAAGATAAACACCGGGATATGTGAATTAGTTGAAGAATTCAATGTTGTACCGGCACGTTGCCATGATAGCTCAATTGGTAAAAGCAGCCGAAGATCCTGGTTCAAATCCTGGCTATGGCAATGAATTGTTCACTCTGACTATACCTTTCCATGTTAGCCTACACATGGCCATTGTGAAAGAATTATCATTTAAAAGATAAACACTTCTAGGGTTTCACAGACCAGCTAAGTTCACTGGTATCAGTCTATATTTTAGCTCCACTCATGTGCATTCCTGCATGCAGTATTGGTTTCATTCTCTGTTAGAGTAGATTTCTATGTTAGTACCAGTATCTCATTTTAGTATGGTGTAAGCACTGTAACTGCATCATGGCATATTCATATGAAACAGAAGAGAATTATACATTTGTTGGAGGAAGCAATGGCTGAAATGATGCTGAGGATTCTGAAGATGGAGAACCCAATTTTGAAGAAATCCATGACAAGAATGTAACAATGATTCAGACACTGAACAGGAAGCATCGGGTGATGAAACAGGAGACAATGATATGGTGCAAACAATGAAGTGTTTATCGGTAAGGATGGAACAGCATGGAAGTCACATGCTCCACCAAAGAACTCGTGCACATGTTCTCATAACATTGTAACTATTTACTGGGTATAAAAAAATGCTGCAAAAAATGTTGTAAATCAGTTACAATGTTGGGAACTGTTTTTTGATGAACAAAATATGCATATACTTAAATTTAATTTATTATATAAGTTGATTATACACACTTTTAGGCTAAAAATGTAAGTGAATAATGGTAAGTGAAACATAAAAGTGTGTATAGTCAACTCATATAGGCCTAGTAATTAAAATTTCTTATAATAAAATTGCTTCACTGTGTAAGCTCCACAAAATCTTATGCACATTCTTGTTAACTGCAGTAATAGGCTATATTCAAAGTATCCAGGGAACTTTTCTAGGGAGGGAGATGCCCAATTAAATAATTGCTTTCTTGAGATTATTATACCTTCTGGTCTCATGCGAGCCCACTAACTAAACCTAAAAGATTTGTAGCAAAGCGATGGCACAAGAGTAATTAATATTTCCCCTTAAAATGGGAAATAGTGGATTTTGCTTTCTCCTTCGGTGTCTCAGATTCAACAAAAAAGAAACAAGATGTGAGAGACAGAAAACAGGTCATATGGTGGCAATATGAGAGGTCTTTAACCTCTTAAGAATTTTATTTATGAGTATATTATTTATGATAATTTTTAGGGGGTGATGTGAATTCACTTTTTTTTATGATAAATTAGTTTTTATTTCATTTATATTGACTTGGGACTTGACCACGTTTTCATTATGATAATTTAATGTATTAGGCATGTAAGGGATTTCTACCATTGTCTTTAAATATTTTGATATTATTTTTAGAGTTGAGGCTCATTGCATAATATACTTTCAGAAGGCATATACAGTTTCTGAAAATGTGACAGCTGACAAAAAACTAGAACCATTCCTTGGAAGGTGCAGATTCCACCAGTACATGCCAAATAAGCCAATCAAGTATGAGGTAAAGATATTTGCAGCAGTGGGTGTGTTTTACACATTCAATAATTAGGTGTATGTTGAGCAACAGCCCGAAGCCCCATACAGACAGGACAACAGACTAATTGAACTTGCTCCAAGATTTTGCCGACCTAACATTAACAAAGGGTGCAACATAACTTTTGAAACTATATTACAAGATGATACTCTGAGGAAGAATAAGAGACAGATCTCCTTGGCATTTACTAACTCTAAAAACGGACAAAAAATCTACGTTTGACTTTCAAGAAAACTGCACCTTGGTCTCATATGTGTTGAAATGAAGCTACATTAATGTAGCTAGAAATAAAAAAAATGGCTGATGGTAGTATTTTATAGTATCACGAACAGTGCTGCAATAAATGCTGCCATTATTTTCAACACAAACAGCAAAGAAAATCTGATGAGAAGAGAATTCTTGAGATAGCTTTCTTTCTCACTCCTGCAAGTATCTTCAGCAATGAGCATTAACAAAAATGTTGCCAAAAAAAGTTACTGAAAGGATTGGACAGCTTTGTGGTGTGAAACCTTCTGAAGCCGAATCAATTGTGAGCTCACAAGAACTCTGTATGGACTGGAAAAGCAGGAACAGAAAAACAAGACATTTTTGTAAAAACTGCAAGAAATACATTATGATACCGGTACATTATGATACTGTATGAAAATTTAAAAATTTGCTTTGGAGCTATAGATTAAATTGATTGATAATGATGCTACTTAATTTACTAACACTTCCTCCATAATACATCAAAATGCCCATTTACAAAGCAGTAGCAGAACAGTATGGAAAAACAAATGAGTAATGAACTGACTCGAATTTCACGACACCGTTGCTAGGAGACTAGTGTTTACAACAAGGCCGACAGAGGAAGACTTACGATACAGTAATGATCAGCAGTTGTGTTGCTGTTGCATGAAACGAAAAGCATTGTTGTGACTCAGATGCATTTTCAACAACAGTTTAATACATGATGAGCCCCTTGCAACAGAATAATTCAGAAGCTGTATGAGAAATTTGTGCAGGAAAGAACAATATTGGAACCGAAGCGACCCCGGCTGAAGTCCATTTGTATCCCAGAGAATATGGAAGCAGTAAGAGTTGCTGTACAGAGAAGCCCCAGCAAATCGTGTAGAAAGGTAGCAATACAACTGGGAATATCCAGACATTCCATTCAACGGATTCTTAAAAGTGACCTCCATATTTACCAATACAAGATGACCTCTGTGCGTAAGCTCACAGATGAACACAAAGCGACAGAGACTACTGTTTGTTTGCTGGGCAGAGGATGAGCCACAAACTCTTAACAATGTTTGGTTTTCTGATGAGGTGCATTTTCATTTGGACAGTGTGGTTAACAAACAAAATGTATGCTTTTGGGCTACTGAAAATCCACAAGTGCTTCATGAACAACATCGTGCTCCAAGGATTACAGCGTGGGCCACAATTTCCAGGCACGGACTTATCGGACCATTTTTCTTTGAAGAAACTGTGAACAGTGAGCATTACTTGAACATGCTCTGCAATAACTTCATTCCACAGCTTCTTGCTACTGCGTTGCCTTTCAATACACAGTGGTTCATTCAAGATGGAGTAAGGCCGCACACAGCAAACATAGTGATGGATTTCTTACATGAACTTTTCAACATGTGGGTCATTTCACTCAGGTTTCCAGGTCGTTTCAATGACGGACAATTTTGGCCCCCAGTAGTCCTCATCTCAACCCATGTGACTTTTTTCTTTGGGGGTAACTAAAGGAAAAGATTTTCCTGAAATGTCCACATGATCTAATGGAGCTCAGCAGACTTATTCTTCAAGCATGCAGTGAAATCACGGAAGACATGTGCCGTAGTGTAATCACTAACATCAGTGGAGCATGTGCTGAGTTGACAATACTTTTCCATGGTGTGCTATTCAGTGTGGTATATGATTGTTTTGGATTATATTCACAATGAAGTTTGTATTCAACAACAAAATGGTGACTCATTTCGTGTGCCACCGTTTATTTCTACTGGCCGGAAGAATTTGGCATCCCAAGCTTATAAATTTGAACTTGATGATTACAAGAGGGGATTTTACGTTGAAACACTAGAGGAACCTGCAGTGAACCTAGTTAAAATGGAAGGGTCACAAAGAGCAAACAGGATACCTTTTAAATTTTGTACACAATATTCTTATATTATAAGCTAAAACTTTTATTTGAAAGGGTAATTCTAGGTCGGCCATATTTTGCATAAAGAGCCAACAGTGTTCTGTTTCGTGAGGCTGAGACAAGTGAATACCCTCCCCCTGCAATATGCACTCTTATACTTTAGTGGAATGTGAATCTCTGTGGATTGAATCCGATAGTGATTGGTCCGACCGCTCCAATCAGAACATTACATAATAAATCGGCTCATTCACTTATGGAAACCCAAAGTTTCCTAAAGTTTATTTCATTGAATATAAGACACCCAAATCTACAGTTAAAAATATAGAAATTCAATTCTGCTCTTCTTGAATTTTGAAGAAAGTTCCAAAGAACAATTAAACATCCAAGAGACACCTATAACCGCTAGCAGAAATATTTTGAAAGCATTATGGATACCATCTGAAATTGAAACCACCCCTGAACCAATAAGCTCATTAGACTACACTTCAGTACATACCAACCTGTCTCTCCCAGATAACCTGAGAAGCTCAGCACTTAGTATGCTAAATGAGGAATACCCCGGAAATCAGAGGTTAAGAGTTTTCATAGACGGCTCACAAACAGATGACAGAGGAGCAGGTGCTAAAGTTTTCTGCCGATTATTCTCACTATATGCTTCAGTAGGTAGATACCAGAACAACTTTGATGGAGAAATAGAAGCCACCTATCTAGCCCTACAAAACCTGATTTATAGAGTCAAATCATTTGAAAAGCAGTTATACTCTCAGATTCACCAGCTGCTATACAAGCGGCATCCTCAAATACCAAACCCCATTCATCTAGAATTCAGGATATTAAACACCTATTAACAAAACTAAGAACGTTAAAGAAAAGCATTTCTTTACAATGGATCCCTGCGTGGAAGGGATATAGAAGATAATCTTAAACAAATCCCTTGAAAAATGAAAGAATGAAACTACTCAACTTACTAAAATGAAGAAGTGGGAGAGAATAAATGACCTAGGGACAAAAACAAGAGCAGCCCAAGGAAGGAAGCTGTAGCAAATTTCAGACTGGAAACAGGATATGACTGTCTAGCTGCACATCTGGCATCTGACAGAAGAGTGCACCATCTGTAAGGCTGCCGGATTGGTGATGGACTCAAAGCACCTGCTTCAGTGCACAGGACTCAGCCCAACTCAGCAAAAACAAGGCAATCTACCAGCTCTATACTGGACAGCCAGAAACAAGATGAACCAGTACTCCATTCCCTAATAATTGTTCATTGTATATTATTATTGTTATATATGGATTTCTGTTGTCTGAAGATATCAAATTTTGTATTAAAGTTATATCCCAATAAAGCCATAGGTTACAACAACACTAGAGGAAAAAGTCATTGTATTAATTTTAACTGAGACACTAAATCTGAAATGGGTGGACAGGTTTGAACTATCTATATTAATAAAAGGTGTCTGTCCTCCGTCTGTCTGTCTGTCTGTCCGCGATGCCCAGCGAAATCTACTGAACGCAGAGATCTGAAATTTTAAACATAGATGGGCTGAAAGGTGGGTCATATGCGCATCGAAGCCGGATTTTTAATTTTAGCTTTCGTTCGCGAGTTGTGAGTGAAAAACTGGCAGAAAACGTGATTTTAGCGCTGTCAAAGCATCAGATTTCAGTAATACATTTCAATGTCAAATCAATTGCAGTTGGCTTTGGCTATTTTTGTCATACCGTGGTAATAAAAGCATCGCGATCGCTAGAATGTTGTAAGCCCACGCTGGTCGATTCATTTGTTTAGAATGTCAAGGTCTGTAGACATATGAAATTTTCAACCTACACGGAAGAGGGATAAT
Source organism: Ectobius pallidus (assembly GCA_964059195.1). NCBI lineage: Eukaryota > Metazoa > Arthropoda > Insecta > Blattodea > Ectobiidae > Ectobius > Ectobius pallidus. Next base: position 51,566,484 of record CAXKWD010000012.1, on the reverse strand, counting down.
CAACATAGACCTAAATATGGTTAAACATCGTTCGGTTTGGACGAAACTCACTATACAGGGATTTTATGGGCCAAGGAACTCGAATCTGAGGTCGCTTTTACCAGGCGACGCTATCTAATAGTGGTATGTAGTCCACGTGATTTAGGAGTTAATAAATATAATGATTTAACTATTATGCTCTTAATTTTTAATTTTTGAAATAATTATCGCGGGCGAAGCCGTGGGCACATGCTAGTACTTAATAATTTCTAATCAGATGTAACAATCTAAAAATAAATATTATATTCTAAGAGCTTTTCTTCTGCTCAATCTGATGATATAAATTCTGATGTGAGATTATTTCATTACACTATAATTAATTAATAAAAATTGATTTGGGACTTAACCCTTCCATTACATATATCGTGTTCTATATCAAAAGGAAGCTCGGGGATCATTTTATAATATTGTGATATTCATTTAATGGTGATAATTTTTATATAACCAAAATAGAAGAATAATGATTTTGAGATTTGAATTTTAACAGTCATAAATGTCACAGATCCTAAGGTCACATGATAGACTTCAACTTCCCTCCACTTCAGCACCACCAATACAGTATAAATACCAGTTGTTTCGTGCAGAGAGCTCACCTTAAGTTCAGCAGTCAACCTCTGAAGATGCTTGCCACAGACTTGAGCAAAATGTCAGGTTCTAAGACCAAAACCCAACAGCCCGGAAGACCACGTTAACCCACTGTCATTATTACTTTCAATTTTTCATTGGCAGATTTGGTCCCCAGATTTAATTTAAACCAATAACTGCCTGCTTGAAGTGTATTGTATTGATTAGTAGAGGACATTTTATTTGCATTTTTGGTTGAAGTTTTTTACCTTCTTTGATAATATATCACCTATCTCACTACCAGTACGGTGATTCAGTGGAATCCATTGTAATATCATATTTTTATTAAGATTTTGCTTTTAATAACAGATTTCAGAAAAGGAAGAAGTTCTCAATTTGATCCATATAATTCCTTTGTGTGTGTTTTTCCGATTACTCCAAACTGGCTGGATGGATTTCAATCATTTTCTTAACATGACTTTTTTTCTGAAATTGATTCTGTTTTTTTTATAATACTGAAATTAGTTATTTATGTTCATAAATAGAGCCTGGATTTATAAGCAAAGTAAAACAGTAAAATGAGCACAAAGATATGAAATAAGCTACAAAATGAGCAAAAAAAATTGTTACATGAAAGTCAAATAAATTATTAGTTTTATAGAAATCTTATCTTTTTCACGGCACTTCAGTATGTAAAGAAGGTCATCTGCAGATTATCTGGTATGAAGCTCTTGCGTCTGTAAGTGAAGAAATGATTTGTAAAGTGAAAATGTTCTTTCAACATTGCAGGATGTCACAGGCACATGTGAAAAGCAACTCAGCTCTTCGATTACTTCCTCTTCAATACCTGTTTCTTCAACAGAAAGTTTTTAGAAATCTGAAAGAGTGTTTTATAAATATCGGATTTTTCAGTAAAACTATTAGCTGATAAAAGAAAGGAAACCCGTGATAATGGCATCTAGGAGTAAAATCAGCATTTTCAATGTGACAATTATGCCAAGAATGCCAGATGCTGGACATAAATAATGCCTACCACTAGAAAAACATTGCTATAAATTCCCCTATAACAGTTATTAGAAATCCAGAATTTTTAGCATGCCCTTAAAACACAAAAATCCACTGGGATTAGGAAGTGGTTAATCACACCCAATTTGGGAAGGTTGGGAACACTAGCTGTTTCAGATCTGGAGATTAATTAAAATGCAGAAGATAATTCCAGTGAGTTTATAAAGTACTATTACTAAGGGTATTTTGGACGTATATTCAAATTCTTTTTCCAGGATCTATGGTGACAAAAGGCGGTCTTTAGACTAGGGGCAAAAAATAAAATGCTTGAGGCTTTTTGAGATGAAGTTAAAATTATAATATTTAGAAAATGCTCTATTCAAGTTATATTTACATCCATACATTATACATTTGAAGGATAGTCTCTTTCCTCAAAGTGAAAATAAATTACATTTGATTTAAAATACATTGCATTCAGTTGTATGTCTTAAGTTATTAGTTTTGAAACACTCAATATAGACATTTATGTGATGCTATTGGTCCAGTAATTAAAATGGCTTTCACTTAGTCCACAGTCTTGAGTGTTATTTATTCTAAGCTGTCACCACATTGAACATAAGGTTACAGTAATGTACTGTAGAAGTAACTGTTGAGTGCACTAATCCATTCCAGATACAACTATTTTTATTGTTACCTGTAGGCTCTAATTTTTGTCATAAATCCATTGCCCTTTTAATACGTTTTCAATTTACGCACTCATTTACAAGGAAAAGAATATAAAATAAATTCCATCATTGTAATTTTAAGCCACATACAATATATAAAGTGAAATAAAATTATGAATATACATATGTAATAAAAATATTCTCCTTAAAAACTATTTTAAAAACTGATATTTAAAAAAGATCTCATATTGCTCTGCTCTACAAACAAAAACACAGAAGAAAAACTTGGGAACAATTTAAACTATATCTCTTAGGTGGAGTTATATAAGAAGCAAATTTTAGGTTTAGAATGTGTGCATTATGCCATGGTGGTTATTTTCTCTTTAATGTTTCTTATAACACGCAATATCAGTTTAATTAGGGGCTAGCACATTGAACTTATGTGAAAAGCATGGAAAAAGAGCACCTGTCCATGAAGAACACTCTTCTAGAAGCATTCCAAGCAGAAGCTACTACATACCATACCAGGTAAGTATAGCTGGATTATATTCCTTGTGTGAAATGTTATACACCAATCAAGAATCAACATTTGTAGGGGGAAAGATTAACAAAATCACAAGAAATTTCTTCAATTAATGCAAATAAGAATGGTTATTCAGAAGTTGGGATCTCTTCCCTAGACACTATCTACGGACGGAGGTATTTCATCTGGAACAAGTTTGTGGTCAAGAAATCAGGGAGTTGACTGGAGCTCTAAATGTGACAGAAGTTGTAGTGATCCATATCAGGATTTCTTCTTTTGAAAAGATCGTACTCTTCCCTGAATTCTTTCAGCCATTTCTGGGTAGCTAACACGTCAAGATAATAATATGTTACTTTTCCTGAATCCAGTTATCATAAACAATATAGTCAGCTAAAAAGATCAAGAATAATTCAAAGTAAGATAAGCTCACACAAAAAGGCAACCCTACCAACAACAGCAAGACCAGTATGTTTTATGTAACCTTAAAATGTTGAATGACAACTTACCGGTATGCTAAAAGATGTTCTGAGATAGTTTTTGTTCTATAATAAACCTTTGATTATAAATGTTTGTTTACATTATTTCAACCTACCTAAGAGAATCACACTTGTTTCATTAGGTCAGTAGCTTATGATGTCTACAAAAACACAATAATATTACTTAGGGCTTACACCAGTATTATAATAAACCTCCGGATATCTGCCAGACTGCACATTCATCCAGAAATTATAATTTTACGTTCATTAATCAGTTTGGGCTAGCCTGTATAAGCCAAATCGGAAATAAGTAAGCTACAGGGTCTTTCATAAGTAACTGATCACTCAAAGTCTTAACAGACTTTTATGATTTTTGGATATGTTAAACATCCAAAGAACCAAAAACCCATTCTGGTGCTGTAACAGTCAATTTAGTCACAAATGTGCTCTTCAGAAAGCAGCACTTGTTTTTTATGAGTATTTGCATTGGTGTAACAAATGAGGGGCATGGATACTTCGTTGGCATGGAATAAGTGTAACTATAAGGTGGCAAAAAAGCTTTTATCTCTGCTTCAATGAACAAAAATTGGTAGCTCCAATTGCTTGGCTACCACAATCTCTTGACTCAATTCCCCTGGATTTCTTTCTATGAGGATTCGTGTGTTTGCAGATAAGCCTTGCACAACCCCAGAATTTAAGGAAAGGATTGTGCCAAACAAGAAACAAATCAAACCATTGCCAATGGCAATACCACCCAAATTAATCAAATAATATAAAACAAAACTAAATTACAAAAAAATAAAAGGGAGTAAAATCAAGGCCAATCTTACCTCACTACTTAGACCAGTGGAGACTTCTGGTGGGCAAATGCATGATCAACTCGAATTTACAGCACCAGGAAAGGTTCAAGGTAGCAAAATAAATTCCATCCATAAACAACAGAAATATAATAATAAAGTAGGAAGAGCGCACAATGTGCATTTGGGACATGACTTAGTTCTCGGTGCAGAACTTCACTAATGTTTCTGTGCGGAGTCTGCAGTTCATCGCATGATATCTCCCACACTCAGAGCCACATCTCTCGCAGACACAGTCCATGCTGGGTTCATGATGCCCATTATAAGAAACATTCTCACCAACAACTGGGTGGAAATCAGTGATGGAATTGATAGATCGAACCCTATACACCAGACTTTGGGGGTCCTACAAGGAGACCCACTAAGCCCGCTACTATTCATAATAGCTACAGCAAACAACTGAAATATGTATAATGCTGATGAATAAAGCCAATATAAGGGAAGGTGCAAAATCTTTGTTCATAAAGTATAGAATAATGACTGTGATTAATCTGTATATAATGGAAATAATAATGCACATTAGAAAAAATGTAGAATCAGAGGCAACACTCCCAATCACAATACTAGATACAAGGACAACCAGGATGTTCCCTTTTGTAGACTCTCAAAACAAAATGGAATTTTTATATTTTCGGACTCATGTTATATAACAAGTTGACAATTGAATTAAGAGAGCAGAAATCAGCCCTGTGAAAACAAAATGTTAGGGCCATGGGAGCTCTTTCCATGTTGGAAGGTTTAACTCATGTAACAATACTGTAGTACTGGTACAGTTTTAGACTCATATTTGAATGATATAGGCTATCACAAATTCATTAAAGAACTAGAAATTATGTGTTCTAATATAAATTAATTGAACACAGTACAAAAATTGTGATATTCAACTGTAGTGACATCTAGCAGAACACTGCTTAAACTAGAAGAAAAATGAAGAAAATGTTATAAAATGTTGCTACTGTTTTTCAGATAGCAATCCCGTAATTAGTGTCTGGTATTAATGCATGAGAAAATATTACCTTCCCAATAGGATAACTTACTGTAAGATGCATATCTGATACCAGCAGAATATCTAACAATTGTAGATCAAACCCTCAACCAACATAGAGAAAAATTTGGCTTCATAATGTATGTTCTCCTGAGGAAAAAGGGGATGGGTTATGAAACTGAGGATTTTACTAAAGGAAAGCAGAAATAGCTGCCTGGAAAAGAAACAAACTAAAAATTCTACTTGTTGACTTTAATCATCAGTTTCTCTGGTTTTGATGACAGGGAATATGTGCTCAAATTTAGGAACTGTTTAGAATATCAGACAAGGCATGTTACACATTATTTTATTTTCTCATTTACAGTGAAACCGCACATTCTCTATTACCGGTATTCATAATTACCAGAATTTCTAATATGGTCCCTAGTGGTGTAATATTAAGAAGGTATTATTTATAGAAAAATACTATAGTCTACTTTACAACCTTCAAATTCAGATGAAGAATTTGAATAACTGCTAACTGAACAAAATTTATGGTCTGGATTTAAATCCCAAATTTGTTAAAATTATTGTCATTAAGGTTTTATATAGGGTAATGTTTATACAATAAAAAAAAGGAAGGAACTATTATTGAATATTTTGTATCCTTCACTGAAATTTAATGCATTATGCTGTCAGTACTTACTATCATTTCTGGTTTTTCTGAAGATATCTTCCAGTAATGCTCCAGAAACCTGTCTCTAGCAAATACAAATATTCCTTCTCATTGAAGTGATCCAAGAAGCAACAATCAATTTTCATATATTTAAACAAAATAAAATTAAATAAAAGAATATTTTATATGTTTCAATGGAAAGAAAAAATCCTCATTTCATGTAAATAATTTCTTTTCTTAGTTACATCAATTTGGAATTACATTGAGCAAAGTGCAAAAAGAAAATGAAACATTATGGCCAATAAGCTCCAAGTGAAAATTCTTTATCCATTTTTTCAATTGCCCATATCACTTAAATACAAAGAAGGCATTTAACAGAACTTATGGTTCAGTTTCATTGTCATCACACTTATATGTGATTTAACATACTGATATGTTAAAAATTAAACACTAAGAAATAATTAGGACATATCTCACCATTATCATCACAGTAAAAGTGATAACTCGCCCATTTAGGATCAGAGAGACGTAACTACATTTTTGCCGTTTTTGAGTTGATACTACCATCAGAAACACGGAATTGAGATCTATCTTGGGATCAAAGAAGCGTAACTCTATCTACACTGGTTTCCATTCTAGCTGCTAGCGTATCCACATTTTTAGAAAAATAACAAGAGTCAGACAGACGAAAAAGCAGTTCCGTTTTGAGACTGCAGCAAGTAGTGTTAATTTCTGAAATGGAACAGCTGTTACGTTTCTCTGATCCTAAGAGAACTGCTGCTTTACCCAGATTGTTGTAAACGGATTGCCGCCATCACTCTGTGGCAACAATCAAAAATAACTTTCTATCAACAAAATTGAACAATTATCAGTCTTGAATGAGTTTGCTAGTAGACATGATCGTAATGGAGTCCAGTCCAGAGGAAGAAGGATGGTGAAAATGTGTCTGAAGGAATGGAATTTAGAGAAATTGTGTGAGTATAGAATGCATTTATTAGAATGCATGTCTGTAGGACAACATATAGCATGCATTATAATGTTACTCGTTTTGATAAAATTTATTTCAGCAATTTACTTGTTTTGGTAGAATGTATTTCATCATATCACTTGCTCTGATAGAATGTACTTCAGCATATTGCTTGGTTAGTTTAAATGTATTTCAACATGTCACTAGTGTGGATATAGCATTAATTTGTATATACTGTAACCTAACTATACTCTTGTACTTTTTTCTCTTTTTTTTTGTACCAACTGACGAGTCACCTGTTTACGGAGCATTAGCTCATTACATGTAAGCGTATGTGACAATAAAGCATTATTATTATTATTATTATTATTATTATTATTATTATTATTATTATTATTAGTGCATGTTTATGATTATTATAGCTATAATAATTATTACTGTTGTTATATTATTATTATTATTATTATTATTATTAACTGAATCTGAAGAATTACAGCGTTAAATGGTTGAGGAGATGCTCAGGCCGTTCGTTGATTCAGATTCAGATTGTGATCCTTCATATCAACCGAACGAGTCTACTGATTTTGGTGAGTACTATTCTAGTCCAGCTAATTATTTTCTTTTTCCATTCTCTGAATATTTGCTTTATCATGCTAACAGACACCAGTGAAGGAAATAGATCCTGTCTTGTAAAGGATGTAACACATGAGGATGTTGACAGTGCGCACGTAAATCATCAGAATCAGGACAGAGAAATTGAAGACGATAAATTTAACTTTAAAAAAAGTAATAAACCAAGAAAAAGCAAAACACGAGCAATTAAAGAGGAGTGAAAAAAAAAATTAACCAGCAGCATGATAGAGCATATATTTCAACTAATAATTCTAAAGTTCCTCCAAGACATGAAGCTTATATTGCTCTAATTGCCTGTGATAGTGCAACAGTAAGTTTACTAGCAAGATAGACAAAATATCTACATAACCTACTGTGACCTTGGATCATTTGAACGACAAAGGTAATACCTTACTAAGCTAGTAGAAGAAGAAGAAAAACAAAGTGTGAGAACAAAATCTGATACATTACGAAGGAAGATGATCAAGAAGTACCATCTAATAAAGGAGGATAAGTATATAGCCTATGAAATTTTTTCTCAAGACATTAGAAATTTCAGAAATCTTTGTAAAAAGTACCATTAAGAAAAGAAATGAACATATGTAATTCAGAAAGAGAGAAGAGGATGCCATGAGCCTAGCACAAAAGGACCAGATGAGAGAAAGGAGACTATAAGGAACCGCATAAAGAGTTTTCCTGCTATTCCTTCTCATTACAAGAGGAAAGAGTGTACTGCAGGTTATTTAGGCTACCTACCAATATGAATATTAAGCAGTTAATGTACGAGTTGTATCAGGAACAAAGCCGTGCTGAGGGAAAGATAGCAGAGAAATTTGGTTGTATCAGCAAATATTCACAACATAATTTAATCTAAAATTTCATGGTATATGTGTGATAAGTGTTTAAAATTTTCATATGCTTCCCCAAAAGAAAAGGAAGACGAAGATTAAAAAAAAAAAAAAGGGACAGAAAGAGCATATTAAGAGGAAAGAAATGGCAAGGGATTTTTTAAATTTGGAGAAGGAAAGTGCACAAGAAAACGAATCTGTGCTGGCTAATTTGACTTGCAAGCTGTGCTCTACTGCCCTAAAGTGAATGCAAAGTCAGTATTCTATAAAATATTTCTGTTTATAATTTCACAGTTCTTAATGTAAGAGAAAATAAAACAGATTATTACATGTGGGACGAAGCACAAGCGCCCAGCTTATCATAGTCATCTTTGCCTAAGCAAAGAAAAGAAAAATGATCTTATGCTTGTTTTCCTTACTGGATATCGCTGATAAACATTCCGATTGTTTATTTACCAGTAATTGTGCTGATGAAACGTTATAAATACAGCTGCGGTAATATCTGTTGATGAGTAAGACTGCAAGACAGTCATACGTTACATAGCAATAGCCACCAAGTTAAGGATCAGACAAACATAACTACATGCATAATTTCATAAAATATGTTATTATCACCTCCTAAGTGATTAGAATATGTAACGTCTAATAGAAAACAACAATAAATGAAATATACTTCTTATTTACAGCAAAATATTTTGCAAAAAAATATTAGAAAGTATCCAGCTATTAGGCCAAAACCTTTAAATCGATTTATTTCAAAACACTGTTTTTGTAGTTACGTCTCTCTGATCCTAAATGGGCAAACTATCCTCAGTTCTGGATTTATCAGCCCAATAAAACTAATTCTATCAAATGCCATTATTTAGTGCTACTGCATTTATATTCTGTAAATAACTCACATATAATTTAAATAGTAAAAACATTTTCTCTTTATCTAGGGATCAAAATATGATAAACATCTTAGTGCTAGAAAGGTACTTAATTCTGGATTCTAACTGTATTCAGCATGCACCAAAACCAGTTATTAATTAATTATAATTAAAGATCACAAACTTAATATGGCCAAAAACAGAAGAACCAGTAGTAATCAAGAAAATTCAACTTCCCAACTTCAGAGCACATCATTGCACATAGGTAAAGTGCAAGGAACCCATCCAGGAAACCCAGACTTGATTCCCAGTGCAAGTATTTTTTTTTATTTCTGTTGTAATTTGCTATCTTTGTTCTCAATCAGATATTTCTGTGTGTTTATACTGTCTTCAAAAAATTATAAATCCAAATTAACTACGGTACAAGCAATTTATTGCCCTGTCTGTTAGACAGTCAGTAGTCAACATACAAAACAATGCCTTGCGATTTTTGCATTACATACTGAAATAACTTACTTTATAGGTTTACAGTATGATTCTCATATTCAATAATTAAGAGATTATCGTCAATAAACTGTTGAGTTATATGCTGAAGGACTTGATTGGAGTCATACTGAAAGCAAATAATATTATGGAATGATAAAGGACAGAAGTTAGTTGTTTTCTGAGAAATAAAACTTTGGCAATGGAAAATCCCTAGATCATCAAATAGTAACCATAACCATCTGTGAAAGAAATACACGCATTAAAGGGAGAAATAAATCTGGTGTCCTTACCATAGTGGTAAAGCACACAGTTAACCTTCCAGAAACTCATAGGAGTTTCAACGTGATTAAATTTACCTGGGCTAGTAGTTAATTTGTTGATATGTGCAGTGTCCAGAAATTGGACATATGTAGGCCTACTGTATTGTTACAGATACACACTATAACAGTAAGAAAATAATTTGCTGGAATTTTATTGTTGTTGTTGTTTTTTTTTAAGCAGTTGCGGCTCATTACAAAATATTCAGGGTAGCCAAATTATAAATCACATAATACAACACATAATCCAGTAACTGTTTTCTGGTTGATAAAACTAGTAGTTCTGTGAATAATAGACCCCTTGTCCAAAAGAAATCTAAGATTTTCTCTTCTTTTTGAAAAGAATCAAAAAATAAAATCCTTACACATACATCGTTCTTAATTACTTCTGAAACTGAACTACCAAACTGAAAGAAAATTGAACAATGCATTTGGTCATAACTGCATAACATACAAATGAACAGACAAACAGATGAATTTCTGTATGGTCGAGCTAAAATAGAACCTCACTTTCCCATGGTCAATTAAGAAATCCTAAAATCTGATTTGAATGATATCTATCTACAAATTTCATAAGAGGTTACTCTGTTAAGTTTGTCATATCATCTAACTGGACAGAAAAGGAAGCAGCTTCTTTAATTCCCTTCATCATTTATTTTCTTCATGTACATGTTCTAATATATCACTTTGAATGGTTTTTGACAACCATGTGAAGTTCCCCCCAGCTCTTCCTAGTGATTCAGATCATCGCCACAATTGAAGATACAAGTTGCAAACTTTATGAAATTCCCAAGGATATATGATGATTCGGCCTTAGTTTTTAGGTTCTTATAGGTTAGATTCTTTCTGTAAAGTAAAGTAAAGTGTTCCCTAATACAGGCCATGGAGGCCCAGAGGGTTCCAGGAGGTTGAGGCTCCCAGATTTTTAGACATCGGCTCATGAAGGTGGTAAGGTTGTCAGCCTTACACACCGGTCGCCTTTACCCCCAGGATTGCTCCTGGTACTCATTTCTGTTAGAGGCTGAGTCGACCCCAGGGCCATAGTTCCACCAGAAGGATTAGGCCAATTGAAAAATTCCAACGACCTCATCGGGGGATCGAACCCGCGACCTTCCGGTTTGTAGCACAGCACCTCAACCACTACACTACGGCGTACCCCATATATTAATGATACATCAGGAAATAATTATAGTAAATAAACTCCTTAACAATATAGATAAGTATCAGTATCACACAGATCTAATTTTTTAAGTTAAATACAAAGAACTACCCCAGAATTGAATCTTGGATAGTAGCCAAGAAAGTATTATCATAAATTGTTTATTTTTTTATCACCATTTTGTCATAATAGCATTGCTAATTCTACTGCTCTCAACAATACAGAAACAGAATTCAAATTTTCTTTTTCATTGGATAACACTTATGGAAATGCCTACTGATATGTAGTATTTAGATTAATCATATTATTTTATGGCATGTATTAACGTTTGTGGATAAAACCACATTTTGCAACAATTTTCTTTTTAGACTTTTATGAAGCAACCATGGCATAAGACTAAAATAATGCTACATTCAAAACTTACTTTAAATTTTTTGTTCCATAAAATTAACTTAGCCTACATTCTTTATTTAAAAAAGCAAATTTTTGAAATATCACAGAATTGCCAAAAATGACACAGATCTTGAAAACTCTATCACTGATCCTTTTTACACATAAAACATTGTGAACTACGTATATGTGTATTACTAGAAAGAATGTCAAAATTTTTCTCAAAATTGGGGAAAACAGCAATTACACCTAAAACAGAAACACCCATCAATTGTATTTTTCAGACTAATAGGAAACCCATTGTTCAGAACATTCCCTCATATATGAGCTTTAATTTGATGTATAAATGAACTTTGTAGCCCAATTTTTAGAATAGGCTTTGTTCATTTGAAGGGTAGAAAATATAAGAAAAAGTGTTGAGAGAAGCAAGGTAAAAGATGCACTCAATGGTAAAAGTGAGAATACCATGCCATTTAAATTTAATTTTTAAAATGTTTTCCTGTTGGAATTTTCATATAAACTAGGTATTAAAGCAGAAAAACGTGCCACCTTGATGCAATAAACAAAAAAATATATTTGGCTAGAAAATGACATTTCAAATGTTGAGATATTCTTTAATAGCTTCTGATAGTTTATCATAGGTAATCCCACGAGAGGTTATGAGTTTATCTTATGAAACTCGTAACCTCGAGTTGGATTTATTAAGACTATTTCACGAATAAAATGTAATAGATTACATGAATAATAATTACTTTCTTCTTGTTAGTTTAAAATGAAATCATTAATACTGTCAGTTGTCAGATCACGGCATACTAAATAAATGAACAGTCTCCATAATGGATTACTAATCAATGCTACCAACGTATATTGACAAAATACCGTAGTGAACCACTACCAACGTATATTGATAAAATGCCGTAGTTAACCTAAAGATACGAAATAAAGACACATTTTAATTCAAGAACGTAATTTTAATATATGAGCAATCTGTTGCATTTCAGTTTCTTTAGTCAATTTGTACTTACGTTCCTCACAAAACTATTGGAACTGGATCCATATGCATTTTCTATTTCTTTCGGTATTTTGTGGCCTAGCTTCCTTTATAATAATGTCAATTTCGTCAACAGATGCATTACCAAACTTGAGGCTGCCATTTCTGTTTTCAATTTAGCGTCGACAATGGATGACGTAATTTAGTATCACTGCATACCGATACTGTTACAGTTCAGTAATGAACAGCGTGTTTTACCCGATAAAATGCCATCCTCGCGATTCCTACAAGAATATTGTAAGATAAACGGCCGTGATTGGTCTATATCCGAGGATTTGCTAAACGTTATTGGTCAATATCAAACACGCGGCATATGAGTGGAATAGTCATACCAAAATATCCATCACTATTCAACTTAATTAACAACTACTAAACCATGGCCAGCAATAGAACTTAGTTTTTTAATTTCATGTCCTGTTAGCCTCGAAAGCTGTCTGTTTACATGTGACGTATGTTTGCAGGAACTGAGACTATTCTGTGGCTATACAGGGTGTTTTGAAAAATGACCATTGGAAGAGGAAGAGAGAGGAGTTAGTTGGAGTGAAGAGTTGAGTCAAGAGTACGACAAAAGACAGAAAGGAGAGAGTTGCTCAGCAGTGACCAATGTGCCCAGTAGCAGGGGTGCACGTATGCACCTACGCCGAAAAAGATATGACTCAATGAGAGGAGTTGGCTATAGAACAGGAGTTGTGACCTGCATCTTGGGATGGTCTGGTAGGCAACGACAAGACAGGTGAGTTACCGTATGTTGCAGCTAGCATACTACTGTACCATGAGGCAGTAGAACAGCTGGGGAACTAAGCATCTCCTCCATTAGATTCAACACGTGGCTCCACTGTTAACGGTGACAGCTGGAGAAAGTCAGTTTTAAAGGTTGGGTTGCTAGTCAACTAGTCTGGAGAATGGGAATGGGAGCCATATAGTGGTGGGTGGCCTTAAAGTGCAGACGAAAGCTCGGTGGCTGATGTCTAGGAGAACAATGAGGACTGGATGTGCTAGCAGTTGGAGCATACTACAGAAGGAAGTTGATAGTCAATGCAGCAGGAGCTTTGCAACAAGTGGATAAGTAGAAAAGAATAGAAATTTAAGAGAAGACTCTAGAAAACTTGGTTTTGGAATTGAAATGTTAACTAAAGCAAATCTCAGGTTGGTCTCTTCAATAACTGCTCTGATCAACTACTTAAATATACAACCAACTAATTTATGATAAATAGTGTGTAGTAATAATGATCAGTCAGGGTAAGATAAATCTTTTAGAGAGGAACTCAACTAGATTTTGATGGAGGCATGGTAGTCTAAACTCAATCTATAGTAAGACATACTGGTCAAAAAGGAGATGGGAAAGGATTTAAGAAAAAAATAAAATTCAATTGTAGGATAGTAAGTTTCCAGCATTGGGTGGACAGGTTTTAGATTTTCGTAGTTAGCTGGTCAATTTCCATAGGACGATCTGAAGTTAGCCCACATAGCCCATGGGAATCTTTCCATTTTCAGATAGGACGTGAGGGGAGCAGGTGAAATGTCTGAAAGGGTTAAAGATAGTCATTTGTGCTTAGACCCCTCCCTCTTAGGTTTTGTTGATGTGATAGGCCTCATCTCTGGATTGCATTTAAATCATAGGGGAGCCTATAAGTTTGGTAGACTACTATGCAATGCAGCATCTTCCACACTTAAGGGAAACTAACATGTAATGAGGTGGATGAACCAAACACGAGGGAATTGTGCATAGGATTAGAAGAAACTATGAGGGTAATACAATCTTCCAGGCCTTTAATTAGAAAACATAATGTAAATAGTAATAAACTTAGACCTGTTCATTTAAATATTCAGTACATACAAACTAAGCTTTTGGCATTAACTCATGTTTTGAACGAAGTAAGACCGGATATTTGTGTCGTAACTGAACATGGTACAAAAAGCGAAGAAGTATGCAGAGTAGATAAATATTTTATTGGTGCCAAATATGCGAAAACAACTTACCGTGGAGGGGGCGTAATTATATATGCAAGGCAGGGAGTAATAGTCACTGAAATTGATCTAAATAGCCTATGTATAGAAAAGGTCTTTGAGGCAGCTGCAATTAAAATGTCAACAAACACTGGCAATCTGTACATATTTGGAATTTACCGCTCGCCTTCATCACCTGTTAATGTATTTCTTTCACAGCTGGAACGTATGTTAATGAACCACGTAACTATAAACTCAAAAGTTATCATAGCAGGTGATTTTAATATTAATGTGGATCTTTATGACAGAACATATAATAACCTAAAAGAAATGTTTAATACATACAATATTAAAGACATAATCTTGGAACCAACTAGAGTGACTATCATAGATCATATTGCATCAAATGTCACCAACACTTACTCCACTGTATTTGAAACGCACATGTCGGATCATTACGCACAACTAGTGGACTTTATTGTTACAAAGCATGTGAAAGATACTAGAGAAATCAAAATCATAAGGGATCTTAAATGTGACAACATAAATGGTTTAGCAAATAACTTAGCTAGTGTTGACTGGGAAAGTAGTCTGTGTATTGGTAATAATGTTGATGATAAGTGGAATGAATTTTTTAAGATATTCAAAATCAGTCTAAATGCCACTTGTCCTCAAAAAAGAGTAGTGATAAACAATGTAACTATAAATAAAATTCCAGTAGAAACAATTAAACTAAGGGAGAGAATGACAGACATATATGCACTATATAAAAGTAGGCTACATCATGGGAATACTATAAAAATAAGTACAAAACTGTAAGAAGGGAGTATTTAAATAGTCTACAAATGGCTAATGCTAATGCATATAGAG
This sequence comes from Ectobius pallidus, assembly GCA_964059195.1. Classification (NCBI taxonomy): domain Eukaryota; kingdom Metazoa; phylum Arthropoda; class Insecta; order Blattodea; family Ectobiidae; genus Ectobius; species Ectobius pallidus. The sequence continues at coordinate 51,551,199 of CAXKWD010000012.1, read as the reverse complement.
AGAAAATGGAGAAATCCAAAAATGTTAGTAAAACAGCATGGAATTTGATAAATGGAACCAGAAAACCCTATAATTCATATGAAAATATTAAACTAAATGCAAATGGGATTGTTACTGATGATCCGACTGTTATAAGTGAAAAATGTAATGATTTCTTTATTAATGTTCCCACTCAGTTACCGTTAGTGACTAATTATGTAAACACTAATCCCTCAGCTAGCTCCTCCTTCTTTCTCAATCCATCCACGGAAAATGAAATAATCAAAATAATTAATAATCTACCAAATAAAAAAGGCAGTGGTTGGGACGAAATAAGTCCATGGATGTTAAAGTGCTGTAAAGATGCAGTAGTTAAACCACTAACATATTTAATAAATTACTCTATTGAACAAGGTCAGTTTCCAGAAATACTAAAATTAGGGGTAGTAAGACCAATATTCAAAAAGGGAGATAAACAACATGTTGACAACTATCGACCCATAACCCTTACATCAGAAATAGCTAAACTATTTGAAAGAGTGCTCCTGATAAGACTAGAAAATTATTTAAATAAACACAGCATGCTACAAAATTTTCAACATGGCTTCTGAAAAGGACGATCCACTATCTCTGCCATAAATCAGTATATACACACAGTAATTGAGAACTTAGAAAATAATGAGAAGGTTAGCACTTTATTTTTCGATCTATCTAAAGCTTTTGACTGTGTTGACCACAAAATCCTGATTGGTAAACTTGGAAACTTTGGCATAAGGGGGTTACCAATGGAATTAATTCGAAGCTACCTTACTGGGAGAAGACAATACACTGAAATATCATTTAAAATGGGGAATCTTATTCAAGGGGTAAAATCAAAAATAGAAGATGTGAAATATGGAGTACCACAAGGTTCGGTACTAGGCCCATTAATGTTTATTATGTACATTAATGATATTAAACATTTGCAAAATACTTCTGTAGTGACATACGCGGATGACACTACAGTTGTGTGTTGGGATAAATCCGTAGAAGGTCTAAAGACAACACAAAATGAAATCACAACTCTATTGCTTGAATATTTCCAGAATATAAACTTACAATGTAACATGCAGAAAACTAAGATCATGCATTACAATAGTTTTGGAATAGCTGACAACAATAATAATAATAATAATATTGAGGAAGTGAAAACTCATAAATTTCTGGGTGTCCTTGTTGATAATAGGCTAACGTGGGCACAACATATTGACTATATATGTAATATAATTAGTAAAACAGTTTATCTATTAAGATATTTTAGCAACTATAAGAATGTTGACATTCTCCGAACTATTTACTATGGCTGTCTATATCCTCATCTATTATATGGCATTGTTATATGGGGGGCTGCTGCTAGAACTCACATGAATAGGCTGCTTATCTATCAAAAGAAGAGTGTTAGAATCATGTTCAATTTAAATGCTAGGGAATCATGTAGGGAGACATTCATTAGTAAAAGAATCCTCACCATTTTCTCTCTATATGTGTATAGGGTAATTATGTATTTAATAGATAATTATGCACTCGAAAAAAACAATCAAATCCATGAGCATAATACCAGAACCAATATAAATTACCACAGGTGTAATATAAATAAAAATGTGTCAATGAAGGATGTACAACACCAAGGTGTAAGGTTATTTAATAAATTGCCAGCTGAAATCAAATTAATTGCAGGTATCTCAAAACGACAGTTTCAATCTAAATTAAAAGGGTTCTTAATAACAAAATGTCTGTATAGTTTAGATGAATTGTAAAAATTGTAATTCTTGTAATGTACCCTTGCTTAGATTAATCTCCTTAATTTTATTTTTATGTGACATGTCCATGTGTCTAATTATTAATCTTTTAGTGTAATATTTGTAGTAATTTTATGTTTATGTTGCTTTTGTGTTTACAATAGATATAGGATAAGTAAGTTACTGTATTATGACGAAGCCAAGGATCTTGTATCCCTACGGTGAATAAAGAATTGAATTGAATTGAATTGAATTGAATTGAATTGCTTTTTATTAATCCTGTTCATACACACTGTGTGAGGAAGAGGAAGAGTAGGGGAGCTGGGGGTTAACTGGACCTCATATTTTCTTTTCTTAAAATTTCATAAGGAAAAAAAGAATTACAAGATCTTTCTTCATCTATTTGTTCATAAGCATGTACACAAACCTCAGAACTTTCCTTTTGTCTCTACCTCTAACACATTTAAGGAAATGTGGTAAAATCCATCAAACTTAATTTTGGTCCACTTAACCCAGTGGGTGGGTTAACTGGACCTCTTAGTTAAATAAATGAAATACGGTACCTCCATTAGAAAATCATGACTGATGATATTTATCATATGTCAATACATACTTTTGGTATACAAAAATAAGAGATTTTCTGGAAACATGAGATTAATGGACACGAAATTTAGCTATGTCAATTGAAAACCGTATCATGCTCTCATAGCGAGCTCTAGTGCCTTTTATTGGCATAGGTAATTTAGCAATGGCTTCATTTGATACAATGTCTCTTCTTCATTTGCAGCCTCAAACTTTGTTGTAGAAACTCTTATAAAACACCACTGCGTAGCCATCACTGAACATTTTAAGAACTTGAACAACGTAATTGCGGCTACTAGTGGCAGTTTTCTCCAGTCATGGAAACCACCATTAACGGCCTTGGGTGTCGGCATGCTGACCACATGCCCCCCAATCCTGTCATCTGCCTATGGTAGATGATGCAGGGGTCGGGTGGTAGGCCTTGTCCCTTCAGGGATGTAGCGCCACGAAGTTTAGTTTTAGATTAGTTGCTGTTTTCTCTTCTGCGTTCTCTACAACGAAGTCCCCATTTCTATTGTTGTCAGCATCTTCATCACTGATGCATAGTTCATCTGAGGAATCAATATACTGGACATGTTGAGAATCTTCGGAGTCGCTGCTACTCTCTTCTATTATTTGATGCTTTACAGAAGACTTCACTGTGGTCTGTTTCTGCTTCTTTGACAATTGTTTTGGTGCTCTTGCATTTGCTGCTTTGGAAGATAATTGGAAGAGGTCTGTCTGTTACGCAAGCAATTTCTTGGCATTTTCTGAGAGAAAGAAATAAGTTTTGTCTAACAAAAAAGTATGATCTACCTTCTTCAAGAATTTAGGCATATGGTTAATTAACAGTCTACTTAAAATAATAATATTTAGGCATAATTTTTATTCCTGTTTTACAGCATCAGGGTTAACTGGACCGGGTCACATAACCCCTAAGTTGTTGGGTCCAGTTAACCCCAAATGGCCTCCATGAGCAATTTCGAAAATGGCGGCAAAATGGCATTGTGTTACACATCAGATTTCATGTAATTTTGTAAAGCAATAAACACCGAATTTAACTGATATAAACAATATTACAAATTCTTAGTAATTAATGCACTAGTAGAATTTATCTGTAGGAACAAAATCTTACACTAACCAGTGGAATTCACTTATTTTTTTATTCTTCGTAATACACCACATGTAGAGCAACCATATTAGCCCACACAGTAGAGCCAATTTTAAGGACTGAACACATGATAAGAAAAAAAAAATGTCCTCTCTCAATTTAATTTTTTTGGGGGGTGGTCCAGTGAACTCCGTGGTCCGGTTAACCCCCAGCTCCCCTAATGAAGGGAGATAGGCCTATGTGGCTAAAGTTGCAAAGAGAGGTTAAATTTATAAAGAAAAGTTGAAGTAGTAGAGTAAGGGAACTCATTATAGAATGGGGTGAAATGTTCTACATAAGAGTATTAAGGAGAGAGTGGATTAAATATGAGACATAAGATCGACGTTAGTTGTAATGACGGCCTGTTGTAGGCTGAAAAAGGCCTGAGCTGAATTTAAACAGTACTGTTAAACTGAAAAAGGCCTCAGATGTAATTAAACAGTACTGTTAGGCTGAAAAAGGCATGTATTAGAGCATGAGGCTCTGATGGTGTTTTTTTTTGTGTGTGTGTGTGTGTTTGTGAGTGTGTGTGGTGCCATAGCCATGCAATATGTGGGTAGGTTAGAAAGTGTTCATCTTCCGTTCATGAAGATCTGAAATTAAACAGTAGGCCTACTGTTAAACTGAAAAAAGCCCGTATTAGAGCATGGGGCTCTATTTTTTTAGGTAAATTTAGAAGAAAAATCTACCTATTGCAATCGATACCATGTCATGACTTTCGAAAAATTCTTTCATATCTTTACGTTTCATGCCTCCCTAAGTACGAAACCACCGCCTGTTCAATTTTTTTTGTCATATTTATATATATATATAGGCCTATCTTTACACGCTAGCGGCCGCAATTTTGAAGACATTTGAACCAAATTTTATTATATTATTAGTAGGCCCAATAGTTCGGACAAGTTCATTAATGAGAAAAATTGTCCCAAGGTGGTGGTCGGGGAAGGGGGTTGAAATTTTGAAAAGTTTATATCTCGCCCCCTATGAAGTATAGAGGGAAACTTTATTTGAATAAATTAGAGTACTTCCTATGGAGTTTACAGTGACACGAGGGGGTACGAGTGAGGGTGGGGGGATGGAAATTCGAAATTTTTGAAACCACGTCTTGTAGGGTATTGTTGAAAATCTCTTGATGAGTACTCTACAAATCAATAACTAGTTTCTTGATAGCTCACATATAAGGCGAGATTTGAATGTTTGAAAAACAGTAACACTTAAAAATATACCTCAGCATGAAGGCCTGCCGAAAGGAATGTGTGAGGACGGACTAAGGATAAAATTACCAATGTAATAGAGTTTGAAGTATTAAAAATAATAGTTACACACCTTTAAAACAATAATGCATGGCAAAATAAAAAATAAATAATAAAATATAATATCAATTTAAAACACAATAAACAACTCTCTTTTTATAAAAAAGATTTCAGATTTATTTATATTTCATGTGGTGCATTGTACACTTTGATATTGCTGTGATAAAATAATTCTCAGTAAAAAGGAGTTTAATATGAAAGTGTCCTCAAAGAACACTGGGACTACTGTTCAGTTATGTTGATACCTTGAGTTTGATAGAGTTATCACTAGACTTCGGATTTTAGGTAAAAACCTATTTTAATCCTTAAGTGATACATGGACGAAAACTTGTATATGCATGTTTCATAAGTGACTATGCCTAAAACTGGTACTTTTATAGGACCTAAAACAGCCTATTTTTAGGTTAGAGCCCAATATTGCCTTTTTGCTTGTTTTTGCTCTAAAGTTCAAAATAAGTTACTTTTTGTTACAAATTCTAGCATTTATTTTCAGTTCGTACTAAATTTTTAACTCGGAATGTGCTACATGACACATTTGTGACGTGGTAAAATAGTAAGAAATGTTTCGTCTTCAGTAAAAAAAGTCCTTGGAATTCCCAAGAAAATGTAGAGTTTTTCTCCCAACTCCCACATCCAGTACAAAAAAGAAAGAAAGAAAAAAAAAACACCCGCATCCAGAAAAAAAACCTTCTCTGAATCACTGAGGGACAAGGGGTTGAATATGCTACCTTGCGTAGCTTCTGGGCGCAGGGATTAGGTTGTCTCTGTGTTGGTAGTAATACAGGCCCTAGTAATAGATCTTCATAATTCTGTGTACCATAGGCCTATGATTCTGTGTTTTATCATGATTGTTAATTAATGGTGACTTCAATAAATATAATGTTCTGCATTGCAATTAAGATATTTCAGAAAATTGGCAACTTAACGATTTTATAAGATACTATTTTACGATTTTTAGAACCTATTTTCCAATTTTTAGAGCCTATTTTAGGTACCTAAAACAGCATTTTTAGCGACCTAAAAGTCCGAAGTTATCACAGTCATGGCTCTCTTTAAGAATTATTATTATATCATTAATTTTGTCTTGTTTGGTGGCTTTGCTAATTTTATTCATTGCTGATCTTGTGCATGGCCTCCCAGAATATTATATCCTTTTCTTGTTTTCAAAACAAATGATTGTAGGCTCTTGCTCTTTACTGAATTCAGTTCTTATTATTGCGGATTTGCCATGCCAAGGCTAAAGAAGGAGTGTGCTGCGCAGTGACAATAAATTAAACAAAAAGCACTTCGAAATCTACCTCAGCCTGTAGGCCTGCCTAAAGGGATTTTTTATATGTGTATGCATGCCCGGCACCTTAGCCATGCAATATGGGGTAGACGAGAAAGTGTTTGTCTCCCATTAATGAAGATCTGTAATATAATGTAGTTGAATGTTGGACATCAGTGATCAGTGGCAGCTCGTGTATGGGCACTGTGGAATTGCAGCACCCCCTATTTCAATTTGATATTATCAATAACATTTAATATACGGTAAAGAGTCCTTTTTTCTTTTATTCTTTCTTTATACTTGTACAATATATAATCCTTAAGCTTAATGCCAGCAGCCATCCCCCAGTTTATTAAAAAGACAAAAAGAAAATCTTTGTATGGAACTGTGCTCTTCACAGTTCCAGCGGCATGGTGTCTGACTGTTGTGTGCATGCTGTGGCCGGCTGTGAGGAAGAGAGAGTACTGTCGTTTTCACAGTGCTAATCCTGGTGTATTGGTGAGAGGTAATGTTTTCTTTATTTATTTACTTTTTAATTTTTTTTTTTATTAAAAAGACAAAAAGAATCACAGTTTTAGCGGCATGGTGTTTGACTGTTGTGTGCATGCTGTGGTTGGCTGTGAGGAAGAGAGAGTACTGTCGTTTCCACAGGGCTAATCCTGGTGTATTTCTTTACTTTAAAAAATTTTTTTTGGCTCCTTGTGTGTTGTGCTTAAAAAACATGTACCATATTCTTGAATGTGATAAAGTGTAGAATTAGATTATTATCTTCTTTCTAGCTATTTATTTGATCCATTTTTTGTTGTTGTTTTATTTAACTATTCGGGAAATTAAAACAAGAAGAATGGATTTCATTTTTAAACAAATAGATGAAGCTTGAACTGTAACAATTTAGATTAAAGTAAGTACAAATTTTTGTTTTTGTTTTTTTAGGATTTTATGAAGTTTCTGAATAAATTTGTTTATATATGTATGTTTCCTTTAAAACAATTTTAAAACAAAGGCTAAAGTTTTTCTGGAGCAGCACCCCACTAATTTTAGCTATGAGCCGCCATTGTCACTAATACAAGTAAGTGAATACAGGGTATGTGTCTAAATAATGTTATGTGAAGTTATACTTCATAAATGAATGGGTGATTAGAAGTTAGATGGGTAGGCCTAACTTACGAAGGTAGAATCAAATGTGGCTAATGGAAAAGTAGCTCCAGAAGGAATGTGGAGGTCAAAATTAAATAAGGAGGTTTAGAGGTAAATGATGAAAAGAATTTGTTATTGAAAGAATGTTAGAGTGAAAATCAAATAATAATTGAAAATGTTCTAGATGAAATGTGGGAAAGTAATAAGGGAGGTTGGTCTGTAAGGCTTAAGCAAAGAATTAAAATAAGAAAAATAAATAAAAAGAGAGAGAGAAAAAGAAAAAGAGAGAAAACAAGAAAGAAAAGGGGTTTCTTTTGTAAAATCTCTTTGAGAGTTTGTAGTGGGTTCCACATGCTTGGTAGTTTAGCTGTTGGATACCAGTTGACATTATTATTTCTTATAATGAAACATAGATTGTAATATTCTGGAAAGAATATTAAGAATATTCTTAAAGTATAAACTGATTACCACATTTGCTTATATTAATTAATAATTTATTAATTATTTTTGGTCACTTTAACTTAACTGTTTTGATTGTGCAGAAATTATTATTATTATTATCTTTTATTCATTTATAAATCTCAGCTTTTAAGACTGGCACTAAGTGAGGTACGGGTCAACCAAGCACACTCACTTGCCCAAGAACTTCCTAACAATACGGGCGGTATTAATAAGCACCGCTTTTTGCATTTTAATGTAAATATTTTTATCTAGATCTAACTTCTTGATATTACTATGAAGGGATACAGGGATAACTCCTGTAGTTGATATTACAATTGGAACTATGTCAACATTAGTCAAAGACCACAGTCTCATCAACTCAAATCTCAACTCCGAATATTTATAGAATTTCTCTTGATTAGCTCTCTGTAGATTGTGGGTATTTGGGATTGTAATGTCTATGATATAAGCTGTATTGGCTTGCTTGTTCTGAAGAACTATGTCTGGTCTATTATTGGGTATAGTTCGATCGGTGATTATTGACCGATCATAATATATTTTATATTCCGTTGATTCAAGCACCGGACTAGGTTCATATTTGTAATATGGGACAGTTGTCTCTGCTAGTTTGCATTTCAAGGCGAGCGCCTGATGTACTATCCTTGCCACCTGGTTATGGCGGTGAAGGTACTCAAACTGGGTGAGAGAGCTACAAGCCCCAGTTATATGCTGTATAGTCTCCGGAGCAGCTCTACACCTTCTACACTCGTCATCAATCACAGCCCTATTTTTCATTATATACTTTTGATAGTTTTTTTTTTTAGTTTTTTTTTTTTTTAGGTTTTTTTTTTTATTTTTTTTTTTATTTTTTTATTATTATTATTTTATTTTATTATTATTTTATTATTATTATTTTATTATTATTATTATTATTATTATTATTATTATTATTATTATTATTATTATTTGGTAATATTAACTTATACAAGGTTCCTTTCCATATCAAACTGTTTGCTTTTTCATAATCTTTGTTCTGAGTTCATTATTAGTTCTCATCTTTGTCCCCTTTGTTACAATTAACTTAACTGAGATCATTATTATTATTCCTTTGAATAACTAAGAAGCATAGACGTTACAGAGCAGTTCAGATGCTCAAAGTTCAATGTTTACTCTGAATGCAAAAAAGATGCTGTGTTGTGATAAAAGTTCAAGGTAAAGGTTATTGTACGTTTGAGATATATTTCGTGGAGCATAAAATACCGTAGTCATAGAAACTATAAGATGTTATCTTGAGATATTTGAATGAGTTCTTTGATTTTGAAGTAATAATTGAATGGAATTCTTAATTATGACATATTCGTCACTAACATTTCATGTAATTTCACACAAACTTACTATGTTTGAAACTTCGTAAGCAACAGAGCAGTTTACACATGCATTGAATATGGACAATTTGCATAGCTAATAACTTAACTTATGCTTGCGTGCTATTATACCACATCTCAGAACTCAAGAAAAGCAAACATCTTCCGAACTTGCCTGCCTCACGATGTTATGACAATTCAAATGAAGTGAAGGCAACAGTACTGTCTGGGTGGGCTGTTTAAACTAGGCTAGTGAATTGAATAATTTTGAATGTAATATAAAATAAAGCTGTTCTCTATATTACAAAATAAAACTATTAAACTCTGTGCAGTATATTGAAATGCCAGTTTAAATTTTTAATATTAATACTATGTGTGTAATTTCAACATAAAGCCTCCCTGCTTGCCAAGAGGAGCCGCCACTGATGTGAAATGATCATTATCAGCAGCTATGTAGGCCTAGTAATTCTATTGATAAAGTATATAATAATAAATGAGTAGAAGAAATTAGAGTGAAAGGGACAATATGACCAAACTTAAAATAAATACCTCATAGGCAATTAAAATATTCATCTATTAAATATACGGTACATAGAACAATGGAAAATGTTGCACTTATTTTTTACTTGTATATTTCTTTGTGGAGATATTGAAATGGTATATGTCAGAAATAGGGTTTTGTGGAACAGTCATATAATATTTCTGTAGTTATTACCCCTTTTCTGAGCAAAAACTGTATCTATATATGAATGAGGTATCAATCAAAAGGATTTTCCACTTTGGCCAAAGAAATTACATTCTGTTGAATTATAATAAAATATTTTGCAAATTTTTTTTTATAGAAATTTCATCTTAAAAATTGAATATAATATTAAAGAAGAAAGAAAAAAAAACAAGGGAAATTTGAATATATGGTACAGTCTGATCATAATAACTGAAGCAAATGATAGCTGTTAACAACAACAATTATAGTAGAGTCCCTCTATTCAGGACTGATCAGGACTGGATCCTGTCCAGATCACCGAAAGTCTGGATTAAACAAAATTTTCTTGAAAGTCCAAGTACTGTACTGAAATGCAAGTCTTAGATGGGTAAAACTATAAAATCTATGTTTTTCTTTTTATAAATATAACTTTTCCTACAACTTAATTTTAGTTTTAATACTTGTATACTTAGACTTAAGTTTTTAACCAACAAACTTAAGTAGGATTAACAAAACAAAACATCTTTATGAATAAAATTCAAAATTTATTGAATGTTCAGTACAAAAAATCCGTCTGGATTAACCAGATATCCAAGTTAGCAGGGTCTGGATTAACAGGCCTGTACTATGTAAAAATCATTATTTCATGGAGGAAATATATATAGAAACATAGCAACATTGCACAGTTCATGGCCTGTGTGGACAGTTAAATCCTAACAGCCTATGTATAGAAGGTGATAATGCACTAAAGATCTCTCTCAATTTTCTTCATGACATAAAATATAATTCTCACATTAATTTATGTATGTTCAATTACTTTAGAAATATGTTTCAACTGGTACCTCATTCATACATAGGCCTATGGACTTACCTTTCACATAGATTACGGAATCTTTACAACAGAAAAAATGTATAATGCTAAAGAGATTCTGTAAACCCTTTTATGATAAGTTATATTTCCAGATATTTGTAAGCATTTTGTAAGTGACGGAATTTGACTGTTAAAAGAGTGTATTTAATGACTTTAGCTAAATATCCAGTTTTTTGGGCACCTGTCAAAAGGGGTGAAGTTTAAAAGCTTTGCATATGTTACTAGTATAGTATAAAATATGTGAAAAAAGTATTGTCTTCAAAATAGATTATTACTTCATGAATCCTTCTTGGGTGGAATAATCTCCCTTTTTTTTTTCCAAATACAACAGTGTATTATAAAACAAACATTATTTAAAAAGTGTTAAGTTCATTATTATGTTAAGAGACCTGTACTTATAATGAATGAAGAAAAAAAAATAGTTTGAGTGGTGATAATGGTTTAGAATTTTACCTCAGTAATACACCATTACATCATTATGATGTAGTAAGAAGAAAGCACACCAATGCGAATTCTTAAAATTACTCAATGAATTGTGTCTAGTGCAGCCACATTTTCTGCACTTTTATTATAAAACTACTTTACACTTCAGATATGGGTTTTTAAGCACCAAGAAGTCATCTTCTTTCTATTCACAGCTCAATACCAAACAGATTAAATCCTCCCTTTTATGGACAACGTTCAGAAAATTGTGGAGCAAATCACAGATTCATACAAATTGTAATAATTGGAAATGTCTCAACACATAAACTTAATTGACTTTCAGCCCTAAGAGAATTATTAGGTGAAAGGTGGATATGGTATTTTATGCCTACTTCTTTTTAATAGATGGATATACTGAGAATGGAATAAATAGATTGTTTAGATTTGTATGTGTTGAAAAACAATATGGCAAGCTAATAGGGAAATAGTGTACTCCCTAAAAGCTTAAGCTCCTTTAACTATAATCTCAATCACAGTCACAAATGTTTGTACCAACCGTAAGAGGAAGGTAAGCAAGAGCATTGTACAGACATAATGGTTAAAATAAAACTTTATCAATATACAGTACAATATATTACAATTCAATGTACAATTCATCTATATACCGGTATGTATACTATTATATGTTCATATATTATATATATATATATATGCTTACTAAGAATAGTTTCAAAAAATCATCATAAATGTCACCATTTTCACTCATTTGAACCAATCTTCAAAACATTTACCCAGTTTTGATTCTCTTTCTAATAAAAGGACTATTAATGAGAAAATTCATTAAGTCTGATATCCTAACTTCTATTCCTACATCTTCTTGAAGATTTGTTCCCTTGTGATAAAATTTTCTTATTAAATAGCTCCCCAAGTTAATTATAACTTTCCCCCTGGTTTTCTTACAAGTGTAAAGTTCCCTGACAGTTTACAATCTCAATCATGAATCCAAAGAGATAATCATATAAAGTACTGTTGATTTTTTAATGTAATCAATAAGGCCAATGTGCAGTATGGTGCAGCTGTTTGTGCACTGTAAAAAAGTGTTGTGGAAGTGAGGAGCTTGGTTCACAGCCATTTGTTGCGAACCACGCTACTTAGTCTCCTCCCCCACATAAGATGATATCATACAAGTGTGCCCTGTAGATGCTGAGGATCTGTCACTGTGCCCTGTGCGATCGATGACACCTGCCCAGCATTGAGGCAGCTTTCCCCATTACAACCACCCAACCCAGAAACATCCAAACCTCCACCACAAGCACCTGAACCTCCAGTCACACTAAGACCTGGACCCATTCCTGTGCTCAGACCTCCTCCTGAGGCACCGTTATTTGCACTTACATTATCAACACCACCAACCCTAAGGTTTGTCTGTGCATTGTTTAATAAGCCACTGCTGCTGGTTTCACTTTGTGTGCTACCCTCATCCGGAGGAGTCACTTCAAGACCAATACTGCCGTTAAGTGCAATCTTAATGGGATTGCTGTGATTTGATGGGAGTGAGACATTACCAAAGGCTATTCCTAAATCCTCAAGACTGCTTTTTCTTCTTCCACTTCCTACGCTTGTAAGTCCTTGTCTCAGAGAATTTGAACGTCTTAAGAGTATATCATCTACAACACGCAGTGAATTTGAACGCCCTCTGTAGCCTGGTCCACTACCCACGACAGTTGGGCTGTCAGGAAGTGAGAGAGAATTGGCCTTGGTGGTAACGAGAGGAGGAGGACGAGGAGCGGTGTAACCAGAGAGACCCAAACCTGAACCCCGTCGACTTCCAGCCTGGGAACTGGCAGCCATCTGCTGCACCAGCTGCTGAGAGCAGAAACTGATGTTGGACTTGCGTCGACTATTGTGGCGCTCAAAAGTTTTTTGTGCTGAGAAAGGACTTGGACGAACCAGATAACTGCAGAATTAAAACTTTGCATTACTTAAAATATTTCAACTAAGGATTCTCAGATTTTATAACTACAATAAAATCCATTTTTATTATATCATTATTATTCACTTCATTAATGTTTAGTGCTCTGATTAAAAGTTGAATGCAATATAAAAGTAGGCCTACAGAATATCCCAGAATTCAGCTGAAAAAAATTGGACAGATTGTACAGTATACTCAGACAAGTATTTTGACATAAGGAACTTATGGTATAAATGGCTTAATTATTAAACTGTGGCACATTTTTTTTTTTGCATAGGCCTATATTATTTTTACTGATAAGTCAATATTAAAGAATAATTAGTATGATTTCTTTTCATAGTCTTCAGTCCACCGATATTGTTTTGCAGCAAAGTGAGTTTATAATATTCCAGAACAGTACTTTGACAATTATGACCTTTTTGTTTTGAACAAATTGGCATTTCTGCAGGAGTATGGAGGCAACTGATGACAGTTCAAATGTTTATATATCACATGGCTGACTGGCTATTTATATGGAGAATGAAGGCACTGCCATAATAAGAGAAAATTTACTAATCAACTGTTGTCTGTTTTCACCAAGTTGAATGGACATCTTGTCAGAGGCATTCTGACTCTAACATATAAGTTATGCCATTGCATTTTATTCTGAACCCAGATACCATAAGTTCCCTAACTCAAAATGTTTGCCTGAATCTAGCCTACCCTATATTACTTCCAATATTTTTCAATTGAAATCTGGGACACTCTGTATAGTGATGCAGTTAATGAAATGACATTTAACATGTAAATTTATTATACATCTTGAAGTGCTTTTTGAGACTCTTAATGAGCAGTTTTTAATTTGAAAATTTACACTACTTCACAAGGTTCACTACTCAATTCATGGTTTTGTTCCATTCTATTATAGATTTCTCATTTATTAATGTCAGGAAAGCCTAAAGTAACTTATAAATGATGGATACATTATACTTTTTCTTATATAGGGACCTGCAACAGTAGGGAGTATAATAGATTAATACATTAACTATATCTCTATATATATATAAGAGGCTTTGTCCAGATTGACTGAATGAATGACTGACTGACTGACTGACTGACTGACTGACTGACTTAATGACTTAATGACTTAATGACTGACAGAGAATCAACTTAGAACCTAAACTATAATAGGTAGAGACTTGACAGTATAATGTAAGTGCATAATAAGGAAGGATTTTGAAAAAATTTGATTTTAAACGCCAAAAATCAAATGTTTTCAAGGGTACCGGTACTTAATATCTTTTTACACAGAATTATGAAATCCAAATCACAACAGTGCATTGTTGGCAGTGGTCGTAGGTAGCTTTGGAAACGGGACTTTGACAAATTAGAGAAGCTATCGATACAATTCATTGGTGTTACAAATAAATATTGAAGAATGAAATCCACGAAAATAATGCACAATGTAATGCAGTCACATAACTTTCTCTACCCTGGATATACGGGAATACCATACGAGGTATGGTAATATGTATATTATTATATCCCAGGTTTTTGGGGAGGAAAGTATGGAAGTGATATTGAATTTCTTTTTAATTTTATCCTCGAATCGGTTGTATGGTAACAAGAGAGTGAGAAATAAACTATTCTGCAAAGACAATACAATTTTATGTTACCGGAATTTCTGTTTCTTCTTATTTCAACACCTACCAGGCATGGTGTGTAGAAGCAATGGGATGCAAAATTCAACATACTCTATGAGCCATAAAAAGCTATATCAAGCATTTTCTATGGTAATAGTTTGAGTGTGATAACTGATAAGTCATTCTCCATTTCAAATTTTTAATACCTATATAAGGACCTAGAATTTGAAAATCGAAAGTCATTCAAAAGTTAATTTTGAATGACAAAATACAAAACCTGGACAATGCTGGACCTTTTAAGCTGGTATAACTATATAGTAGTAAAATGTTAGGTTTATAAATAGAAATAAATATTTTAAAAACCTGCCAACTTATTCATTATAGATTAGGGCACATGTCTATGAGGATTGAGTTTTACAATCATAACATAAATAAAAATACATGGTTTATTTTTTTATTTTTTTAAATTTAGTACTGAAAGCGGAAAAAAAAATGGTTTCATAAATACTAAAATGAGAAGTAACATATTACCGACTATCCACATAAGTGAGGAACCCAAATGCTTAACTTAAATGGGTTTTCTGTGTTGGAGTACCGTACATAACATTTCTTTTGGTGGCCCTGACCTGTATTGTTTCCATCAATGTACTCAAAAGAGAAGATTTATAATGAAAGAAGAAAATAACTTGAAGGTAAAAGAAATACTAAACTGTATTAAAATAGGTTTTCCACCTTTGCTCAGTTATAAAGTATTACATATAGGCTATAACCTAATCTAAAAACATATATTATAAAATTTCATTACAAGTAACAAAAATTACTAGTCATAACAAATACTTAAATACAAACAATAAGTTAGTCTAAAATTACTGTTAAAATTTCTTAAAATTGTTTAAAGATGATCTTAAAATTCATAAAAATGTAGACTATGGCTTATGCTAAAATGTAGTTGAAGTCTTCTTTTATGATGAGTTTCACCGTGATTTCACTCCTCACAAGATAGAAAACTTTAATATACCTGAAGATGGTGAATTACTGCTGAAATTTGTTGTAAAAGAAGGCATCAACCACAATTTAACATAAGCCATAGTCTACATTCTTATGGATTTTAAGATAATTTTAAGTAATTTAAAGAAATTTTAATAGTAATTTAGTATAACTGTTTGTATGTACATAGTTTATATTCCGATGAGTAATTTTTGTTAATGAGTAGGCCCTAATCTTTAAACAATTAAAAGAAATGTTAACAGTAATTTTAGATTAACTTACCTCGTTGGGGGGTCTGTCCCCAAACCCCCACTGGGGTTCTAGGAAAAGAGTTTTTTTAATGAACTGAGACTGTATTGGAGAGAGAGTCCATGTAACTAGATTGCCTTATAGCCTATTACTGTTTAGCCATAATAAACCTAAAAAGGTGCAGGAAGATTTTAAGATTTTTCGAGGTAAGAAATTAAAATTTGAACTTTTTGAAATTTTCTTGCGGTTACAAGGTAAAAGGTCTACCAAATCTCAGGTTTCTAGCTCATCTGGAAGTGGGTAACATTAATGGTGTATTTTATAGAGTAAATTTTAACTGATATTAATTTAAATGGATTTGATATAGGATGAAATAGCAAGGATGATTCATGGTATGTAAATATTCAATTCCGCATTTGCATTTATGACTGGAGAAACCATAAAAAAACCCATGTGAAATCGGCCAGCTAAGGGATTTGACCCTGGGATCTCCCGAATGCGAGTCCAACACATTACCATCCATGCCACCTCGCTCAGTTTACAAAAATTATTTCAATCACTAGCATGTCTAATAATTTGTCAAAGTGTATTGCATCTTCCACAGTCCTATGTGAACACTGTAGGTAAAGGCTACATCCTGTCGGCTACAGGTTAAAAGCTATAAGTGTGTCAAATTTCAAGTTTCTAGCTCATCTGGAAGTGGGCGAACATTAATGTTAGAGAGTCAGCCATGTGGCTTTATATTACAGGATTGATTGTATTTAAGTTTATATTATGACTAGTAACTTTTGTTACTTATATTGTAATATTTTAATAAGATATGTTTTTAGCTTAAGTTATAGGAGGGCTGTTTTTTTTTTCAAGGTCCGATTGGTCGCGAAATGAAAACCACTGTGAAAATCAAAACTGTTTTATTTGGAACATTTAGATACACCTTCCAGCTACTTCTCTACATAGTCACCACTCCGATTGAGACATTTGTCGTAGCGTGGTACCAACGCAAACATACCTCAAACAATAGAGTCTCCTGCCAAGTGTGAAGTGTGAGTTGTCATTCGATTTCTGCATGCTGAGGGGTGCAATGCAGCCTAAATTCATGAGTAATGTGTACAATTCTGAAACAAGATCATCGGTTGTCACTCACTTCCTTTCCTGGGCGCCTGCATCATGAACGTCTGTATGTCCTGCTTCAAAGTTCCTGCACCATTGCCACACTTTGCTCTCACTCATTAAAGTTTGAATGCAAACATTACTCATTTGTAGATGAATTCTGGCTGCATTTGAGTCCTCGGCATGCAAAAATTGAATGGCAGCATGCACTTCACACTTGGTGGGAGACTCTATTGTTC
Source organism: Ectobius pallidus (assembly GCA_964059195.1). Classification (NCBI taxonomy): domain Eukaryota; kingdom Metazoa; phylum Arthropoda; class Insecta; order Blattodea; family Ectobiidae; genus Ectobius; species Ectobius pallidus. The sequence continues at coordinate 51,534,033 of CAXKWD010000012.1, read as the reverse complement.
GAGACATATTTACGTTGGTACCACGCTACGACAAATTTCTCAACCAAGCGGCGACTATGTAGAGAAGTAGTTGGAAGGTGTATCTAAATGTTCCAAATAAAACAGTTTTTATTTTGACTGTGGTTTTCATTTCACAGCCAATCGGACCTTGAAAAAATAAATAGCCCTCGTATATGTAATCTCTATATATATAAAAGGCTTTGTCCTGACTGACTGACAGGAATCAACATAGAGCCTAAACTATAACAGGTAGAGACTTGGAATTTTGACAGTACCTTCGTTTCATAATGTAGGTGCTCACTAAGAAAGGATTTTGAAAAATTCTGATTTTAAATGCCAAAAATCAAATGTTTTTGAGAATGCTTAATCCCTTCTTACACAGAATTATCGAATCCGAATCACATTTGACATTAAAACATATTGTTGCCAGTGGGTTTCAGATGGGTTTGGAATTAAATTAAATGGAAGTTTGACAATTACAGTTGGCTTTGTCTATTTTTGTCATACCTTGAAATAAAACTTTCACGATCGCTTGAATGTTGTAAGCCCTAATATGGTCAAACATTGTTTTATTTGGACGAAACTCACTATACAGGGGTTTTCTGGACCAAGGAACTCGAATCTGAGGTCGCTTTTACCAGGCGACGCTATCTAATCGTGGTATGTAGTCCACGTGATTTAGGCATTAATAAATATAATGATTTAACTATTATGCTCTTAATTTTTAATTTTTGAAATAATTATCGCGGGCGAAGCCGCGGGCACATGCTAGTATTTTATAACTGAGCACAGGTAGAAATCTATTTTAACACAACATAGTCAGCTCAATTGGAAAATTAAAATAATTGAAAAAAGAAATACTAGTTCGAGCATACCACCATTAGAAATATTATTTGGATATGGTAACATTGGTAACAGGACGTGTAATTTTTATTTTCAACCATTCAATTTGAGGCATTCTTGATATGGAGTGTCTGCAGCATTGGAGTCCAAGGATAAAAAAGTGTGTGATTGATACAGTTCAATATTCAGTTGGTAAACAGTGGTAAGTGCACACTGACTTTCTGGATACACTGTATATATCTTTTGTCTTTTATTAATTAATTAATTTCTTTGTTTAATCCTCTGATAAAATATAACCTAAGTTATAGCACATGTTAAAAAAATTGCCATATAACTTTAAAAAATAGGACTAGGCCTAAAAACACAAAATACAAATATGATTAAACAAGTACCGGTAGCCTAAATTATATAACTTTAAAAGAAAAGAGGAAAAATTAAGCACACTACCAGATAAGAATTTATTAATATCATAGAGCTGTACTGTATTAGCAAAACTTTCATAAAAGTAAAATAGAATAAAATTTTCTAAAATCAAATAACTGTTTTTGGAAACTTTCAATTTACTAACAAGGAGCATGATAGGCCTACTATCTAACTGCCAGAAATGAGGTTCCATTTGTTTCAAGAGAATTTATTTAACCTTTTTAAGTTGTTTAATAGTCTAAATGGGAGTCGAAAGTGGAGTAAATGATGTAACAGAGATTTATAAGTATGTGAATAACAAAAACAGTACTTACATAATGTCACCTTCTTCCAGCTTAAGGTCACAGCTAGGATTAATGATGACATAGGACAGATTGCTTCTCTTTTCACTCACATCATCATAATCAATACTCGGAAGATTTAAGCTCTCCATGCGAGATCGAACCAGATTTGCTATTTCAGCTCTTTCAATCATCTGTGTATGATTATCTCGAGCTTCATCCCCCATGTTGATTGAATACTGCAGGAAAGAAGAAATCTAGTTAAAAAAGATTATATTACAATACTCATACTGATCAAAATAAAATGTGATATTCTGCATGTATTGTAGTGTTGGGAAGATGTACAAAAATGTATATGTACGTGTCAACACTGTACATTAAATTTGATACTGCCATTTTGCCATTCTCTCCTAAATTGAATAATGTAGAAATTTTGTTTTAATACATTTGATTAGGTCAGACAGAAACTTGCTCAAAAGTGTTCCTCAAAAGTGTTTTGTCCCCAGACTTTAGTGATACTGCAAATTTATTAACATTTGTTTTATCTACTCATTTTAGTGTGCTCAATCTCCACTCGATTTGCCTGTCTTGTACGAATATTACTCAATTGGGGGTAACATAAAATCAATATTATATAATGAATATTTTTCGGAATATGAAGTGCTTGACCTAGAATGCCCAGCGGGATAATTCTGATCCAAGTATAGCATAATTACCTTTTACTTAATTAAGCAGTGGTTGGATCTCCTGGAGATGATAGGGCAGAAGGAGCCTCTAAAATGAGATATTTTCCTTATAGGTTTGTTAAAAAAATTATCCACTAAATTTTATTTTGAATTGATAAGAGGAAAGCCCACACAAAGAAATTTTATCGTCACAGGTAGGAAAACGGAGACAAAATTTATTGCGATCCAATAATACAATAGCTTGGATCAAATTTTCAATTTCTGTACATGAAAACTGTGGACATCCTAGTGTTAACAGTTTTGTAATATTAATCAAGGTAACATTAAATATTGAACCAGTGTTCTTTTAACTGTAGGCCTACTCTTCATCCCTGGTCATTACTGTAAGTAATTAATTTTAAAACAAGTGTCATTTTTATCTGTTTATTGATTTCACTGAAGGGCATGCTATGGTTGGCATATCCACTAGAATTATGCATAATATCAGTGAACATGCTGTTTGTGGCAGCAGTAGGCCTAAAAGTTAAGTTATGCACAGTGGACAAGGTAACCATCATGGCACATGATTCGAACTTATATATATGTACACACACACACACACAGTCAATCCTTAATATAATGCCACCATCTGTTCTCTAACATTTAGTGGCACAAAGCAAGGGTTGCACTAAAAAAAAATTAATTTTTAAAATAAAAATGGCATTGTACAGGGCTGTATTAATTTACTGTATAGTATTATGAAGAAAAAATTAAATAAAAAAAACAAATCGAGAACTTGAGCACAAAATAAAATACTGTACAGTAACTTAATTTATTACAGTATATGTCCAATGCTGCAGTACACAAAGGGGTTGAAAATCACGTGGGTCCATGTAAGTGTTTAACTTTAACTGAGTAACTGTAATGTAGTGTTTAACACCTGAATGGACATTGGGCTAAAAGAAGTGGAAGTTTGGAATGTCTCATTGTATGAAGGGCTCCAATCTCATGCAGGCTGTCTGTCCAACCTCTTAACATAGCTTCCTCATTCCACCATACTACATTTACAGTTGGTGGTAGGGAAACACTCACTTCTTGGAAATACAGTAGAGTATCAATAAATAAATTGTATTGGAAGTAACACAGTGAAGTTATATAACATAATAATTATACACTGACCGGCAAAAAAAACCGTTCACTTAAAGAAATTTTAAAATATTAAGTTTGAATAAAAATTATGTAGTAGGCCTAGTGCTTGAAATAAAATTACTGCAATTATATACGTTTTTAAGATTAAAATGTAATGACACATTTCACACTTAATTCCCCACTTTTCCTCTTGCACCGTGGTGAATGGTGAGCCTAAGGTTGCAGGGGCATAACGGAGGCTGCATCCATCATCAATTAGAGCAATAGCTTTGGCAACGTCTTCGAGACTGAGAGGCATAATTTCAACTAAACTTACTGACAGAATCACTTTGAAGCGAAGGGAGACAGTTTCTGTTCAGTTTGGAAGGAAATGACGCAATACAACAATGAAACACCTAGCAATATGTACGACAAGCTAGTGCTTATAATCATATTGGAATCACCCTATTGCGATGGTTTTTGGTGATAAAGTGAAGATATGAAGAATGCAGATATGCTGAATCTATAGCTAATGATCCATTAAAAATAATAATTCATCCTCACCAACAAAAATGTATAAACATCCAATCAAAATTATGTTTAATCTTAAAAGTACAACAAATTTTACAGTGAACGGTTTTTTTTGCTGGTCAGTGTATATGAGTTGAAACTTTTTCACTAGACTTCACTTCTGGTATAGTTTTACCTGTTTCAACAGTCATACTTCAACTGAAGTATGACTGTTGAAAATGGTTGCAAAGGCGCCGAAACATGTACAGGTAAAACTATACCAGAAGTGAAGTCTAATGTAAAAGTTTCAACTCATATATAATTATTACAGTAGAGTATGTTTCTTAAAAAATCTTCCTAACATTCACACCATTTCTTCAACTGAAAAAATCACTGCAAGCTATATTTTGTAAAAATCTTGTCTTATAATCACTGGCACTAAATGAATTGGCACAGGTACAAGGTTTCTTATGTATTTTATATTGAAGAAGATCTGTTCACTTGAATTTCTTGGCACATTATGAGGGTGGCACTGTAAAGAGGGGCATTATATCAAGGGTTGACTGTATATTAATAGACATATGTATGTATATAAATACAATTATACAGTGGCGGATCGTGGGTGTAGGAACAGGGTGTTGCACTATTTTACGGGAATTATAATTCCTTTATTGCAACCAATGGCCATAGTATGATTAATAGAGCTCTGATGGAATATGTGGTAGGGGAAACAGAAGTACCGCGAGAAAACTTGCCCTGACCCCATTTTGTCCACCACAAATTCCACATGGATCCACCAAGATTCGATCCCGGGTCCCAGCGGTGGAAGGCGAGCAATGTAACCACTCAGTCATGGGGGGGGTGGTTTTACAGGAATTAAATACATAACCTGATAATATATAAATAGTCGCTTTGCTCGTTCGGGGCTAAACCTTCAAACTCCCAGTGGGGCTCCGCCTCTCTGTGTGGTTCTAAGAAAAAGTTTTTTTTTGTTTTTTTTAACTGACACTTTATAGAAGAGATACATTAATTGCATTTAGACTGCCGTAGCCCATAATAAATACTTAGCCATACTAAACCTTAAAAAAAACTGTAGAACGACTTTAAGATTTTTTGGGGGTAAACATTTAAAATTTAGAACATTCTGGACTTTTCTCGTCGGTTACACGCTAAAAGCTATAAGTCTGTCAAATTTCAGATTTCTAGCTCATGTGGAAGTGGGTCAACATTAATGCCTGTAAAAATTTTCGAAGTTTCTTTTTGGAGGGTAAAAAAATAAAATTTTGAACTTTTTGGAAATTTCCATCGGTTGTAGGCTAAAAGCTGCCAAATTTCAAGTTTCTAGCTCATGGGTAAGTGGGTAAACATTAGGTTGGGTTCGTTCCCCGGTACTTAATCAAATTTTTCTGAAGTAGGGAGGTCTGGAATGGGGTGTACTCAGCCTCCTGATACAAATTGAGGAGATACTTGATTGAGAAGTAGGATGTCGGATAGTAGGCCTAGTCCCTCTAGGGATGTAGAGCCAGGGAGTTTAGTTTAGTGTCTAATAGATAGATGAAATTAGCAATATAGGTTTTGCCACAAAGTGACTACTTTGGCAATTAGCATCTCTGTGAGGGACTTCATAGTTCAAGCTCGCGCCCTAACTTGCTTGCAGACAGCAGCCGATGCGACGTGCTCTAGCGGTGAAGACAAGAATCACGCCTTGTTTGCAATCTGAAAGCGACGACGAAAACCTTTAAACCCCGGGAGTATTACCACGCAGTCAAGCCTCTCGCACCCGTTACTAGCCGGCAAGATGAGGCAGCAAGTCGTGGCTTTTCTAATGCGACGACCTCCGCACATTTACACGTTTAAATGACTTAAAATTGTCAAATATCAGGTGTAGCATGTTTTCAGTCGATAAGAAACTATCACAAAGACGATTTCGAAGTAGTTTAATAGTAGGCATATGCAGTAGGCCTACTATAATAAAAAAAATCTAAATATTCTTTACATTAAAAACTGGTCGTAGTGCAACACTGCAACGTGATCAGAGGCCACCACTGCAATTATATATGTGTATATATATATATATCATATGTTAATAGACGTTTAGAGCTTGCTAATCTTAATCTCTTGATCTAAGCTGTAGTATAAATTTTATATTATATCCAGGGTTTAAGTTGGAAAAATAAAATTACAGGTACTCATCATACTCTTTAAAATTTTCCTAACTTGCTCAAAGGACATTCTTCTGCTGTAATTTTTCTTTTTCAACAGGAACTTTCAGAGGCATCTACTGTACTTTCCATTGTGGCAGAACTCAGTACCGGTGAGTACAGGCCCAACCAAAGACCTGCACATATAATGAATTCTTACTGTTAGATAATTCACAACTAAGGTTGTAGAATCCTGATCAAATGTTCATCTTCAGCAAGGTTCCCTGTACCATTCTATAAATGCTATTTTTAAAAATTATTACAATGAAACTTCTCTTTGAAGGACATGTCAGGGACCCTAAAAATTGCCTGCTAAAGAGGGGTGTCTGCTTTAGAGAGGTATAAGAAAAAACAATATTTTTTAAATTAAATAAACTATGTACTTGCTTGACATTGTTATAGACGACAATTGCTGCAATCTACACAGACATACAGAAAATGTTATACAATAGACTATGTACTGACATTGTGTAGGGACTGTATTCTAATAATTGTAGGCCTACCATTAAAAATATAACAGCACTTTTAAAATGGTTGAGGCCTATACCAAAGTAGGTCTACTTTTGACACTTGTGATAGCTTAAACCTTTGTCTTTCAAAATTAAATTCTATCGTGGAGCCACAATTTTCACATGCAATCACTGGAACAACATAACAGTAGCTTTTGTCTGTTTTAGTAATACAGGGTGCGTCATTTAAAGTTCCCCATTTTCAAAACCATGTAACACATTTATTTAATAAAGAAATAAGCTACATTGAACATTTTTGAATGCCTTACAGTCTTGGATTTGCAATTCTGGTCTTACTTTTGAATATGATGTCTTTGAAATGCCCTCCACTCATTTCAACACATTGCTGCAATCTCCCTCATACACTGGCCATTACGCGATGAGTGGTATCTTGCTTAACATTTGCAATTTCCTGCAAATCCACGCATAATTCAAGAGCGGCCACTTCACAGTCGTAAGGTCGTGGTGTGGTGTGCCACTGCAGCGCAGGGTATTATTGGCCCTTATTTTCCTTGAGAGCGATAATTGTCCTTCGGTGACTGTCAACTCTGAACGTTACAATCACATGCTGCAAACTTTCTTCCTACCAGAGTTGACACATCAGAACTGGGATATTGAGAGATTGTGGTTTCAACAGGATGGTGCTGCAGCACATGCTGCAGGTCTTTCAATGGACATGCTACATGCTGCTTTCCCCGCCCGAATTCTTTCCAGGTTTGGTGATATCCAATGGCCCTCCAAATCTCCCGGCCTTACTGCATCAGATTTCTTTCTGTGGGGCTATCTGAAGTCTAAAGTTTTCGCTCATGCCCTCCCTGACATTAACAGTCTTAAAAATGCAATTCAGCAGGAAATTGCCAATGTTACGCAAGACACCACACATCGCGTAATGGTCAGTGTACGAGGTAGATTGCAGCAATTAATGGAGGGCATCTCAAAGACATCATATTCAAAAAGTAAGATCAGAATTACAAATCCAAGACTGTAAGGCATTCAAAAATGTTCAATGTAACTTATTTCTTTGTTAAATAAATGTGCTACATGGTTTTGAAAATGGGAAACGAGAAATGCCGCACCCTGTATGTGTATTGATATTCCTGTATAGTATAGGTTGGTGTATAAACAGGATGTGGTGTTGATTTAATGTGTGTGTATCTGTCTGTTTATTTATTTATAACACTGCCACTAGGTTACTAACTCACTTGCATTGTAATACTGAAAAATAAATAAATAAAAGATATTACTACATTAAATATTATATTTTATAGTGAATCAGTTAGTTTGGATGAGTAAAGAATTTACTTTGGGCAAGTTATTTAAGTTATGTCCAAATGTAATATTGCTTTAAGCATCCGATTTTCCTTTTAAGCATTTGTAATGTCATTTTTTGCAATTTTGGTATGTTGTTTCTATGATCTTAACTGTATCTTTGCCTCTCCGGCACATACAACACACACAAAATATTATTAAATGTTTTTCATATGCAATCATGCATGCAACACCTAAAACGAGCAAGTTTTTTTTTCTCTCCCACTAGATCACATATACATGCAATGTCACATCTCATACAGTCACGTTGCAAGAAACACTTATAGCAAGGTTGTGAAGACACAGATCCATAGTTCTTAAAGGGATTCTAAACCATAGTTAAAATAAACGCTCATTCAAAAGCCATTTAACAGAATATGACCTAAAGATCTAAAGGTTTGAGATCATGTTGTCTATAAGTTTTTTTGTGAGGACATTCGTAAGAGGTATATTATAATTATATAGGATTATACCTTTACATTATACCTATACCTAATCGTTTGTATATTAATCACATCAGATAATAGTTTGCAGCAACTCTTACACATTCCTAGTCATTTCATATTGGGTCAATTGCTAAAACAAGATTTTATCCACAGCTAAGGCTACAATTGTTAAAATTGTTAAAACAAACTTTCTCTTGGTTTTCTTCAAACTAAGGCTATCTACAAGAACCATGGCTATACCAGGTGTAAAACCTCGGCTGTAGATTTTCAAGATGTTGGATCAGCTAGAAGCTAATTAGAGGAGAATGAACTTCTGAGGGCATTAAATCCATGTGTTAAAATAATGAGGGACAGAAACTCCTTACAAAACTATGATGACAATCAATTAACAAGAAGGTTTCTTTTTTAAAAAGAATCGATGCTACAGGTGACATGCTAAATCGTAACCTATGTGATGCTTCAGGTGCAGGGTTAATAGTATGCTGTTATGTGTAACATATTTACTCTTATTTCATAATTAGATGTGAATATTTTCTTAAACAATATAACTACCGGTATATTGATCTTATTTTATTACAAATTATCATATTATAAATATAATGATAATTTCACAACAAATTACTGGTTTAAATGAAGGAATTTTATTAGTCTTTTGTTTCTGCAGCAATATGCTGATGTAAGACTAAGAAATATCAATTATTTTTTTAAGTTCTAAAATAAAATAAAAAATAAAAAAAAACTTTGGTTTCTATTGGAACAGTGCTTGGTCTTAGTTTTAGAAATCACAGACCTCAGCCATGAAAATCACTGCTTTGAGCATTGATCAAGGTCCTGTTTAAGCAATAAACCCATATGCTTATGTAATATAATCTGTAATTTACTGGTACCACATTCAAGAGGGTTAATTTTTTACAGTACTTCTTCATGGGTAAATACTTCTTGGATTATTACATCTTAAGAGTTCAGGGAAGCTAAAGGCAGTCCTTATGGAGGAGAAAATCTGGTGTAGGAAAATAGCATTCTGTAAAGGTATGGCAACAGTGAATAGACCCTAAAATGTGTCATGATGGGACCAAAATCTGGACAAGAAAACAAAAATAATACGATTAAGAAAAAATAAAGATTAGACTGCTACAGTGTGAATGCCATTAATAGTATATTATGCAATTAACTTATAAAGGCATTTATTAGGATGTACCATATTTTACAGACCATAAGACACACCTTGATTTTAGGATGGAAATTTAAAAGAAAAGAAATATAATGTGATTCTAAACAAAAAATTTTAAAGGGAATAATATACTTCATTCCACAAACAAATTGTACAATGGGATCAGTGTAAATCTTTTCTAACTTAAAACATGCATTGTATGAAAATCTCTTCTGTACAGGTGGCATCGCATAAATTTTAACAACTGAACTGATTTCTCATGAAAGATTGGGAAAACTTTTACACCCTCTAATTCTCAATTTAGGATACGGTAAGTGTAATCTGATAAGACTGTTTAGAGGTCATTGCTTTCATTTAAACCACCCAGCTGAGACAACTCCTTTTGTATAAAAGAACTTGACATTCCTTTCTTTTCGCATCAAATACCCTCATTTTACGATTGTGATAAGTACACTGAAGTAGGCCTACAGTCTGCCAAAATTTGTAACAATCTTATCGTTTAAAACACTTTGTTTATAACTATGGTATTCCGACAATATTTACCATAATTTTAATTTTTTAAATGTACTTCAGACCATTAGACGCACCCAACTTTCAAGGCTCTGTTTTCAAAGTAAAAAAGTGGTCCGTAAAATATGGTATGCTTATGAAACTAGCTATGCTATATTAGGTTATATCCCACGTAAGAATGATTCTGTTCAAAACAAAGAGGCGTGTCTGTCATAGTCCGCACGTGAGAACGCATGTCATCACCATGATGGTGGTAGTTTGTTTATTCTCAGTACAACTCACTTTCTATCTTCAACAAATAAACATGAGAAGGAAATACAAGTATGAAGAGAGAGTAAGATATGAGTGGGTGTCCCGCAGAATCGTTGTGAACAATGAATCCTTTATGTTTTGTTTGCTAATTGATATGCTATAATGATGACGATTCCAGTGAGAGTTTGTTATTTCACGTGTAAATGTTCATATTATTGTTGCATGAACTTATGGACACTACTTCTCCACTAGCAAGCCACACCCTGGTAATGGCACATGCTAATGACATTAACCAATCACGTTTTGTCACATGATGCGAATTTTCTGTGAACTCTCTGTGAGTTCTCTTCCCCTTTGTTTTCAACAGGATCAGACTTACCTGGGATATACTATAGTTTAATAATTTTCATACAAGTGTCTTAATTATAAGCAAGCTGAAGTTTTTGTTCAATCATAAATAAATGTCTTGGATTTGAGTTTTTAGAATACCTTATGACTAATAAAACAAACAATTCTATCTTGGTGACCAGTTGTTAGTTGTTCTTGTCTTGTGTGATAGATGGCAAGCGACAAAGGCATGCAGCGTTTAGGGCTTTGCTTTGATGTTTTAACCTCAAAGTAACACACATTAAAACACACAAAATGAACTCAATTTATTATATTAAAATTAACATGAACAGAATTTATTTTATTTTAAATACAGGTTATTTATTGTGCAATTTAAATTACTACTTTCAAAGCTTCAAGACTGTTCTGTGACCTATATAAATTGACAATTGGAATAACAGCAGCAACAATACATTAATGAATAGCAGTAAAATTGGCATGTCAGATTCTGTCACATGTAATAAACATATTACAGAATAGAATGATAATTCTTTCACACTGGCCATGTGTAGGCTAAGATGGACACGTGAAGTCAGAATGAAAAATTCAATGCCATAGCCGGGATTTGAACCAGGATCTTCGGCTCTCCGTGCCGATGCTCTAACCAACTGAGCTACCATGGCAACAAGCCGGTACAACAGTCAATTCTCCAACTGACTCACTTCACGTGTCCATATTACAGAATGGTCAACAAAAAATTTATTACAAAAAATAGTGGTAATACCGGTATCCATATTCTTTGTTGTTGAAGTTCAATTTTGGTACAAACTGGTTTTTAACGTACTGGTACATAAAATGAATCAGTTTAAAAGATACAAATTTCATGGGTACAAAAGCCTATATTGGGTATTTTGATGCAGGGGATATATGGTGAAAGATTAGTATTGAAAGTTCTCCAAGAATTGTATTTGTGTTCTTATTTGTATTTTATTTAAATTCTATTGTATATCTTTTTAATTTGACATGTCTCATATCATTTATGTAATGATCAAGTGGATGAAATAAATAAATAAATAAATGACTTCAAGAAAGTGTAGAGTCCAATTCTACGTTGCTCACAACACTAATGACCCTTTCTTCTCCTCTGTTCACTGTTGCCTACTTTTCACAAATTCATCACAGTATACAGAAGTATACTGTATGAGAGCATTGACGTCACAGAGCAACTTTCTGCCCTTGCCTGATTTGGACTCTCACTGACTCATCAGTCTTCAACCTGTTGGACTCTAATTTTGAGATCCCCACCTTTCTGAGTACTATGGAAAGTTCACACGAACTTCATTAAGAGGTATGTTTACTTTAAATCATCTTCCAATTAAGTAAAATTTGTGTAAACCTTCTGCATTCAAATTTACTACAGATGTCAACACCTTACTGTGCTATTTCCATATTTATATTGATTATATTTCCCTTATTTGCTCAACATAATTTTATGATCAAAATCTACTTCTCACAATAACTAATTTGACAGTAAAAATGAACAAGTGTAACAGTGCAAAGGAAAAATATTTCTGAAACCATCAATACTGAAATTACTGTATTCTATCATGTTGTTACCGTAACTATTCAGCCCGTGAATCAGTGCCAATCAAGTATAAGAATATATTGGAAGGATTTCAACCAATCTCAAAATATGTCTAGCATTATAATTTTATAGTTTTATTTTTAGCACTTTCATTTTGACTCACCTACATGCAATTGGTTTTTACATAACTTAACAAGGACTGAACACTGATGCATCTTCATACCTGTAGCTTGTTTCATAAAAACATTCACTGAACATAATGATTGGGCATAGGCCCTATATAAGCTGCTTATAAGGAAACGGAGATATGAAAATCATGGATAATTTTATGTTTGGTGAAGCACTTTAAATCTCGTATAAATTACAATTATATTATTAACACAATGTTGGTAGTAGCCTAGTAGAATGGCTTATCGATCTTGATGGTCTTGCCATGGGCAATCTCCCTTAAAATTTTACAAATAATGATGTGTTTTATTCATTTTCGTGATTTCAATTATTTGTTGCATGCCTAATCCTGTGAGTATTCACTAAATAGACACAACAAATATACCGGTAACTCAAGGTCTGAATTCTCTCAACACAAATCAACTCGCAGAGAAACAGATAAAATAAATATCCTGAGAATCCCTCACTGAATGAATAATATAAATAATAATGCCTTAAATAAGGCATGCGTTAATAAATGAAAAAAAAAAACCTAAAGCCAGATAAAGACAGATTATAAACATCTTGTTATAGTAGCTGTGATAGTAATTCACAATGTTTTCTTCAGGTGAGATAAATTACTTCCATCTAACTCAAAAAGAACATTTGGTATTTTTATTGAAAAGGTTTGTTTAGAGTTCCTTTAAGATAATAGAGTAGACAAATTGTTTACTTATTTTTTAAGTGCTATTTTCACAAAATCTGATTTATTCATTTAAAGAATTTTATAAAGAGTGCAAAGAGTTTCCTGCTGATAGTAAACAACATGCAGTAAGAAACTTATTAAGTGAGAAGGGAAATTAAAAAGAAAATCAAGTTGTAATATGGCTTATGTAGATGAATTTATGTAATACTTTATGAAGTAGCATAATGTCAGTACTATATGTTACATGAATAAAAATATATTTTATAAACATGGTGGGCATGCAGTACCTTAAAAAATTATGTGAGAGAAAATGAAAATAGAAAGAAAATAGCTCAAAATAGGCATTGCTCAACTTCAATGTCTCTGTGATGTTTTACCAAGAGTTACAGACTAAGCATTTGTCTGTTGGCACACAATGACAAACTACTCACCGTGGAGGTCTGATTTTGAACACAACCCAGACATTGTGAGATTTGCGATTTGGGTCTGTAAGTGACCCCAACTCCATCTGAATCATTATCCTCGTCAGGCTTAAAGAAACAGGAACATGACCAATAGAGAAACTATGTAAGGCATGCACTGGTCATACATATGTCTATGGTGACAGATTATAAAATATTATGGACTGAAACAATCGCTGACTATTTTGCAAGCCTACATTAGGCGTACTTGTTCAAAACAATTATACTGTAAAAATTATTGTTTTAAAGAGATTGGAAAGGTGTTAATGTACCCAATTTTTTATATACATGATCTTATGCTTAAGCCTATTTATTGAACAAAATAGTATAAAAATCTGTGTTTAGTTGTGGTAGTTTTTATACTTCCAAACAAGATATAGAGTTAAGAAGTAATACATTAAGTACACACAAATCTAAAGTACCTCACAAGCTTACTCTTAAGTACAGACTAAATTTACACATGACAATCTTATATGGAACAAGCTACACACGGATATAAAATACTGTACCATGAACTGACTTATAGCAAGTAAATTAGATTTCATTCAACTATGTTAAGATACTTTTCTATCTGTACTGTCATAACTCTACCATTATAAAACAAACAGAGAAAAGTGTCACAACAAACAAAATGCTTTTAGGTCATGCAGCACAATGTGGTCAATCCATGATGTTCCAGTTATCCTGAACTGAATGATTAATGTAGTACCGAAGTTCATATTACTGCACCGTTATATTAATGTTAAATTTGATTTGATAGATTTATTTATTTTATTTAAGACTGTAACATTTATTTCCTAGTTTCTAATTATTTTCTACTTTGTTTATATTTATACTTCATTCTTAGAATGCTAAGTTTTCAGTAACGTACCAATAATAAGCATACAAGTAAATAAAAAGGGAAAGAGGAATCTCCCTTATAAAAGAACATTATCAGATTTCCATGTTGTTTGAGAATAAAATAACAAAACTTTCAAACACACACACATACATCTATGGATCAGATCTACTGTAATTGTAATTGTAATTTATTCTTGTATCAACCCATTTACCTCCTTGGTTACAGACAGTTTTCCTATAATACATTGCAAACTTGGTGGATTAAAATAACATGCTTATTGTTTCTCAAGTTCAATAACATGACACTGCTGACTTTGCAGTTGTATAATTACACAAAACTTGAAAGCAAAACTATGATTTTTCGTAACCAAAACATAGGCCTAAATTACGACATCACATTAAAGTCATTTTATTGTAGATATTTCCACATTTATGTTCAGATTTAATATTTGACACGTAGATTGCGATTCTGAACTTAGTTTTGTATAATCTATCATAATTTAATATTACTCGATCTAAATAAGATAGTTTTTAAGCAAACATAACCCCATTTTTAAACGTGCATATTCACGTTTGATATTTACGTTCCACGGACTTTAGAATAATGTTAAAGTGTCTGGCATCATACTCACAGCCTTACATATTTAATATTGTTCCTTTAAAACCATTATTTGTTTATTAAAAGAAATAAATAAGTTATTACATGTGTGTTTCGCTTGGTGATATTCATCTATTATTGAGGAATCGTTCGCGAGTGTATTTCGATCTGACAATATATCGATACTGACTCGCTTCGATTTTCAATGTTGCCAATTTCCAGCAAAAAACTCATATAGTTTTCTCATACAAATATGCAAAGTTTTTATTATTATATCGATTTTTTATATAGTGTTTATAGTTGATTTATACTTTAAATCCATGGTGTTATTGTCCATTCCATTTGTTAGTATTTTTTCACGTCAGAATTACTTGTGACGCATTTTCTTATAAATATAATTTTGCTAAGTTTATTGGGGATTTCCCTCTAAACGCCAGTGCAGCGTTCAAACGTTCAGTTAGTTTAGTTCACACGTCGAGTTTGAAGCAATCAGGCGTGTTTTCTCATTCATTCCTGCTTGGGAGAAAGTACTTCCCAATATATCATCATCAACTCTTCAATCATCAGCCTTCTTCAGTATCCCAGGAACTGGAAGCTGAATTTCTACTAGAAATCTTCAATCCAGCAAGGATTTGATTTCAACTTCAAATCATCAATTTTCAGATAAGAAATTTGATTACTAACATCACTCAAACAATAGCGTTGCGTGGGCACGCTTAATATATCTTGTTAAGTTACTTCTTATATCTATTAATTGAAGAAAATCTTCAATTTCACATCTACTTTTAATTGAAACTAATTTCAATTAATTAAAAAACTAATTTCTACAGTGAAGAAGGAACTTCACAAACTTTCTTTGTTTCGTTTGGTGATGCTATAGCATTAGGCACGCCAAGGTGATGTCATATAGACGCTTGCCATTGCAACATATCCTTTTCCTTTGTGAACATTTCCAACACATTTCAAAGTGTTTAACTTATCTATCTAACTTCAGGATTTATAGACAATCAACACATTACACATTATTAAGTGTAATTTATTACTTTAAGAAATATTTCATCATAATTAATTTATAAACATTATTTGGAACTTTAACTTCAACTTCAGTACAAACTGCTACAGTTTTAATTATCATCATCAGCATCAAGAAATTTCATCTCTTCAAGATCTTCCATTCTTCAAGCATCAACTTCAACAATCTTTCAGTGTATATTATTATTTCAGTTTTTAGTGTTAAAATAAATATCATTTATTCACCAGTAGGTTACAAATTCTTGTTCTTTCATGTATAGGCAAGGCAAGGGTTTCAGAACTTTACAGTCCATTCTTACCTAATTCCAATTCCAACATACCATTGCTCATCTACTAGCCTCCTATACATTTGGTCCTTTCCGAACCGGGATCTGTCCCATAGTGACCTATGAAACTTAAAATCTATCTATCTTCTTATAAGTGGTCCTCCGAAAATATTTCCTAATTTTTCTGAAACCTGCGGGCAAGAATTTGTAACGTAAGGTAAGTCAAAACCATTCTCCTGGCACGACCAGTATTTGAGAAATACAGTAGACACAGTGAAAAAGGGTTTCACAACACCTACTTATTTTATGTTGCATGAGCACAAACACAAAAACAGTGAAAAGTGTAACACAACATACCACACATTATTTTGTACTAAAAATCTTGAAGTTTCTTTTCTCAATTCAATCCTAAAACGCGGGCAAAATTGCACAATTAATTTAATTTCAATTTCATCAAATAAGTTCAACTTGAATTATCAAAATGACTACTTTAGAGCAAACCCATGCAGCTTTCAGAGCGAAGCGTGCTCCAATAAAAGCAAGAATCACACGTCTTTGCAATCTCATACCTCAACTACTTGTAAATGATGAAGCGACCTATAATGATCTCTTAGATAGGAAAGCTAACCTTACACAACTCGTTGCTAAATTTGAAGATGTTCAGACTAACATAGAAGAGTTAGATTTTTCCGATGTAGAACAGGCATATAGAGAGGAAGTAGAAGATTCTATTCTTAAAGCCACTTCATACATAAATAAACTAGAAGCTAATTATCTTAAATCTAAGGCTGATGCGGAAGCCGAGGCTGCAGAAAGTGCAGCACAAAAAACCACACAGCAAAAAATCAATCACATCAACAGGCTAAATCGCCAGTTCATGTCCTATGCTCAATCTATTCATGAGTTTGAAATTCAAAATGAAGCAAATTTTCATGAAGCAATCAGTATGAGAACCATGTTTCTCCATTTATTTGATGCTTATGAAGACTCAGCTTTGCAAGTCACCCCTGATGATTTTCAAGACATAGATGTTCAAAGGCGAGAGATTGAAATAGCTTATCATCGAGCATTAGGTTTTCTTGATTCTTTGATCTCACAAAATAAGCCAAAATATCAGCCAGAAAAATCACTTTCAAGGCACTCTTCGAGCATAGGTTCCCATCATGCAGAACCTCAAACAATTCTTCCGAAACTCCCAGAAATAAAACTGCCCCAATTTGATGGCAATCCAATAGCTTGGGTAGAATTTAGGGATACTTTCACATCACTCATTCTAAGTAATAAACATATTACTAATATTGATAAATTTCAATATTTGAAATCATGCCTCACCACAGAAACACTCTGTATAATTCAAAATATTCCAGTGTCAGATGCCACATTTGAAGTTGCCTGGAAAACACTCACGGAACGTTTTGACAACGATCGATTAATCATGAATACACATTTGGATCATTTGTTTACTGCGCCTACTATTGAACGAGACTCAGCAAATTCTCTCCAAAAATTTCTTGACCATTTTGTAAGTACGATGCACGCTCTCCAGTCCTTAAAGACTGACGTCAACCTAACAGACTTAATTGTCTCCAAGTTAATCTTAGATAGATTACCTCCAGCCTTCATTAAAGAATGGGAAAGTTCCATTAAACCCAATCAATTACCCACATTAAGTGAATTATTTGGTTTTCTAGAGTCGAAAGTGAGAGTCCTTCAGATGACAAGTTTAGCGATAGGATCTCAAGCTAAAGCTAATTCTACAAACAACACTAATTCTACACACAATCGCCCCCCTCAAAAACCTGCTACTAATAATAATGTTGTTTCAAACAACAGCAATCAAAACAATCACAACAACTCCAGAACGTATAATTCACGTCCTCTTTGTATTTGCTGCAGGCAAAATGTTATCCATAAATTGTATCAATGTGACAATTTCAAAATGATGTCCCATGAGCAAAGAATGCGATTCGTCAATACTCATAAAGCATGTCAAGTATGCCTTCAAACTAAAGGTCATAGTAGTGTATGCTGCGTATTCAAATGCCACATTTGTGGTGACAGACATAGTACAATGCTTCACAATTCTAATCAGCGGTCAAACGCACAACCAAATAATGTAACACGCATGCTGCACCTTCCTTCAATACCAGACCCCCCAAAATGTCTGCATCCCACTGCATTAATCATTGTGGAAGACATAAATGGTAAACCTGTAGAAGCAACAGCCCTGTTAGACACTGGTTCTAGTTGCAACTTAATAACTAATCGCTTATTCAACAAATTAAAGTTGAAAGCTTTACCCAAAAGAGTGCCACTTCAAGGCATCTTAGAGTCTCAAGCTCATATGCACAAGACTACAAACATCAAAATCAAGTCAAGAACTACGCTATGGAATTATGATACACAGGCTATTGTAATTCCAGAAATTTCTGCCAGCCAACTGCCAGATAATTACATTGATATTAGAAATTGGCAAATTCCAGCCAATCTCCCCCTAGCTAACCCAAATTTCAACACACCACAGTGTGTCGACTTACTCTTAGGAGTAGAAGTTTATTCACAAATAATGCAGGATGGCATAATCAGTGCTCCTGATCATCCCACAATTCAGAATTCTCAATTAGGATGGACCTTTTCTGGAAGGTTACCATCACTTAACGCTTCTAGGCAAATGCATTTAACCTCAAGTCATCAAGATGACAATTTCTATCAATCTAGCAATGACAATGTCAGACGACTTGTCAATTCTTCTTCTCCAAGGCGATTCAAAGGAAATCGTAGAAATCAAACTGTTAATGTCAATGCCAATAATGATAAACAATATTCTGCATTTTTAAATGTTGATCAATCAATAAACAATCAACTATCTAAGTTTTGGGAACTCGAAAGTGTAGCCAATAGTGCACCTTTCCCTCAAGACACACACTGTGAAACATACTTCACAGAAACTACCACAAGAGATCTTGACGGAAGATATGTCGTCAAGCTTCCCTTCAATGCCCCACCAGAATCAATAGGCAGCACCAAGCAGCAAGCCTATCAACGATTCAACTCACTCGAAAAACGTTGGGCAAATGATGCTGAACTTTGCCAGCAATATGGTGATTTCATGACTGAGTATCAGACCCTAGGCCACATGGAGCCTGCGGAATCTGAACAGCCTGAAACCTTTGATTACATAATCCCTCATCACCCGGTGATGAAACCGTCAAGTAGTACTACTAAACTAAGAGTAGTATTTGATGCCTCTGTTAAATCGACAAATAAAAAGTCATTAAATGACATACTTTATGTAGGCCCCACAGTCCAACCAGATCTATTTTCCATACTATTACGATTCAGACTGAATCCTATTGCCTTTACTTCTGACATCGCTAAGATGTACAGACAAGTACTCATATCTCCTGAACAACAGCATTTCCAACAAATACTTTGGAGGGAACAACCTTCAGAGCCCATCAAGATCTTCAATCTTAAGACTGTGACTTATGGCACAGCACCAGCCGCATTTCTAGCAACTCGAGCCCTTAAACAACTTACAATTGACGAGGGTAAAAATTTTCCACTAGCTTCACACCTAATAAATAATTCTACATATGCCGACGACATAGTGGCAACCGCCTCTAATATTGAAGAAGCCCAGCAAATGGTTTCTGAATTAAACACTTTGCTTCCCATGGGTGGATTCCAACCTAGAAAGTGGAGTTCAAATCTGCCACAACTTCTAGAAAACATACCAGTCGAGTCAAGAGAAACTCTTGATAATCGCACATTTGGTGACTCAGATGCCAGCTCTATTAAAGCATTAGGCTTAATATGGCAACCATCCAATGATTTATTGCGAGTAGAAACATCCATAGATTCTTCTAAACCTTTTGTTAAGTGTACAAGAAGAACACTACTTTCTTGTATTGCGTCAATATTTGACCCCTTAGGCCTCATCTCTCCCATAGTTGCACATTGCAAAATCATATTTCAATCCTTATGGAAGGAAACTACCTCCTGGGATCAACTTATACCTGAATCGATCGCCAAAAAATGGCTGACGGTTCATAACCAACTACATTCAATTTCTCAAATTGCTATTCCTCGGTTTGCATCAATTCCGAACGCCATATCAATAGATTTGCATGGATTTTGCGACGCTAGCGAGCAAGCTTATGGCGCTTGCATCTATTTATGCTCTACCAATCAAGAGGGCGAAACTCAAGTATCCTTACTATGTGCAAAGTCTAAAATTGCACCTATCAAAGCGGTTACAATTCCCAGATTAGAATTGTTAGCTGCCCATTTATTATCTAAACTCATACACAATGTTTTGCCTACACTACAGCTCGACATTAATTCAGTAAATTTGTGGAGTGATTCAAATATAGTTTTGAGTTGGTTGAGTCGCTCTCCAACCACACTCAAGACATTTGTTGCAAATAGAGTTGCGGATATACAAGAGTATACTGCAGACTTTATTTGGAGACATGTATCATCAAGTGATAATCCCGCCGATTTGATATCTCGAGGTTCGACACCCGAGGATTTAATTCATAACGATTTGTGGTGGATTGGCCCAGAATGGCTGTCCAAGGACACCTCATACTGGCCAACCAATAACACACAAGCTATCTCAGAACCACTGCCAGAAGTCAAGGTAGTAGCTCATATCACTACTGTTGATAGTACCTTTCAATCTTGGTTTTCCAAGTTTTCTTACTTAAAATCTCTCCGCATTATGGGTTATGTATTAAGATTCATACATAATGCATAACCTAATAACCAACGCCTTAGTGGATCTTTATCTCCTGATGAGATAACAAGTTCAATGCACTGCTGTGTAAAAAATGTCCAGCGTCAGGCATACGCTGAAGAAATAGGACTATTGTCAGCTGGAAAGGAAATTCCAACCTCCAGTAAAATTCTTAATTTATGCCCATTCTTGGATTCTGACCACATCCTACGTGTTGGCGGACGATTAGAAAGATCTAATCTTCCATTTGAATCAAAACATCAAATGCTATTGCCATGTGATCATGATTTCACAAAGCATTTAATTCACTATACACATTTTCAACTGCATCATGCAGGACCACAACTTATTATTGCTCATCTCAGAGAAAGATTCTGGATTCCTTCAATCAGAAGAATAATAAGATCTGTGATAGGAAAATGTAACACATGTTTCCGCTTTAAAGCACAGCCCTTTCAACAAAAAATGGCTGACTTGCCTGCCGCCAGAATAACTCCAATACCACCATTTACAAATGTTAGTTTAGATTATGCTGGCCCATTTACAATAAAGTATGGTGGTCCAAGATCTAAAATTACTACCAAGTCATATATTGCTCTCTTCGTGTGCATGTCCACAAAGGCAATACACTTAGAGTTAGTAACCACACTTACTTCTAAAGCATTTCTAGCTGCTCTATCTAGATTTA
Source organism: Ectobius pallidus (assembly GCA_964059195.1). NCBI lineage: Eukaryota > Metazoa > Arthropoda > Insecta > Blattodea > Ectobiidae > Ectobius > Ectobius pallidus. The sequence continues at coordinate 51,512,395 of CAXKWD010000012.1, read as the reverse complement.
CAAGCCGCAGAAGCATTCCCCATTCGATTACATCCGACAACGGAACAACTTTCGTTGGAGCTTGTAATGATTTGAGACAGTTGAGTGACTTATTGTCCTCGTCTGAATTTCAAAATACTGTTAAAGATGCTACCTCACATCTTAGCCTTAATTGGCATTTTTTACCGCCTTATTCTCCTCACATGGGTGGACTGCATGAAGCTGCAGTACGCTCAGTCAAACATCACCTGAAGCGAGTGGCTTCAGATCTCACTCTCACCTACGAAGAGCTATCGACTTTGTTGATACAAATCGAAGCTATCCTTAATTCATGGCCATTGCTCTCACTTCATGAAGAGATCGATGACTTCCAATATTTGTCTCCAGGACATTTTCTTGTAGGCAAACCACTCATTTCATTGCCATCTCCAGACTTGTCTGGAAGTTACACATTACGCTCTCAGTGGAAAACACTGCATAACTCTACTGTTGATTTGTGGAAGAAATGGTCTTCTGACTATCTTCACACACTCCAAAGGCGTTCAAAATGGAGCTCTAAATCTCACAATGTATCCATTGGTACACCAGTACTTCTCATTGAAGATAATGTGCCACCCTTTAAATGGATTTTAGGCATAGTTGATCAAATTCACCCTGGATCTGACGGTCTCGTAAGAGTAGCTACTGTCAGAACTTCTTCAGGTCAATATAAAAGACCAATAGTAAAACTCGCCCCTCTTCCCATAAATGGAGAAGATTAATTATACTTAATAAATTGTATAATTATAACCTAAAATTGTTTTTTTGTAGAACCTTTAAATAATTATAGTTTTGTTCCATTATACATTCTCTTTGTTTGAATAATTATTTGCATAATTATTGCGGGCAATATGTATAATTACACAAAACTTGAAAGCAAAACTATGATTTTTCGTAACCAAAACATAGGCCTAAATTACGACATCACATTAAAGTCATTTTATTGTAGATATTTCCACATTTATGTTCAGATTTAATATTTGACACGTAGATTGCGATTCTGAACTTAGTTTTGTATAATCTATCATAATTTAATATTACTCGATCTAAATAAGATAGTTTTTAAGCAAACATAACCCCATTTTTAAACGTGCATATTCACGTTTGATATTTACGTTCCACGGACTTTAGAATAATGTTAAAGTGTCTGGCATCATACTCACAGCCTTACATATTTAATATTGTTCCTTTAAAACCATTATTTGTTTATTAAAAGAAATAAATAAGTTATTACATGTGTGTTTCGCTTGGTGATATTCATCTATTATTGAGGAATCGTTCGCGAGTGTATTTCGATCTGACAATATATCGATACTGACTCGCTTCGATTTTCAATGTTGCCAATTTCCAGCAAAAAACTCATATAGTTTTCTCATACAAATATGCAAAGTTTTTATTATTATATCGATTTTTTATATAGTGTTTATAGTTGATTTATACTTTAAATCCATGGTGTTATTGTCCATTCCATTTGTTAGTATTTTTTCAGGTCAGAATTACTTGTGACGCATTTTCTTATAAATATAATTTTGCTAAGTTTATTGGGGATTTCCCTCTAAACGCCAGTGCAGCGTTCAAACGTTCAGTTAGTTTAGTTCACACGTCGAGTTTGAAGCAATCAGGCGTGTTTTCTCATTCATTCCTGCTTGGGAGAAAGTACTTCCCAATATATCATCATCAACTCTTCAATCATCAGCCTTCTTCAGTATCCCAGGAACTGGAAGCTGAATTTCTACTAGAAATCTTCAATCCAGCAAGGATTTGATTTCAACTTCAAATCATCAATTTTCAGATAAGAAATTTGATTACTAACATCACTCAAACAATAGCGTTGCGTGGGCACGCTTAATATATCTTGTTAAGTTACTTCTTATATCTATTAATTGAAGAAAATCTTCAATTTCACATCTACTTTTAATTGAAACTAATTTCAATTAATTAAAAAACTAATTTCTACAGTGAAGAAGGAACTTCACAAACTTTCTTTGTTTCGTTTGGTGATGCTATAGCATTAGGCACGCCAAGGTGATGTCATATAGACGCTTGCCATTGCAACATATCCTTTTCCTTTGTGAACATTTCCAACACATTTCAAAGTGTTTAACTTATCTATCTAACTTCAGGATTTATAGACAATCAACACATTACACATTATTAAGTGTAATTTATTACTTTAAGAAATATTTCATCATAATTAATTTATAAACATTATTTGGAACTTTAACTTCAACTTCAGTACAAACTGCTACAGTTTTAATTATCATCATCAGCATCAAGAAATTTCATCTCTTCAAGATCTTCCATTCTTCAAGCATCAACTTCAACAATCTTTCAGTGTATATTATTATTTCAGTTTTTAGTGTTAAAATAAATATCATTTATTCACCAGTAGGTTACAAATTCTTGTTCTTTCATGTATAGGCAAGGCAAGGGTTTCAGAACTTTACAGTCCATTCTTACCTAATTCCAATTCCAACATACCATTGCTCATCTACTAGCCTCCTATACAGCAGTTAACCGATCCTATTCAGCTGACTGGTCTCTCGTAATATTGCAACTGGGATTGATGTTTATACTGTGGTAACATATTATTACCCTCACATGTGCTACATATTAGTGGAGTAAAAAGTTACTACTAAATTACTATTGAGTAAGAAGTTTAAATTTGTTCTTTTTATATCACTCTTATTTAGGTCCTATTTGGGATCTTGTTTAGGATATCAGTGGCACGCACCTCTTGTCGACACGTGACTTATTTACCTTTGTGTACACTTACTTACCTTGCACACTCTATCCTAACATAAGCTCTGTGCAGTAAATTATATGACCTAAAAGAATTAAATTCTACCTTTATGGCATCTTTACTCTTTCATGACTGGGGGATTAGTCTATCTTTGCCTATAGCATCCTTCTCGTATTTCATATTATACTTTTATTTTAGCACCCAGACCTAGGAAAATCACCCCTATACCTATTCTCGAAGCACTGAACCTATTTCTTCGTTTTATTTGATAGAGAATCCGAAACAGTGAACCAGTTTCTTAAATTATGTGACCGATTAACACTCCTTGACCGTCCTCTACGCAGAGGGACCGAACTGTCGCGAGGTGATGGGATGTCCTCAGCTTCCTCTAGTGCCCCCTCTATATGTCTTACGCCATCGGTCTTTTCTGCCGCTTCCTCTGTTTGCTGGTCTCGTGTGTTCCTAACCGCTGATGTGGGGGAATTCCTCTCCTGGTGCGATGAACTTGTATTGTCAGGCCGTGTGTGCTTTATAAGCGTTTCGCTGTTCTGTCTCCTCGTTTCCTGGATCGTCGTGTTCGCTGTATTCACTTCTATTAATTTGTTAGAATTTGAGTCCCTGTTGCTATGCCTATTTGGGGCGAGCCCTTTGCCGTTTGCTTCCCTGGTCAAAGTTCCATGTCTTTAGTTAACATACTAGTAAACTTCACTAATATTGGTCGGTTCTTTCCTTTTCCTAGACGGAACACATTATCAAGATGAAGTTCGGAAAGTTCCATTTGAAGTTCCTTTGGTAAAAAGATTAAGCACCTGTCCACAAGTGTCCCGTCTTCTCTCCTGGTGGCTTTCCTCTAATCCGAAGATGATGATGTTCCTCATTCTTACTTCTCTCTCCAGCCTCTGTGTTGTCCATTTAATTTCTTTTAGTGTGGCGATCTCATTTTTGAATTCGTTGTATCCCTTGTTAATATTGTTGATCCATCCCTTCACATCTTCCAACTTACTGTTGATTTCGTTGAATTTATTAATTAACTTCTCGTCTAATTTGGTTATCAAGTCCGTTAACGCAGCTACATTCCCACTATCCGCACTATTTTCACCGCTCTTGCCTGCTCTTGGGCCAGGATTTGCCTCGATGCCTCCAATTAATAACAGTGCTGCTATAATTAGGCCAAAAAACCAATTATTGACCGAGGGACCATGTACTGGTAACTGTTTGTTGACGTTAGATGATTCTGCTTTAAGCCTTCTGCGAAGGCCTATTCTCGCACGGTAAGTTGTTAGGTCAATGCCCATCGTTTCCGTATTCAGCGCAACTCCGCATAAAGCGTCTAACCTCTTCCACCTCTGATACAAGACTGAGATCTACTGTATTGTTTCTGTAATTAAATTAATAATTCTCATATGTTTATCAACTGGCAAAGAAGTGTGTATCCTATTTTATGTGGAAGATCCTATCTTGTCCATCCCTGAATGTTATAGAAATGGTAAGTACATTTCTAATCCCATACATTTCAATAGGGTACCACACTGTACTGATAGATGGCAGTGTTCCAAACAAAATACAGAGTGCAAATGTTTTTTTTTGTTTTGTGTAACACCCACAAACAACATATATTTAAACAGATGGTAATATTCTGAAATTTGAGATTAAAATAAAAGATGTGCTAAATTTTTAGAGATCCATAAAAATCACATAGTTAAAAAAAGTTTTCAAACACCTTACAAAAATTAATCTTCCCAGAATTAAAAATTAAAAACAAAAACAAAACTTGAAGTTTACTTTTCAGGTTTCCCAAAAGTTTACTGTGTGTCCGTAAAGTCGTGGTGCAGTTTTGACCGGTCACAGGAAATCAACGAAACAAGATAGAAATGTGAAATCTTCACCAAATGAAAGGAAAACTCTCAAGCTTCATATTTATTCAGTGCAGTTCGATGTGGCTTCCATTTGTGACCCTACACCCATCTAAATGATATTCAAGTTCTTCCCACACATGGTTAAGGACGTCTGGTGTAACAGAGTGAATAATGTCTGTGATTCTCTGATTTAAATGACTGTAGTCTTGAATAGGTGTAATTGTCGAGCATATGCACGCACAGATTTTTTAGGGCTCCTTAGGAGCTCTCCCGTATAGCCTCTACAGACTCATCACTTACCGAAGGCCTACCAGAATGGGGTTTGTCCAACAAACTGCCAGTATCCTTCAACTGCTTATCCCATCGAGTATTCCTATGTGGTGGTGCTTTGTTGTACATGCGAGAATATTTACATTGCACTTTGGTCACGGATTCGAATTTAGCAAGCCACAGAACACACTGAACTTTCCTCTGTACCGTCCACATCTTGACTGGCGTGGACTGATCCGCTGCTGCACAGTTCGTGGTGTTGCATCATCACCTGTGTGCGCACACACTTGCACTTCATACTATGGAAACTTGGGAGAGTTTTCCTTTTATTTGGTGCAGATTTCACATTTCTATCTCCTTTTGTTGCTTTCCTCTGACCAGTCAAAAGTGCACCATGACTTTACGGACACGGTATTTTCATGACTAATAGCATTTAAACAAATAGCAATTTAATACATGCTGTTTAAAAGGAAGTTTCATACGGTGTGCAAAATGCCACAATGAGAGACTTTTTTTAGTCAATTTTATCTTATCATCTATAAATAAAATAAAACATTTTTAACAATACTGCTGGGCAATAAAGCATAACACTTAGCCCTTTTTGAGAATTGAACATTTTCTACATGCATAATTTTCTCATAAAATTTTGTGGTATCATTTATTGCCCCATTCTTTAGACAGTATGGACATTTTTACAAAAGGAATTGTTGTGCAACTGGAAAATAACAGAAAAAAACAGAAGTTACCCAGTTTTATAGTGTATTGTTTGCTCCATTTGGTGGGCTTTTCAGTGTCTGAACAGTTCAATTTCTCAGTTGTTGAGTTTGCTGCATTTGGTGCTGTTTGGAATCATTCTCCAAACTTTTCATTGAGTATATCCTGTGAATGAAAGTTTAATTAAAGATGGTTTTAAGTCCTGAAGACTCTCCAAGAGCTGTTGCTTTAATCGATGATGAATGCAGGTTCTGATATATTGCGAATGTGCTGAGAACATCACCCACAAGTGTTCTCTGAGCTGTAAGATGCTACTGAGACCACAACCTTTCATAGACAGCCAGGATCAGGTCATCCTAGGCCGACATCTGCCAGACATGTCATTTTTGAAGTGAAACTTCTTTAGCTGTGGTAGGGGTAAATCGGGAGCTTGTGTAACGCTCAAAATCGTCACGAAATTAGTGAGGTGTGACAGAACGGACTGCACAGAAAACAATCAATTCAATGATTAGGCTTATGCAAAATTTAAAAAATCAAAAAATTCAAAATAAAAAAATTAAAAATCCAAAATTAAAAAAACTAAAAATCCTAAATTAAAAAATCGAAAATTTAAAAAAACCAAAATTTAAAAATTTAAACATCCAAAACTCCAAAATTTAAATACAAAAAATCTAAAATGAAAAAATACAAATATCCAAAATTTGAAAAATCCAAAAATTCAGAATTAAAAAATCCAAAAATCCAAAATTTAAAAATAAAACAATCCATAATTTAAAAATGCAAATATCTAAAAATAAAAAAAATCCAAACTTAAAAAATCCAAAGTTAAAAGAGTAAAAATAAAAAATCCAAAATTTAAAAAGTCCAAAAACCCTATATTAAAAAATCTAACAATCAAAAATTGAAAAATCCAATAATCCAAAATTGAAAAATTCCAAAAATTAAAACAAGTTTCACTTCTGTCGTGTGGCATTCCACGCAAACATTTTTTTTAACTACAAAAGTATTGAGAGGTCACATTTTTCAGCAGTAGAGGTAAGAAATTGTATGAAGCAGGCCCATAATGTTGACATTAGTGAATGGACATGTAGTCAAATTCTTAGAAGAGCAAACTTGACCTCAAGAAGACCTCTAACCAGATATTCCAGCATCTGTAGTTTGTTCGAGAAAACCAAAATTGGACAGAGGAGCATTGGAACAATATTTTCTACACTGACGAATTAAGGTTTAGTCTAAGGTCTCCAGACGGAAGGGAAAGGATATGGAGAAGACCTGGGGAGCAATGTGATATCTGTACCTTCTTGCCAAGAAGGCTCTGTTATGGTTTGGGTGCGATCAGCTCTGATGCTCATACTGAGCTGGTTTTTATTGAAAATAGGAAACTGAACGCAAATCGATACATCGAGGAGGTTCTTTAACATGTCATTCCTTTTGCCCATTTTTTGTCAGTGAGAACTTCCTCTTAATGCATGACAATGCCCAACCTCACACTGCTAAATGTGTGTCAAGTTCCTAGAGGAGATGGAAATCAATACTTTGGACTGGCCAGCTCAAAGTCCTGAGCTCTATCCAATTGAGCAAGTATGGGGCATTCTTGGATGTTGAGTTTTTTTAACCCTGACTGAAATGTGGGCAGCATTGCTTGAAGAATCAGACAAAATACCGCAAATAACATCCACACCCTAATTCCAGAATGCCGAATAAGATGCAAGCTTTATTGGTTCTAGGGGTATTACATGTGTTACTGAGTATCCAGAGTTGTTCGGAAGCTATTCTATGTTCAGTTATTGGTTGTGGTTGGTTAAGGGTGTGTAAAAGTGATTTTGTAGCAAGTGAAATGAACAGGGTTGCCAAATTCCAAATGACAAAATACCGGCCAACCATAAGGGTTGGTAACAATGAGTGGAGTAATGGACTTTCTAAAATGTAGGTTTCATCAACGAATATACAGATGTATCGAAACATGTTTTAAATATAAAAGTGTATTAATGGAAGTGACAACTAGCCATACCAATAAAATTACTAAATGATCTTATTGTAACAGAGAATTTTTGACAGTACATACAGTACAAAGCTACAATGTGCTACAGTGTTATTCTTTTAAAAAATTGCAATTTTCGCTGTTTCTTATTGCTTTCAAAAGTTTTTTTTGGTTTGTTTAGTTTTAATGAAATGAAAAAAATTCTTGGCATGATAATTTTAAATTAGACTGCACACAAAGTTCTGCTTTCACAAGATCCACACCAAGTCTGTTTCTTTCAGGGCTCCATAGATTGTTCATAATGCTAAATGTCCTTTCAATGAAGCATTACTAGGAGGGACAGCAAAAACACTGCATACCACTTTAAGTTCTTCTTTAGGCTCATCCTTGCTCAATTTGAAAGTAAATAAATAATAAAAAACAAAAAAAAAACTAGGGAACAGATTCAGTAAAATAAAATAAGAACAACGAACACACTGCAACGAAAATCTTTGCAACACAATATTTATTGATCAATTCGGCAACCTCCACATTGTCTCTATATGAACTGGGCAGTTAACTTTCCCTCAGACTACATGAAAATTCCCTTTTTCATAAGAATAATTCTCTGCCATTAAAAAACTGGTTTTTCATGGATTTTACTCTTACCCTTCTTAGAAAATGTTAATAACCAGCTTGGTCGGTGAAATATTGTCCATTTGGCAACCCTAGTAATGAAGTGGCACCAAGTGGGTATGAAGTACAACATCTGTTTATTACTATTCATTTTTAGTTAAATGTTAATTCTTTTCAATAAAATAAGCATATTGTCTAATAAAGGTGCAACAAATGATAACAGAAAATATTATGATAATATTATGCATGCAGAATATATTTTTTTGTTAATTTACAATGTATTTCTTTTAAAAACCTAAGTGTTAAACTGTTTTTGACATACAGAATAACTTCATGGGACCCCAGGACAGGTCAAAGGCACATAGGAAGACAGAAAACACGCTGGTCAGACGACATCAGGCACACCTTTGGTAACCGATGGATGACGCAAGCCAAGGACCGTCAATCCTGGAGACACCTTATAAAACTCAACTCGGACACTATCAAAGACTGATCTCTCCCGGACTAGCTACCCGGGTCTGCAAGAACCCAGCTACCTTTCATAGAAAGAGGCCCTTGCCCGATAGGGATGTTACGGGCTAATACTAATACTAATACTAATATGCTTTTGAAAGTCTAATAATGCCTTCTATGACTGGAGGTAAGTTACAATTTTTCCCTTTCTAACAGTCCTACCTACGTCTAAACTAAAAACACAGTAAATTAATACTATTTAGAATGCCATATTATTCCAAAACATCCAGAACGGTTCGAATAACATTTTCAAAATTGTTAGAGTAGGCCTAATAGGAATGTAAAGAAAAACATAAAATTTTCATGACACTAATGAAGAAATACTAAAAGCAAATGAAGGAGAATCATTACAGAATACAGAAAAATACTGTGCTATTACTTCTATATATATTAATTGTGAAAGAAATAAGATCAGATATTAATTTAAAAATGTGATGGCAGTGTGTAAATCAGGAATTCTCAGATTTTCAAGGTTTGGATGGTGAAAATATTTCTTATATGGAGACAACATCTCAAGAAATAGTGTATATTGCTGATCAGTTATCATATTCTTTCCCTCAGGCAAATGTTAGCTATGTTGGTGAGATTATTATTTATTGGTGGATTTTATTCTGATTCCATCACTTTGCTCTTGATGAGGTGGAAAGAAGTCAAGGAATTAAATCTATTACATGAGCTGACCATACACACCTTATGGCTTCACTTACCACAATTTAGTTGAAAATGAGGATAAGCATCCGTGAAACAAGTCCTACCTAAATAATGTAAGTGAAGCAGCAAGTTGTGTTTGGTCAGTTCAAATAATAGATTTAATTTCTTATTTGTTTACACTCCTCAATAGTGAAGAGGCTACCTGCATGGTCTTGTTAATAGCATCACAGACTATGGATCTGCAGGCCTGGGTTCGATCCCCAGTACCTTCTCGAATTATTTGATCTTGGGAGTTTTGTAATGGGGTGCACTCAGCCTCATGATATAAACTGAGGTGCTGTTTGATAAAAAGTAGCGGCTCCAGTCATGGAAGCCATCATTAACGGCCATGTGTGTTGGCATGCTGACAACACAGCTACCAATCCAGATATCTGCTTATGGCAGATGATGCAGTAGTTGGATAGTAGGCCTCAAACTTGTCAGTAGAGATCAGCTGATGATGTTGGGGAACTCATTGAAACGTACGTTCTGATTTGTTAAGTTTTTACTTACAACAAGTATGTGAAGTAGAATGTTCTAAAGTTTAATAATAATATTGATACTTCATGTAATATACAATATTGACACTTCATATTGTTTTCCTGATTAATTTAATCAAGAAAAGCTGACTCTTAATATTTGCCCCTCATTTCTGTTAATCATCTGGACAATTTCAATTCAAATCTCTTATCTATATAAGCGGCTTTGTCCTGTTGGTCTGACTGACTGATAGAGAATCAGAGCCTGTTCTATAATAGGCAGAGACTTGGAATTTTGACAGTACCTTTGTTTCATAATGAAAGTGCACTCTAAGAAAGGATTTTGCAAAATTTTGATTTTTAACTAAAAAAATCAGATGTTTTCAAGGAGACAAAATACCTTCCATAAGAGCAGTTCGATTGTCATGGAAAACGTTCCTATTAGTAAGACAGTATTCAATTGTGAAATTAATTCAGGATGGCCTTAGTCGGTTGCTATCTTGATTCTTTTGTTTACGATTCACAGAGATCTGATATTTTAAACATAGGTGGACAGAAGGGGATCATGAATGCATGCCTAAATGGGAAAGCAATGAATGATTTGGATGAAACTCACTATGCGGGGTTTTATGGGGAGGGAAGTTTAATCTGATTCTTTTTTTTTCCCCTGGGCCATGCACTTTGTTCGTGAAATGCATCTCAAAGACAGGTATTATTTTTTTTAATTATCAATCGTTATAACATAATTGTTTATGCATGATTTAAGTAAAGTTCATGAATCTATGGTTCATTTTAATTGTTTCATTTCGAATTTGTATGCCATATAGCAGTATAAGATTAATTTTGTTCATTTAATTATTTATATTTGTAATGTTAAACAATATAATTAAGAATAAAATTAGCTAATTACTGCAATTTATGTAAAAACGATGCAAGTGTTAATAAAGTAATGTTTTAATTATATTAAATAAATGTTAAATTAAATGTAAAATAAATTATTTAAACAAAACATCTAGCAGTTGAGTAAATATCGCAGGCAAAGCCACGGACGGGTACCTGCTAGTTATTATATTTATATTCACACAATACCGGAACCAAATATATAATCATTTATACAGCACACTTTTCAGTCCCTTTTTACTCTACAAGACTTCTTGAAAAATTCACAACCTAACACTGTGTACCAGTATTGAAGCAATAATAAAGATATTACTAAGCAATGAATAACAAACAAACCTAAGAGGAAGATTTCAAAAGAGAGCTGAGTAGTTTAGGGATCTACGTACAAAGATGAAAACCCAGATTCAATTCCACAGGAAATATTTTCCTCTATAGAATATAATAGACCGCTGGCGTGGTCTTGTGGTTAGCATTGTTAACTACAGATCCGTCGGTCCAGGTTCAATCCCCGGTACCTCCTCAGATTTTTCTGAGGTAGGGAGGTCTGGCAGGGGTGCACTCAGCCTTGTGATTAAAATTGAGGAGCTACTTGATAGAGAAGTAGCAGCTCCGGTCATGAAAACCACCATTAACGGCCGTGGGTGTCGGCATGCTGACCACATGGCCCAATCCTACCATCTGCCTGTGGTGGATGACACAGCGGTCGGATGGTAGGCCAAGTCCCTCCAGGGATGTAGTACCATGGAGTTTATAGAATATAATATACCAGTATACCTCTTCAGCGAGATAAGACTGAAGACCTGTCATTAATTAACATCACTGAAGGTTTGGTTAACTTTAAATCTATAATAAAATAAGCATTAGAGTCCAATGCAACCTCACTTCACTAAATGTGCAGACATCTTTAATGAGGTAGATAGGGATCTAGAGGAAAATTGGAATCAGTCTGGGTATGTCCTGTGGGAGTCTGGTGGTCTAGCTGTCAGCATACAAGCTGAAAACCTGGGTTTGATTCCCACTCAGGATAAATTGCATATTATTACATTATATTAAATTAAAGCTCCAAATGAAAATCTGTGAATGGAAAATTTTAAAGAAGATAAACATGGGCAGATTTTCATTCATGCTGGCATATCCTTGGTGATGTATGTAATATCTCTACTAACTGATCATTCTCAGTTCTTGGGAAAATCGAGAAAAACATGTATTTCACACTCAAGAGATTTTTAATTATTTGGTATTACTGAAAATATTCTTCCTGTAAACTGGACTTTTAAAATGTGATAATGTGTTTGCTAGAATAAAACTATTAAAGAAGTCAGCCTTATCTGTTATAAGCCTTTGAAGGCACTCAGTGCTCCTGCAGGCAGAAAATCACAATTTTTGGACAAGTGACACTTTTCGGCAGTTGTCAGTCTTATGCACTGGAGGCTTTTTCTTTCCTGATTGCTTCAGGTTAAAATTTCTGTTAGTGGCAGCCACAATACCACTAGAATTATAGGCCAATTGGAAATTTCCAACTACCTCAACAAATCCGTTACCTTTTGAAGAAAACAATCAGCCTAATGAAATTCTCTTTTCTTGGATTCATTATTAAACTTGGACGTTTGTTACTATATAACGTCTAACTAAAAATTGAAGTAGATGTAAACAAAGCAAAATGTATCACTCCACCAACCATGTGGAATTAATGCAGAGAATTCAGACTAAATAGCAAAAAGTTGAAACTAAAAACTGATTGAAATATAATTATTTAGTAAAGTGAAATAAATAACTAAGAATATAGGCCTACATAATGCATGAATGACATTATTATGCCTCGTTTATAGTATTAAAAGCAAAGGATACTCACATTAATGAGAAGTTACAACTTCAATTTCCACCCTTTTCATTTCCCTGTTCGGATCTCAAACCCTGTGCTTAATTCCAACAGGAAAATTTACTTCTTTTATTTTATGTATTATCATTCTCTACTTCTATTGTTGTGTGATCCATGTTAACCCAAGTTTAATCTAAGCCTGTATAGTTTATTTTCCTTCCCTCAAGTCTAAATTATCTTATCTGACGTAAATAAGCCTCTGCCACAAAATGGTATCATCTTGGTTCACTAGGCCTATAGCACTAATACCTCCAGTTGAATTGAAAACAGATTCAATCATTAGTTTGTGGACAATGCTGTATTTTAATTAGGAAGATCAGGATCATTATCTACTGTTAACAAGGCCTATCTGAACGTAGGGGGTTTGTTCTTATGGAAAAAACCATGCACAATTTTATGGAATTTCATCACATTGTACATCCAACACCTTACTGGTATGGGAGTCACAATGTTATTGAGCATTATTATTTCAAATACCGTAGATGCTAGCTTCTGACACAGTGGTGAACTTTGACGTCAATTTCACAGATTAAAAAGGAACCTTTCACAAAAGCTATTAAATACGTTTAACATTATGCCTAGAGTTTTTCTATCACTTACCTCTCTAACATTTTACAACTTGAAATGGTGAAGCATGTTCTGCTATGACTATTCTTTATGCTTAAAACAAGCCTTCCAATGTAAAAATATTCATTCTATATTTCTTTAATTTCTATTCCTGAAGGAAAATGGCTAATTTGATAACCAAATATTATAACATATAAGTAATTGTTATACAATAATGCTACTTACTTACTCAATGGCTATAGACAATTCCTTAGCAGGCTAAAGGAATATTATATATTTTGTGGAACCCGAAGGTTCATTGCCGCGCTTACCTGAGCCCACCATTCAACCCTATTCTGTGCTAACTCCATCCAACCATCCCTCACAATTCTTTCCTAATAATGTCCTCCCACCTACGTCTAGGTCATGTAAGTAAATTTGTGTTATATTTCTATAATCTTTAGAGGATTTATGATTTCCCTCCCAAAGACAATCTCTTAATTTATTGTTATGTTTGTTTTTTATATCATATTTATTCAACACCCAATACTTCTATTGAAGGTGTAACATTTTCTCTGTCACCGAATTTTAGAAAACTCACAGAAAGGAACACAAACCAAAATTAAAACTAACTAGCATGGTATGCTATAAGAAAATTCAGAGTACTGGTATCTATGATGAATGTATATTAGGATTTGCAAAACACACTGAAACAGATTTCATTTTGTAAATCTAGAGGATTATATAATTGGGGTCCAAGTGATATGTGACTTCAGATTAACCAGGCTAAGCAAATAAGAAAGGACCTGTAATTACTCATATCCTCCTTTATTATGCTTCAGATCCTACCTGAATGCTGAAACCATCAGATATAAGAAAGATATGCATGTTTCTAGAATTTCCATGTGTAACGAGAATTTTTATCCCTTTTAAAAAAATTTATTTTCACATATACATCAAACATAAGTAAAGGAATTGTAGATGAGTGCTTTTCTACTATGCCTTAAGTTTCCTTGTTAAGTGATTTTTATTACTTATGGTATATTTGGGTCTTAACTCTTCTGGTATGCATGCTGAGCTTTTTTAACTATGGCTGAAAGCTGTTAAGGAGCCTTTGGGAGATTTCACTAAACTCAAGCATGCATAATCTTACAACATGCATACTTTTGAAAATCACTACCATCACTGATATCTAAACTATTCAACATATATTTTAATAAATGTACACTAATAGGTCTAAGTACAGAAGATTATCAAAATACAGGTCTGTACAGGTAACTATTTATCCCTCAAATTAGCCTCAAGAAAGGAATGTTGGGATATGATATTTTCTGGAAAATAATTTTCTTTTTTCCATATACACTAGTTAACAATTCAAAAAAGGGCTTATTTTCAAAGCGACTTTTCTCCATTAAATAAAAATGCTCACAAAAGAGGAATTTAAGTTAATCATTGAAATTTTAAGGTACCGGTACAAACTTAATTACTTGCAGGTCCCTTTTTGTTCTATTGAAAATTTAGGAATGTGAATGTAAATAATATTACTGAATTGTGTGAGTAATAGAACTGAAATCACATCACAAAGATTTAAGTCATTTTGATACTAAACAAATCTCTCATATAAATTTTAGCTCCATTAAATGAAAAATTTAATATTTATTTTATGGAAATAATAGTTATTATAGTTACATTATTGTTGCCTATTTCTCCCCTTTTTTTGCACTTTGATTTAAAATATGGCTTTTCATATCGTTTCAAGCCAATTTATTGCTTCATAGTGCCTATAAATGCCTATTTTAATGCTACTGTGTTAGGAATATTTGCCTGAAAATGGCTTTTTTCATTACTTTTCTTTTACTATTTTTTATTTTTGTAATTTTATTCCCCCATTAGAAAAGTTTCTATTTACTGTATTTGTCACTTCTGCACTGCAAAATCGTGGTAATGCTAATACAGTAACACAGCTGCATAAACATTAACAGAATGATTTTCCATCAAATTCTTCTTTATATGTTTAGCATTATTTATTAATTTGTACAATTTGGATCTTCTCAAATGATGGTGTGCAATACATTACTGATAATAAAGAAATTTAATTGACAGGAGTCACTTTGCATAAAGTATGCAAATGTGGCAACATAAGATCCGGATTTGTAAAATGATCTTCTCTACTTAAGATGCCACTTCTTGAATCTCCCAGGTGCAATCACAAGCCATGGTATGAGAAACAAACCACTAGTGGAGCCTGTGAATTATGTTAGGCAGGTGTCAAATACCCTGGAGGATTGGTTGGTTAATATATGGTTATTTAACAATGCGATGTACTGGAACTAAGGCCTGTGACTGTCAACGGTGTGCCGGAATTTTGTCTTGCAGGAGTTCTTTTACGTGCCAGTAAATCTACTGACATGAGCCTGTCACACATTTATGCACACATAAATGCCATTGACCTGGGCCAGGATTTAACCCGCATCCTTGGGCACAGAAAGCCAGCACGATACTAACTGCACCACCCAGGCTGACTACCCTGGAGGAAAATTGGGTAAGATTGGTGAAGCAGTATCAGTCAAACTGCAATGGAAGACCACCCTAAAAATTGAGGCAGTCGTTGAAGGAAGAAAAGAAACAGCAGAGGATACAGAACTTGGGCCAAGTGAAATTGTTTCATTAAAGTACTGCCCAATAACTCCAGGCAAAACAGAAAGGAGTTTCTCCAGATTAAAAGATTTTGAGTGATAAGCAAACGAAATTCACAATTGAAAATTTAGAAAAATACCTAGATTTCCATTTTCGTTTTATTTGTTGAATTATTATTTATATTTATTATGTAAAACAATATAATTAAGAATAAAATTATATAATTGCTGAAATTTATGTTGAAAAATGTCAGTTTTAATAAATATAATGATTTAATTATTCTTTTGTTAAATAAATGATTTAAATGAAACATCTAGCAGTTGGGTAAATAATCACAGAAGAAGCACCTGCCAGTTTTCAGTCATTTTACTGAGTAATAACCCACCCCCCAGTTATAATATATACCAGTACACATATATTAAATACTGAGTTATTCATTTAATACAGTGAAAATATATAGAGGAGGTTTGTATAATATATACAAAAAAAATATTTAAATCCTGGTCATGTGATCACAGTCACATTATTCTGAAATTTGTTAAACTTTCATCTCTAATTTTTATAAAAATCAGTGTTTGGTGGTTCTTTAATATGTGATTAACATAGTTCTGGAATTTAAATGTAAATACTATCAAAGAAGCACTCCAAATGCACTTGTTAACTAAACTCAAAATCTTTAAAAATTGGTGATATGTGACTTTGGAAATACAGTAAACTCCAGATTGTCTAATTAAATTGGGACCGTGATAAGTGCAAATAATCAACAAAGCCAGATAACCTGAATGTTAGAATTATTAGAAGTCTAGCTTTAGGTGATGTAGTTTTGGGCTATATATTGTCTAATATGGTTTTAAATGCTACTAAATTTGTCATAATGCTTGTTATACTCAAACTTTTCAGTAACAATAACAATAAAAGTTGAAATACTGTACATATAAATTTTAACCCTTTGCGAGGAATAGGATATGGTCGAGTGCAGGATTTTGAATTTTACCCACTCACCCCGTGTGTACAAACTGAGCTAGCCCTACCGAGAGTAGGAGGCCCTTGCCTGAAAAGGATTCAGTGGCTTTTTCTAATTTCTAATTTCTAATTTCTAATAGGGAATGTTACATGGCATCCAGAGACGCCAATAACATTCTCTATGCACAGTGTGATGAAATAAAGTGTGAGAAATGCAAAATCTTGTAGCAAGTTATATCTGTATTCTTCTTGCAAAGGGTTCAAAAGGGAGGAAGAACCTTGCACAGAATCCACTTACCAGATAATCAGAAATATGATGTATACCTTTAAATTTCATCACATTAATAAAATAATAATATTATAAATGGAACAGAAAAATATCACATGAAAGATGATTTTAACGGTTTAAAATTTGATTGGACAGATGATATAATACACTGGTATTGTATGGAAATAAAACTTACATATTTATTATTGGTAAGATTATTTAATGCCAGATATCAAGGTCAGAGAATGTGAATTTGATTGTTCAGAAGACACACTATCTATATTTTCAGTTATTTCAGTATTAAAACATTCATTTGTCATAATACTACTGTGCCAGTGGCGGCCTCTGATCATGTTGCAGCGTTGCACAACGACCAGTTTATTTTGCAAAAACTATTTTTCTTCGGTTTCTAAGATTTTTCTTAAGTTACAGTACTTTAAACTATTAAACTGTTTCCAAATCGTCTTTGTGGTAGGTTTTTATTACCCATAAACACGCTTCACGCGATATTTAACAATTTTAAATCATTTAAACATTTAAATGCGCGGGGTTGTCGCTCTGAGAGAGCGACGACTTCCTGCCTCTTTCTGCGGGGGACCAGCGAATGCTCGGGGCTTGACTTGCTAGCAACATTCCCGGGGTTTGAACGATTTGGGTGTCGCTTTTATTTTGCCACAAGGCGTGTTTCTTGTCTTCACAGCTAGAGCGCGCCGAAGCACGTCAGCTGTGATCTTGCAACCGGGATTTCCCTTCCCCCATGAGTCTCTCGCAGAGATGCCAACGTAATCAGCTAATCACTTTGTCTGTAATCACTAATCTGTATTACTATTTTGAACATTCTATTGGACACTATTATATATTTATTTCACCGTTTAAAACATAACGTTAAAATTTAATGAGTGTCCGTAGATCTAAATCAACATTTTTATTCTTGTTACAGTAGGAGTTCTGCTACTTTATTGTTTCGTTTAGCTATTTCTTCAACATGAGTGTTAGCTACACTTTTATTCAGTTTGTTGTGACGTTGTGTTTAATGCAGATCATTACAGTAGCGAGTCACAAAGTATATTGGTTATTATAAATATTGTGTAGTTGCGCGTACGGAATTGTATTTGTGGCCGATTTTAAAAGTGTTTTATTGCTTTGTGGCAAAGATGAATAGTTGTTCCAGACTTTTAGCTAATCCCTTTCAGGAACTTTCCTATGAAGAAAGACTGATTGTGAAACAGTTAGGACGACCGTTACCTAATCTAAATATCACACAAGTTGTGAAATCGGGCAACAGGCAATACAAGAGAGTATTTAAAACAGAGTATTACGTGAACAATGAATGGTTATGCGGTTGTGAAGTTAAAAATGCGCTGTTCTGCTTCCCCTGTTTATTGTTTGGAGGTGAGGTTCCATGGACAAAATCAGGTGTTACAGACATAAACCACCTAGCTTCAAGCGCCAAGAAACATGCGGCTTCTGCGACCCACATTAAAAATTCTTTGAAGTTGGCACTCTTCGGCACTGTTAACATAGCCGAGCAATTGGACAGTGCATATAGACGTAAAATTGCAGACAACAATGAAAAAGTTAGGCAGAACAGATACATATTAAATATTTTAATCAATTGTGTGAGATTTTGTGGAAGTTTTGAGTTAGCCTTACGGGGCCATGATGAAAGTGAAACGTCACTGAATCCAGGAATTTTTAGGGGGTTAGTGAATTTCAGTGAAGAGTTAGATGTTGCTTTGAAGACTCATTTAGAGAAAGCCACGGTGTTTAAGGGAACGTCCAAAACTTTTCAAAATGAAATCCTTCAAGTAATGTTAGAAGTGTGTCATGAAGAAATATCAAAAGAAATCAAAGATGCTGAATTTCTAGCAATTATCGCTGATGAAACAAGTGACATTTCCAACATATTTCAAATGGCCACAGTTTACAGGTATGTGGTAAAAGGGAAACCAGTTGAGAGATTTTGGAATTTTATTTCTCCCCCACACCATGATGCACAGGCCTTGGCTTCTTGTTTACTGGAAGAGCTGAAAAAACACAACATGCATGAAAATCCATCCAAATTAATTGCTCAAACTTACGATGGAGCATCAGTTATGTCCGGTTCCTCTCGTGGTGTACAAGCAATCATAAAGGAAACTTACCCTGCTGCTGAGTACATACATTGCTATGCCCACCAAGTGAATTTAGTTATGATGAAAGCTGCTTCCATTAACAGAAACGTTCGTATTTTTTTCTCAAGTTTGCAAGGTATCTGCACATTTTTTTTCAAGCAGCCCACAACGAACTGCTGTGCTTGATAAAGTAGTAATGAAGCGTTTACCCCGAGCTCCTGCTACAAGGTGGAACTTTCACTCACGAAGTGTGAATACTATTTTTGATCGGAAGAAGGACATTATCGATTGCATGAAAACGATTCTGGAATCAAGTGATATTAGGAACGAAAACACTATCTGCCAGGCTAATGGTCACTTGAAAGTCCTCGAAAGTTACAGCTTCAGTTTCTGGCTTTCATTTTTTGCAAAAATCATGCCTCTCGTGGAAATAGTGTTCAGTCAACTCCAGAAAAGAGACATTGATTCAGGGACAGCAAAGAAAGCTCTTATGTCCTTTGAAGAGAACATCAGGAAAATCAGAGATGAAATTGATAATGATGTCACACAACCAAGTGGTAGCTCAACAAAACGAAGGAAGAACGATGATTCGGAATGGGTAAGGGAGGCAAAAGAAGTATGTGATGTTATTATTTCTCAAGCTAAGGAAAGATTTTCGTTCACTGGCCACCTTGTTGCAGCATCATTGTTTTTACCAGAAATGTTTCCAGAGTACTCTTCCAGTTCCAAATTCCCCGAAGAAACACTTCAAACAGTATGTACTGTGTATCCATTTCTTGATAAAGGTAAACTCCAACACGAATTATCTTCCATTTACCATGCGGAAGAATTCAGATCGCTTTCTGGGGCCGTTAGCTTAAGCGAGTTCATTGTACGGAATGGTTTAATAAAAACATTTAGTGAAACTACTAAACTATTAAAGCTAGTGATAACCATACCCATGACGTCTGCAGAAGCTGAAAGATGCTTCTCTACGCTGAAAAGAGTAAAAACATTTTTAAGAAACTCCATGAGCCAGGAAAGGTTGTCAGCACTGGCCATGCTTTCCATCGAAAAGAATTTTATCATGGACATGCCTGACTTCAACCAGAGAGTAATTGACAAATTCGCCCAAAAGAAGGAAAGAAGGATGGATTTCCTCTTCAAATAATGGGTAAGATTATCAATCTCTGCACGTATAACATTATTTTAACTCTGAAGTTACAGGTAATCTAAGCAGTCTTGGTGGCATCCGCCTGCCATTCAATTATGTATTTACTTCCTGTAAAATAATGCAACACCCTGTTTCTACACCCACGATCCGCCACTGTACTGTGCTGAATGCATAACTTAAAATGTTGCAACAGTCTTTTTTATATTATCTTCTACAGCACCTCTCCTTATAAAAGTCAGTATGGAAACTCAATAATATTCATCTTTAACAAATCATCTAAGAAACATAATCTATAGAATATGAGAAAATTATTCAAAAACAATAAACACGGCTTCTGGATTCTATTGCTCTTCTGAAATATGACATAGCAACTTTTCGTTTACATACTGAGGAAAATGTCAATGGAAGCAGAGCTGGTGATCTTTTAAGAAAACATTTTTCCTGAATTGCTTACTGTGTGTTCTGTTGGAACTTGTTATGTTGGCAAGCACGAAAAAAACTGTTAGCCCAATATGTTGGTAGTGCTGTACAATGGTAAGACAGCTGGTAGTCACGCCATGACAGTTACGAGAGAGCCTTCAGTGCGTGATGTTGTGTAGTGCAAGTCATCCAAATGTATTACTTAAAATATAAAACTCTATACTGCTGTGCAAAACTAAAACCAAATGTATTCAAGTTATTTAGCCTCTGAAACCAAATCATAACAGGTTATGGGCCCAGGAGGCACAAATACGCCCAGATAGGATACATCAAATACGCCCAGATACTTCAAATACGCCCAGATACGTCAAATACGCCAGATACCCCAGAAACGCCAAATGTTTATAAGGGTAAAATTGAAATAGGAAAAAAAACTATTAAACCAGTGAAAAGTGAAAGTTGCGTGTGTGGAACATCAACCGTCAATTCAAAAACGAAGACAAAATGGCGGCTGAAGAACACGAAATAAACGACCTGACTAAGTTAATAAATGCAGAGACATTTCAGCTATGGGAATTTGATATACAGATTCTACTGAAAGCTAAACAACTATGGGACATCGTGAGTGGAGATGAAGCGTTAAGTGATGTAGAAAATGACACCGCAAGACTCAAGTTGTGGAAAGCTAAGGATGCCAAAGCACAATTCTATATCATTAGGAGTATAGATAAAACAGTAAAAAATCATATTTTAACATGTGCATATGCCAAAGATATGTATAATAAATTGAAAGCAGTATATCAAAGAGACTCTACTCAACAAAAACAACAGCTACTGATGGATTTTCATGGTTATAAGTTTGATAATTCTAAAGATATCATGCAAAACGTAAGTTATCTTAGAAACATTGTTTTCAAACTTGAACAATTCAAAGAAGAAATATCAGAAGAAATGACAATAGCTAAAATCTTGTCATTGTTACCCGAACGATATCGCTACTTTTCTAGTGCATGGGAATCTACACCTGTAGAACAGAAGACTGTTGATAACCTTGTAGCCAGACTTTGTAGAGAAGAAGAGTACAATAAGCCAAAAGAAAGTGAAGAGAAAAATGTAGCCTTTGCAGTTCAAACAAAGTTCAAGTGGAAACATGGAAAAATTGTTTGTTACAAATGTGGTGAAAGTGGTCACACTAGGCGTAATTGTTCCAAGAAAAAGTGGTGTAAAGACTGTAAACGTGACTCTCATAATGAAGAGGAATGCTTCAAAAGGAAAAACTTAAATCAAGTCCATAAACACAAATCATTTCCTCCCTGTGTGTATTGCAAGAGATCAAATCATGCAGCAGAAAAATGTTGGTTCAAGGATCAGCACGAAAAGAAGAAAGATCACAAAGTGGCATTTTTTACTGAAACAAA
Organism: Ectobius pallidus; assembly: GCA_964059195.1. Taxonomy (NCBI): domain Eukaryota; kingdom Metazoa; phylum Arthropoda; class Insecta; order Blattodea; family Ectobiidae; genus Ectobius; species Ectobius pallidus. The sequence goes on along the minus strand of CAXKWD010000012.1, from coordinate 51,490,218 downwards.
TGAACAGGAAAAAGTGGCATGTTTCAGTGAAGATTTACTAAGTGTTAAGCAAACAGACAATCTTTTTGTAGTGGACAGTGGATGTACCTTACATTTGACAAATAAGTGTGATATTGTGAAGGATACAGAGTATTCTGATGTAAAAATTTATAGTGCCAAAAAAGGAGAAACTATGACTAGTGTAGTGTCAGGAAAGATAGACACTGGAAATGTACTGTTTAGTGATGTGTCATATGTGCCACAGCTCACAAGAAATCTATTATCTGTGAATGCTATTACCAAGCATGGTGGAGAGGTGAGATTTACAGAAAAAGAAGTTAAAATTATTAAAGACAATACTGTTGTTTTGAGCGGACAAAAGACTTCAAGTGGACTGTTTGTGGTAGACTTAAATGCTCAACAATGTCAAGAAACTCTTTTACTACAAAATGAAGAAAACTACATGCAATGGCACCGTAGATTAGGACATATCAGCTTTAAAAATCTACAAAAAATTCCCGACCTGTGTGAAGGAGTGCCATCAACCCTGAGTAAATGTGAAACAGACCATTTGTGTGAAACATGTGCATTAACAAAACTGATTAGAAATCCATTCAACTCCACAAGACAGAGAGCAAAAAGGCCATTGGAAATCATACATACAGATGTATGTGGAAAAATTGTTCCACCAACATTTGATAACAAAAACTACTTTATGACATGTGTCGATGACTATACACATTTTGTTCATGTATATCTTCTAAAGACTAAAGATGAAGCTGAAGATTACCTTAAAGAATTTATTGTTGAAGCTGAAAATTATCACAATTTAAACGTATCTAAGATCAGACTAGATAATGGTGGTGAATATAGTTCAAATAACTTCAAACAGTGGTGTAAAAAGAAGGGAATACAACTCGATTATACCATTGCTCATTCTCCTCAGTTAAATGGAACAGCTGAAAGAATGAATTTAACACTTTCTAATAAAATGAGAGCCTTACTGTATGACTCCAACCTACCGAATGAAATGTGGGGAACAGCTATTGAAACAGCTGCATATTTACAAAATAGAAGTCCTTCTGTAACAATTGATACAACTCCTGCTGAAAAGTGGTTCCACAAAAAACCTGATCTATCTCGACTGCAAATTTATGGATCTGTGGTATATACAAAAATTCTTGGTAACCTCAAGAAATTAAACCATAGAGCTAAAAAGGGAATATTTGTTGGTTATGCAAGAAATGGGTACAGAATTTGGGATAAAGAAAATCAAACAGTGTATACTTCAAGAGATGTGAAATTTTTTGGAATACCTGATAAGGAAAATATGTTAAACAAAACTGTAACAATTGGAAACTACAGAGACATTGATGATGAAAAATTGGAACCAGACGAAGAACAAGAAAATTCAAGTGAAGACAATCTTAATTTAGAATGTGAAGTACCATCTGAAGAAAATGCGAACTCAGACTTTCAACTAATCCAAAGACCACAAAGGAATAGGCAATTACCAAAGAAATATGAAGATTACCAGTTAGACTATGTGCTACTTTCTGAAGATTCTACACTAACTTATGAAGATTGTATGAGAAGTAACGAGAAAGAAAAATGGCAGAAAGCTATTCAGGAAGAAAAAGATTGCTTAAATAGGAACCAAACATGGGAACTAGTCAATGAAGATAGTATTCAAGAAAAAGAAATAGTTACAAGCCGTTGGTTGTTTAAAATCAAAGATGATGGTCGTTACAGAGCTAGACTGGTAGCAAGAGGCTGCCAACAGAAAGAAAATCTGGAATATAAAGACACTTATAGTTCAGTGATACAGACCAGTTCATTAAGAATGCTGTTAGCTATTGCTGCTGAAAAGAATCTCAAAATTATGACTTTTGATATAAAGTCTGCATTTCTATATGGTGACCTACAAGATGAAATATACATGCGGTTGCCTGAAGACTTTGATCATCCTGGTAAAGTGTGCAAACTGAAAAAGGCAATTTATGGATTGAAACAAGCACCTCAACAATGGTTTAAAAGACTTACTGACTTTTTAAGGCGTGAAGGTCTGAAACCTATACAAACTGATCAATGTGTATTTAAATCCATATATGGTAGAAGACTATTTATAGGAATTCATGTAGATGATGGTATTGTAATAGGAGAAGATCAACAACAAATGCAAGAACTTATGATAAAAATGAAGGAAGAATTCCAGATCACAGTCAACACAAAACCTGATAACTACTTGGGCTTACATATCAAACAGACAGATGATGGAGTATTCATAAATCAAGCTAGTTATGCTGAACATATTGTAAATGTCTATAATATGCAAATGGCAAAACCTACAAGCACACCGATATCTAACCAAGATGTTTCTGCTGATGCAGCAAAAAACTCAGAAACAACGTTTCCATATCAAGAAGCAGTGGGAAGACTTCTGTACCTGTCCTGCAAAACACGGCCTGATATTTGTTATGCTGTCAATTATGAAAGCCGTTATACCAAGAAACCTACCAAACAAGATGTAAACAATATCAAGAGAACTCTGAGATATCTTAAAGGATCATCAGATAAAGGGATCCAATACACTAACAAGGGAAGTGCAAATACTCTAGAAGTGTACTGTGATTCCGATCATGCTGGAAACAAAGAAGAGTGCAAGAGTACTACTGGATATGTAATATACTATGCAAACGGACCAATTATTTGGTGTTCTCGTAAACAATCTATTGTTGCACAAAGTTCTACTGAAGCTGAGTACATTGCAGCAGCTTTATGTTGTCAACAAATGAAATATGCTAAATCTGTACTTGAAGAACTACTGTTAGAAAAAATTGATGTGACTCTACATATCGATAACACAAGCTGTATCAAGATGATAGAAGCCAATCAACTTACAAGAAAGTGTATATATATTGATGTCAAATATCACCTGATCAAAGATGAATTCAAGAAAGGATGGTTTAAGATCAAGTATTGTGTAACTAATGAAAATGTGGCTGACATTTTTACCAAACCTTTACAGCCTGTTAAGTTTGAGAAAATGATGAAACAAATTATGTCTTAAGTGAACTATAGAACATTGTGTCAGTTTAAATCAAATTTGGACAAATTATTCCATACATATTTTAAGGGAGTGTTCATAATCTCAAATGTTAATTATTGTTAAAATGTTTTTGTATTAGTTTTTGTTTTTTTTTTCGTACTTGAGGGAGTGTGTTGGAACTTGTTATGTTGGCAAGCACGAAAAAAACTGTTAGCCCAATATGTTGGTAGTGCTGTACAATGGTAAGACAGCTGGTAGTCACGCCATGACAGTTACGAGAGAGCCTTCAGTGCGTGATGTTGTGTAGTGCAAGTCATCCAAATGTATTACTTAAAATATAAAACTCTATACTGCTGTGCAAAACTAAAACCAAATGTATTCAAGTTATTTAGCCTCTGAAACCAAATCATAACATGTTCAATAGTCAAATATTTAACTAAAGCCAGTAATAGTGTATTAACTCATCTTCTGAACTGGCTCTCTCGTAACTCTTAAGTGAACTATAGAACATTGTGTCAGTTTAAATCAAATTTGGACAAATTATTCCATACATATTTTAAGGGAGTGTTCATAATCTCAAATGTTAATTATTGTTAAAATGTTTTTGTATTAGTTTTTGTTTTTTTTTTCGTACTTGAGGGAGTGTGTTGGAACTTGTTATGTTGGCAAGCACGAAAAAAACTGTGGGGGAAAGTTGATGGTCAGGGTTAAAAAAATCGATTTTTTGGAAATATGCCAATTTCAGTCTACATACTTTAATCTATGCTGTACAAAATTTTCATGATCCTATCTCAAGTGGAAGCCATAAAAAAATCAGTAAAACTAAAGGCGTGTCAAAAACACCACGCCCCTTTTTTTGACATTTCTCTGCCTTCTACGATTTCTTTCGTTTCTTTACGTACTTCCAAGGTAATGGTGGTTCAACTATTAGCTCTTTGGATTTCCTACTCATTCTAGCTTCCTCTATGCCTAGCTAGTAGTTCTGAAATTTGTCACCAGATAGTGTAAGTCTGTTGAAACAGAAACACATGATTGAATGTTCAATGTTTTGCTTGCAAAAGTTTTGTATTTTTTGCGTGTGTTAGTAGATGAAACAGCATTTTATTTACGATAAATTTAGTTATTTCATTAGTCAGTAACCATGGGTAGAACTCCATCTGTCTTCAAGAAAAGAAAGTTTACTGGAAATATACATACCAGAAAAACTCTCAAACCTAACCTCAATGAAAGTGAAGAATCTACCAGCCAGCAGAGACCAATTACAAAGTTTAGAGTTGATAGTAGTGTAAATATTAGTACAAATAGTGCAGAATTCTTGTGTAGTGGTTATAGAATTATAGAAATAAGTCTTTTGTCAGCTGCAGTGAGACAATCTTGTGCTTGTGTAAACTGCAAAAATATAAACTGTATGGAAGTTTGTGAAGAGAAAAGGACTGGTTTGGCAAGCATTCTTCAAGTGAAGTGTACATTTTGTGACCACAGTATTTCGTTTTGTACTTCTAAAACAACAGAAAACAAGCAGTTTTATGAGACCAATGTAAGAATGGCATATGGAATGAGGTGTATTGGCAAAGGAAGAAAAGCAGCAGCAGTTTTTTGTGGGGTAATGAACTTGCCACCTCCAATTCTGAAGTTCGACAATGTAAATAAATTTATTCTTAGTGCAATTGAGCCTCTTGCTAAAGAGAGAATGAAAAGTGCTGTGGGTGAAGTAGTAAACTTGAGATTGTATGAAGGAGAGGAAAGTCCTGCTGACATTGCTGTATCTGTCGACGGAACATGGATGAAGAGAGGCCACACTTCAAATTATGGTCTGTCATCTGTAATTAGTATTGACACTGGTAAAGTTTTAGATGTGGATGTGAAATCTAAATACTGCCATGAGTGTGCAACAAGAAAGAAGTTAGCAGATGAAAACCAGGAGAAGGAATGGCAAACTAAACACATGGGATCCTGCAGCAAAAACTATGAAGGACCTAGTGGAGGAATGGAAGTAGCAACTGTTGTGAGTATGTTCAACAGATCTCAAGATCAATATGGAGTTAGGTACAGCCACTATTTAGGTGATGGTGATTGTAAGTCATTTAATTCTGTGCTGCAGGCTGACCCATATGACAACTTACAAGTAAAAAAGCTTGAGTGTGTGGGCCATGTCCAAAAGCGAATGGGTGGAAGGCTAAGAAGGCTCGTGAAAGATAATAAAAATCTTGGTGGTAGGGGTCGATTAACAGCCAAAGTGATTGACTCATTGCAAGTTTTTTATGGTAAGGCCATACGTGAAAATTTAAACAGTGTAGATGATATGAAGAAGGCAGTGTGGGCATCATATTTCCATAAATCTTCTACTGACGCACACCCTATTCACAACCTCTGCCCTAAAGGAGACAACACTTGGTGCAAGTACAGAAAAGATCCTGGTACTTATGAACATAAAAACTCTTTGCCTAGGGATGTATTGGATAAAATAAAACCAGTATACAGAGTACTAGCACATCCAGATTTATTGTCAAAGTGTGTGCATGGTAAGACTCAAAACTCTAATGAAAGTTTTAACAGTGTAATGTGGAATAGGTGTCCTAAAACAAAATTCTGTGGACTAAGTGTAGTCAAAATTGCCATGTATGATGCAATTCTGTGTTTCAATGAAGGGGAGAGCACAAGGTTTGAGGTCATGAAGAGAGCAGGTATGGAGGGAGGACTGTTCACTAAACATATTTTTAACAGCATCGATAAAAAGAAAATTGATGCGAAGGAGGTGGCACTGTCACATTTAGAAAAAGAGGCTAGGAAGCAGAGAAGGTCAGTCAGGAGAGAGAGAGAAGATGAGGATGACCCAGATTATTCATATGGTGGATTTTAGGTGCTGAAATCATTTGTGAGTAAGAAAAATTCCATACAAAACTTTAGCATGCGATTACTCAAATATACATTTTTTGACCTAAAAGTACACTTTTCTCAGAACCTATCTGGACTACAGACATGATATTTTCAGGGGTTATATTTAATAAGTTGATATACAAATCAATGAAAAATAATGTTGATACTACTTCAAATATTGATTTTATTGCCTGATATGGACTTATAAACCATGAATATTTTAAATACAAATGTTCAAAAATAATTTTTTCTCTACTGAAGGCTCCAAATTTAATCATTGTTCATCCATTAGTTTAAAATACATTCAAAATGAAACTGTTAAATTTTCAGCCTACTGGTTCAATGGGTTTAGGAGAAATGTGTACCAATATGTAGGCAGTTGAAAATTAAATTCCGAAGGGCATAATTCAAAAGGGTTCTTAGTATTGTAAAATATAATAATAGATTAATATAGGCAGAAGCCTTTTCAATGTGTGTACAAAATTTCATGCAATTATCTCGAAAACTGTGTTTATGGTGATTTTTTTTCTTTAATGTTGCACGAGCATGAACCTTCCCCCCTTAAGTGAACTATATTTCATATTTCATATTTATTTAATCCATTTTGACCGCAGTTCTGCGGTATAGGATACAATATAACAACAATATAACAAACTATTATAGTACAAGGGTACAAGAATAATATTAGAAATACATACATTGAAATATAAAGAGATACAAAGAAATACAAAGAAATACAGGATCAATACAACACTACAAAACAATAAATAAATAAATAAAAAGTGCAATGTGTAGGTCAAAATAGTAGGTACTGAAAGATTATTTAAAGTTTTTGGCTACCTCAAAAAATTCATCATTTTTGTAGAAGCAGATTTGTTTTAGTTTCATCAGTACTAAGCCTTTAAAGTGTTTAAAAGTTAAATTTCTAGTAGCAACCGGAAGAGAATTAAACATTTTCACTGACATGTACCTAAAATTATGTTTGGTTGTTGCAAACAAGCATTGATCCTGTAAAATGTTATTGCAATTTCTGGTGCCAAAGGTATGTACATCAGAATAAGTTTTAAAGTTATCAGAATTACTCTTAACATATAACAAACACTGTAAAATATATATAGATGGTAGGCTGAGAATACCAGATGAGATGAAAAGAGGTTTACAGTGGGCTTTCCAATCAGCACCATAGATTATCCTTAAAGCCTTCTTCTGTAATTTGAAGATGTTAAGTGCAGAACTGCAATTACCCCAAAGTAGAGTACCATAAGTTAAATGGCTATGAACATAAGCATAGTATGCAGAAATTAATACCTCTCTAGTCACATATTTTTGCAGTCTGCGAAGCACAAATATGCCTCTGGCAATCTTATTAGAGATTAATACAACATGAGATGACCAATTTAAACCTCCTTGGAGGACGATGCCAAGAAATTTAGCATCCTTATAGAAGTACTGATGTTTCCTATCAAAAGTGAATTTCAAGTCAGTAACTTTAGAGTCATTAACATATAGAGAATTAGCTGCAGTCCAATCTAGAACAATATCATCACTAACTTTTAAGAGATTTAAGGTGTTGAGGTCACAGTCAGTTACAGCAGTCAGAGCCAGATCATCTGCATAGAGATACGAATTTAGGAAATCTTTAGATGTGTTATTATAGACAGACAAGACACTAGGCAAATCATTTATATAAATAATAAATAAAATAGGGCCCAATATAGAACCCTGTGGTACACCATGTTTGATAGACTTAAACTGTGATTGCATACCATTGAAGTGAACACATTGCAGTCTTCCAGATAGATATGACTGAATTAAGTTAAGAGCTTCATCACTAAAACCATAAAATCTCAATTTATCAGCTAGAGTCACATGTGAGATAGTGTCAAAGGCTCTTGAGAAATCATACATTTTACACCATGTAGATTCTTTCTTGTTAAGTCCTGATAGGCAGTCATACACCAGGTTAATAACAGCATCACTAGTACATCGACCCTTGCGGAATCCAAACTGACAATTTGAGAAAAGATTTTCATTTTCAAAATATTTGATAATTTGATCATTAAGAATACACTCAAATACTTTAGAGACAATTGGTAAGACAGAAACAGGTCTATAATTTTTAACATCAGATTTGTCACCTTTTTTGAAGACAGGTGTGATTTTACCAACCTTCAACAGTTCAGGAAAATAGCCTAGGTTGATACATTTGTTGATTAAAAATGATATAGGTTCAGCCACATATGGTGCTGACATCTTCACTAAAATGGAGTTGATACCATATATGTCTAGAGCTTTACTGTTCTTAAGTGATAAAATCTTACTATATACAGTATCTACTGTAACTTCACTAAAATTGAATGACCTACAGAGATCACCATTGTTCTCCCTCATATTATGAGTGGGCCTATTATTAGTATTATTTTTTTCAACCAACTCCATGTAATAGGATGAGTTATGTTCACATACTTTAATATCTCTTAAGATTTCATCAACAATATTCAAAAAGTAATTATTAAACTCATCAGCAGAAATTTCAAGATTCACAGAGACAGGCTTACTGTTAATACCAGAGGTGTCCTTAATTACCGACCATATAGCTTTGGATTTATTAGAAGAGGAATTAATAAGATTGGAATTATAGTTTATCTTGGCTAGTTTGACTTCCTTAATGTATAATTTTTTGTGAAACAAGTAAGCCCTTTTTGAGCTTTCTGAACCACTGTTTTTATAAGTGACATACAGTTTCAAGCAATTCTTTTTCAGGTTACGGAGATCTTCTGTAAACCATTTATTTTTAGTATTAGATTTCCTAGATAGAGTTTTAAGGGGTAAGGCCATGTTTACAGTGTTCAGAAATATACTCATGAAGAATTCAAACATGTTGTTAATATCTTGTATCTTATAAAGTGATAACCAATTAATTTTAGATAGTAAGAAACAAAAATAAGCACACGTTTGGTCATTGAGAGGTCTAAAGATGATTTTGGCACTCTGAGAGTTGTTAGAACAATTAGTATTAACAACTCTAGCTTTAACACTGATGGCATCATGATCCGACCCCACCATTGGTAAAACTTTAGCTTCAATTCTGTCAGAATGTAATGATGTCACAACGTTATCAATACATGTCCCAGACCTAGGTCTGGTAGCTTCTAGCACACTTAACTGTAGGCCAAAGGACTGAAAGAGATTATCTAATATTATCCTAAAATTACTATCACCTCCGTCAATGAAGTTAACATTAAAATCCCCACAAAGTATGACAGAATATTTTCCCAAACTAAAAACAGCAGCAAGAAGAACTTGTAACGTGTCAATGAATTGATAGAAATTATTAGTATTAGGTGTTCTATATAGAACCACGATAATAACACTGATTTCAACAATAGTCACTGATGAAAGTTCACAAACCCTTTCAACAGAGAGTTTATTCAGGTTGCTATTAGGCTTAAAGGTTAAGCCCTGTCTGACAAATATTGCTACATTGTGTCAGTTTAAATCAAATTTGGACAAATTATTCCATACATATTTTAAGGGAGTGTTCATAATCTCAAATGTTAATTATTGTTAAAATGTTTTTGTATTAGTTTTTGTTTTTTTTTTCGTACTTGAGGGAGTGTGTTGGAACTTGTTATGTTGGCAAGCACGAAAAAAACTGTTAGCCCAATATGTTGGTAGTGCTGTACAATGGTAAGACAGCTGGTAGTCACGCCATGACAGTTACGAGAGAGCCTTCAGTGCGTGATGTTGTGTAGTGCAAGTCATCCAAATGTATTACTTAAAATATAAAACTCTATACTGCTGTGCAAAACTAAAACCAAATGTATTCAAGTTATTTAGCCTCTGAAACCAAATCATAACATGTTCAATAGTCAAATATTTAACTAAAGCCAGTAATAGTGTATTAACTCATCTTCTGAACTCTTATTGATGCAGAACCCCTTAACACAAATCATTTTCTACAAGACAACAGACTTTAGTTTAAGACACTTATGGCCAGTTGCAGAAAATCACTTCTTGATCACCAATCAGTTGATGTATGATTTGTTTGATTGTCAATCATTTGAATGTTGAGTTGCAGGATGGCTAATCTTCAGTCAGGTCACTACAATCAACTGATTCTCGATTTGACAGAGAAACATATGTGGCAACAAAGCTAAACCAGGTTCCAGTGCACCATTTGGTTGTTTCAGCGGCCATTTCGCCTGTATTGCATATATATGTGTGTCAGTGTTCTGTGCTTTAATTATTTTATTTTTCTTGCATATGCAAAAATGTCTGACCAAAGAAAGAAATCTAGAGGCCGAAATTTTAGCGTCAATGTCAAAGCATTGTTGCTGATTATTTTAGAAGATTACCTGAGCATCACTGAAAAAAAAAAAAAAAAAAAAAAAAAAAAAAAAATGCAGTTTGAGCAAAGCAGAAAGATAATACCTGGCAAAACATTGCTGTAGATTTTAGCAGATGCAGTCCAGAAGGGCCTAGAACCTATAAGCCTAGAGAGATTTGGATGCAGTGTCATTATGCACAACTGAAATTATGATGGAAAAGTAGGCAATTATGATTTTTATCTTTCCTTACGTATTGCATGCCATGTTTAAGTAAAGATTGTTTGCTTATTACACTCCACTGTGTTACTTATTTTCCTTGCACATGAATTCTGTTGGAATTGAGTGTATAACATGTGCTTTCGGTGCAAGGAACATTATATTATAGGCCTACCTTAGATGTATTTTTCAATTCAATTAAGCATAAGCATTGATCTCTAACCTCACATACAAACAGAGTATGGATCTCTGTTTACAAACACAACATTAGCAGCAAAGTTGAATGGAGAATCATTATTTGATCAGCAAAATATTGTTGATCAATTCTGACCAGAGATCTGATCACCTGTTAGCACAGATTGTTGTTTGTGCAATGAGATTATAACTAATCGCCAATCTAACTTCAGTTAAACTCCCGTCAATCTCTGATCACAATTGATTTGCTTTTCTGCAACTGGCTGTTAGTGTCTATTATCCATCAGCTGTATTGACTAGACATCCACTTTTTTTCATGAAAAACTAAGTCTTGACACAATTTGCATACCTCTATCCTCCTGAACTGTTGCTTATAATGAAATCATTATTCATCAGTAACATTTTTCCAATTTTGTGTTATGCAGTTTTTAAATGTAAGATAATATTTAATTTTCATGACTCTTTGAAAAGCATGAAATACTTTTGTAAAAGTATCTAAATGCCCAATCTAATGAACCACTATAGTTTAGACCTAACCCGTTATAATACATATCATTTTCAGATTTTTAAAATTGTATATTTTAGAAAACAATGCTGGCAAAAGGAAGACAGGTAGACCAGCCAGCCTCAACATGAAATGTGTACATCAACTATATTGGAACAATGGGATATGGAAACAAACTGGAAGCTGGAAACGAGCAAACTCCTCAGGGGAAAACTCAATGAAGAAGAGAAGATTACTTGTAAGCTTCCTCATAAGTAAAGCATACTATGATGTCGAGGAATTCTTGGAGGATGATTTATCTTAATGTATGTATGTATGCTGTATGTATGTATGTATGATGTATGTTGTATATTATGTAACATTTATTATGCATATCTTTGTATTGTGAATATTGAGTTTTTTATAGAGTGCTTGTTATGAATGCAAGGGTGCAAATGCAGATGTTCATAAACATGTATTTTGTACTATGTTATGATGAACAAATCTAAAAAAAATCTAAAAAAAAAAAAGAAAATAAGTACAGAGGACTGGCTTCAGAAGGATTTAAACAACTATTAGATTAGCAGGTCTGTGCATAACGCACACAACTGACCTTCTCTATTATAAGGAGACTGCTTATGTCAAGAACTATCATACAGAACAGAACAAACTAAATGTAACTAATACTAAATTCACACTTTATGTGATGATATCAAATTTTAAACACGAGCGTTAAACATCAACAGAGGTGTAACAGGGGGACATCTGTAATGTATTCATTGTTAAATTGAAATAAATGGCTAGTCTACAACAGTCGGTATACTAAAAAAATAATAATAATACTATTACCATTACTAATATTATAATAATAATAACAATAGCAATAATAATAAAAATTATTAAAGAATATTTCTCTGTTCCATTTATCCTAGATTGAGCCAAGAAAAAAATTAAGTAATCTGCCCAGTTTTCATACATCATGATAGATTTTCTATTACAATATTAGCTTTCAATAATCATCAAAAGATAACTCATTAAAAAAATATCTATCCCAACATGTTTCAGAAAGCTAGAAATAGCTTTTAGTAAAATGAACTTAAACTGACTGTGAATTTCATGTCAGAGATGCCTAAAACTAGATAACACTGATTCTATTTACAGCACAAGCCTTAGCCATAATAGCCACTACCACATTTTATATACCAGATCTCTTTTCATTACCACTTGTATTCTAATTTGCTATTTTTATTATCTTCGTTCAAAACTACAGTTATACAGTGCAAACCAAAGATAAAGCCACTGGACTTCTAATATCAATAGCATGTGGCCATTTTGGTCATAGGGTGACCAATTGCTGTGACAATTGTTAGCTCCTATCGATTCATCAATCTCTCACTGAAGATTAAGTAAGAGAATATCAAAATGAAAAAAAAAATTCAGTTTTTCACTCTCCTTTCTTAAATTAGATGTTGAAAATGCTAAACCCTCTTTTCAAAACATATCTATCAATGACATACACAATTTTGGAACATTCATTGAAGCTACACTTCAGATAGTGAAATATTGGGCCCATGATTCAATGAGCATAAAATGCACACCACACTTCTACTTTCTCATCTTGTAAAAGGGACTAAAAGTATAGCATAGGATTTTCAATACCAAAATCCTTTGATCTTTGTGAGCGTAGCCACCACTTAAGAATTTAAGGGAACAAGGTACTATGGCTATTTTGTTTCTGGATAGTTCTTACTTTAAGTGGCTATTATTAAACAAAAACAAAACAAAAACAAAAAAAAAAAAAAAAAATGTACGGTATAAAGGGTATAAATTTAAAATTTCTACATGTTAATCTGGATAGTTGCAGAATTATATTGCTTTTTTGTTTATCATAGTGGATTCATTAGTTAAAATTAAAAATATATATATATATATATCTTATATGAAAAATGAAGAAAAACATCTTTTAAAAATGGGCAAGTTTATATACCCCAATCTCTGAAACTACTTTAAACAGTCTTAGAACTTTCTATATACATCCTCCATATACTTAACTGATTTCTTTGGAAGGATTATGAATCTATCATCATTGGATCAATTTGTAAAAAATAATGCATATATAAAATCAATCACACAAAAAATAGTGAAATTTACAACACAAAAATATACATATATCTTTTAACAAATATGGTATCAAAGTAAACCTGCTACGAGTTCATTTCAATATGTTAAAGAAGTGTACAAAATTCCAGCGCTCTAGCTCTAATACATTCTTAGATGAGGGTACAAATGTATGTGAAAATTTAGTTTTAAGATATTTGCGTTAAAAATTTAACAAATTTCTAACTTAATGAATTCCAGGATCATAATCATCATGTTCATTCTATGCCTCTTTCTTCCTCTCGCTTTGCCTTCGTATGGCCCTAGCTTCCTTTATACTTGCCTGGGCAGCTGTTTTTGCATGGTGGATGCGGTACTTGTCAATCCGGTGAAATGCTTTCTCTAATGTTAAAGGGATGCAAATTCCAATTAAATGTATTTTTAAATGGGCAAAATATTGCATAACAGTATAAAAGTAGAATGATAATTCTTTCACACTGGCTGTGTGTAGGCTAAGGTGAAAAGGTAGAGTCAGACTGAAAAATTTAATGTCATAGTTGGGATTTGAACCAAGAACTTTGGCTCTCCATGCAGCTGCTCTTACCAATTGAGCTAACATGGAAACATGCTGGTACAACATTAAATTCTCAAAACCTGAAGGAATTATCATTCCAAGCAGTTTACTATAAAGCCTGGGCTTTAAAGTACTTATGAGTGTGTAAGTCGCCACTGGGTTGTTACCTCATATTGAGAGCTCCTGGTGGTATACTGGAATATGTGAGTCAGTTGGAGAATTTAATGTTGTACTGACACGTTGACATGGTAGCTCAATTGGTAAGAGCATTGGCAAGGAGAGCCAAAGATTCAATGGCAAAGATTGCTATGGCAATGGATTTTTCAGTCTGGCTCTACCTTTCCACTATAAAAGTATAAATATTCTTGTTCAGGAAGACTCAAAGAATTTTGTTCCACAAAAAACAGAAATTTGATTTTTAATCATCTCAGAGTAGCCTACCTTGTTGCCTAAAAAAATCATGTATCATAATTACCAGGTTTGTATGGAATAATCTTTTAAGTCCCCTTAACAGTGATGTTTGTGAAATCCCAACTTTCTGAGCTAAATGATGACTGGACTTTCTAGGGCTCAAATCCTTGATTTTTTTTTTTTTTTGTCAGAGCTCTCTTACAAGATGGTTTCTTATTTAAACTTATTCACTTTGTCGTCAGTTTCTGAACTGTCTTATAACACACCACCTTGAAGGTACATTACTTTGACATTTTTTCTTGGGGAAAATAAGTTTCAACAATGAAAATGTGATGTTCCTTTGAAAATTCCATCATTATAAACATAAGAACTTTGATCATTAAAATCATTAGTGTTTGGCTGAGAAGAATGGAAGCTTCCACCTCTGAGAAGTCCTAGCGAGCTGCGAGCAAACTACAGTGGTGCCATGTTTGGTTTGCACTGTAGTAACTTACTAACGTCACAGTGATACGAGTGTAATGTGTAGTAGTCACAAAATGAAGGGGATAATATTAAAGTTTCAATAAAATCTATTCCTTTTGAAATTATTTCTAATAACGACTGGTAGTTTAGTGCATGATAAATGATAAATTGAAACCTTTAACTCTAGTTAGGTAGTTATCTTATATTATCTATCATATATTATTCATTAGACTGTACCGTAATAAAAAGATTATAGCTATTAAGTTACCAATTTTATTCAAAATTCCAATATAATAACAATCATCAGGATCTTACTGATAAAATGGAAGCAATTCTGAAAGATAAGTATCGTTAAAACATACAAAAAATTTAGTATAAATATTCTACCATATTTGAGTTAATATAATGTGTTTCTAAAGACCAGCAACAGTTATCTTATTTTAATTTATTACAAGAAGTCTACAAAGGATACAGCTTTTGTATGTTTGTCTTATTAAAGAGGACTCAAATAGTTTTGTTGTCAATATTTAGTTTCACAAAGAATCAATACGGGAACCGTGTAACACAAAAAGCATGCTCTTCACCAGAAGCATCTTTGCAATAATTGGCACTTGAAAAGGCAAAACATGTTACAATAATATAATGCTTAAACTGCTTTAAATTTTATTTTTATTTGCACTTCATTACAAGTGAAATCAAGATATTTGTAAACATTTTCAATACTGTGAGTTTTGTTAGGGGGCTGTCACGCTAAACCGATCAAGCTATAGCAATTGACTGACTGATGTAACGAACCAGTAGACAGCAATGTTGCCAGTCACATAGCATCGATTGCAGGCCATCAAACCTGTCCATTTTTCAAGTGACAGTGAATGGCAAATGATGAGTGAAGATGGCAGCACTCTGAGGCTTCATACCCACCTGAATTTTAGAATTGATGCTGGAAGATTTAACTTATACATTAATGTCGTTTTAGACTCACATTTGAATGAAATGGAATTGCACGAATCGATTAAGGCACTTAAAACGATATCTTCTTATGTAATGTAATTGTACAAATACAAATGCACATTAAGTTGTAGAACCTAGCAGTGGCCGATCGAATTACAACAAACAAACCTCTTCGCTCAACAAGCTTGAAGTAAACAGATGTAGCCTGAGAAAGTAGGCCTAATATTAAACCCTACATCCCAACACATGTAGTATGATATTGTGCAGGAGATAAGCAGACGTATGCCTAATAAGGTAATATACAGTGATGAGTAGACCCAGTAAAATCATATAGGTACATAACCTATAATGTTTCCATTGATCGATGACGCTTGATGCTGTGTGGCAAGGAACAGAAATGTAGTCGAGAGCGCTTGATGGCACTTGATTGATCTTGATCGATTGAAGCTCTATGTGACAGGCTGCTTAGAGTATCGCTCAAACCGTTTTTGTATTTGGAAAAACTCCTTTCTAATTTATTGGCAGTGATGGGAAAATTACAAAAAAATAGTAATTGGGCTTAATTACAATTACTTGAGAAAAAATTTACTTAATTACAATTACAAATTACTTTTTAAAAAAGTAATCAGTAAAATTACAATTACAATTACAATTACTTTACAAAATGGCAGTACCTAAAAATTCCTTCTTTTTTGGGGGCACAAAAAAGTAATCAGTAAAATTAAAATTTCAATTACTTTACAAAATGGCAGTACCGGTACCTAATTTGTTTGTTCTTTTTTGGGGGGCACAAGGACAGAAACTATTGGGCCATTCAGCTAATAAAGTTTCTTGGGACGTTACAAAGTCTAAAATTATGAATGACCGAACAAACAAAACAGATCAATAACAATATTTCCATACACATTGAGTAAGTTTTGTTAATACTACCTCTAACCTGGATATTAGTTGTGACGACGTTAGCCTATAGCAATTGAGAATGAGAAGCAAATTTCAAAATATACTTAAATAAGAAATGTTCTTACTGAAAACATTTTAACTGAAAAAGATTTTGGGAAAAACAAAAATAGGGTGCATTTTTCGTTATTTTTTAAACCGAATCTGTAAATTGCTTCAGCTTCACTGGGTTTAAAAGGAAGGCCATGACAGTTCATGTAGCAAAACCCATAAAGTGACATTTATAATCGTGAAACCCCGCACCACGCGGCGTAATATTGCTGTATCACAATAGATTAGATTAGATAAAATTAGAAAAAGACAAATACCGGGATCCAGGATCCTACTATCAGAATTATATGTGAATGTCACCTTGTTGTAAATCATTGGTCCTCATTCAGCATAAATGAATTTCCAATGCCAGAAGCAGTATTTTGAACAGAGCCTCTAATGCTCGGTAATTAACTTTGAAGTTGAGGTTAGTTTGAGCTTAGTTTTATAATGTGGAACACATAACCTTCTTTTCAAAGAAAGGGATATAAATAAATGTTATAGGCTGAGAACAGCAATTTTAATGGTATAAGTGCACTTGAACTAAGTTTTCGATTTTCATGAAAACCAATTTTTTTATCGATGTGAAAAACCACTCTAATCGTTCAAGAATTTTCACAGAATTTTTTGACACGTTACACACCTTTGTACTTGCCACGAAGGCTTCAAAAAACAGTAATTAAAGTCGTGATTTTCCCCATATAAAATCATAGTATTCTCTACCACGGCTATTTGATGATTAAACCCACATCTGACTTTGGAGCACTACCAACCTGACAGCTAGTATCACACTGCATTTACACAAGTTAGAATGGAAGCTTTCGTTTCGTATATTTTCCGGTCGGGAAAACAATAGGAACTTCCTCAATGACAAGTTATAATAAATAAGAGCGCTGGGGTTACGCAAATTCGAACGGAAGCTTAATTTTATGTAATACATGGAGAGAAACCATGTTCGAGTATTTTATGTAATAACTCATATTTCCTTCGTGTTTCAATGAAGTAGAATAAGGAAACTTTTTCAAATATTAATTCGTGATCAATTAACATTAAAGTGTCCCCCCGCCTTGTGTTAGTCGGTAGCACGCTTGCCTTCCACCCGGCGGCCCGGGTTCGATTCAGCAGTGAAAAATCTCTTTCCCGGGTTCGTGACTGGGTGCTTGTGTTGTACTTAGGTTTAAATGTGAGGTAGGGGACTGGCGCACCCCGGAAATAAATTCGCCGCAGATATCCCCTTAAAGGATCTCCAGGAGACGTTTGCGCGATCCGGTAGGGCTACTACTACCACTATTAAACTAAGACAAATTCGAATTGAAGCTTGATATTAGAAAAAGCATTGTTTAATTGCTGTTTTGCTTCATGTTTCATGAAGAGCTAACAGAGAAACATTTTAAATATTACTCAATTTCTTTCTTCACATTGTTATTATTATTATTATTATTATTATTATTATTATTATTATTATTATTATTATTATTATTATTATTATTATTATTATTATTATTATTGTTGTTGTTGTTGTTGTTTTCTAAAATACTTGTCTTCAACATTGTCCTTTCATAAAAAAATAATAATCTTAATTTGGTATGAAACATTCTTCCATCCATTCATTTATCCATCCGTTCATCCATTAATTCATCCGTACATTCATTCATCCATTCAACCATAAATAAATATTTAAATTCATCCATCCATCCAGTTACTAGTTAATAAATTATTTCCACCATCCATTCATAGACTGATGGATGGATGAATCTATGGGTGTATTGTTGAATTATTTAATGAAAAGGATGAGTGGGTGGATAAATGGATGCATGGATTTATTAATGGATAGCTGAATTTTTGTATCGATGGGTGGATGAAATAGTTAAATGAATTATTTATATAATAAATTAATTAATGGACGGATGAATGTTTGGTTATAGGGGTGGTTGGCTTGATTGATAGATGAATGGCTGGTTGGATGGTTCATTCATCCATCCATCAAATCCGTATGTTAATTAAATTTTGCATTAATCTATTCATCCATCCATTGATTAGTTCATTGATTAACCAATCCACCCATCCATTAATTGATCAATTAATTCATCCGTGAATCCACCCATCCATTATCCTTTCGTTCATCCATCAATATATTTACTAAATAATTAATAACAGTCCATCCATTCATCCCCTAATTAATCCAACAAACCTACCACCCACCCATCCATCAATTCAGACATCAATAAATCTATCCATCCATCGAATTATCCATTCATCCATAAATTATTTTTCCAACCATCCAATTATTAACAATGAGATAATTAATTTTCATTTTTAACTAAAATTATTAATCCATCCATTGTCTATTAATTCATCCACCCAACCATTCATCCACCCATCTGTTCAAACATCCATACATCCATCCAGTCATTCGTCCCTTAATTAATTCATGTATTCCACCATTTAATTATCCATTCATTCATCCATTCATCCACCCATCTATCCACTCATGCATCCATCAATAAATTCATTCATTCATCGATCCAACCAACCATTAATCAATCCATCCATTCATTCATTAATTAATTTATTAATTAGCCCACCTATCCATTCATCCATCCATTATTAATTCATTCATCCATAAATATATCCATTCATTCATCCGAAATTATTTATTTCACCCACCTAACCCACCATCCATCAAATGCTTTATGGATATATAAATAAATGGATGGACGGTTGAATTAATTAACTAATTGGATGGATAAATGTATGCATTAATTGATTCATCAATGGATGGGAGGATGAATTAATTAATTATGTACCTAATTCATTAATTGATAGATGAAGGGTGGATTGCTTGGTGAATGAATTAGTTAAATAATGGATCGATGAATGACTTCTGTAATAAGTGGATGGATCAATTAATAATTAATGGATGGTTGGTTAGATAACTGGATTGATTGATGGACGAATGGATGGTAGGATGAATGAAAAATGAATGGATGTATAAATGGATGGATTGATACATGGCTGAATGAATTATTGGGTGGGCAGATAATAGTTTTCATTAATTTCATAATTATAATTGTTATAAATAACTATTAAACGTATAAATAATATAACAGTAAAAATCTGGTTTGACATGTAATACATGTTTTCTATATTAGTCGATCGTCCTGAACGCGAATTTCCAATAAATACATTCCGATTTAAAATTAATGTTAAGCAATTTTCTGAGTAATAATATTAACAATATAAGAAATATAAATTACATGGCAATAAAAATGTTATTGTAGATGATATACATGTTTTTGCATGTATTTCACCACTTCTGAACGCGTATATGACAATAATAATAATAAGTTCCTTCCGCACTTCGAGAAAATTCTGATTTTCCATTAATATCACACATTTTTCGCAGAAAAAGTAGGAAGTATTTAAATAAAAATTCATTACATAGAATAATTTTTTTCCCGACCTAAGTTATATGTCTTATCTATAATTTGACCATTATGAACACGAATATAATATTATAATAATAACCAGTTCCTTCCGCACTTCTTGAAAATACCGATTTTCCATTAGTGTCACACAGTTAACGCAGAAATAGTAGGACCGTTTCAAAACAAAAATTCATTACATGGAGGGAAATTTTTTTTTCCGACCTAAGTTACATGCGTTATCTATTATTCGACCCTTCTAAACACGAATATAACAATAATATAAACCAGTTCCTTCCGCACTTGGAGAAAAAACCGATTTTCCATTAGTGTCACACAGTTTACCCACAGTTTCGAAACAAAAATTCATTACATGGAAGGAAAATTTTTTCCCGACCTAAGTTATATGTCTTATCTATAATTAGACCCTTATGAACACGAATATAACAATAATAATAGCCAGTTCCTTCCGCACTTCTTGAAAATACCGATTTTCCATTAGTGTCACACAATTAACGCAGAAAAAGGAGGACCGTTTCAAAACAAAAATTCATTAAATGGAAGGAAAATTTTTTCCCGACCTAAGTTATATGTCTTATCTATAATTTGACCATTATGAACACGAATATAATTATAATAATAACCAGTTCCTTCCGCACTTCTTGAAAATACCGATTTTCCAATAGTGTCACACAGTTTACGCAAACAAAGTAGGAAAGTTTCACACAAAAATTCATTACATGGAGGAAATTTTTTTTCCGACATGTATTAAATGAGTTATTTATAATTAGACCCTTCTGACTACGAAAATCACAATAATAATAAGCAGTTTCTTCCGCACATCGAGAAAATACCGATTTTCCATTAGTATCACACATTTCTCGATGGAAAAGAAAAATTAATTCTGTGTAGGATAATTTTTTTCCAACTTGAAATACGTGTGTTATCTATAATACGACCCTTCTGAACACGAATATAACAATAATAATGAGCAGTTTCTACCGCACTTCGAGAAAATACCGATTTTTCATTAGTGTCACACATTTCTCGCAGGGAAAGAGGGAACTATTCAAAGAAAAATTCATTCTGTGTAGGATACATTTTTTTCCAACTTGAAATACGTGTGTTATCTATAATACGACCCTTTTGAACACGAATATAACAATAATAATAAGCAGTTTCTTCCACACTTCGAGAAAATACCGATTTTTCATTAGTGTCACACATTTCTCGCAGGAAAAGAGGGAACTATTCAAAGAAAAATTCATTCTGTGTAGGATACATTTTGTTCCAACTTGAAATACGTGTGTTATCTATAATACGACCCTTCTGAACACGAATATAACAATAATAATAAGCAGTTTCTACCGCACCTCGAAAAAATAATCATTTTTCATTAGTGCCACACATTTCTCGCAGGAAAAGAGGGAACTATTCAAAGAAAAATTCATTCTGTGTAGGATAAATTTTTTCCAACTTGAAATACGTGTGTTATCTATAATACGACCCTTCTGAACACGAATATAACAATAATAATAAGCAGTTTCTACCGCACTTTGAGAAATTCCGATTTTTCATTAGTGTCACACAATTCTCGCAGGAAAAGAGGGAGCTTATTCAAAGAAAAATTCATTCTGTGTAGGATAATTTTTTTTCCAACTTCAAATACGTGTTTTATCTATAATTCATCCCTTCTGAACACGAATATAACAATAATAATAAGCAGTTTCTTCCGCACTTCGAGAAAATGCCGATTTTCCAATAGTGTCACACATTTCTCGCAGGAAAAGAGGGAACTATTCAAAGAAAAATTCATTCTGTGTAGGGTAAATTTTTTTCCAACTTGAAATACGTGTGTTATCTATAGTACGACCCTTCTGAACACGAATATAACAATAATAATAAGCAGTTTCTTCCGCACTTCGAGAGAATTCCGATTTTCCGTTCGTGTCACAAAGTTTACGCATAAACTGTGTGTCACGAATGGAAATTCGGAATTTTCTCCTAGTGCGTATGGAACTGGTTATTATTTTTGTTCTATTCGTGTTCAGAAGGGTTGAATTATAGATAACACATGTAAATCAAGTGGGGAAAAAATTTTGCCTGCATGTAATTAATTTTTGTTTGAATCATTCCTACGTTTCTTGCGTAAAATGTGTGATGGTAATGGATAATCGGTATTTTCTGGAAGGGCGGAAGGAACTGGTTATTATTATTGTTATATTCGTGTTCTGAAGTGTCGTATTATAGATAACATACGTATTTAAAGTTGGAAAAAAATGTATCCTACACAGAAAGAATTTTTCTTTGAATAGTTCCCTCTTTTCCTGAGAGAAATGTGTGACACTATTGGAAAATCGGCATTTTCTCGTAGTGCGGAAGAAACTGCTTATTATTATTGTTATATTCGTGTTCAGAAGGGACGAATTATAGATAAAACACGTATTTCAAGTTAGAAAAAAAATTATCCTACACAGAATGAATTTTTCTTTGAATAGTTCCCTCTTTTCCTGCGAGAAATGTGTGACACTATTGGAAAATCGGCATTTTCTCGTAGTGCGGAAGAAACTGCTTATTATTATTGTTATATTCGTGTTCAGAAGGGACGAATTATAGATAAAACACGTATTTCAAGTTGGAAAAAAATTTATCCTACACAGAATGAATTTTTCTTTGAATAGTTCCCTCTTTTTCTGCGAGAAATGTGTGACACTATTGGAAAATCGGCATTTTCTCGAAGTGCGGAAGAAACTGCTTATTATTATTGTCATATTCGTGTTCAGAAGGGTCAAATTATAAATAACACATGTAACTCAAATCGGAAAAAAAATTTTCTCCATATAATAAATATTTATTGATATCGTCCCCGCTTTTTCTGTGAGTAGAACACTGCACACATCCCTAGCGTCTGACTGTAACGGTTTTTTTTGTTCGCCAGCACCACAAATATTATTATTAGCTTTCGGGATTTTAGGTTGGTAAAATGCAATTTTAGGTGCCTAAAGTAAGCTCTATATAATTATGAAATAGGATTTAAAAATTGCAAAAATTATCTATTAAAAATCGTGAATTCCATTGAAGTTGGTATTTTTCTTAAACATCCAATTACAGTGCGCCCGAGAACAGTCTCCGCAGTTGCTATTTGCTGGAGAGAGGGCTAGCTGCAGCAGTTACGTTGGCAACGCGAGCTTTTATAAAAACAAACCGCCAGCTGTGTATGCAGGCAGGCAGAGGTCATTGTCACTTTATCAATGGGTGCATTGTCTAATTACTAATCAGTACATATTGCAGTGTGCAAGCATTTAGATTGAATATTGTGACAGCACTTCCAGCACCTGCAATGATCGGCTGTGGTGAGTGCCAACTTAACTGCTGCAGCTAGCTGCCTCTCCAACAAGTAGCCGCTGCGGAGACTATTCTCGGGCGCACTGTATAATACATTATTATACGAGTATATTTAAGAAGGACCACCGGCGTGGTCTCGTGGTTAGCGTCGCTGTCTACAGATCCGTCGGCCCGGGTTCGATCCACGGTACCTCCTCGGATTTTTCTGGAACGGGGTGCACTCAGCCTCGTGACTCAAATTGAGCAGAGAGGAGTAGCGGCTCCGGTCATGGATACCACCATTAACGGCCGTGGGTGTCGGCATGCAGACCACATGCCTCTAATCCTGCCATCTGCCTATGGTAGATGACGCAGTGGATGAGTTCTAGACCTTGTCCCTTCAGGGATGTTAGCGCCACGGAGTTAGTTATATTTAAAAAGGCAAAATTCAACAAGTTATAGGCCTATAAACAATATTCATTTCTTCCATATCTTGTCCACAATTGGCTACACCCTTGGGTAGAGAGGAGCTTTTCATGTGCAAACCGTTATTTTCAGACAACAGACAATCGTTCTTATTTGAGAATCTCCACCAAGTGTTCATAGTTATTTTTATTACAGGTTTATTGTAAACATCGCAGTTTGCTTGTAGTAATAGATAATTATTTTTTTATTTCTTTTTTAAATAGCACATATTTCCTAGGGGCAATTTTATTGTCATGCCAGTTCAGAAAGAATTTCTTTTTCGCTAAGGGTGTCCAAGTAGTACCGGTACTTACTTCTTTAGTAACAAAATATGTGTGTTTAATACAGTTCTGAATAATCCAGCAGAATAAAATCATATCAATTAAAATGTGCATCTACAGCCATAGGAAAGTCGCTCATTTATGACAACATCTTCTGTAGTGTTCCTACAAATGTAGAAACTCTGCCTTACTGACTGCACCACCCAGGAAATATATTTTCGTTTCGTGTGCGTCTACAGCCATGGGACTGTCGCTCATTTATTATGTGTACACCTTCTGAACTGTTCCTGGCAATTTTGAAACTCTGCCGTACTGACTAATCCACCCAGGAAATATATTTTAGTTCCGTGTGCATCTGCTCATTGGTAATCTCAACTTTAACGTAAGTTATGATACGGTTGTGGATTGTGAATTTAACACATTCGAATTTGATGTAAAATCGCAATTTTCTCCTTAAAGGTCTCAAAATAATTAGGCCTTAGTGTATACGATGTTAAATTGCAGCCTGCATACTTATTTGTCCGGAGATATTATTCATAGCGTTGATATTAATGCGGGAGGTGGAGAAAAGGCATTCAGGTGTGGTGTGTGTAAGAAGTCCTTTACCGGATTTATTGCTTTTGTTTTGATTTGTCATTACGCTCGTATGAGTTTCACGGCATTCAGGTCTAGTCAGTGGCGGACGCAGAATTTTTTTTCGGGTGGGGATTTGAATAGGTAGACGGAATACTACAAAAAATTAATCAACTTACATATACAATTAGTTTATAAAACTGGCCACTTAGAGTAGAAATATATATAGCCTTTTTTTCAAATTTCGGGGGGTTTGTAACCCTCCTATCCCCCCCTGCGTCCGCCACTGGGTCTAGTGACTGTTAATATACACATAAGTAAGGTAAATGTAATACGGCATTAATATATGTGTCCAAAAATAAAATACGTAGTTATAAAAATGTTGGAAATACAATTTCACTCATACTGAAGAGTGATCATTTTAGTATCCTGTATGTAACGAAGAGAATCCTATAGCAAACATGACATTTACTAGCACATGCACTAAATTCAACTCAACACAAGTAGTTTCAGGGATTTATTTGGAATGTTGGCAACGCTCGTATCAACGGGGCCGTTACAGAATGGATCATGGCTGACAAAATGTATTTTACGGCAAAATTCATGCAGTTATTTCTCTTTATTTTCATTTACGAAGCATTTATAAAGACATGTTGCATGTGAAAAAATTCTGTGAAAAATCCTGAACGATTTGAGTGGTTTTTCAGATCCATAAAAAATTTGGTTTTCATATAAATCGTAAACTTAGTTGAAGTGCACTTATACCATTTTAATTTCTTGAACACGTTTTGAAATAAATGGAAACCATACAGAAATCTAATTAAATGTAGTATCGCTCCCCGTGAATTGCACTGACTGTGGTCGCCATTGAAAAAAAAACATACACACACAAAATACTTTCGACTTTCGCTCATCTCAGCTGATGTCGCGTTGCCACGTTTTTCCGCAGAAATGCTGACTTGCCATGTCGAATGTCGCGTCACTGCTTTAAATCGCTACAGTTTCGCCGCAGCTAACTAAAGTGTAAAAAAGAACGGCTGATAGCCCGTAGCTATGGTTTGTCTACAGCGTTCATCGCCGGCGATCACCGCCGGGGTCAGCGATCATCGTCGTAGGGGTGGTTTCTTTACGGGCGATCATCGTCCATGATACTGTTGCTATCCACAGTTATAGTAGTTGGCCATGCCAAACAGCTCGATGTTGTGGGGGGACATGGAATTTGGAATTTTTTTAGCAACCTCAACATAGCCTATAATATTATGCCTATACTCAATCAAGATAAAACGCTGACAGGAACAAAGGAAAGTCACTTTTGATGAACTAAATGTTAGATGGTTCAATGAATAATAAAACCGGTAATAATGTATCGAAAATACTTTTACTAATAAATGAGCTGGTAATTTCACTGTACGTTACATAAATTATAATTACAGATAATTGTGTTTTCTAACAATTTATCTACCATTTGCAACACATTTTCTTTTGTGTAGCTATCTTTATGGTCATTTAAGCTCATGTCATGCAGGGCAATGTGTTTAGACACGAAATCTATAACATTTCGTCTGCAACTAATGACAGTACTTTGTACAAAATGGATGTCTTCTGCTTTTCTTGACCTACTATATGCATGATAATCTGCGGCGTTCATCGCCCTGAATTTGCCTCAGAAGCAACTGCCGGCGATCACCGCCGACCCCGGCGGTCATCGCCGGCGTTCATCGTCGTAGACAAACCGGGTACATTGATTTACATGGAAAGCAATAGGCAGCGATGACCGCCGACGGTGATCGCTGGCGATGAACGCCGTAGACAAACCATAGCTTTAAAGCCAGATCTGACTTCGCTTCACCACCGCTGCAGCGACCATACAGCGATGCTGCAACAGCTGTAAAGCGCTTTACATTCGCTTTAAAAAGAACGCAAAGTTCACCACCGCTGCAGCGACTGCCAGCGAGTAGAAAAAAGCAACATTGCCAAATTCTCAATTAGATACTTTTCGATTACTAAAATGTAACGATTACTCAAAAGTAACGATTACAATTTTATTTCCAGAAGTAAATTACCAGTAAAAATTACATTTTTTAAAAAGTAACGATTACAAGTAAATGGGACCAAAAAAGGAATCGTTACTGTAATCCGATTACTTTTACTCAATTACTTCCCATCACTGTTTATTGGAAATGACTTTAATGAAGCAATTTCACTTGTTCCAAATTCTATGTTCCCTGCTGTTTGTCTTCCTTCAAGGAGCTCAGAAATATTTAGACTGGTCTTCCATCCAGGACTGCTTTTCAAAACACGATGCAGTTTGGGTGATAATAATTTTTTCAACAATCTAACCTGAGACTTTCTCCAGGGCATTTTACACCTGCCTATCATTGACCACACTTTGGCAAATTCGGAAACTACAAGCATTAGATGTATTATCCAACCAAAACACTTGAGTTTCTCTTTAATGTGACATACAATAAGAATGCTGTAGAATTTGTAGTTTTTATTAAATAAATTAAGGAAACTGTTATTGGATTTTAGGAGCCAATTGTATTTTACTTTAATCATTTCTCATAATTCATTAATAAAAAAAAGTGCATATTTTTGGGGTTGATTTCACTGATTAAAACCAAAGTATTTGCAATTAGCTTCACTATTTTATCAATTTATTTTCTTTATTTTGTATATTTAAAAAATCTTACAGATAATATTTCTTGGAAATAAAATAGCATTACAGAAATTAAGCTACTATTGAAATTTCTAGTTGTTTGTAAATTTGTTTAATTCAACAAACATATTTTATTCATGCAAGTGATACTGAATTTTTTAAAATTACTAATTAATTTATAACAATTTATCTCAGAAAACGCTTGTGACAGTGTGTATGGTAGTGACTTTTTGTTATAAAAATTTGAAATTAAATTTGAGTAGGCCATTGTATGCGATTAGCTCCATAGTGAAATTTGAAACATATTAGTACATTATTTTTAGAGAGCTAGAATTAGCGAAGATGTGTAACATTAGTTACATGAAAAAGGTAGTTATAGAAATAATGTTATATTTCAACTGGTTTCTTTCAATATTTGTAATTGTTTAGTGTTTTGTATTTTAACTTGTTTTATTAGTAATATTTTGTTAAGACATGCATCTATCATAGCTTTTAATTCAGTGAGAACTCACATGTGTTGAGTCTGCCAGAGAAGTATCCTGGGTTCTGTATATTCCAATGGGAATTTCACATGTGGTTGAGCATAACTTCTGATATAAGCGGCCGTAAGTTCTTATCCACATATCATCCTTTGTGATCTTCATCTGTTGAAAAATAAACAGGTCCTCTTTGTATCTCAACACACCAAATGCAATTGGAATATTTTAAACACTTTAAACAAACATCTGAATGAGAATACTAAAATGCATGCAAGAGAATTCAACCACATTATGTACATTTTGCAACAACGTTACATTTCTGGAGCACTAGTAAAATCATTTCACTAATGTATAGCACTGTATACAGTGAAATCTCCATACGATTACCTATATAATGATAATACTCTGTATAACGTTAAAATATTATAGTCCCTGTATTTATTCCATTAAAGTAATGTAAAATTCCCTTTAATTTTAGGATATTCTTAATAACGATAAACCTCTCCATTACAATTACATTCAGAATCCCTGTAATATACTTTTCTCCCGGCACAACGATAAAATAGGTCGTAAAGTGTAAATCAGAACAAACAGGAGGAAGAAGAGGAACAAAGTGTGAATCTACCAACCTTTACCACAGTAGAAGGCATTGCCTCTTGCGAGGCTCTTCAGAAACTTCTATCAACTATCCCATTTGTTCCAGAAAATCAATTAGTGATCCTTGATGCAATAAGGTCTTTGTGTGTTTCCCTCAAAGATAGTCAAAAATAAGATATATCCCATTTGCTCATGCTATTCTTTGCTGGTACTGTATAGTGCTTAGTAGTGTAGTGTATTAATTTAAGAGTCGAGTAAGAAGTTCATGTGCTAAAATTACTTTAGTTTTTTAAATACTTAAAAAACATCCATTACAGCAGTGGTTCCCTATATAGGCTACCATCAAAATTAGAACACTTTATGTAAATTCTCAAAATAACAATATTACTCTCTACAGCATAGGCGTAACCAGGCTGACCATATGGGGGGGGGGTTATAACATCCACGGGGTCTGGGGGTATGGAATACCCCCAAGGGAGAGGGGGGTCCAGGGGTTCTCCCCTGGAAAATTTTAAAAATTAAGATGCACAATATCGAGTTTTAAGCTTCCGGGGGTCCACCCCCGGAAAATTTTAAAAACTAAGATGCACAATAACGAGTTTTAATCTTCCCACGCTTTATACTCGTATTAAGTAATTTATAAGCAGACTTAAAAAATTATACAATTTTCCTTTTTTTAATCAATCGGGGGGGGGGGGGGGTTTGGGGGTTACGTCTCTGCTCTACAGTAATATCTTTTTTTGCTTCATGGAAAATCGTTCTATTGAGATTTCACTGTATACATTCAATTATTAATATTTAGCATTCACAGACAGTAGTCAAGTTAAATTTGGAATGTTACGTATATTACAAATTAGATAAATGATAATGTCAGTGTCACATCACCTGTGAAGTGTTATGCTATAACTCATCGGTGTAGGGGAATGGAAAGTAAAAAAAAAATACAACTCATTTAATGTTCATTTTATTTTATGAAAAAAATAATGCATAACAAGAAGTGTGTAGATATTATTTAGAAGAAGTGTTTTTCCATGTAAAATTTTATTATAAATATATTATATAAAAATATTTGTTCTTTAGGAGGACCACGTCTAGGAGGACTGGACCCATAAATTTGATTGGTTTAAGATTATTAATGAAGTTTCTCCCAAAATCTTTCACACATTTCTATAGGAATTGATATTTCATATTTTTTGTGACTTATTAAGAAATATAAAACAATTTGCAATATATATATATATTAATAAAAATGAAATGTTCAGTTTTCTTAGAGACTTTAACATATATGTATAATTAAAATCAGTTATACTGATGTTAACAAAGTGCCAGAATGATTTTGTTTAATTAGTGATAATTGCAAATATGATATGCAGAAAATAAGTTATTTTTTTAATGGATTCCCGAGTTAAGCTCCAGTTTGATTCATTAAGCAGGGTTTAAGGAAGAATGGTCTAGTTTGATAAGCATACATGAAGGAAGCTACCTGTATTGCAACTTCCAAAGCTGTATATGAACACTATAAAACAATATGATGCCATGAGAACTGTTTTGCATTTGATAAATTCTTTCTACTTTAATATCATAAAATAGGCATTGAATTGGGCACTACTGCAGTACTGGTCAACTGATCTGGTCCATTATCAATAGACTTCTTCCCATGGACGTTATAAATGCGTATACCAAGTTTCATGAAAATCCGATAAAACGTATTTGAGTTATTGCATGTACAGACAACAGACAGACAGACAGACATTTTCTGTCCCCCACACAATGTCATAAAGTACCATTCTGGCAATTTTCTTCTCTTTGGCCTCAATAATGTCAATAAAAGACAATTAATAGGAAGCAGTTCCCATGTATTGTTGTTGCCAACGAAGAAGAATGTTTTGTACTTTCTCAATATGGACAGAGGCTTGGCTGGAATTACAACCAAACAAAGCATCGAGAAGGTGATTTAGTCCCAATATACTGGCAAAAGACCCTCTGAAGTGTCATATTTCAATCATACCAGTGGAAGTGAAGGCTAGACAGTTGCAGAGCAGCAGCTATATATGACAGCAGTTATATATGACTACTGGTCTATAGACTTACCTACATAATAAACCTATCAAAATGATGGGTGCCAGTGATTCTAGTAGAAATTGGTTGTACCGTACTGTAACATTTCTCAGAGAGTGAAGAAGAGTCTAATTTTTACAGGAAATGTAGATCACAAATATTTATTACAAGTCATGAAATAAGGATTTCATAGGATAAATCAACTATGAGAAACGATTCTTTGAAAACACTATACCCATGTAAAGCAGTGTTTTTGTACTCGTGATGCAACATAAATTATCCATGACTCAACCCTATATACCAGAATGTTAATCTAAATATGTGTACAACATGACATTATTACAGTATAACCTGCTGTCGATGGAATGAATCGCAATACTGTCCCAATCAAAAAATTTTCTGATCCTGTAAGTTACAATTTATTATTCATATAAATTTACCTGTAATTACCAGAACTCATCTGATGCAGAAACGGTAGACTATCTTGAGGTTTTGACGGAAAATATTTAGTTTTGAACCCAGTAAATACCGGTACTGTCAAATAAGGATGAAAAGTGAAGAAGACCTTTACATAAGCACACAAGATTTTAACATTTTAATTTTAACCTAAAGACTAGTAATTTTTAATATTTTAATTCTTTGATGAGTTTTTTGTACAATTTTAAGAAATAAGTTTTGTTTTATATCAACTGACTTTACAACACTTTGTAATTTAGGCTATGACAAATTTTCTAATACTACTAGAACTCCCAAAATAATAATCCATATCTCATGACTGGCTGAAAAAAAGCAAAATAAACAGATATCATACATGAAGTTGATAACCAAGACTAAGTTGTATTAATAAAAATATTAATCTGGATAATTTACCCATTATAACATTACAAAGTGAATTCCATTTCAGTTGAAAATCCAGTCTAATACGAAGAAATTTAACATTTTCATCATTTTGAGATGTATTATCCAATATAAGGTTTAGAGTCAACAGAATAGAGGAAGTTTTGTTCTGATTCAACAACAACAATTCGTTGAACTATGCAGACATATTGGATATGGTATCACCAATTTCCTTGTTTAGATTATTAAGACTTCTATGCTTACTAAAACACAGTATCAACAGCATGCATCGAATATGAGGTATTCATGTTTCACATTAGAATCCTTTACTAGGCTGAACATAGTGCTGATGGACTTTTCCTTCTTTAATTACTATACCCCTTCTTGTCAGGAAAAAATTCAACAATAACAGTAATATGTTATTTGGGTTTCACAATAAAA
Organism: Ectobius pallidus; assembly: GCA_964059195.1. Lineage (NCBI taxonomy): Eukaryota > Metazoa > Arthropoda > Insecta > Blattodea > Ectobiidae > Ectobius > Ectobius pallidus. The sequence continues at coordinate 51,458,466 of CAXKWD010000012.1, read as the reverse complement.
ATAAAGTATTATTACTATTATATCATAATTTATAAAAATATAATTACCGATGTGAGAAATCCAGAACCTGGTGCCTGGTCAATTCCAAGGAGTAGGCGTACAAAAGTGATGACATAGTCCTTGACAAAGGCTTGGTACAGTAATGTATCCAACATGCTTGCACTGAAAACACTGCCAGCAGCGAATGGTAATCGGAACATGTATGAGATGTGTGAACCTCTTTCCTTTTCACGCTGTAACATTCAAAATATCGAACAGGCATAAACAACTGCAATTAAATTATTTGTATTTTTTAAACTACCTCACTATAAAGACAAACATGAAAAAATGAGGAGAAAAGAGATGTACAGGAATACTATCCAGAAGTGCAAAGTTCTATATAGATGAAAAGTAGAATTCCTACAGACAATAAAGATTTTAGCTTGACTCTTGAATCAATGTATTTATTACTTAAAATCAATTTCAATTATTTATCTAAGACTAATAACATACCAGAAATATTATTATTTTTTACACATTTATTTAATGCACAATTCTTTGAGCAGTATAACTCCTAACAAAAAAATATCAATTTGCGACATAGGTAGAATCCATACTATGATCGAGAACTGAATTACAGGTATGTTACAACAATAACAGTATCAGAACAGTATTATAATGCAGGAGAATCATAATATCAATTAATAATCCACTTCTATACATGTACTTTTGTCAAGCTTTAAACACTAAAATATATCAATACAATGTAAACAAAAAAATTTATAGTGGAGTAATGGTGGTGATGATAAAAGTGAGTGGCAAGAAAACAGTACAATAAAATATAGCTTTTATATATTACACTTTAGAGCATTCTACTTAACATACTTGCTATGAGTAAAAACATAAGAACATAACTAAGAATGTACATTTGGATGGATTCCCCACCGTCATCAGCTGATCTTTACAGACAAGTTTGATTCTCTGTCCACCAGATCAATTTAGACATCTTAGAGGACATCTGGTGGACAGAGAAGCAAACTTGTCAGGAGAGATCAAGTGACGATGATGAGGAATCCATCTAAACATATCTTCTAACTTGGTAAATTTTTATTTACAACAAGTATGTAAAGTAGAACTTTTAAAGTTTAATACATAATATTGAGACATCACAATGCTCTCCTGATTAATTTAATAAAAATTACAGCTTATTTCATCACTATTAAGTTAATGAATGATTAACAATAGTGGATCAATAAAAATGTTGGAGGTGGAGATGAGAACTTGGAACTTCATTAGACAATCGCCAACTAAAACCAAACATACAAACAAAACATGGTCAGAATTAGAAGACAGTGACATTTCTCGTCATTCTTAAACTTAAAATTCAAATACCATACAGTACATACTTGCCTTCAGGTTATCAAGAGAAAGTTTGGAGCACATTAGACTGTAGTGCATATCTCCTGTAAACATCGATGGTTTGAATGTTCTTACATCTTTACCACATATTCCATTCTTAACAATATTCACCCCTGTTTATACTTCATTAGAATATTATAGTTAGTACATACTAACATTAGTCATAATAAATACAAGTACCACCACCATTCCACCACCACCTTTGCTACTAACATCACCATATGTAAGATGTAAGAGATAAGTTAGCTGGAAAGTGAGTTTTTTCAACCAAAAAAATAGCACACAAAATAATAACCTCTACTTTAGAGAACAACACTGAAATAAAAGTCATCATTAGACTTAGTATTTTGGTCACCTATAGAATACAAGATGCAAAATGTAAGCAAAGAGGAGCAGTATGCCTACTATATCTAAGTACTGTTACTACCTATGAGGCTACACCAAGTTTGAACTTGTTAAATAACTTTATTTTTATAATTGCGACTTATAATTTATGTATTCCATCCATATAATACAACCAATAGGATAATTGTTTGATAAATTTGAATGCAGGCAAGGAATTAACTTTTGGTCACTTTTCAGAACCTCTTCTATAAAGTACAGCTTGCCACAGGGATCTGTTTTGGGACCACTATTATTTTTTATAATGATTAATGACCTACCTGCTATTGCCAACAGAAAATCAATTCTTTTTTCCAATGATTTCACCAATTATTCTACTGCTAATGACATAAATTCCCTGACATTATTAACTGTTAAAGCAATTAAAGAGGCAACTAACTGGTTTACTTCAAACAGACTTTCTTTAATGATAATAAGACATGAAAGATCCTCTTTACATTAAGAACTTCTTGTAGTTTAGATACATTGTCCAATGTTAAACTTCTTGGTATTATCTTAGATAAGAACTTAATTTGGGCTTCGCATATTGATGCTGTTAAGTATTAGACTGAAGGCTATTTCAGTGTACATGAAGTGAATTCAATTATGTTTCTTATGCTGCATTAATTTGTTGAACTATACCAGTACCAGACATACGGTACCTCTTTTCAGCAAGCAGCTGGCACAAGGAACTAAAACCTAATTTTCCAGGCAGTTTTAATGTATACTTTCCAAATATGATTTTGTGACCAAAATGCTAAGACTAGTCATAATTTAAAGAAAACATCTTAAAGTAATATATCATCTTGTAAAAGACTGTAATATATTCCTACCTCACCAGAAATTATAGGAGACAGACAAGACTATTTTGCTTCACATACAGAAGAGGAAATACAAAATTAATGAAAACACAACTGAAGAAACTGCATCATCTTTCTGTTCTGTAAAATTTACAAGGAGCTTCATGAGAAACATTTACCATACTAATTCAAAAGCTGCAACAAAAAGAGTCAAATTATCTTTTGTCTTTAGAAAAGGATACCATACAGCCATACAGGATGGATTTAAAATGTTATGCAAAATCTGTAAAAACATATTTCCATTCATGGTTCAGGGAAGAAAAGATGAGACTACCTAGATAGAACTAAAAACCATATTTAGTAATTTTTTACTACCAGCATTCTGAATTTTCTACAGAAAGCATACACAAAACACAAGTTTCCCATTAAGCAGACATTTAGGGATTGGGTAAGAAGAATAAAACAGGGAACCCTATGTTCCACAAAATTGAAGGTCTGGTGACATTATGTTATGTAATAAATACCTTAAAAATGTTTGTTTCACTGTAAGATATTTCTTTAAAGATTTACAATTTTCTGGTTCCTTAAGTACTACTCAGATACATATCAAACTTCAAATAATTTATGCTTTTACCATTTTTTTCATAAAACTGAGTCATTCAACCACAAATTAACAATAAAAGGTCACGAAATCATGCTGTCATCAGGTTCCACTTTGGCAACAATGCAAACTCCAACCCCATTCCATGCTTGTACTCTAAACCTTTGTCGGTTTATCATTCAAGGTCTGTTCAAGCAGCAGGATTGTACTTGATGCACATTATGAGCACTGTAGTCTACTCCATAGTAGCTGCAGGGTCAATAACTCAGTTGTGAAAATTTAGTTGTACTTCCTGTCTATCATCAAGAATATTGTGTGACAAGGTATGGCCGTCAAATCAGTATTACGGAGATGGGAAACATTAAATTTTAGTCATAAATCCTCATTTTAATTATTTTAATGAGAATGATATGTTGACTTGAGGATTTTTCAGCCTGAAAGGACTATCACCATGGTGAGGTACAAAAATATGCTCGTATAATTCTTGCTCATTCAGAAAATTAAATAAACAAACTAACAAAAGTCAAATCCTTTTATCCAATTAGATGTTCCTATACCCCCAAAAGAAATCTTCAAATGGCAAATGCTAGAAAGTAACGAAATAAACTCAGTCATCTAATAAATCTGGAATAAATCTGTACAGGAATCAAAGTTAAAATTCTTGTGAGAAAAAAAATCTATACATTTGGGACTAGTGTAAAGTGTATATTTTGGGTGTTGAGATCTTCATGTACACAAACACAATCAAGAAGAATGCGGAAATGTTGGAATGGAAATTAGTACAGAAAAAACTTAATATATGGTCATGAAATGTCAAAATAATGTGCTACAAAATATTAGAATAGCCAGTAAATTGTACGAACAAGTGGAGAAATTCAAATATCTGGGAGCAACAATTACAGATACAGGTACAAATAATGTTAAGGTAGAAGTTAAGTGGACTCAAATCAGGAAATGCCTGTTTTTATGCAGTTCAGACAATCTTATCTTCTCGTCTTCTGTCCAGAAAGCTAAAAGTAAACATTTATAAGACAAATATATTGCTGGTTGTATTACATTATATGGATGTGAGACATTGTCCACTACTCTTTGGGAAGAACATAATCTGAGTGTGTTCGTAAACAGGGTGCTTAGGAAAATATTTGGGCCTAAGAGAGATGAAAACTGCATAATAACAAGCGTCATAACTTGTACTCCTCACTGGATATAGTAAGGGAAATTAAATAACAGAAGGTGAAATGGGCTGGACATGTTGTGTGCATGGGGGAGGAAAGACATATCTAAAAAGTATTGACTGGGATCCTGAAGGGAAAAGACCACTTGGAAGACCTAGACATTGGTGGGAGGACAATATTAGGATAGATTTAAGAGAAGTAGGATTTGCGAGGGATGGTTGGATGGAGTTAGCACAGAATAGGATTGAATGGCTGGCTTAGGTAAGTGCAGCAATTAACTTCTGGGTTCTATAAAATAGATAATATTTCTTTAGCTTGCTTAGGAATTGTCTATTGTCTTTTAGTGAGTGGGTGAGTGAGTGAGATCTTCATGTAAGTTTGATCCACAACCAGCCTAACTTTTTGAAATTTATGGACTCAGTTTTTATGTGACTATTCGATTCATATGCCTCGTGTTTGATATTGACCAATAACATTTATCAATTCCTCGGATATAGACCAATCATGAAAATATATCTGATAAATTGTCAGCTCGTTACTGGACAAGTATGGCGGTGATTAATACGTCACATGCTGCCAGTGTCAGAATAAAAAAAAATATTATTTTATACAACATAACTTGTTTGGAAATTGAAATAATATAAATATCCACTGATTAAAAACAATTTTGATCCAAGCCAATTTGTGTGATTTTATAGCTTTTTGATGCAAGCAACTACAACAAAGCTCTCCGTGCTGTGGTATGCACTATTGCTAGGCTGACAGAATATTGTCAACAAAATAAGTATATAATAAAAAATCAGGTAAACTGATGTAACAAAAGTGCCAGAATGCTTTTGTTTAATCAGTGATAATTGCAATTATGATATGCAGAAAATAAGTTATTTTTTAATCAATTTCCGAGTTAGCTCCAGATTGATTCATTAAGCAGGGCTTATGGAAGAACAAAGGTCTAGTTTGATAAGCATATATGAAGGAAAATGTGCTTAGTGTTATTTGTCATAGCTAACTGTATTGCCATTTCCAAAGCCGTATATGAACACTTAAAGCAATATGTTGCCATGAGAACGAATTTGCATTTGATAAATTCTTCCAAATATAATACCATAAAATAGGCTCTAAATTGGGCATTACTCTGGTACCAGTCAACTGATTTGGTCCAATATCAATAAGCTTCTTCCCATGAACGTTATTTAGTAGTTTCATGAAAATCCGAAAAAGCGTATTTGAGTTCTTGCGCACACAGACACATGGACAGATGGACAGACAGACAGATGGAAAGACATTTTCCTGGCCCCCAACACAATCTCGTAAGTACCATTCTGGCACTCAATAACTATTTACAAAATCTCTTAAATCCTACTCGAGATTACGAGTTTCATGAGATAAATTTGCTCGAAACTCTTAATCTCTCATGGGATTACCTATGATAAAAGACAGCTGTTAGGCACAATATAACCAAAATGAATAGAAAGAAATAGTGAGTGGATTTTCATCTCTGTAGCATTGTTGGCGATGAACTTCAGAACTAGAGGCATTGACAAAGTTACTCAGTGAAGTAAAGTGTTCCCTATACGGGCTATGGAAGCCCAGAGGGTTCTAGGAGATTGAGGCTCCCAGGTATTTTGATATTCAGCACGTGAAGGTGGTAAGGTTGTCAGCCTTATGCACCGGCCACCTGTACCCCCAGGATTGTCCTGGTACTCATTTCTGTTAGAGGCTGAGTCGACCCCAGGGCCATAGTGCAACCAAAAGGATTAGGGCCAATTGGAAAACTCCACGACCTCAACAAGGATCAAACCCCCGACCTTCAGATTTGTAGCGCAGCGGCTCAACCACTATGCTATGGCATACCCCCTGAAGTTACTCAGCCTGCAGCAAAATGCCATAAGCCTACTAGTAGTGAAGTAAGTAATTTCTATACCTTTTTTTAAAATTGAAACTGGTGATTAAGGTGATTATGCACGAAAAGTGACTATAAAATATCATGTGATTATTAGTACACAAAATAAACACATGAGAAAAGCCATAGCCATAGCCATGTTCTATTGTTTGTAATGTGATTATATTTTGTGACAGGCTGTAAATCAACATATGGTGGTAAGGTACTACTGGGGAAAACACTGTTTTATCCCCCTAAAGATATGTAACAATTTCATAAATGAGCAATCCCAATTAAAGATAAACCTTTATTTTGCACGAGCTGTCTGTTATGACTCTAATTTCTCATATGATTTCTTTGTGAAAGCAAATGTGTTTTTTGTGAAAGGTGAAAAATTGGAATTGCAAGAATGAAGAGTAGTGTACCATCTGTTGGACATGATCTGAAAAGTAGTTCACAATTTATTCCCTGCCATCATGGAAAAAAAAAAAAATCACTGTTCTCAGCATTAATGTAAATAGAGGGCAATAAATTTTAACAATATTTTCTTTCTGACCCATTCTTTGAAGACTGTCTTTTACATACTTTGCAAACAGAACAAAAAATGAAAGAAAAATTGGGACGTATTTTATGAGTGCATAAATAATATAAACTCTATTGTAATTCATTAATCTGGACTGGTTTCTACTTAGACCACACCATGGACATCATTCCAAAATTAATTTACCCTTGTATAAGTGCCATTTCTTCTACCTGTCAAAACAAATCTGACAAAAACTTCAAGCACACTGAACAAGGTCAAAATTTCCCATAAATTTTCCAAAGTAAGTAAGTAATGTTGGTGAGTATAGATTTTTTTATTAATTTATATTCAGTATACGGTATATAGATAATAGACCTAAGAAGTTGACTTTACATACAATAGGGTACGTTTTAAATGTGTGGTTTAGATACTTCAAACTTTAATAACTTACTGAAAAAAAAAGTAGAAAAAATGTTTTAATCTGTCCTGTACAGAGGAAGGCTAACTCATCAACTTCGGCATGAGCATCGTGAGTGTCATTTCTCTGTTAGAGTATGCACGCTATTCCTTTTTAATATAGCCTATATGTGTATAACTTTAGAGCACATGTCAATTTGAAAGAAAGAAAATCTAAAAGAAGTTCTAATAGAAGGAGAGAAAGAAAAATGCAGCATATGGACAATCCGAAAAGTAATAAAATATATGAATAACTATGAAGAAACAACCAACTACATTTTGAAAGCATGTAACAAATTATAAAACTGAAAATAATAATCACTATAAACACAATGCTATTCTACTGCTTCAGAACCAACAGCAAACAAATAGTTCAGGACACAGTTTTCAGCAGAGACAACAAAGGTTAAATTTACTGTAAGAAAGGGGACCTGGAGGGGACTGGATGTTCTAGAATCCACCTTTTGCAGTAGGAATCAAGAATTGCAGTCCTGGCAGAACCAGGCCTGATTTTTTTTTAAGTCAGTTAAAACCCTTCCTTCACTTCTGATACATTATCAAGATTTTTAATGTGAAGGATACCAGGTCCCCATGTGGTATAAAACCACATAACTCGATAGGTCCCCTCTCCTGGCCATCATTTTATGATAAGCCTGTGAAAAGGGAGAATGGAATCCGAATAAAAGGTGTCCCAACCTCAGAAATGGATTCCTCCATCATTCCAGGTGGGTAGAGACCCTCAAGGCCATAACTCGAAGTGTTGTTATCATACCATCCCACCAACATCTGAAAGAATTATAGATTAGAAAGTTTCATCCTTAAGGGATGACAGAAGTGTTGAATTAGCCATTTTGAAAAAAAAAAAAAATTCATTTTAATGTAAAAAAAAAAAAAAAAAACACACACACACACACACCAGCATACCCTGAAGTGTAACTCTGTAAAATTTTATGCAGTTTGGGTATATGGAAAGGAGTTGATAATGCGATATTTTAGTACCATACTCTTTAAACTGCCAGTGCATGCATACTTTAATTGCTCATCTTCTCAGTTTCAATTTTCATGTTATTTAGTCTAATTCAAAATTTATCTTCTCACAAGAATAGAGATACTACTGTGAAATTTTTTCACAATGTTCTTCACACTGTGTGCAACAAGATTACTAATCAAATATTTGTACAGGCCTTAGTTATTTTTATGTCAATTTTTCCAAACATTTCATTTTCCTTGGTAAAATATTTTTAAACAAAAATCATAGATAAGATGAAGAAATTTGTCAGTAATTTTGTAAAGCAAGCATAAAAAAAGTTACATCAAACTTCAGGCTCTTATTTCAATACAAGTAAGAATCAGCTTGAAAAATTTTATGTCATAACCGGGATTTGAACACGGATCTCCAGCTTAACGCGCTGATGCTCTACCATTGAGCTACCATGACAACATGCCAGTACAACATCAAATTCCTCAACTGATTCAGAATACAAGGCAGACCACGGGAGGTTTCTCCGTTTCAATATTTGCCAGTGGAGACAGATTCCAATTTTTATTTAAAAAAATGAATTTAATTAGTTGATACCTCAGAAACAAACTGAAATTTGAAACTGAAATTTCTGTTCAGGTTGTACTTTTAAGTGTGTAAAATTTCAAATAGTTTACAAAAACACTCAACACTTCGGTCATCTCTTAATGGGTGCATGGAAAAAAAGAGAACTGGAAAACTGTAACAACAGATATAATTACACACAGATTCTTTGCTTTGCCATTTTATAGCACGCACAAACCCACACAAACTCTGGCTCTGATCAACTTATCAGATTTCTGCGTTAGTCAAATTACATAGCTATTAAACTTCTCTTGTCTCCTCATTTTTGGTGGATATACCAAAGACAGTATCACAATGCATCAGATTATTGTAAGAGCATCAATCTTGAGAATTCACTAGGAAAAGTTTTGCCATATTAGATTAAACTGTTTTTCTCAATTAATTTTTATCCTAAAAGGGGAAAAAAGTAATGTTTGATACAAAAGAGTAGGCCTACATGTAAATTTTATTCATGAGTGAAAAGTTTAGTGTACAAAACTACATAACAGCCACTGATAATAGTGTTCTTGAGTGAATATAATCAATTTCCTCTACTGTGGCAAATTATATTAATTACTATTATGCAAATGAAGAACCTGACCCTAACCGAAGGAATTTTCAGAATATAGAAATCTTGGGAATGATGTCTTCTGGAAAGGACTATAAGCTGAGGGTCTATGTCATAGCCTAAATTAAAGCCTTGGGAGCAAATCCATAAGCCCTCTCACATCCACATAATACTTTAGTTTCCTCTAGCTGGTCGTCAAGGTGATGGGCATACCACCTGTAGCCTACATCTGTTCTCTATAGGAAAGCATAACTAAACTAGTCTGTGGCAATGAAACCTCCACTATACTTCTGTTCGAGGAATGGACAGGATGTCATCCATTTATGTGCATGAAGTAATCAAATTAATATTTAAATCAATGAATGTATAGAAATACAAGCACCAGTACCAGTACCAGTAGACATACCGGTACTTTAACTGAGATTTGCTTTTTCATTGATGATTATGTTTGTTGTCATGAAAAGATAAATAATCATAATCATAATCATCATCATCATCATCATCATCATCATCATCATAATCACCATCACCATCACCATCACCACCATCATCATCATCATAATCATAATCATATTCATAATCATAATCATCATCATCATCCTTTTGAATAGGTTCACATTATCCACAGCCCACCATAAAGTATGATAAGCATTGGGTTCGAATCCCGAAAAGGCTAGCATTTAACAGATACAGTATTAACTATTTTGGCCTCTTGCGTTTAACTTCTGCAGGGTTTTGTGGTTTACCATATTGGCCCGAAAATAAGATGACCCTGAATTTTTGGAGGGTAGTTATGAAAAAATTAATAAAATAGCTTATTAGTACATTTTGATTCACATAAAACAGAATTTTGAAGTTCATGTCGTAACTTTTCTCTTGCCTATATATATGTATTGAGACAATGAAGATGCTTTCTTTTCCACATGGTCTGCCATGACTGGTAGTAAAACAAAAGCTTTACGCTCTTTGGGGTTGTATTATATTATATATTAAATAAATAAAATAATCATCATCATATTCCTCACAGTTAAATCTTGAAGCATGATCTGACATCGCAATAACAAATGAATTGTGTTTAATCCCAGCCTAGATTAAATATGTGTGTGTGATGTGTGTAAATGTGACAGTACCATGTATGTAGATTTACATGCACATAAAGAAATCTCCTGCAGGAGAAAATTCTAGCAAATATTTAAAAAAATAAAAAATTACACTGGTGAAAAACATAAGAAGCAATTATGCCTGATGATGCCCTTCCGATGCTGAGGAAGTATAGAAGTATTGTCTTCATTATTTTCCCAAAGCTCTATTTTCTTAGGCTGTACTTGTCTACTTTGTCTATGGAGGAGAGGAAAAAAAGTGAGAAGTATCACTGCACAAATACCATTAGCTTCAGAGAAAAAAAAGTAAATGCTGATCCAGTTGACAACTGATAAATATTCACAATAGATAAACAGTCATCAAGCTTTTATAGTCTTTTAGCTAGTAGACTGTGCCTTCCATTATGATTAACAGGTATTTTTTTCTTTAATAATTATCAGTTTGATTCCCGGCAAGGTTGAGGATTTTTCAGAAATTGGAAATTTCTTTCCTGGGTTCATTCTGGGTGTTGTGTTGTCAGTTCATTTCTAATGCATGGAAGGCAATGGAAACCACTGTGATATCACCTTGCCTAGTGCGCTGTGGGCAGGCCATGGTCATCATGGTTCCATCCCCCACTTTCAACAGCCTCTGGGCTGTTCAACCCATCATAAAAAACAATGTTTCTTAATGCAGAAGTACTTTTTCTTTCTTCCATTCTGATATTCATAGGCCTACTTATATTTCCAATAGTTTATAAATAAAAAATTATCCTTCAACAATTTTATTATACTAATATTACTTTCAGCACTTCCATGAAAAAAGCATTGATATGGTACTTATTAACAATTTGGATTAGATAGGCCTATGGGCATTTTTCTATAGAAAGAGGGACAACCATATGAGTTTGATTAAATTAATCGGGAAAACATTGTGAAGTGTATAAAATATATAATCAATAAGAATATTCTTCTTCACACCTATTTTGTAAGTCAAAACTTACCAAAAGGACGATCGTTTCGGTGAGTGACTTCTCACCATCATCAGCTGTTCTCAACTGTCGTGTTTCCTTCTTTATCCACCAGATGTCCTCCATGTAGTAGAAATTTAGCAATGAGGTCATTGTCCTTTGGGATGTCAAAGTTCATAAGTCTGTCTCTATTTTTCTGTATGTATACTTTTTCCCACACCGCTAAATCCAATGGTTGTTGAACATTTTTCAGTAATTTTGCCTCACTATTGAAATTATGACCTGTAGACCAGAAATGATGAGCCACTGCAGATTTTTCTATTTGTTGGTTTTTAATGTTTCTCATATGGTCCTTGTACCTTATATTTAAGTTTCTTTTTGTTTTGCCAATGTATACTTTTTCACACGTATTACGGTCAATTTCATAAATGCCTGATTTCTTACTTGGATGGATTTTATCTTTCATGTCTGATCTTAAGAGATTTTTAAAAATTGACTGTAATACGTGTGAAAAAGTATAAATTGGCAAAACAAAAAGAAACTTAAATATAAGGTACAAGGGACATATGAGAAACATTAAATACCAACAAATAGAAAAATCTGCAGTGGCTCATCATTTCTGGTCTACAGGTCATAATTTCAATAGTGAGGCAAAATTACTGAAAAATGTTCAACAACCACTGGATTTAGCGGTGTGGGAAAAAGTATACATACAGAAAAATAGAGACAGACTTATGAACTTTGACATCCCAAAGGACAATGACCTCATTGCTAAATTTCTACTACATGGAGGACATCTGGTGGATAAAGAAGGAAACACGACAGTTGAGAACAGCTGATGATGGTGAGAAGTCACTCACCGAAACGATTGTCCTTTTGGTAAGTTTTGACTTACAAAATAGGCGTGAAGAAGAATATTCTTATTGATTATATAAACCATATGAGTGTTCTTGCACATCTAAACAGAAGTCTACATTTGGCTTGAGAATTTTAGGAAACAGAAAACATAAAGAGTTTCAATCTCATACACAAACCCTACATATTCCTTGCTAGAGGTTGGATTTGCCCAATGAACTCACGAAGTATTGATTTTTCTAAATGGTATTCCATAAAGTTTATTGTTGGGAGTTAAATTAAATATTCATGCAGCACCATTGCAACTGGTTTTGATGTGACGAGTAAGACTTTTCCTTTTGAACTCAATACTACTGAATGCTATCAATATTATTACAATATGCAGGTTTTAGAAATATTTGTTAAGAGGACCAAACATTAAGAAAAGCTCAGTATAAGATATATGGAATATAAAGTAGAATAGTATAAGAAAATGCATCAAGCAGAATGGTGTTTTAAAATACTGTACAATAGAGAAATTTTACACAATGCACTACAAACCATTATTTATATTTTTGCAGTTCAAGCATAAAGCAATGAAAGCAAAGAGTGATATAAATTTAGAATTTCCTAAATAGATAAACAGAAGCAAAATTCATAGAATCTCAAAATTACTGCAATCTCAAGACTGATGTCAATAATATGAATACCATATTTCATTGCCACACATAAAGATAATGTAATTATATATAATTATTACAGTTAACAGATATAGAAGTGTGAGAATCAAAATCTACAAACTAACAGGTTTCACAGTGTAGCCTACATTAATGGGAACACAACTACCATTCGTGTCAGTTATGATTTTAAAATACATTCTGATAGTAGGCCTACAATTATAATAAACATTTCTGGTTTACAATACAATATTATTGAGTAAATAAGAGTAGTAAAATAGTAACAATATATTGCATTTTTAGCTATAAGTATTTCTCAAATTCAATGTATTAATTATTTAATTATGGAGGCCATAGTGGAGAGGGAATGCAAGGTGAATGCAGTCTACCCACCTTTTTCAGAGGGGAAAATAATCCCCCTTACTTGTCATTTCTCATGTTGTAAATAAATAAAATTAAATAAAAATTTAAAGAACCAATATTGTAAACCAATATTATAACTTATATCCTACATGCAATCCTGCTTTTGGTGTTTTAACTTGCGTTCCCCCACTTTTTGAATTATGAATTAAGCCCAACTTATAATAATTTATAGACGAGATAAACAATATATACTGGTATGAGAGTACAGCACCTCACCATTGATAATAATTATTCGTGTTATTAATATTTTCATATTAGGGCTATAGACTGTAGGGCTGAGCTGACATTACTAAAAAAAAATAGAATATCACCAGTGCCAATTATCAATTGCGAGCCCCACACACAACATCTTAACCACACTCCTGGGAGCGTACGGGCAATATCGGGGGAAAGAGCTTGCAGGCAATCACGCGCAGTGAAAAAGTGCAGCCCAAAATGCAACACGTTCTTCCTCGCATGATAGAGTGTCAACAAAAGAGTACACGTGGAAGATTGTGCGTGTAAATGCCAAACACGTGCGAATTCTCTCTCAAAAGAACGGTGCATGGAGAGTATAAATTTTGTACACGCCAGCTAGAAGAGTGCAGTATTGTTTAAAGTTCAGTACAGAGAAGATGATGTGCTCTTGGAAAGTTTTGTTTGTTTGTCTTCTGCCTTTACTAACACACACTTCCAGGCAAAAGAGTGCAGCATTGCACGAATGACGTACTGCGCGGTTTCTTTTGTTTGTCTATTGCCTTTACATGCACATGTTTTCACAAGCGTTTGAGTTCGCACCTGCCTAAACTCGAGCGATAAAGCTTGTGTGTAAGTGTAGCTAATATCACCATAGAGGAACAGTGTAATTATCTTCGATCTGGACATCCTGGTATCTTTAAGAGACTTGTCAGTGATAGTTGTTCGAGCTCTCATGAATCTATTATATATACTGACGGGTCACGCATACCGGACAATGATGAAAATGACCGGGTCGGATGTGCCTTTGTGGTATATGAAAACGAGCTTGAAATATTTTCAGCCCTATATAAGCTTTCCTCAAATTGTTCCGTTTTCCAAGCTGAACTTTGGGCCATAAAGTCAGCACTGCAGTGGTGCAAAGACAACGACAAAAATTCAAAGGTATACAGTGACTCACAAGCAGCACTGAAAGCAATAAACGAAAAATACAATTTCAACCCAATAGCTGCTGATATAAGATCCATAACCCAGCACGGCCCGCACGTGTGTCTCTCCGGGTTCGCAGACACACAGGGACAATCAAAAATGAGAAAGCAGACCTATTAGCAAAAGATGCTGCAAAATCTGCGATGGAAGTCTGGTATGATAGAGCTCCAATATGTTACCTGAAAAAGAAACTAAGAAAACAAACAACTCTCCAGTAGAATAACATCTGGACTACACGCTCGAAAAGAACCATAACGAGAGAAATATTCTTTCCTGAGATCCAGCATCGACTCCAGAGCAAAATGATCATGCCGAACTTTGTGCTTACACAATTCTTATCTGGCCATGGCAAATTTAAATCATATTTCGAGCGATTTAACATCAATATTCCAGATGGTTACTTATGCTTCTGTGGCTCCTTTCAAACAGTGCAGCACTTGCATTTTGACTGTCCTGACTTTGGAAGATCAAGATATACCCTACAATTTCAAATGAATTTTTGTGACAATGAACTGGCAAAACCTCTGTTTCATATATTTAAAAAACAATGTTGTTAATCTAATTTTCTAACATTCATACACCGCATCTTTAATAAGTTTCAGTCATAATGTTCAAATGTGTTGCAATTTGAATGTAATTGTTAAACTATAACCCTAATATGCTAATGTACAATAGGGTTCTATTTTATTTACTGGAAATTCAACAATAATAATAATATTTTCATACAAAATAAATCTTTCTTTCTTTGTCGTAGTTTTATCTCTCCCTTTTAGGAATTAAGCAACCCAAGTCGCCCGGGCTTTACAGGGCCACGACCTGGTGGGAGAGGGATTATCTAGGGATCACTACATACTTTTTTGACCAGACAAGGACATGGAGGGCCTCCCCGGGAAGTGATCAGCCCAATGCTGGGGCCACCTTTGAGACAACACGAACACATAGGACGAGACACACCATTCACACACACTCACTCCAAACAAGGCAAGGATGGGATGAAGATGATAATGACAGCCAGATGATATCCGGGGACCACAAGGGCCTAAAGTTACTTGACATTTGTCTCACAGGTGAGGGAAAACCGTGGAAAAAACCTAACCTAGGTAACTTGTCCCGAACAGGAATCGAACCTGGGAATATAGAGGGAATATAGAAATAATTAAACAAAATTTAAATTGAAGAAAACATGGAAAAATATGTTTGTATCATATTAACATGTATGCTACCTATTTGTAATTAAAGAGTTTCAAATTTACAAACAATGCTCAAACCAAAAGAGCACATACATACATACCAAAGTTCAATAATAACTTTATGAAATAAAACTAATAAGCAACATACCAGACAAAATGGAATATAAATTAAAATATGCTAATACTGTATTTGAGAACTACATTACACCGTACTTAATACCAATTGCTTGAAATATGTGAGACTACCAAAAGAAGATACTGAAGAACCAACAAGATTAATTTAGACTTTACTGATCCTGAAAAAGAGTTTTCCAGATGACTAAAAGTATACTTCTCCAACCTATTATTTTTTATTTATTTCAAAACTGTCTCCCATCGGAGGTAGCCTCTGCAGACTCAGTATACTTACATAAACTTTTAAATCATGAACATAAAATATTAATACCAAATGTAGAAGTTAAAGTTTGTGGTGGTTGTTGCTCTACCTCCCAATTATGTAAATATATTAAAAAACTGCAGTATTTCATTGGCCCGAAAACCCAAAACTTAAGCTTCACAAAACAAAATTATGTATGCATTATGTATTACGGAAATCGGGAGATCCATTTCAAACAGCTCTATCTCGGACAATAAAAGGTTCAGCGGCTGCAGCAATGGCTCATTTGAAAGAAGGGAGATAACGGGACATGGCAGTGGCACCAACTCTCTCGTCCAATGTTGTGAGCTTGGGCTAGAGTGTTGGAGACCTTACTTATTACTTAGCAGAGACGGAAATCAGAAGATCCATTTCAAACAGCTCTATCTCGGACACTAAAAAATTCAGCGGCTGCAGCAATGGCTCGTTTGAAAGAGGGGAGACAGTGGGACATGGCAGTGGTGGCAAATCTCTTGTCTGGCGTTATGAGCTTGGGCTAGAGTGTTGGAGACCTTACTTATTGACCAGCCCTCGTAGTTACTGAAGTTAATAGTGAAACTTGCTGATTAACTTATTTGGACTAATTTGACATAGAGTTACATGCATATATGACTTGCATGTGGGCTGACTTTTGTGACAAATAGTATCAGACAGTGCTGCAATGTTAACAAGAAAACATCAATCGCATGTATAGTATACTGACACAAATTGAAACTGTCATTTTGCATCTAACTTTTATTGAGTACAGAATAATGGTGTGACAAGTAGGATACATATGGCTTCAAAATTATTTGAATACCTCTGGTCAGGGCATGAAAATAAACTAACAAGGGAACAGTATGCATTGTCATGTTGAAACCTATCCCCAAATTTTGTGACCTAGTTTGGACTCTGTTTTTGTTTGTGGACTCTGTTTACAATTATTTTTAGTAAATCATTACTGGTACAGTACATGATTTTATTTTGTTATGTGAGCTGCCACTTTATCTTTTTCCTTGGTTACATGTCATTTTAAATGTAATTTGGTTTTATTTGAGCTCTGTCACTCCCTATGTAATATACTTTTGCATTTGTATTTTGAAACTTTATTTTATTTTTTGTTGTAGTTGACTTTAATGCTTTGTTTAGGCCTAGTCAGGTTAGATTTATTTTAAATTTTACGTCATGGCCAGGATTTGTTGATGAATCTTTTGGTCACGTTTGTTTAAATTTTTGTCGTGTGCTGGCCTGGCATGTTGAGTGTCGTTAGGAACATTGTAGTCAGGGACTCTAGATCCTTATCCTATCTGATCCTGTTCTTTAGGGGGAACTGGTACACAGATCATTCTTTCTCCCGTCAATTAAAGACAGACTAACATCAAAACATATTAATCCATCCTTTGTAATGACAATTTATGACAGGTCACAGGAAATTTAAGTAAAAAATTTGAAAGCTTCAAAAACCATTCTCCAAAAAAAATGATGCAGTATGTCCTTGCTTGCACCTTAACCAAACAGTAAAACATTTATTAATCATCAATATTTTCTGTAAACTACATCTTGACCTGTGCCTAATGACCGTTGGCCCTTATTTGGGCCGTTTCTACTTCTCATCTTAACTCCTGTTCTCCCAGCACCCATTTGTTTCCTGATTGGTTGGTCTCCAATAAATCTTTTCTTCAATCCGGATATCCCCAGTTACAGCAGTCCTATATAAATACACCCCATCTAGTCCCGGCATTTCATTCTCCTTTACAATGGAGCCTCAGATTGGCTTCGAAACGTCGGAATTAATCCAATTCACCACCTGGTTAGTAGCCCGGGAAAATATCCTGAATTAAATTTTGATTCCCTTGCATCCCTGAATAAATTGAAAGGGAACTTGGAAAGGTTCATAACATCGCCACTCCTTCAGGCAGACCAGAAATTTAATATAATAAATAAATTGATTTGCCCAAGCTTAATATACACCTTTCAGACAATTCCACCCAATAAATGTCCCAAAACATTCATCACCAACGCAGATGTCATGATAGAAGGGACTTTTAAAGAAATTCTCCAGCTTCCTAATGACCTCCCTAATGACATGTTATATGCACCTGCTAAATTCAAGGATTTGAATTTATTTTATTCTGCATGGAAAATGCATTTACAACATCTGAATAATTTCAAAATGCTCATTAAATAAAACAACCCTATTATACACAGTACAAGACAACTTTCCCAGGAAATCTCATCTAGTCTTGCAGAATTAAACATTACAGAGTGTGATAAGCTGTATGATAGACATGGACAAATCGAGATACGAAAGCTATTGAGAGAAAAGTCATTCGAACAATGGAGTAAGAAAGAACATAAAGGAAAAGGTGTCATATTATACAAGCAATATACTCTCATGGTTTAGAGACCATAAGGGTCTAACATGTAATGAATGGAGGGAAGCCATCAAGATGACGGCAAACGTGTCAGCTGTTCATAGTGTACCTGGCAGGTCCCAAGGCAATAACCTCTGTCGGCATTTCCAAAGGGAGTCTGATACCCTTGCACATGTCCTGGGAGCCTGTTCTCATGGTGAACTTCTATGAAATTCTTGGCATCATACCATACGATCCATCATTGCCAACGCTTTAAGGGGAGTTGGTTACAATGTGTACGAAGAGGTGCATGGCATTTCCAGTGAAGGCAGCTATAGGAGGATTGACATCATAGCCTTCAAACCTTCTTCACCTGAAGGATATATACTGGACCCTACCATCAGGTACGAATCCTATGAACAGCAGTCAGAAGAGGTGGATGCAGAGAAACGAAAGATTTCTAAACCCACCGTAAATTTTTACAAAAAAAAAAAAAATATATATATAT
Organism: Ectobius pallidus; assembly: GCA_964059195.1. Classification (NCBI taxonomy): domain Eukaryota; kingdom Metazoa; phylum Arthropoda; class Insecta; order Blattodea; family Ectobiidae; genus Ectobius; species Ectobius pallidus. The sequence goes on along the minus strand of CAXKWD010000012.1, from coordinate 51,439,506 downwards.
ATTAAATAAATAAAAAAAATACAACCTTGTATCTATCAATGTGATGGGTTTAATGATAGGGGCCCGAGGAACCATCCCTCATATAATGGCCAATGTATGCCAAAAGTTTAGCCTTCCTAAACACATTCTGGAAGACAGTATTTTGGCAGCATTGAAAGGATATTTGGCCATATTTCAAAACCATGCATATGGACCATATATTTAATTTATTTTGCTTGCGTTTGCTTATATGTGTATTCAAGTGCAACATTATTATGTTACATAGTCGAGTTCATTGTTATTAAGTTTATATTTGTTTATTTCCTTCTATATTTCAATGTTTGGTACGCTTTCTCATAAGGCAGCTGTAAGTGTTACAGGAAGAAATGGAAAAAAAAACATATATATAAATTTAATTTTTAAAACACAACTTTTACCCAGAACACAATGTCAAGCTACGCCACTGATTATTACAAAAGAAGTGCTGTCTAAATGAACTATAAAAATTTTTCAGTGACATCACTGAACAACATACAGTAATCTTTGTAAGATATAGTAGTTTACTTCAGTATCAACTTCAGTGCTAGCTTAGAACATTCGAGATTCAATAAATAAACTGTTAATGAATGATAAAAGTGTTTATGCAACCTACCCGTATCTGTATGATTCTATTTAGAGGAAAGTTCAGTACATAGTATTATACAAAAAATGCAATTATTTTAAGTATAATATGGTATCACTAAAGCTTTATTTTTCATTAGAGGTCCTACTAACATTGAGAACATAACTGACTTTTTCACGAAGTAGAATCATTTGTTAAACATTACAATTTAAACATAGATGTTAAGCACTGATTAGACACATGAAACTTCTACCAGTGTAGCTACAGATTTGATTAACAATATTAATGATGATTACTGGACAAGGTTTAAAAAAGCACATAATATTATGCACAAAGACTGAATTTGTTCTTTATCAAAGAAAATAAGGAATGAAGGATAATAAGCTGGAAGATAACAGTAAACAGATAAACTAGAGTAAAGAATATGATACCTTATTACCTTATGAAGACCAATTTTAAAAATTCTTAAGAATGATGACTAGGGCCCGGATTTGTATGTAAAAAAACTTTTTTTTTCCTGATGCGTACATTCCTAAAACAAAGTTTAGTATCCAAATCGAGGTCCGACAAACGAAAATTCAAGTTTTTATTTCACATAAAAATACATATTTTACAAAAAAGTTATGTGAATAAATATTTTCAATATTTTCTCCATAAATACATATTTTAGTAGGCCTACTTTTCCGGATTTTTTATGTATTTTTTTTTCCTGATGCCCATTCAAGGTCCGACAACCACAAATTCCAAATTTTATTTTACATAAAAACATATTTTTTACAAAAAAGTTATGTGAATAAATATTTTCAAAATATTCTCCATAAATAAATATTTTAGTACTTTTCCTCATTCTCTCTTAACATTTTACAACAAAAATTTGTATCTCGAAAAAATTCAACACAAATGCTTCACTTGCAATGAGGTGAGAGTGATTCACTTGCACTTGCTTATCGGACAAGAACAGAACCTAATCTCAAGTGCAGATCATTTTGAAGCATTTACATCTGTAGTAAGTGAACTGGACAAAGACGATGTCTCTGCAATTGAGATTATTCAGAACTGAATATGTGATACTACTTTTAAATGTGACTTGGCTTTCATATTGGCTAATTTTGATTCACTCAATAAAGAAACTAGAAACTTCTGTAGATTTATTGAGTAATTCAGTTAAAGAAATACAATATGTTGAAAGGCAACTTAACATTATCTCAGGTTCGAAGATAGAAGTTCTAAGAACAAAATTTAAAGGTATGTTTGAGAAAAATGGTGGCTACCAAACCCTCTGCTAAGTCGCTCAAGTTTTGGAAGGCTAAAACAAGTGAACTTGATCGTGTGTGTGTTAGAGATATATCCCTCTATAAATATGCAAGTGTGAAGAAGAACGTCCCTTTTCTCAATATAAGGCATTATTCTCGGATAATAGGCAAGGATTTGTCATCCATAATCTGGAGATGACATTTGTTGTGCACTGCAACTCCAGTCAACATTTTACATCTGATGTTGGCGACTTTGACTTTTAATATAATATAATTCTGGTGTTTTTTTTTTCTTTCAGATTTTTTTTAGTTTTAGCACATATTTTTTAAATTTTAGCACATACGAGGGGTGATCAAAAAGTTCCAGGACTGATTTTTTATGAGTTTATTAAAAATTTGTACAGGCTATTGGACATCGTTCCCTTCATAGTACATTTTTCCCACCGATGTTTCCACTGCGTGAAGGACCCTGAGAACTCATCTTGTGAAATGCTGTTTAGCTGCTCCAGCGATTTTTCTTGAATTTCATCTACTGACTCAAATCTCTTTCCTTTCATGGGTCTCTTGAGTTTTGGAAACAAGAAAAAGTCCGCAGGGGCAAGGTCTGGTGAATATGGAGGCTGGGGGATGACCGTCATTCCGTTTTTGGTGCAGTAGTCGCAAATGAGCAGTGCAGAATGAACAGGCGCATTGTCATGATGCAGCACCCACTCACCGCTCCGCCACAGCTCTGGTCTCTTCCTCCTTACTGCCTCACGCAAATTTCTCAGGGTTTGGAGGTAACGGAAGTGGTTAATGGTCTCACCTCGTGGATGAAATTCATAGTAAACAACACCCTTCCAGTCGAAAAAAAAACAGTGAGCATCGCCTTCACGTTTGATTTGACCTGACGAGCTTTTTTGGGTGTTGGAGAGGATTTTGTCTTCCATTGTGATGACTGGACCTTCGTTTCGACGTCGTAGTCATAAACCCAGGTTTCATCTCCAGTAATGACTTGTTTTAAGAAGTTTTCATTGCCATTTGCCATTTCAAGAAGTTCCTGACAAACCTGAACTCTGTGTTGTTTTTGCTCCTCTGTCAACAGTCTCGGAACAAACTTTGCAGCCACCCTTCTCATCTGCAATTTTTCTGTTAACATCTGTTGACACGAACCAAATGAAATGTTCAATTCTTCAGCCATTTCACGAATGGTTAGTCGACGATCAGAACGCACGAGAATGTTCAATCTTGCAACATGACTGTCATCAGTCGAAGTTGATGGGTGCCCTGAACGAGGATCATCTTCACACGATGTCTGGCCTTCTTTAAACCTCTTGTACCACTCGTGACACCTTGATTGACTCAGACACTCATCACCAAAAGCCACTTGCAAAATTTGAAATGTTTCAGTAAAAGTTTTACCCAACTTCTCACAAAACTTTATGCAAACGCATTGCTCTTCCTTTTGATTCATTTCACAAAATCGCCGAACACAAAAAACTTGTTTTACGAATACAGCTGTAACGTTGTGATAAAGAAGGTTATCAACAATCTGAAAAAACAGCTGTGCTCAGGAAGAGTCACACTAAACAACGCTGCCAATCGCACTGCTCTACAACGCTCCATTGCCGTGCAATTTCAAAAGTCCTGGAACTTTTTGATCACCCCTCGTATTTTTAACATTTTTAGCACATAAAAAATAAATATTTTTAAGTTTTAGCACATAAAAATCCGGGCCCTAATGATGACCAAAGAAATGTTATTTCCTGAAATACAAGGACTGATTTCTTCAAGAATATAAATAAATTTGATAGAATCAGTTTACTCAAAATGTCTGCATGGAGACCTGCTAAATTAACCCAGACGCTAATGGGGATAGGGACAGATGCAGGAATGAACTTAATTTAATTCAAGTGAGGGTGTTACTGATTCTAAATGATGGACAGATCATCCTCACATCCACAAGACATTCAAATATGGGCCCATTCAACTTTTCACACTCATACAAACATTAACAACATTCATATACAAAGAGCAATAATTATTACTACATTTTAAAAAGACACAAATTTAAAAGTCATTTGATGAGAAAGTTTTCTTTCTTCTAAACATTAGATTATTAAGTGCCAGAATGGTACTTTCTAAAATTACATGGTGGATGGGAAAAATGTATGTCCATCTGTCTGTAATAACTTGCAATAACTTGAATATGCTTCATCAGATTTTCATTAAAAATAATATACACACTTATATAACATTCCATAGGTTGAACCCTATTGATTTTGGACCAAATTGGTTGACCGATACTGGAGTAATGACCAATTAATGGTCACATGCTTTTTAAAAAGCAAATCATCCCTATACTACAAAGCTGCATGGCTAACTCATTCACTGAAATAATTGTTGCCCACATCAAGATGAGTAAAAAACTTGAAATTTGGCTTATAGCCTTCGACTGATGGATATTCCAATAAGTCCCAATATTTATTTTTTAAGCCTGAAAAACATTCAAATTGGCAGACACAACTTTGAGGTCTGTGCAGACTTAATTTAGTGGCATGTCGTATCAAATAACCAATAATTGCACCAGCAGTACAGATTTTGAGAGATCTACAAGTTTGGTCCTATGGCATTTGTCATATTTCTATCAGTTATACTTTAGATAGAGTTAGATTATTTTATTTTAAGTAAATTTTGAATATTTTCCTCTCATTATGTAATTTTTACACACTTATAAAACAGCTAGAATTGTAAAATTTGGCAGGAATATTGGTACATCAAACTGCCTTAAGTATGCAAAATCTGGTGTTTCTAAGCTGCCTATAAGTATGAAAGAACTCGCTGGGTAGTTGTGACATCATTCATATCAATGACAGTTTAGATCATCCACTTATTAAAATTGATGTTTTATCTCCTACACATGAGCTAGAAACTTGAAATTTGGCAAACTTACAGCTTTTAACCTATAACTGATGATAAAGTCCATAAAATTTAAAATGTTTAATTTTTTACCCTAAAATAAACACTTTGAACGATTTTGACTGTGTATTTGTATGCCTTCAGATGTTTTTGGAAAAATAAAGGAATATTGTTGATGTGAGGAATTTGTTGTAACATTCTAGATATCCCACTTATTCCTTTACAAATGCTGATCGAACTTTCTCAAGAAACTGTGGTTTAAAACTCAATAGTTTCTTAAAATATGGTTTATTAACTTCATCTGGCACTTTGTTTTATCAGTTTACTTGGTTTTATTTGTGTGGATTATCCACTTTTGCAGATTAATCTTGTAATTCTTTTATTTCAATGCATGGTCCCTGAAAGTGTGTGAACTGGGCTTACAATTTTGTAAATATCACACCAGGTCAGTGCCACATGTAATCAATTCTGAGCTTAGCATACTATCCAAACAGTTAAACCTTGCAGGGGATGGGAGGGAAAAAAGAGATTCAGTGAGGTCGCTACTATGTAGCACAAGAATGTTGGAATAGATGAAATTAGATTTTACTTGACCAATAATGAGATTGTCAGCACAGCTGTGTGTGGAATGACTGAAGTGAGTGGTGATGAGGGGGATAAAGCAAAGCATGGGGTGAGAAAGTTGACACAACTGAAAAAACCCTGTATGACTCACAGTCATTATAATGGTCTATGACATATTTTCTGTCCGGAATATCCATGGTGATATATGAAAATATCTGAATGCATCCAGGAAACATAGAGACATTATGGACTATTTTTGTTTTCACAAAATAAAGATTAGCATGTTTTGAAAGCAATGTAGGAAGGATTGTTATTAGTTAATGGGTAGTATGTGTATTAGGAATATCCATGTAATTATAATTTTAATTTGTTGATTTAAAATTTCAGTGTTACACTTGAATTATGCATTTGTAAGTAAAAGATACGCTTAACAGCTGACTTCTTACAGTGTGTTAATTAAATTTTTTTTTTTTGTTACCACTTATACATTATGTATATATTTTTTTAAGTTGCATTACAATTCATTGAAGTGTTTCTAAGTACAAGTAACCTGACATTCTGTGATATAATCTTTATGTTTCTTGATCCATTGCAATTCAGTTCTTGTGACGTCTCCCAAAAACAACTATCTTCTTGTGTTCAAGTAATAGGAGAAATCAAAGGAAATACACTTCCTCCAGGCCAGAAGATTCAGCGAAAGTGCCCTTGATGCTGGCAGCATTTTCACGCTGCAGGGCAATGCCAATTCGCTGCCTCAAAAACTCGGTTGAACAAGGTTCCCCGGTTAGAGAACACAGCCTTCTGCCAATGTCAGCAACAAGTGCTGAGGCATCTTTGCACCATGAACCCATGGTCTCCACCGCAAAGACGACGAAAAAGTAATTATCAGCGATAGCGCGATATTTTTGTTTTTTCAGGTTAACTGCAGCCTCAGCAGCGATCTTGCAAGGCGGTCTTTGAAATATGCGATGGTGCAAAGGTGTCCACACAGGTGGCGTCCCACATAAGGGATTTTCCTCTAAACCAAGGGACCATGGTGATACCATCTGGACGTCTTCCGTCTGAACGACTGATGCCTGTTGGTTCCAGTACCGTGGGAACGTGAATTGATATCAAAGCTCTGCGGAGGATGTCATTTATTGCCGAGTGGCGTGAGTATCTGCCCTTACTCTAAGCACAACTCAAAGGATGATGGCCATGAGAATCGGCTGTTGCTCCACATATGCATTTGTGTTCTCAGCAGATTTTGCATCCTAGGCGTAAGGCGACAGCGATCTTAAATGTTGTTGCGTCCATCAAAGTTCCTATTGTTGAAGATGGTAAGGCATTCAACCAAGATCCTGCTTCTTTTTCCTGGAGGGCCAGATAACGATCGGAGTCACAAGGTGATCGGAGTCGATCGGAGTCACAAGGTGATGATGCCAACAGATTATCAAGGATAAGTTTGATGTATAATATGTCCCAACATTTCTGAACTGAAGACTCTTCTGGAGGGTTAATGTTATCCGTCATTGTATTCCACTTAACCAAAGCCTCAGACAAGAAGCACACTTCGATTTCATCACCGGAAAAGGGGAACATGGATTTGACAAAATCGAGGGCTCCATATGCTGAAGCTAAAAAGGCGGGTACACAAACATCAGATAACTTATGAATGCCAAGACCTCCGAGACTGACAGGAAGGCAAGATTGAATCCAGTTTTTGTCCTCTAATGCATAATTCAGTATTATCTCTAAATTACTTTTCAGAAGATCGTCGAATTGTTGAAGAAACGAGGGAAATAACCAAAGCAGCATAGTTCTAATGAAATACGTAAGTTTAGGAATGGTAAAGCAATTTTTTACTAAGAAATATGCTATTTGTGGATGAATTAGAGACAATCTCCCAAAAAGGTTCTGCATTGAAAGTATTTTTTGCTCCATAGTTGTTTGAACAGCTTCAAGCATGATCAGAGAGGCAAGAATTGATAGAGTAGAGTCGGTGATTATCTTGATGTTGGGCGCTATCTGTTGGAAGGCAGAAACAACTCCTTCATCTGGATTGGAACAGAAATAAAGTTCGCACTTGTGAGGATTGATTTCTAGACCAATATCCTTACTAGCAGAAATTAATTTTTCAAAATCCTTCAGAACAGTGTTGGGGTCACCACCCAATGTACCATCATCCAGATAGAAAAGATTGAGAGAACTGTTTAAATCCTGGATGACTGGATGTAAAGTGAGTGTTAATTAAATCATTTGATATTACTCTATTGTTTGTACTTTTGGAAACACAACTAGAAAAAAGTATAGGATTATCTGTGTTTTTTTATTATCCATGTCAGTTTATCCGGTGACTAGCCCAGATAATCAAGAGTTTGCTGTATTGGAATTTGTAATGAATCCCAGATGTGTCACAATTTATAATTTAGGCATATTGGCACTACTAATGCCACCTTCAGTTCTGTTAGATGGCATTTAATTTTGTATATTATGTTTTTACTGCTGCATGTACCATTATAGTATTTTCAGTTCTATTTTTGAAATTATAGTTTGTACACAGTAGTAGGCCTACATGTAACTGCAAGAATGCTGTTAACGTGGGCACGAGTGTGGAAAGTAAAATGGACTCAGATTAGAATACACTGTGAATACAGTTTTTATTTGGCTGGAAGAATCTTTTAAAGAACAGAAATGGTCAATAGTAAACTTTAAATGAATAAAGCCTGACTAAATGTGTAAACTAACAAGCAGATATAAAATAAATAAATAATTTAATTAATAAATTGATAGTAAAAAGATATTTGTGTTCCTGGAGGTTGGCTTTTCTAAATTTCTAGACAGAAAATATGCCTAATGCGCTGGCTATCTTAATACCCTGGACAGCTGCTAGTAGGTCTACTCATTTCTGTTAGAGTCCTGAGTAGAACTCATGACCATAGTGCCCAGAATGTTAGGACAAAAACAGCAGATATAAAATTCATGGATGCCCTTAGGATTCATGGAGGTTGAGGATCCTGAATGAATGTAGTAAGGTTGTCAGCCTTAACAACGGCTGCCATTACCTCCAAAATCGTTCCTATTACTTTTTTATGTTAGAGGTTAAGCCGATCCCAGGGCCATAGTATCACCAAAAAAATTTGGCCAACTGAAAAATTTCAACCTCAGCAGGGATCGAACCAAACCTACTGGTTTGTAGCACAGTCCACCTCAATGAACTACACTATGGTGCAGCAGCGTCGCCAGGAATTTTATTAAGGGGGGGCAAAATCAATTTCGGACCTCGATTTCAAATGATTAGGCTAAACACATTAATATTCACTTAGTTAACTGGATCGTTATTTTGAACCCAAGCTGAATTCGACGAGGCTACAAAGTTTTTTAAGTTAACAGAATACGCTCTATTGAGCAATGGCCTTGGTGAGATATTATTATAAATACATATTATAGTTATAGGCCTAATTAGTTATTACTTGCTAAACTCATTATAAAGTAATTCTATTTTTTTTATTCTCCATGCTACAACTGTAGGTTGACAAAGAGTACCACAAATAAATGAATCCATAAGGCAATCCAGAGGGGGGCAGTTGCCCCCCTTGCCCCCCATGCCGACGCCCATGCTACGGTGTACCCCCAGATTGGCAGTCCAACTTGAAAACTGCAATTACCTCATTCATGAATATTAGATAATTTAGTAGCAATAGTAATAGAAGAAATAATAATAATAATGATAATAACAACAATAATATAAACAAAAAGATAAAGCTGTAAAGATTATTTATGTTTAAGTGTTAGGGCCTACTTTCATATCTTACAGACATCTATGAAGATTTATATGATATTATATTATTTAAATACCGGTACACTGAATATTTTAATGCAGGATTTGTGAAAAAAAATTGCACATGACATGTTACTGTTTGTTCACACCAGAATAGCTTATAATTAAGTATAATTAAAATATTCTACATGCTAATTAAATACTACTACATTCTAATAGTAAATTCCACTCAATTCCTCAGTCAACATGTGCTGGGTATCACTTGAGATTTCTATTCTTTATGCAAATGCAAAGCGTAAGCCCAAAGCCAAAAGCAACTAAAAGCATATACAGGATGAATTTCCATTTTGCACTAATAAATAATCATTTACATAGTAAATAAAAACCAGTTTGGAAAATGCTTAAGTAGGCTAAACAATTTAAAGATGTACCGTAATAAAGATAAAAATTTTATAGGATGTATGAAATAAAGATTAAATTCAGATGCAAATTATTTTATTAATGAGAATGATAAAGACATTGGTTAAAATATTCTGATATTCAATATTAATAATATTGCAAAGTTGTTATTTTTAACAAATAGGCCTATTTGTAAATAATTATTGGTAATAATAATGTAGGCCCACTTCATACACTGTTTTTCTTGACTGTTTCTGATCCTAGGCTACAGCATTATAGTGGTAATTACTATGCATTATTATTTAAGAATTACCAGACTACTAACTATACAGGTACTCAAGAATCAAACTCCCCTCATTAAATTATTTTTCTGCATGTTTCTTGCAGATCAACACAAGCTTTAAAATCAAATTCTACATCAAAATCTACATGCCCAAGCTCTTAACCCTGCAGTGCTCGTGCGGCGTCTCACAGACGCCAGACCAAATTCATTTCACCATATCTAGAATGCCTATGAGGCCAGTGTGCTGACCTGCTATTTACCTTTCGGTCAACTACTCTTAAATAACATATTCAAGCGGCAACCCTCCAGTTTTCGCCTAGCAAGAGTGGAGTGACGTTATCATTGCAAAAATGTAGATGGCGTCTGTGAGACGCCGCACGAGCTTTACTGTTACAAGGTAAGTTACTGGTTTAAAACAAATTTCTTGCAGAAACTAGTGATCATAAACCTACAATACCATTCTTTTCTGATCGAAATTATTTATCATTAGGCTTGGCAATGAGTGAAAAGGAGAAAAAATATCATAATCTTTCTAATCCAAATGTTTGGAAGATAGTGCAAAGTTGCTAGAAGAAGAAGAAAGAACTTGATTGCGATAGTGATCCTAAAGAAGACATTGCGGAGTCTAGAAGTGCATGTACGGACACTGAACAAGAAGCAGGTGATGATAATGATTATAGTGAATGTGATAGGCCTAAATATTTCGTAGCGCGGGACAAAGTTTCTAAATGGAATAAGAAGAGATCAGTAACTAGTAGTAAAAGTTGTTATACCTACACAGTCTTAGGACAATAATAATTTAAAATTATTCTAAAATGGTTACATGCCTAACAACATTGTTTTATTGTTAATTAATTAAAGTCATAATGTGCTAATATTGATTTGTGTCCAATATGATTACATAAATGCTCATTTTCAATAATTTGACTTAATGCACATATTTTTAACTAAGCAATGTATGCAAAACATGTTCAATAATATTAAATAAACTATGACAACCCTCAATAAACAAAATGAACACTCAAAACAACATAAAACAATAGAAATAACGTAAAACACGAACGGCATCTCTCAGACGCCGCACGAGCTTCTATGTCCTAAAATAGCACGTCAGCACTGCAGGGTTAACTACCACCATGTTCATAGTTATTGAAACTATTAGCATATCGAGTTATAGCCTACCCTACTAAATAAATAAAGACTTAAAATATTTAACTGTTTTTGTAAACCCATCATATTTATTTTTTAAGCTCCCAAGTTATATTTGGCATGCCATATCCCCATTTAGTCATTACAATTTTTTGATCTTCATTGAACCACTTTGGTCAACTTTATACAAAGGACTCTTCAGTTTCCCAATAGCCCAATATTTCTTCATTCTCTTGGATCTTTGCTGTCTTTCTTCGCCTGAAATTACCCTTCTCGTTGGCTATTTGTTGATCTTGGTTTCTAGTTTGTGATGCTTATCTTTGAGTCTCTTGATTTTGTCTGTTCTTTTTTAGGTCTTCTATTGTAATTTGTAGTTCCCTCATATCTTCCTTGATTTCCATAATCCTTCTGATATCGCATTTACTGTTCCGAGGATGTATTGGGGATCGAACCTGGGCTGACGGATCTGTAGTCAGCGATGCTAAACACAAGACCATGCCGGCGGTCAAAGGTAAAGTGATCCCTATACTGGCCATGGAGGCCCAGAGGGTTCCAGGAGGTTGAGGCTCCCCGATTTTGGACATTCAGCACATGAAGGTGGTAAGGTTGTCAGCCTTACGCACCGGCTGCCTTTGCCCCCAGGATTGCTCCTAGTACTAATTTCTGTTAGAGGCTGAGTTGACCCCAGGGGAATAGTGCCACCAGAAGGATTAGGCCAATTGAAAAATCTCAACGACCTCATCAGGAATCGAACCCATGACCTTCCAGTTTGTAGCGCAGCGCCTCAACCACTATGCTACGACATACCCTATGAAATATTAGTTGAAATATTTTACCAACACCCAATAGTACATTTCTGGTAATATGAATTATCTTCTTGGAGCGTTTTCAACTGACAAAGCCTTCTTCAGCAACTAACTCCCAGGTTAGGAAGAGTTGTTATACAGTGTAGGTGATTTGAATTGTAGTTGATAATTGAAGATGTTTGTGTTGTCTTGTATGGTGTGTTTGTATATTTTATATTGTTCAAATGTGTTGAAGGTGTGACCTTTGTTATTAATTTGTACAGTTTCTATGTCTGTATTAATGTTTGCGTATTCGTATCCTGTGTTTAGTAGGTAGTTTACATAGCAGAATCTATGTTTTGTTTGAGGGCTCTGAGTTCTGTATATCGTGTTTTGAAATTTATCACACACCTATTCACTTTCCCAATTTTTTTTCATGTATGTTAATTCCAGTGTTTCAGTATCACATGTTGGGCAGACGAATTGCTATTATTGTGAAAAATTGCAATATTACTGAATACTTACCATGGCAAATCTTACTACAAAATGCTGGTTTTGGGTAAAAAACAGCTGTTGAAAACATTGGTTATTTGTCAGCATTCTTCTTCAATAGAGTGACACTGTTGTATGCATTGCTCTCGACCTCATGATTATTTTTCACTAATATTGTCCTTTCTTCGATTCAGAAATTCTCTACATGTTTAGCCAGATTGTCATTGTCTGTATTGTAATTTGTAGTCAACTTTCAGCAAAGATTCTCACAAAAGACATTCCATGTTCCCTTTTTGCAGCTGTTATAATGTAGGGTAAACACTAGCTGAATGAAAACTATGCAACTTAGACAACGTTTAGCTGGAAAATGTCTAAAGCTTAAAACAGGTTATTGTTTCTACAATCGGCCCCATTAGCTTCTGAATTCTCTCTTTTATACATTTCACCTGAATAATTCCTTTTATGTAAAAATATCCTTTATCAGACTTATTGGACATAATTATACCATTATTACAGCTTCCCAATCTTTCTTAATCCCATTACCAGTTAAAACAAACACCGATGATAAGAGTAAATTACATTTAATAGACACCATCTACCAAGTACAAGTTAAACCCATGCCTGACCACTCCAAACAATTTCTAACTTTTTTCATTCTTACTTTTAACTTCTTTTGGAAATTTTGTGATGCATCACTTCTGCCTATGGGCAATATAAAATACCGGTATTGTATATATATCATTGAATGATATAATTCAAGCAATGCATTTACAGTATTAAAATATGTGATATTTACAAGGAAAAAATATGAATCACCAGTACTATTTTTCATTATTCTACCAATTCCCATTTATTATGAAACAAAATTATGTAATATTTCATGGAAAAAAAATATATTGAGAATTAATACTATTATTACTAAAAAGCATACTGTAGCTTTCAGTTTGTGAGATCAGTCAATTCATATAAAACATAACCTATTACTTCCTTTCAATGGCATTATTAACTTTGATATTCATGAAGGGTATGGTAAACACTCTTTTAATACTTAAATTGTACCCTGGCTCTGAAGAGCTATAAAATAATTAATTTCTCAGTCTGAATTTGAATTAAAATTTAATACCTTGCCTCACATGTTTCATAAACCAATGCCTTTCACATAGTTTTCATTAATAAGACAACATGCAAAAACAAAAAGGAAAGGAGCAGTATATGCTTAGAGAATGCAGAGAAGATTGAATGTTAAGAGGAAATTGAAATCAAAAGGGTTACCAGCACAAGCACCCTTTCAGCACCTTCATCTGCACTGAGGAGCTGGGAGGAAATGCCCAGTACCTTTTCCATTTTGGAGAGATGAAGGGCGTATTTGTCATGGGCTCGAAATTGCATGAACCTCATGTTAGATGACTGAGAGAGTTCAGTGATGCTCTTTATGCTGGGGAAGAACCTGGAACAAAGAATGACAACAATTTAAGTTAATTCCGATAAATAAGTTACTGATAGTATAAATGTCTGTTCCCTTTTACAGAGAAGAATTGCTCAAGATTTTTAGGTTTAAGTTTAAATTTTTAAAAATGAATTGGTCTGAAAATCATGTGATAATTGCACATCATACAACATAAAAACACTAAATACAAAATAATGTGTTTTATTTTAAGAACGCAAAAAATTTGAATGCGTAAACAAAATATTTTAGCAAAGCCCATCACACAATCATCCCCTTGGGTATTTCTACTTAGCTTTACATGTACATAGACATATTCATTACAATTGGTTAATATTAATGTATCAAACCAAAGGTACCGGTATATAACAAAATATACATAATTTATTTTGAGGGAAAAAACAAAGAATCTATCAAACTTTTAGCTTCTTAGCCTACATGTAGTATGAACATTAAAACAGGTTACAGCACACACTTCAGAAATATTGAACTTGTCTTCAGTGCTGACACATTAATTGCATACCTAGTAATAACCTGATTTCTCTATCACTATAAAAGAGTTCTCACAAGATAGTAGTAGTAGTAGTAGTAGTTTTATTCATCCTTTTGATCATATACATGTGTAGAACACAAATGATATAGGATACGTCAACTCTTAGATATTAAGTATCATTCATACACTCTGAGTACCTATATGGTACCTAGATGATACTTGGGATTTTATGTTAAGGTATGCTTGCTGCACCTTGTGATGTTATGCATTTGCATAGGTTTCCTCAAAAACATTTTCAATAGCTTCTCTTTAAGTCCTCACCCCAGAAGTCCATAGCCTCAAAAGAAAAAATCCATTGGTGGAGGTCTAGTTATTAAAATTTAATAAATTTTAAAGCAAAAATCCTTTCTGCAGTTGTAATGAACGTCAATGTCAAATGAACATCGGCTGATTGAATACCCATGCATTAAACTGTTTCCATAAGAAACTATCAGATGAAAATGGAAGATGATGGGAAGATAACAACCAAATTTATCAATTTCTGTTTACAAAAGGTAGTGACTTTTGGCCCACCCTTTTTAACTGAAGAGTTAATATACAAATAGAGTAAAATCCACTTTTTAAGTTGTTGCACTTATCACAGGATCTTGTTTATATAGCCTATATATTATTACACCTGAATATTGGAGTGTACCATGTCCATCAAGGTAAGATTTGAGAAAATGAAGGAAGAAGCTAAATAAGCTATGAATACTGAGTAGACATATTTAAAATGACAGAGAACAACATAATATTTCAGTATTTAGAAGTAGAACAATTACTCTGTTAATCTTACATCTCTTTTATACAATTTTCTAGGCAAAGCATTTATATGTCAGTAGCAGTGAAAAAGTTAAACTGACTTGTTAGTGTCCTTCTGCTCACTGCATACACTTTGGTTTAGTTATATACAGTTTAAGCCTCAGCAATTTGCAAAGACTTTTCTATCTGAAAAACCACAATGATGCAACAGATACCAATTCAAGAATATGTTAAAAAACTAATCATAGTTAGGACATGTGCTTCATTCATGAACATGAACCAGCTCCTGAAGAAGATTTTATTCTGGAATACAAATATTTCAGTCTTTGAACTAATTCTTTGCTTTAGGTTTTGTGTTTAAAAGTGATTGAATGTCTTTAACAAGGCTGATGGTTCAATATAAACTGAGCCAAAATAGGCAGGGATGACAATGGTTAGGCAGTGATGTGAGTGTGTGAGGAACCTCTCTCAGATTTCATGGTAACCAGGCCTCACATCACGTCCATCTTATAATACAAGAAGTGTTTCTGAGTTCATCAAATTGTATTTACCGTATTTGTCTGAATATAATAAACACTTTTTTTTCCTAGATAAAGCCCAGCGGAATATGCCTGTGTTCTTTGGCAGTCTTGGTAAAAATGCGCACAACATAGCAGATTGATCTACTGTGGCTGGTCCCCCTCTTCCAAGCATTGACACCTATCGATTATCACAAATATCAATATCTTAACCGATTATACATCGGAAAAACATGAATCTTAATTGAAGCATCATAGAAAATGCGTAAAACTGTGTAAGCAAGTAAAATTCATTTTATGATATGTGTTTTGCATATTTTGTCATTTTTATAGCGGTATTACAGAATATGCAAGTACTATGAGCTGTTCAGTTGTAAAGAAATGCAAATAGTGGTAATTTTAAACTGATGCTAACTGAAAGTGGAGTTACAAAAAAAAGAAAACTTGCACGAAATTCAATATTGATAGTCATGTGAAGTATAAAGTACCGTACTGATTTCTTTTTTCTTTTCTCAAAGTTTTATTTAAGGTTTGATGATACCGGTATAAAATTAGATTTTCATAATTTGAGTCTGTTTTTTTTCAGGCCTTTTTCAGCTACGAAATGTGTTACTTTAACGTTATGAAAATGAAGCAATTTATTTTTTCACTTTGGTGTTAATTCAATTTTTTCCTTCACTTGAGTGCTGAAAAGGCAGGTGTGGCTTAAATTCGGGGGTGGCTTATATTAGGGTAAATACAGTAATTCAAAATATTACATAGGCAGAGGACCTAATTTTATAATTTATAAGTGCCAAAATGACTGTCAGTATATACGTCCATGTGTCTGTATGTGCAATAACTCAAATACGCTTATATTAGATTTTCATGAAACTTGGTATATACACTTATATCATCCATAGGATAAGTTCGGGACCACATCAGTTGACCGGTACCAAAGTAAGAGTCAGACTGATTAAATCAATGATATAGCAGGGATTTGAATCAGGATCTTTGGCTCTCCATGCCATTGCTCTACCAATGAGCTACCATGGCAATAAGCTGGTTCAACATTAAATTCCCCAACTCACTCACATATCCCGGTTATTATTGTTGTTAAGAGAAGCCATTAAACACACAAGTCAAGTTCCAATAAATCTGTTGTGGTTGTTATCAAAATGTGTGTTTTAACAATATTATCAGATGCAGGACCCTTTCCTAAATGTATTCCTAGCTGTATTCCCCACAATTGTTTGCCCACTTCCAGATGAACCAGCAACTTGAAATTTGGTGTAGGGCCTACTTATAGCTTGTAGCTTGTAACCGACGGAAATATGCCAAAAAATGTTATTTTTTATTTTTCACTCCCCAAAAAACATTCAAAATGGCAGATGCAACTTTAAGGTCTTTCTAGACCTTCTTGGGGGCTTATACTGTAGTAGCTAAATGGTAAGTCGTATCAAATAACCGATTGCACCAGCACTAACGAATTTTGAGAGCTCTACAAGTTTGGTCCTATGACTTTTTGTTATACAACACAGCAGTTATACCTTAGGTTGAGTAAGATTTTCTTTATTCTAAGTGAATTTTGTATATTTTCCTCACATTATGTAATTTTTTACTTAATCATAGGACACATAGAATGGTAAAATTTGGCAAGAATATTTGCACATACAAGAGCCATAAGTGCAGACAATTTGGTGTTTCTAACTGCCCCAAAAGTATGACAACACTGGTTGCATACCCGTGAGGTCATTCACATGTACAACAGTCTAATCATCCACTTATTAATATTCACGTTTACTCACTTACAGATGAGCTACACACTTGAAATTTGGCAAACTTATAGGCTTTAGCCTACAACCAATAGAAAAATTCCAAAAAGTTAAAGCTTTGAATAGGCCTACTTCCCCTCCAAAATAAACTTTGAATTATTTTTTATTTTTTTTTTACTGAATATTACTACAGCATAACTTCTTTGTTCCATGTCGTGAGTTAGCGATACAGTCCACCTGCTGTCATTCAAGGTTCATGGCGACTTGTTGTTGTGTTAGGTTGTTGTTGTAGTTGCACCCACTAATGATAATAGAAACTAACTGGCACCCATGGTTTCTTTGTTTGACCGCAGATCAGCGGCCCAAACTTGTGTGCAGTTCTTCAGATGAATTACTGGCGAAAGGCGGGCGCGAATCGCCCCGAGCAATTTTTATACGCATTGATTGCATAATTGATATAACATAAACAAATTATGTCATCTTAATTCTGATTCGATGAGATTTCCCGCAATAACTTATGTTTCGCCAATCAGATTAATTCATTACGTCATGGTCAGTTTTACCATGAAATTCATTAATTGAAGTTACTAATGAAGAACAAAGCATTTTCCTTTAATTGTCTGGTCAAACAGTCGATGTATTGAAATGACATATGAATGATTGAGGTTAAGTGCATATATCATTCTAACATATGAGTCGCCGTTTTCCAATTAGTAGTCTTAGAGATATTTAACATGCCTTGCGTTGAGACGTCATTACGGAAAACTAGTAAATTAACGAATGGAAAATGTTGCATTCATTTATTGAACGATTTTTCACCGTCTACTTTACGAATTCGTATGGAATTTCTAAATTCCAAGCACATCACGTGTCGAAATTTATAATTCACTAGATCTCACGTGCTGAGCTAGTTTCAGTGTAATTGGTAGTAATTTTGTAACGCTGAATGGATTACAGCGCCTCCAGTGAGAATTTGACGAACAATATGGCAGTTCTCTTAGAAGTATGAATGCATGAAAGTATTCAATATTACACGAAATAATTCCTTATACTCACTAAGGCAAACAAAATTACATGAAAATTTATTATTTACGTTAGCACAGGTAATGGCAAATGTGAAACACATAAATTATATCTAGTAGAACATATCTGCATTACCTTAAAACATTAACTTTAAATTCTTAGGCTATATGCTTATGTTTCAACATACTCGCCTGCTGAATTGAAACGCGGTGCGTTCGATCCATTTAATGCACATGGCAATATGAGAAATAATGAAAAATCGAAAATAGTAGTAGAAATAGACACTGGTGAACATACCAATTGATGCACGAGTGACTTAAACCAAGACATTAACAGGCTCAGTGCCCTGGGGGACATGTTCAATAACGCTCGTGGCGTCGTGATAAGGTCAAGTCAATCTGAGGGATTGCTTGCCAAGTTCCGTCGATTATAATGAAAGGGGCGATAAATTTTCACAAAGGTTCGGCCGAAAATGGATGTAGATCAAATTTGGACGCTCCTCTGATTAAGTATTCAAAAAACTTAGTGAAGTTAGTCAGTGAAGAGCGAGAGGTCACAACAATCACCGAGGGACTCACATCCCTGTGGCTCCGGAATCACCCACAATGTGGCGGGAATGAAGCAGTGTATAGAAACTGTTGAATGTATGAATTAATTGAACGTTAGTGATTGAAAATTGTAAGTACATCGATACTGAAGCTTGAATGAGTTTATTCGTCTTCAATAGACAATGGAGCTAGTTTGACAATGGGGCGTTTGTACAGACCAGTGGGAGTCCGAACTGTTACGACTCGCACCAAGCCATCTGGACCTGGGTGAATCTGATCAATAATGCCCAAAATCCACTTTAGAGGAGGAATGTTATCGTCAATCAACAATACTGGGGATCCAATTTTGACATTTGGTAAAGCTTTCGTCCATTTCGAACGTTTCTGCAAGGTACAAAGATAATCAGTTGACCATCTTTTCCAAAGATTAACTACAAACTGGTGGAGTGTGTCCCAGCGAGAACGTAGAGAGTAACCGCCGGTTAAATCAAGTGTAGGCAGTGAGACTAGGGGTTTACCGATGAGAAAATGCCCTGGAGAATGGTAATGAAAGTCCTCGATGTCTTCGTGGAGTGAAATAAGTGGACGAGAATTCAGAATGGCTTCTATCTGAATCAGCAATGTGGACATTTCTTCATAGGTAAAGGTGAAGGAAGTGGACATTCTTTTCAAATGGTACTTAGTAGATCGAGCAGCAGCTTCGTGGAGACCGCCCATATGAGGAGCGTGGGGTGGCATGAAGTGCCAAGTGATGTTCAAGTGAGCAGTGGCATCTTGAACCGAAGCTTGGTGTTCATGGGAGGAAAGCAGTTCGCTCAGTTGTTGTAAGTCGGCTTGGGCGTCGAAAAAGTTAGTACCGTTGTCCGACGTGATAGAACTTGGGATGCCTCGACGGCCTGTGAAACAAGACAATGCGGCTAAGAAAGCACGTGATGTAAGAGTAGTTACAAGTTCTAAATGTACTGCTTTAGTTGACATACAAACAAAGATGGCAATAAATGCTTTAGTAGTTATCTTTGAACGGGGACCGCCATATTTAATTGAGTATGGACCTGCGTAATCAATACTAACATTTGTGAACGGGGAGATGGGTGTGACTCTCGCTGAAGGAAGATCGGCCATTTGTAATTTACTAGATTTTGAAATGTCATTTCCAGAGGTGAGGATTTGAACCTCCTCTGAGAATGCTTGTTGTTGTACACCCTTAACACAATGCTGGAGGGAGAGTGAGATTTCATCAGCTGTTAAGGGACCCTTCAACTTATTTTGAGGCTTCCTACAATTATTTAGAAATCTGAGAACATAGGCCATGATGCGAAGAGTCTTTAGATATGGGAACTTAGATAGCCATTCATAGAATGTACAAGTCTTGAATTGAATGTGAGCTACAACCTTGGTTTCAGGTAAAGGATCAGGCACGATAAGTGGATTGTTACCTGGCCATTGAGAAATGTCTTCCAATAGCCAAGGGGGACCTGACCGCCATAGTTTGTTCTGTACTAGATCTTGAGGAGTGGCACCTCGAGAAATAAGATCTGCAGGGTTATCTCTGGGAGATGGGTGTGACTCTCGCTGAAAGAAGATCGGCCATTTTCTGTTGGAACGGCTGAGCCTTGAAACGAAAGCAAGTATTGCACTGCCTCAAGACAGAACGTATTACTTTTCTAAAGGAAGGAACCCAGAATCTCTCTCTTAAGTGGGCCATAATCAGCTGAGGGCCAGCATGACACATTTGAAAATGGGGGTGACGAATAAGATGTTTGGTAAAGGAATGATTAAAGGGTAGTAAGATTTGATGTTTAGCATCAAATGGCAATTCAGACCATTCAAGGCGTCCACCTACACGCAGAACGCCATCTTTATCTAGGAAGGGAGAGAGACTGTAATTTACTAGATTTTGAAATGTCATTTCCAGAGGTGAGGATTTGTGGGATAGAGGGGTTGTTGACATATAAATAAACCAATTTAATCCATCCATACAAATCTGGTGATGTACAAAAGTAAGAAAATATAATTTGGCGTTTAGGGGATTTTGAATCTAGAGGATTCAGATCAAGGTTCTACACCAGTTCAATTTACCATTAGCATACTCATAATCCCTTACTTGAACATTGTTTGTACAGCTACAATGGTGTTACAGTCAGCCAGTGTGTCTTCTTCAGCAGAATTGGACATCTCCTTGTTCACCACAACCACATTCTCTGCAAGAGTTATTCCAGCTCGTAGTAGGTCATCTAAGCTGCAATATGTTAGAAAAAGAAAGAAAGAACAAGATTAACTTTATTTTTGTCATGTGTATAAAATATATATATTTTTTAAATTTACCATTTGTTCCATAGAGATGATTATTAAGCTTATATACTGTAGTGTAAAATATAAGTTCATAACATTAGAATTATTATGTTTTGTTATTCAAAATATTAACTTCTTCTACACCTGTCTGATGATATATTTCTTTTTTTTCATTAATCTAACAAACATTCTTTGCACGTATCTAATGCATGGAGGTTCTCATCAGGCTATCAACAAGTCCAATGTATATTAACCTATCCTCTTATGAATTGTACCGGGTCTGTTGAAAAGTCTGCGAATGAATTTTACCTTGCACAAGCAACCTCCAAATACCATTTATTTCAAAGACTTGTTGATGACTTGTTGATGCTTTGACAGATGAAAACAATATTATTATATGATGACACTTCATATCTTTCCACAAAAATATTATAGAGGCCTACATTATAAAGTAAGTTATACACAAAAATTAATTTTATCATAAATTTTTAGATTAAAAATATCACAAGATCTTTCACTATTTGTCAGAAAATCCTAAAGAGTAGGCTAAATTTTAATATCTCACTCTCACTATGAATGATGTTGATAAAAATAAACTAAACTTTTTATTTCGTGCATATAATTAGATCTTCAATTATGCTGCTTATCATATAACTTAGTTCTACATAGTCCTTCATCCAAGAAATTAAAGAGGCCTAAATATTACTTAAACAATAAAAAAAATGAAATGAACAATACTTACAAAATTTCAACATGCATAACCCATACAAGGTGCCAAATATAATTACACAAAAAAAAAAATTTATAGCATCAGTTCTCAGTCGATAATTATGACATATGTATTCCTTCACTGTTTGTCAGGAAATACAAAAAACTGTATTTCATATTTCAGTTGTGGTATTGTTCCAAAAATTAATGAAATATAGTGGAAGATACACAAATAATGGATGTACCCATCATAATAACTAACAAAGGCCTATTAGTCCAGTCGATATAATGAAAAATAGGGGGGTAGCTGGAAAATATTCCGAAGTTAATGAAATTTTTACAGGTTATTTGGGGGTACTCTAGGATGTCTATCCTAAGTTTTCGACCCTGTGCTAACTTGGGGGAGGGGCAAAAACCTCAACATTTTTGCACTTTTTTCAGTTTTTCGCTTATATCTCGTAAACGAAGCATAATTTGTGCACCATATTACAATACAATGTTGTAGAGCATTAAATTTTCTAAAATTTGGTTGATAAAACAAATAAAAAACGGCTGATCAAAGTTAGACAAAGTTTCTCGAAATGTAAAAAAATATCCGAAAAACGAAGATTTTGGACCATCATTTCTATGTTAATTATGTTAATCACTCATTAATATCAACATATTGGAATATCTATGACCCCCTCTTTTCACCCAACCCCACCCCACCCCTCCCCCTGTATTATAGGAATCAGCATTACAAATTCTATTGGTTAAATCCAAAGTGGTGTAAAGGCTCGTGTCCACATGAGAGCTGAGAGTGCGAGAAACTCTCGAGAGTACTCTCAGATGGTGTGTCCACTTGAGAGCGCTAGTCGAATCCTGAGAGTAGCTGAGAGCAAAACTCGCGACATTACTCTCAGAACCGTGTCCACTTGAAACAAAATCGCGCGAGTTTTCGTCTCGCATTTACAAACAAGATGGACGAACAACAATGTATTATTCGTTGTTAATATTAATGTAAGCATTTTATGAGGGCTTGCAGAATGCTTTTAAGTGAGTACATTAATTTAATTATTAAGCGTTTAGAAGAATTTGACAATCTAAAATTGTCAGAATATCATCAGAACATCATGAAGTATTGGTGAATTCGATAAGCCCACAAATTAACTAAAAAGACATTGAAATGTGATATGGGATTCTTGTTAAATATAAACTAATTGTGACTTTGTGCTTTTCCGGAATCAAGCATGTGATTTTTAATTTATAGCATGTCAATTATTCGAGTGGAGTGATCCTATCAAACTGTGATTCTAAACTCCGTGCATCTACATGAACGGATAGGTCTACTATTTATCCTCTGCGTCCACGAAGACCAAGAGCCAAAAAAGTGTTCCTTGTTGATTGGTCCTTTAGCACTAGAGCAAAAGCATTTTGTGCGTCGCTGTTACATGTCTACTTTTATACGCAATAGACTCATGTACGTCATCTTGGTCCCCTCAAAAGAATACAAAGACAACCACCAAGACTGATTACGCTATAGGCGCCGTGTTTCTAAACACCGATTTGCAGAATATTTGGAATCGTATGTAGTCTACACTAATATTGTGTTCGTTTATTTTATTACTTAACGATTGCAACTTAGGCCTATGACGGAATTTTGTCCCGCAGGAGATCCCTACATGCCTCTAATCTACAGACATGAGGGTTACTGCACCCGTTACAGCATTCTTCGCCTCAGAATATTCTGTAGAGGAATCGATGATCGCCGTAGTGAACCATGGAGATTATCAGTGTTTCATTATGTTTCATAAATGAATGTAATATTATCATTGAGTATTATTGGATTTAGATTTCGTTTTTAGAAAATATAAATAAATATTGAAGGCAAATTAAATAATTTTATCATATGGCTTGTTGGGCATAATAGGCACACATTATCCACTCTCAAAGAACTCTCAGCTATACGAAACAGATTGGTATAGTGCGAGCTGCTCTCGGAGATTGATTGCAAAGGCGTGTCCACCTGCGAGTTGACTCTCTGAATGCCACTCTCAGCTACCTCTCAGACAGTGCTCTCAGACGCGTGTCCACATACCGAAATGGAACTCTCGAGAGTTTCTCGCACTCTCAGCTCTCATGTGGACACGAGCCTTAAGTCTTTATGCATTTAGAGAAACAGAAGGTTTTTTTAGATGCATTATACTAATCTCTCCTAATATTGCCCTCCCACATAACTTACGTATATAAGTATATATATATATATATATATATATATATATATATATATATATATATAGTGTAAAACATAATAGGACTTACACAACTCTTCCTGCTAACATATCTATACCAGAACATTGCATTGCAATACTTAGGTTAAAAATTTTAAAATACATTACTTACACCATTTTGGCTTTAACGCCCTCATATACATATATACACACACACATATATATATACATACATATATACATGTA
The DNA here is from genome assembly GCA_964059195.1 of Ectobius pallidus. Taxonomy (NCBI): domain Eukaryota; kingdom Metazoa; phylum Arthropoda; class Insecta; order Blattodea; family Ectobiidae; genus Ectobius; species Ectobius pallidus. The sequence continues at coordinate 51,415,285 of CAXKWD010000012.1, read as the reverse complement.
TATATATATATATATATATATATATATATATATATATATATATATGTATAGAGAGAGTTGTGTGTGTTTTTCTTTACAACCTCTGCAGTTTTATTCGAATCTTGATGAAATTTTGCACACTTAGCTTTCAATACACGAGGAAAAGCACTGTCTACATTCCATGTTAACAAAAATATTTGTGACCTTATTCAAGGCCTTTAATATTAAATAATGTAATGTAAGCCCTATGTGGAGAAAGGAAATTTTGAAAACTGGAAGTTGAAGAGGAAGGATAAGGGATACTCTGGCATCTGTTTCCTGTTCCCTGAAAATCAAGGACAAAAATTTCACAGTAGACCTATTCACTCTATTCCGAGTGTGCATAACCAAACAATCAGAGGCTGACCTCAGGAACTTGTTCAAGTATGAACTCGCCACCTTCCCCATGTTTCTCTTCGCAGAAGAAGCAATGCATGAAGGCCGAAAATGAACGCTGTATGATGCATTCCTTCCTATCGTGGGTGAAGACGTAGACTTTGGTGCAAGAAAATGCAATGTCATTGATGGTGGGTTTCTGTTGCATAGGGTTGTTTGGACCAAGTCAAGTGAACCCACATTTTAGGTAGTCTGCCAAAACTACGTGGATTACATTCAGAGGCACTTCAGTAGCAATGTCATAGTGGTTTTTGATTGTTATCCTGTTGGGATAAGCTACCAAAGCACCAAAGCACCAAAGCACCGAAGCACCAAAGCAGCTGGACGTTATCGGCGTTCTTTGCTGCACTCCTCAACAAACATTCCAAGACAACTTAGATTAGCACGATTTCGCAGGCGAAATTTCTTTTCAATGATACCAACAAGATGAACCTCATAACCATGTTGAAGAGTGAAATGGAAGCCAAGGGGATCCAAGTGAAGCAGGTAGTAGAAGACACCGATGTAATGATTGTGGATACTGCTGTCTTAGCTGCTGACAAATATGATGGTATCATCTTAACAGGAGAAGACATAGATATTCTGGTGCTACTCACTGCTTTGGGTTCTTCCAAAAAGGACGTCCATTTCCAGAAGAGTGGAAAGGGTAACAGTCCAACTGTGCTGTATTAATCTCACTCGTTCAAGTACGAACCACAGGATATTCTTTTCCTGCATGTGATAAGTGGATGTGACACCACCTCAGCACTCTTTGGAATTGGAAAGAAGAAGGTGAATGAGGAAGACGTGTCCATGGACCACGACAACGATAACGGTGACGGCGACGGCGACAGCGACGATGGGGAAGGTACGACAGCCCGCAAGCGCTCCAAGGTTTTCGTAGCCTGATACACTATGTATTAATTATTTGAAATTATTTCTACGTTGGTCATAACACATGGAATTATCTTAATTATTTATAATTATGCTCTAAATTATAATTTTTTGTAAATAAATTCCATACTTCTATTACTTTAATTCTTGATTACTAATTATTGATTTTAAACTACCGATCTACGTTAATTGAGGCTCAAGATTATGGGTTAACAGGAATTCACAGTAGGGTGATGACCAGACACGAAAATATGTAAATAACTGCAAATCACAATAGGCTCTTGGTCAGCGGACCGTCCCCGGTGACATCACATTGTTTGTACAGCGAAATGATTTTTGGTGTGAGACGGTTTCTTAAAATGTATTTCTTACATTAAAATGAGGCATCTTCACGTTTGAGGGAGGGGGAGGGGTGGGAAGAGGGGTTGGAGGAAGGGGTCATAGATGTTCCAAGATGTTGATATTAATGAGTGATTAACATAATTAACATGGAAATTATGTTAATAAATAGTTATAGGGCCAAAACCTTTGTTTTTCGGATATTTTTTACATTTCGAGAAACTTTGTCTAACTTTGATCGGCCGTATCTCGGTTAATATTGGGTCTACAAATTCTTTTTATCAACCAAATTTTAGAAACTTTAATGCTCTACAACTTTGTATTGTGATATGGTGCACAAATTATGCTTCCTTTACGAGATATAAGCGAAAAAATGAAAAAAGTCCAAAAATGTTGAAGTTTTTGCCCCTCCCCCAAGTTAGCACAGGGTCCTCGAGGTCGAAAACTTAGGATAGACATCCTAGAGTACCCCCAAATAACCAGTAAAAATTTCATTAACTTCGGAATATTTTCCAGGTAAAAAGTGGATATCGACTGGACTATACCTAGGTATAATTATGTTCCTATAATTACATTAAAAAAACACACAATGTATTTCCATTATTTCTCCAACCAATTCATGAGAGAGACAGTTGTAGAATGACAATGCATGCCAAGTAGTTGCAATCAAAGCCAGGTAAAAATATTCTTGTGTGAAAAATATGTAAAATATGTAGCCTATACTGAAGAACAGTTTGACAGTTGATTTCAAAGGCAGATAGGAGTAATTGTTTGACACACATGTGTTTGTACTGTATATCAGATTTAAAGTCTGGTTCTCAGAAGTAACATTAGCACATTTTCTGTACAGCATCTAACAGGAATTTCTATTCATGAACATTAATAACATGAAAAGGAAATATCTGTTTCATGTAAGGTTACCAGATGGTTATGGTTGGAAAGGATGACATATGAGACAAAAGCAGGTCACATTAAAATCATTGAATGGCTCCCTTTTTGTGACCTACATTAATCTGAACACCTTAATTTATGTGCATCTGAGCCTGCATCTGATTCTTAACCATACTGCTAGCTTGAGATTCACATTTATCTGTAACAACTGTTACAGGACAATGTCAGTATCACATCTCAGCAACTATCTAAGTGGTTCAATTCAAATGGCCTCATACTGAATGACAACAAATCAATTGCCATATCCTTTCACCTAAAGAGAAATAATAGCCCACCAAAACCAACCATTAGCTTTGAAAACTCAATCCGATATGCTCCATCCACCAAATTTCTTGGCATAACCATAGATGAACATCTATCTTGGGACTCACATATAGGAGAAGTTGTTAAAAAACTGCGAAAATTCACCTATGCACTTTACCATATTAAAAACTTACCAATGCACCCACGACTAGATCTCTCTATTTTGCCCACGTCCAAAGCATTATGAGATATGGCATAATCTTCTGGGGAAACAGCACTAAAAGCATAGCAATATTCCGAATTCAGAAAAGAATCGTTCAAATACTGTCTGGAGCAAACACAAATGACTCATGTAGACCCATCTTTAAGACCTTGCAAATCCTACTTCTTCCATCCCTATACATATATGAGTTACTGTTACATGTCAAAGCTCACCTAAACGAATTTCAAACAAATGGAACAAATCATGAGCACAAAACCAGATTCAGAAATAATCTCTCTATTCCTACTCATAACACAGCACAATTTCAGAAAGGAGCTAAATACAGTGGAGTAAATTTGTTCAACAAACTACCACAACACTTAAAAAATATACAATCCCCAAGCAAATTCAAAAGCACCCTAAAAAAATTCCTAATTCAATCCTGCTTCTACAGTATTGAGGAATACTGTAACTCAATCTCTTGATAACTCAAAAGAAAAGGAAATATCTTGTTACTGAACTATCTCATCCCATTCTCTCTCATCTGTAATATATATGTAAATTAATGTACCCGGTATTGTATTATACTCTTAATATAATTTCTATTGTAAGTCTATTGTTATGTAACCATATTCTATGTAACCATATTTCTATGTAAGTGTATTGTTATGTAGTATGTAACCATACTACATTCCATTCTTATTAATATCCCATAGCATGTATTTGCTCAGAGGATTAAACAATAAACAACAATAAACAACAACCTAATTTCATTCAATTCATTCAATACAGTATTGGCTTTCAATTTATCATAACATTGAAAACATGTTAAGTTAATTCTTTCAAAATGAACTTCAGGGACACTAAGTGCTCCATGGCTAGCAGCAGAGATGTATTCCTTAGCTTTGCTAAATAAACACTCGTCTACCTTATCAGAACAGATCTTTTTTAAGCATTTAGATTTTATCTCTAACTCAGCAGTAAACTTGCGTTTTCTTTTCCACATTTTGTGAAAACTGATAAAAATAAAAGAGTTAAAGAGACATCATTGAGCTATAGAGACATGCTGCTCTCAATATTAATGAATTCTATGTGGTTTTAAAGTTCGTATGAGCAGCTAATTTTTAGCATGTGTCTATCTGTAATGAAGAACTAACAATATGCAAAATTTGTGGGCAGGTTTCGACATGACACCCCATACGATTACTTTGTGAGTGTTATTAATTTTTTCAGAACCAGAGCTGCATAATGTTGCTTGATGTAATTTCCTTATCTTGAAACTATTGGATGGCTCTGTGTTTTGCTGAAGCCAATCAGGATAATTTGTTCCTTGACATGCAAGAACAACTTTACTTAACAAAGCTGATTTCTACAATTAAATTTGTCTTCCAAATTTCTACAAATCATAAAATTGGATTGTGTGACATTGACAATTGCCATTGCACACAATTTCAACCTATATATTTTCCATCCAATTGTACTGCATACAAAAAATATGGATGTTTCTAATCTTCTATCCAAAAATATGAAATCAATCAATGAGTGTCATTCTCTCCCCATGTGATCCGCATGACCATGGCAACTTCCCCCAAACATCTAATTTTTAGCGCTGCCAGGGAGCATTAACCAAGAAGATAAAATGAAAAACTAAGAGCAAGAAGAATAACAGACACTAAGGTAAACTAAAACATGCTCTCGTGTGCACAGCTAGAAATAAATGTATAGAAATGCTAGTCCTACTTAATACAAGTTTTTGAACCGAAACATTGGACTGTGCAACATGGGCTTAACAAAGTATTTAAACGTCCATTGACAGAATTTAGTTATCTCCCCACATTTAACCCTTAGATAGGAACATCACCTAAGACGCTAGTATTGGCAAGATGGCGCATTTCACTGATTTTTCAGAAAATAATAGCAAATTCATTAACATTCAATGCCGCCAGTGCAATCGTGAGGTTAACTGTGGACTTCTTTGTCAAAAGTGTAACAGATGGTGGCATTTCAAGTGTTGTGGCTTTGATCTTAAAAACCTACACTCTGAAAGGTGGATTTGTAGCAACTGTGTTGTTGATCCTTATTCACATTACCAAAAACTCGACAGTAATCATGCAAATGACCCTCAAATCGCAACACTCATGCATGAAATTAACTCACTGAAAAAAATCATTGAGCTACTAAGTGAAGCTATTAGAACGTTAAAATACAATGGAGCCAGTGCTCATAAAATGGAAGATAGGTCTCAAACATGGAGACATGTTCCTACAAGAAGAAACTCTACATTTGGGCCTAAGCCATTTGAATTTGTTCCAGCCTCAAACTTTCCCATAAAAAACAGGTTTGAAGTACTCTCTACCTTAAATGATACTGAAAGTGGCACTCCTCACACCTCACGTAGGCATACTTTAAGAAATTCAAATAACACAAAACACAAAATAATTGTCTTAGGTGATAGCCATGGCCGTGGAATCGCAGCCGACATTCAGAGCATCTTGGGGAAACATACAGAAGTTATCGGAATTGTTAAACCTGGAGCTTGTATGGATCAAATTACACGTGGACCCTTAAAAGAACTTGATAATCTAACAATGAATGATGCTATAGTAATTTGGGGTGGCTCAAATGACATAAGTAAACATGATGCAAAAAATGGTCTCATGCACTTAACGAACTTCGTTTGCAGCAAATGCAAAAACAATACCATAGTTATTGAAGCTCCTCACCGATATGATTTAGAAGTAAATTCTATAGCAAACAAGGAAGTAGAGGCTCTCAACAAGAATCTTAGAAATTTGATGGACAAATTCAATCATGTCACTACTCTCCCAGTAACTCTAAAAAGGGATGACTTTACACGTCACGGCCTACATTTAAATGGTATTGGTAAAGAAAAAATGGCAACACTCATCTCAAATACAATAATTGAATTGATTAATAAACCGACAAAAGTACCAACTTCACCTGATTGTTCGTCAAATCCCCCCAATCACACCAACAAGATTTTGAGTGGTACCGGTACTGAAGATAATACAGAGGCATCGGATTTCCACAACATAAGTGTGAATGATACTGGAGAAAATATACTGGTAGCTGAACAACACAACATAAGTACAAGTAACACCAAATCAAATGCAAAGAAATCTGTACAGCTCAGCAAAAGTGTGAACGAGGTAGTAGGAAATGCTGATCACCGCAACATGTGTGTGAACGATCCTGTAGGAAACTTAGTAGTAACTAAGCATCCTTACATAAATACAAATGATGCTGAAGTTGCTTCAGAAAATGCAGAAACATCAGAGCATATCAACATGAGTGTGAACGATAAAGAAAGAAATAAGGAGACATTTGAGCTCCACAACAAAAGTATGTCTGATGTTGATGAAATTGTAGAGGCATCCGAACATCTCTCCTTAAGTTTTAATGATGCAGAAGGTAATGCAGAGGCAACTGACCACAGCGCCTCAAATTTAAATGATTCAGAAGGTAATGTTAAGACGGCCGAACTTCCCAACATGAGTTTGTATGACACTAAACAGCCAGTGCTTGTGAAATTAGTAGATGATGACCTGCAACAGAAGATCAGCTACCCTCCAGGGAAACAAAGAGAAACAATTGCAGATCCACAACGCAGAGTCTCAACCCGTGTAAAGAAAACTTCAGCCAAGATTAATGGGGATTTTTTAGTGCTGAAGTAAATCCCAAAAGTTATAAGTCAGCTTTTGTTTCATCAAACAAATTCAATTTTAGCCTTGCCCATCAGAACATTCAGTGTATTAGGAACAAAATTTATGATATTCACATAATCCTCAGCTCTAGTTTAATTGCCCTTGATGTACTCTGTCTTTCAGAACACTGGTTAACAAATGATGAAGTGACCTCCATCAAAATTCAAAACTTCTATCTCTCAACCATTTTTTGTCGTTCCTTGTTCAAAAATGGTGGAGTAGCCATCTATGTTAGAGAAGGTTTAAAATCTGTTCCCAGAAACCATACTCAACAGCTGAACGCTGAAAAACATTTTGAACATGTAATTTCCGAAATCACTCCACCTCAAAATCCTCACTGTAAATTACTGATAATCTGTTTATATAGATCACCTGATGGTTCCATAGAAATTTTTCTCAACAATTTCGAAAACTTATTGCAGCTATTATATAAAGAGAACAAACCATTTATCATTTGTGGCGACTTCAATCTAAATTTCTTATCTCAAAATACAGCTACCTCCGATCTTGTCTCCATACTACAGTCTTTCGATTTAAAAACAGTCATACACAATCCCACCCGTCTATCATCAAACAGTTCCTGCCTTGACCAAATTATAGTTAATGAAGATATTTTTCCTTTTGAATCGGACAACATTAACTATGCTCTTTCTGACCACAACTTAGTATTAATTAAACTTTCAATTCCTAATATGGATTATAACTCAGTCACTTCAAACTGTATTAAACAAGTTATTCTTACTAGAAACTTCAGTGAAATTAACATCAATTACTTCACTTTTCTCTTGAGAAATGAAAAATGGTTTGATATCTTACAAGAAACTGATCTAAACAAAAAAGTAAACTGTTTCATTGACACCATTATGTACTACATGAATGTAGCTTTCCCTTTAATAAAAAAGACCAAACCTAGCAAAAATCACAAGAACAAGGAATGGTTGAGTAAAGGCATATTAGTCTCATGTAAAAACAAAAGACATCTACATGAGATTAGCAGAACCACAAATGATCAGAATATCAAAAATCACTTCAAATTATATTCAGCTGTTTTGAAAAAAGTAATTATGGAAGCGAAAAGACGTAATAATGATCAATACATCTTAAAATCTAAAAACAGAAGCAAAGCATTATGGAATGTTGCTAGGAGAGAGACTGGAATAGGTCCAAGTAAATATAAAGATAAGATTGAACTCCTTCACAATGATAAATTTCTTAAGGATCCATCTGAAATTGCTGAAGCTTTCAACGACTTCTTTATTAATATCTCCAGCAATAGTTACAAAAACTCAAGTAACTCTTATTCTAATGTTCACCAAATTCCTGTTACAAAATCAATTTTTCTAAATCCAGTTTCAGAGAATGAAATATCCCATATAATACTTAACCTAAAGAACAAATTTACTTGTGGACTTGATGGTATCCCAAGCTCTATCATAAAAAAATCAGCCCAATCTCTTATTATTCCTCTAGTTGACATTTGTAACCACTCTCTCTCTACTGGTAAATTCCCTGATCAATTTAAAAATGCCAAAGTCCTTCCAATTTTAAAAAAAGGCAATAAAGCTAGTATTCTGAATTACAGGCCGATCTCAGTCCTACCAATCTTCTCTAAAATATTAGAAAAGGTTATTTATAATAGATTAGTCCACTTTCTAGAATCGCAAAAATATTTCTCATCTTTCCAATTCGGTTTTAGAAAAAATAAATCAACAAATGATGCTATTTATAACCTTATAAAACAAGTCTTGGAGGCTAAGGACAGTAATCAGCATTCACTAGGTTTATTTCTAGATCTCTCCAAAGCTTTTGATCTAGTTGACCATGAAATCCTCCTATTAAAACTGTGCAACTTGGGAATTAGAGGAATTGCCTACTCTTTATTTGAATCATATTTAAAAAATAGACAGCAAATCGTAGAAATCGACTCAGTTCAATCTTCTAAAAAATATATTCTTCGTGGTGTCTCACAAGGCTCTATTCTTGGTCCAGTTTTATTCTTAATCTATATAAATGATCTTCCAACTTGTATACCCCATGCCCAAACAATTATCTTCGCCGATGATACAAATCTTATCTTTAGATCTTTCGATCCACCTTCCCTTCAAATTCAAGTAAATGAAGCAATTGAGAATCTAAACAACTGGTTAACTGCAAACAAACTACTACTTAATGTCGACAAAACAGTTTATATTCATTTTCTACACCATCAGGCAAAGCAATTTAATTTTAATTTAAGTTTCAACCACACTATTCTTTCAAAAAAAAATGAATCCAAATTTCTTGGTCTCTGGATAGATTCTCAACTGTCTTGGGAAGCTCATATTTCTGATCTTACCGGGAGACTTAATAAACTATGTTTTACTATTCGTGTACTTAGCAATGTATGCTCCATACAGACTCTTAGGATCATCTACTTTAATTGTATAGAGTCCTTAATCTCCTATGGCATTCCATTCTGGGGATCCTCCCCAAAAGCAGCTAAGATTTTTAAAATCCAGAAAAGAATATTGAAAATTATATTACATGTTCCGATTAGAACACCCAGCAAATGTATTTTTGAAGACATTCAGGTTCTACCAGTACCCTCCATCTTTATTTTTGAGACTCTAAATTTCATCCATAGAAATAAAATTTGCTTTAAAAAAAACAACGAATTCCACAATTATCTTACTAGATCATCCTCTAATCTCCATATTAATTGTCACAGAATCACCAAAAGCCTACAAAGCATCTCACATCTGGGCATCCGTTTATACAATAAGCTACCAATTCAATTACAAAATCTAGACAGTAACCTTTTCAAAAAGAAATTAAAAACACATCTCATGAAATTTAAGTTTCTTGAAATTAATGATTTCTTGTTCACTCCCCATTTTACTTAGAGTCGACTCATACTTTAAAATATGTTCTATTCTACTCTTCTTCTTTGATATATCTATAAAGTTTTAATAGTTATTAGCCATTCAATGTTTTATGCATATGTAAAAGAATTTTAGTTCTTAACCTGTTCATAAGTATGTGTGTAATGTGTATGAATGTATTTGTGTGTTAACCTGTTTCTACAGTGTTGTTTGTTTTGACGTGTCTTATATCATGTATATTGATCAATGGACGAATAAAATTATTATTATTATTATTATTATTATTATTATTATATTTTTTTCTTGCTTAAATTCACTTAGTATTGATTCTTGCTAAAATGAATCAATACTATATCATATATTTATTTCTAGAATTAGAGACAGAAAATGTTGCCATAGCTATAATGTCTAGTTAAAGCTAATTTGTTTCATGCCTTCGTTTCCTGGGCGTATACTGAAATACACCATGAAGAAGAGCACAAATTGCACATAACTTTCAATTTCCATAAATCATCAATAATTTAACAAATTGGGTAGGCATGCCATACTTTAAAAGGGCATTAATTACTTTAAAAAAATTTCTCAACGAAAATAAATTTTAGAACCACAAAACATTTGAACCCAAAGTAAGTTAATTATAATTTCACGTGCAAGATAATAATAATAATAATATATTTATTCACCGTAAATTTCTATACAGAAATATTGGCTTCGTCAGGGAACTAAATCTAAATCTAATAACTAACAATTCTTATAACTAACTGTAACTAATACAAAGTGAAGGTAAGATTAATAAGATTAATTACAATATTAAGGTTACATCATATAACTCAGTAACTAGGTAAGATGTTACACTTATCTAGTTAATGAGTTCCAGGTCCAGGAATTCATCAACAGTGTACGGCATATGATGCAGGAGCATTTTTTTAACTGCCTTTTTGAATTGACTTGTTTGATAGGTTTTTAGCTTATCTGGGATTTTGTTATATAAAATTATGCCCCTGTGAAAAATACTCTTAAGACTGCATGCAATTCTATGAGTAGATAGGTGGATGTGCTCTGAGGTTCTTGTGTGATGTGCGTGGTAGTCAGAATTTAGTTTAAAGCTTTCTTTGTTTTTGTGAATGAAAGTGACAGATTCTAATATATATACACAAGGGAGCGGTAGAATATGTAGTTCTTTAAATATAGTTTTACTTTCGGATCTAGGGGGTACTTGTTTCATAATTTTTATTGATTTCTTCTGAAGAATGAATAAATCCAGGGATTTACTAGACATGCCCCATACAGCAATGCCATATTGGATTTGGGAGTGAATGAAGGCAAAATACATTGTTCTCAAAGCTACTAATGAGGTTATTTTTCTAAGAATTCTCAATGCATATATATGACGACTGACTTTGGCTATAATCTTTTCAACATGAACGTTCCAGGATAACGTCGAGTCAATCCAGATACCCAGGAATTTTGTGCATTGAACTTCAGTAACATTTTGATTTAGAACCTGGATCTGAATTGGGATTTGAGATTTAAGATGGTTGAACATTATAAAGACAGTTTTACTAACATTAAGCTGCAATTTGTTGTCTTCTAGCCAGTGCTGGAGACAAACGTTGTTAGCATTAACGCTGCTCTGAAGTTCGATTTGAAAACTTCCCTTGAAGACTTGAAAGAGCACAGATCTCATCCTTGTTGGTTTTCTTGTATGCAGGTTCATCTTTATTTTCTATGTTCTCAAGAAAAGAATCTAGTTTGCAGTTAGTTGTCATGACAATTTCATCTATAATATCTTCCATGAAGAAAAGCTGCCATATTTGTTCCATATGAGAACTAATTTCGCAGGTAGACGTACAGAAACCATGCGTTAGAAGGAATATCTGTCTAGAGGACAGGTAATTTTTACTTACACTATGAGGAACATCAGTCTGTCAGGCAGTGTAGCTCCTACTGAATCATTCGGTGTTATCATGATAATCACGTGAGCGAATAGGCAATGTAATCACATAGAAGACTAATACTTAAACAAGACTCTTTGTGTAGATGAGTATGATAGAAGCATAACCTGCACACTGGTAGCAAAAGACAATAACCATATCCATCTGTGAGAACGATGTTCCGCTCTAAGGGTTAAGCCTACCATTTGAAAAGTTCACTTACATTTTGAAAACACGTGCAATACATCTCCATGAAACATGGTTTATTATGTTGTCATTGTGTATTTGTAACCTTCAATTTTTCACAAATATGTTTGAATAAGTATTAAAATTCTTTGAAATGCAATTTGTTTTAATTGTTTTCTAATTAAAGGCAACAATGGCATTTCATTATGAAATATTCAAGTATCGGTAACTGAAAAAGAATATCTTTTGCTTACATTAAACATTATATCAGTCAGCTTACACAAAATATTCATAGTAAGTTAATAATCTTTCATTCACAGGTCACATTTCTTATTGTTAATATTTCTGGCATAACATTCGAAAGTGTTATTAATCTGTTCAAATACAATAGAGGACAATACAGGACACCTTGTGATATTCCGAGGGACAATATCTTGAGCACCATCTAGCGGCCCAAACTGCTACTACTGAATACAGATGCAGTAACTAGATACAAAGATATCAACCATTTCTATTAGAGAAGCCGAAGTAGCCAACCTCGGCATGTTATGAAAAGGGATATGGTTTTTCTATCTATCTATGGTCCAGAAAAAAATGCTATTTGAAAATAAATGACCTAAAAAATTAAACAAAAACGCAACATTGAAAAAAAAAAAGAAAAAAAGACAGAGAGTTGCTGTTGTCAGCAACCGCTAAGTTGAAATATTTGTGTTTTCATTGATATTTTGAGAACTATTTCGGAAGTTCTGTGTTTTGTTTGATCATTATTATTCTTAAAATTACCATACTTAAACAGTGTTTTGGCCCTTAATGTTTGGTGAATCATTAAAACATTGCAGTTTACAAGTGTTTCGAATATTTTAATTTGCCCCCAAGTTTGCAGGTTGTGCCACCAGGAGTGATGAAAAATCTGTCCCTCATTTTTCCATTGCCAAAGCAGTAGGTGTCCGGTATTATCCTATATTGTATTTGATCTGTTCAATAAACTATGAAGAAGCCAGTGCCATACTTCAGTGTTGGTCAATTAGCTAACACAGGTTCAGTATGCAATTTGATCAAGTATACATTGATAAGCAAATAATGTGGAGATATGTAGTCTAGATACAAATGCACTTAAAATAACAGTTATTCTAACTTTGATTTGCACTAATTTTACTAACAGTAATAATTCACATTTGTCAAATGTTATTCTTTTGTTCTGAACTTGTTGAATAGCAAACATATGGTGCTAATTTAAGGATTAGCTTAAAAAGTAGACAAAGATAATTTTTTAATATTGTTACTGCCATATTTTTCTTTAGATTTCACATAAAGATAAACACTCTCAAGTTTCACTGATTAGTTAGATAATCTTACCAGTCTATTGATCCAAGCATCCAATACACTAGAGGAAAGTAAGAAATTGAGTCCAGGAAGGCAATGTCAGGACGACGTTCTAGCAGTAGAATGATGGGATTAAGAGAAGTCTTTGAACGAAAATGGGCCCTTAATGGAATGATGAAGTTGTAGATACCATTAGATGCATAGTCTGCAGCCAAAATAATTGTTTTGTTCTGCCAATTATACTCTTTGGCATTCCTATAACTGCAATGCTCACACACCTAAAACAAAATGAAACAGTGACTGGGTAATTCCAGTTCTTATTAAACAATATTAAAAATTTTACTTTCTAACAGATTTCTAAATGAACATTGAGAAGTTTATGTAGGTCTATTAAAGATATTTCATTAGAACGGAAGGGATTGAATTAAGGAGTAAAAAGAAATTACAAACTTCTAATCTCTTGTAGGGTTCAGTGTCCATTCATTGCTAAAATCAACACCAGGAATATGCGTCTGGCGTTTTTAGAGTGCAACAGATAGTGAAATTAAAGCAGTGTGAACACGTAAGCGAAAATGAAATTACAAGAATGTGGCAGCTAAATTAAATAACTAGTGAAATGTAATGCATTATGCATAGAGAGATTGAGTAGTTCCTAATACGAAAAATTTTCTAACAAATGTCATTATAATAAGTTTATTTATTTAGAGCATTTCTTAACGGCAAGAGTAATAGAATATAATGGTGTCATAATGTGAACAGAAAGAAGGCATATGAACATAGTTCAAAAGGAAACTTATCTCTATATGTTTACACACACTCCACGAAAATGTATTATGGTGTTTAAGATGTTTACTGGTAAAATGGCAAGCGTCAAGTCCGGTAGACTCTTTTGTATTTTTTTCTTAGTAGGCCTACAATAAATATCATATCATATCATATCATTAGATGTGTGAAAATATGAAAAGTAAACTTTTATATAGTGTAATGTTTTATGTAGTAATGTAACATTTACAGCTGTGGGCACTATTCAAAGTGCAATAACCAAGGGGCCCAGGAACTTGGTGAAACTATTACCACAGTCAAAATATGTTTATGCAGTGCATCAGTCCCATTCAGTTGACCGTGTTCATTACCTGGGCTAAATCAGAGATTGCTTGTAATGTGTTAAAGGAAGGCATCTAGAGGAGAGCAAAAAGAAGAACTGAACTCATTCATTTGTTGAGTGTTTCAATTTTGTTATACTGTACCAGTCTGCTTCATTTTATTTTATTACAACTTTACAGAAATATGAAATTAGTACGTAGATGATGAGTTATACTTCATAGATGAATTTCCTGATATTTGCGATGAACATTATTAAATGGTGGATCAGTCTTTTCTAGCTGGCTCTTTTTTTCGATTAGTATGGTATCTTCTGATTGGTTGTTAGTGCGGTGTGTGCCAGTGATGTTATCATGTCTGGTTTTGCAGCACTGGGTATCATATCTTGTTTGGTTTCAGTCTTTATTTCCTGTTAAAATTGTTTTTATCTAATATAATATTTGAACTCGTGTTTCCTTGTAGATCCAATGCCACCTATTAACAAGCCAGTATTCAATTGTGAAATTAATGTGATCTTGCTTGGTTTGCCATAGCAACCAGGATAAAAAGAGCATCATTGAATAACATTTTGCAATAGAGATCTTATCTTTCTACGTAGGTGGACAGAAGGAAATCATGAAAGCATGCCTGAATGGGAAAACATTGAATGACATGGACGAAACTCACTATGTGGGTTTTTTTTTTGCGCTAGGGAACTCGAATCGGAGGTTTTTTTTTTCCCCGGGTGGCACACTTTAATTGTCAAATGAGCCTTGAAGTCGGGTTTTTAGCTTTTAATCAATTATTTTAATCATTTATGCATGATTTGGTCAAGGTTCATGAATCTGCGGTTCATTTTAATGGCTTCATTTCAAATCAGTATGCCCATATGGCAGCAGAAGATTAGTTTTATTCATTTAATTATTTATGTGTACTTCATAAAACAATATAATTAAGAATAAAATAATTTGTGCTTTGGATTTAAAGAATTCCCTGTAGAATTTCGAAACCACAGGGCTGAGAGTTCTTCCCCATGAAACTCCATCCCTTTCCTTGTAGAACTTCTGATTCCATTGAAAATATGTTGTAGTTAAGATATGCTGAAATAGATTAGAAATGTTCTCTGTATACATAATTATAATATATAGACCCATGTAATACAACATCTTCCACTGGACTCATAATAAACAGGGAAATAATGTCAAAACTTACAAGTAGGTCACAGCACATCCATGGATCCAGTTCACTAAGAAAACTTAAATTAACGGAAGTCTTCCTTACTTAGATGTATTGGTTAACAGGAACAATGATGGAACTATCAGTCACACACTCATATAGGCCTAGACCATATAGACCATAATCTACAAAAGAACTCAAACCATAACCAGGCCAGACACCTGCAGTTAGACCCTTGCAACTATAGCGACTCAAATATCTTCAAGAGGAGATACGACATCTAAACCACTCATTGCATGCAAATGGATAAGTAACCTAGAAAGTTAAGAACTTTACATCCAAGATCTTAAGTAAGAAAGTGTGACCTTCCAGTTCTAATGAATCTGCAACAGAAATGGACATTTCTTTTTTGTAATATGTTAAGAAATGTAACAGACCACATCAGCCAACTACTAATAAGTCATCGAGTAAAAACCATATTTAAGTCTACTCTTTGCTCTCTGTTCTACCAAGGACACACATTGGACCCCTGTCTTCTGCTAATGTATACAAAAATCCCTGCTCTTGCAGCACTGTGTACATTGGCATGTCAAAACACAGTGCATTGACCGGAGGATAAAGTAACATGAGAGGTACTACTGCCTGGGACAGACTAAAAGAATCAGCACTAGCAGAACATGCTTATTCAGGTATGGATCATGACATCTGCTTCAATAAAACTACAAACTTGGTGACAACAAACCATTACTATACTCAACTGCAATGGGAGGCAATAGAAATCCAAAATATAATATTTCAACAGAAGAGGAGGAGGACTGAAACTGAACGAGACATAGTTTAACTGATGAGATAAGACATGAATTATGGGCTTGCACGAGACTACAGAGTTGAAGGAGTAGGTCGAGACAGGCTTCCCACCTGCTCGCCAGATCACAGCAAAATGAAAACATATACCATTACTCACCAGATAAAAGAGAGCTACAATTCTTCAATGTCATCCTTCTCCTCTTGATTTATGAAGCCATGAACATTTGATATGATCTTCCTACTTTCATTTCGTATTACTTTTCTCCCTTCAAATTTTCCACTGCTATTAAATGCATGCTCTATGACAAAACAAACTTATAACAACATGAACAATGTTATTGGAACAATATGAATCGCCCAATCATCTCAGTATGAGAGCATGTAGCAGACTGCCCTCACCACTCCAAAAACTCATATATTGCTATGGCCCATCCTCAAGCCATGATTCTTGTCTCATTTCCCTAGTTATACCTAGTGCTACAAAGCACAGACATGATAACATCACCACCACAGAGCAGAAAATATTGGACCAACTGAAAGAGAGACCCAGTTAGGAAAGACCCAGTTAATCAGGTGCAAGCTACAGTGTGAGTATGCACTCAACTACAGCTGTTACATCAGTCATGAACAAGACTTCTCTGAGTAAACTTTGCCTGAAACATTGCTGCTGATGATACTGCTGCAGATGCAGGCAAAACATCTGGAACTTCATCTCACAGACCATGGCTTCAAAGCCCAGAAAGCACCATATAAAACCATACTGTGAGCAAAATGCTTACATGTGCTCACTAACGTTACATTTTACCTAGCAACCACTCATGGGTTAATACTTAGTCCTGAAAGTTTAAACTTAACAGAACAGTAATATGGATAAGCCATAGATTTTTAATTTTATCCTAAAAAAATATTTGCTTTTGGTGACTGTGAGAGCATGAACCTTCTCTCCACTCCAAGTTTAATTTTCATTTTATAGATTTGCAAACATAACAGGGTGCATTACTTCCACTCCATGGGTCTCAGTAAGTTAACTAAGAAATATTAATTAATATATTAAGGAAGCAGACTTACTTGAGCAAGTTGAAGGCAACACAGAGGCTTTTTTTCTTTGAGCAGGTAGCAGAGAGTTGGGCTCACACCAATGTATGGAGACACAGGCGGAAAGCCCTTCACAATGCTGTAACAAAGTTACAAGTTCATTTATATCAATTAATTAAGTTTGGGTCTAATTATTAAATTATATTTCATACATAAATCATACTTAATAATATTGCCAATATTGTTAAATTTAGTAAACTCATAAAAGCATTTCTATTAATTCAGACATTAATGCTAACAAACAGGTAAGAGTACTTTGTACATTTAATAAAATGCTATCTTTTCCCTACTAAGCTGAAATGCTTAGTGTGTAATATTGGGACTTAAAAAGAACATATCCCTAAAGTCTTCTTTTATATCCAACTGTAGCCTACTAAAATTGTAGTTTTTATGTACTGGAAGTTGTTTCCCCTTTTTAAATTTTTTTCCTACAATTCAAAATAGTTATGCACAGTAATTATGGTTTTAAATTATTAGTAAACTTTTATTTCAGATCTAATAAAGAAGCCCTGCAGTTTACGTAAAACAAAAAATGAAATATTTCCTACAACAGTTCTCAAGCACCTAATCTATAGCAGGCAATACCAGTACCACAATGTTTACAATGCTAAATTGGGTACCCTTGATCTTTGAAATAAAATTTCATCATCTATAAAAAGAATAATGCCCCAAACATAATGATCACTGGAGACCGGGTGTTATGCCAAATGTCTATAAAGATATAGCAAGCAAAGATAATGTTCCCTAATTTTGTTCAATTTATGTGTATAATGCCTAAAAATGCTTATTATCCCATTTTTGAAACAAATAGGCCCTATTTAATCACATTAGAAATGTGAAATGTTTGGTACAGTAACCAACATGGTACTTTATGAATGCTTTGTACTGTCACTCATATTGTAAAAATTTCACTTCATATTCCCTGATGTTTCTGCTGACTTAACTTAACAATTGTTTAGGGTGTGGTGTCTTTTCCCAAAACTTGCATTGTATGTGGTCAGTCAAATTCTTGAAGTAAACGCAATGGCATTATTCACAACCCCATCACCTCTTTAAATTGTCAATCTTGAAATTGATTGATTGATTAACTTCAATCGACTGCAAGTGCATGTGAAGATCGAGTTAAGGATTCCTTGGAGGGACAAAAGGTCACCTTCTACCTAAATTCTCTTAGGTCTATTCATTCAAGAATAGTAGTATTTTGTCCTAGTGGTATCACTGTATTCATTTTGTTTACTTATTTCATGCATTCATTAGTAGGCCTATGTTATCACAATTAAATAAGTGCTGATAATGGGGTCTATTCTAGAAGTGTAGTATCTTTTACAAACCTCATGAGATCTGAAAGTATTTATTATGTCTCAGTATGTGATTTGATTACAATTCATAACAGCTCGTCTACACTTAAAAATGTAATCTATAATCTATTTTAATCTATTTTCTATGTTATTACACGAACACAATGATTAACTGAACATAAAAAAAATGTAACTTAGCTGTTTACAACTGACTTCATCTAGGATTACATCACTTTTGCAATACAGCATTAAATCATATGATTAGTGTGTAAACTTCTAAAATTACAGTACCACACAATAAAATTACAAAAATTATGTTGTAACTTAGTTGGTTTTCTCTCAGTCGCTAAGAAATTATAAATTCAATACCAACACACTCTATTTTCATTTCACTCCCACTTTATGATAACCAAATATTATTACAAAATGCTTATACCAGTATCTAGATAATTTTACACGTTCATATTTTAAATCATTCACCCAAAGCCTCTCTCTCTACTGAAAGTTTAAATACTTACATGTGTTTCATTAACACTCTGTATCTTATATATTACAGCATATTTCATTTAAAATAATTAAAATAGAAGTTTAATTAGTTTATATTTTCTATGCTATTAAAATCAAATACTAAGTACTGGTACTTTTTATATTGTGAACATCATTACAGATTTAAACTGAATTATGCTAAGTAAAAGCATGTATAGCTAGCAAATGTAAGCATACTATTAGAAGCTAATAATTTGTTAGGGAAAGCAAACTTTTGTCAACTAGCATGCAATTACGAATTCATTAACTTTTATATAAAATGCCTATAGCTGATAAATTCATACAAAACTGTAATTAGACCTAACATAAAAAAGAAAGAAAGGAAGGGGAGAAAAACACAATCCTGTGATAACACAGATTGGGAACATGGCTACAAAATCAAATTTTGAATAAGCAAATAGCAAACATATAAATTTGTACAAGTCAGTAATGTTTAAATAATTAATTAATTAACTGCATATGCTATTATTAAGATAGGCTATGAAAATATGTAATCTACAATTTATTAGAAATGCTAAAATCAGTGCTAGTTTGTATATACAAGTATTGATATTATTAAGAGATTATAAACAATTATTGCAGTCAGATCTTACCTCTTTCCCGAGAAATAGAAGCTATAAGAAAATTATCATCACTTCCCTCAAGAACAAAAATCGTAGGGCCTACTCAACTAATTCTATTAAACAATTTAAGCAAAATTTCCAAATATTGCTGTTAACAACAGGCATAAAACTAATTCTAAACTAGATTTCAATATCGTTCTTCACTAGAAATAATTTCAAATAATTTTAAATTAATTTTATGTTCACAATGCATGCGTATTCATATCACAAGGGAGAAACTTATACTATCTAAAAACTGTACTTGTTTGTTTGCTATCTGTTAAGGAATAAGGTGTTTAATAAGTGGAATTATTTGATAAAATAAACAGTTTATTAGACAACAAATTAAATATAGCGATATTTTAAAAGCTTCTGCATTACCAGTTAGCAGTTGTGCTCACAAGCTAATATGGATCTGTGGTTCAGTAGGACAATATGCTTGACAGCCCACTAATGTAAACCTGAATAATGACTTATCTTCCACTCAGATTTCCTTCCTACTAAATGTCATTTTTCAGACAGCTCGAAAAGTAAAAGTTGCACATTATCACACTAGTGCTACACAATTCTTATCTTATGGTGATTGCAAAAGTTGTTATATTTGGTGGGTGAAAAGCATTTTCACAATGGCAACAGTGTACAATAAAATCAGTAACAGCTGTCAGCTGTCTGCGTCCTGCAACATGGTTGGTTCTACGGTGCATGATCATTACAATAATATTTATTATTATTTCACAAATGTTAACAGCTGTCTAAAAATAGTGTATGATACATGTGGTAAAATTTTATTTTGTTCTTAGGCCTACCTACTCACAAAATAAAATCCTTCTTCTAGCCCTTGTATCATAAATACCAGTAACTAAATTTTAGAGTTTTTTTTATTTTATTTACTTTTTAATTTTTTTTAAATGAGAGAACGAAGTATTCTGAATGGCATGTGATATGTGGCATTTAAAATTAACCTAAACTGTATTAGAGTATGAAGTAATACAGTGTAGGTTATTGGTATAATGAAAACAAAAATCTAAGAAAAGGAATCTTAAAAATGTTGTAAGAACGGATTATGTTATTAGGGGTTCAGCTATATTTTGCAATTGATCTCGAGAATGTAAAAATATTGTTTAATAAGTGCAGGCCTACCTTTCTTTATACAAAATAATCAGATTTTTACAGGACACCAATATACATCGCTGGCATTAATTTAAAGCATCTAACACTACCCAATTTGCCCAACCAACACAATGAATTCGGTAGTGTGTGGTCAGTTGTACAACCAAACCAACTGTCAGGTTGGTTGGAATGGATGAAAGCATCCAATTTCATTCAACTTCTGTTTCCCCCACCACTCTACCCAACAAACTGTGTAGTGTATAGCGTTGTCAAGACAACCAGTTCACAAAATTCAGTTCATTCTTTGTTTGCAAGTATGATACACAACTGTGTTGCTTGTGCAGTAGGCATTACAATGTGAAGATAATAAAGAATAATAATATCTAGTTGCTAGAGTGCTACAAATGTTACAGGCGTCTGTGAGACATGGCAAACAATATTGCTTTAAAAATGAGTAATATTGTAAAATACATTATGTAGCACATTTATTCTCAACTTGGGATATTAATTGTGCCTAAGGCTTTCGGATTTTACAACTATCATCAGGGCATATTAATTTTAAGTCACTATTTAAGATGAATAAAACTATTCTACTACTGGTGCCTGTAATTAAAATCACTACAAACTTAAAATGTTCTTAAAACAGCAGGAAAATTCACTTCTTCAATCTTCTTCTATTGATGATGTGGTTTTAAACAGTAAAATTATGAAATTATTTTATTGGTCCAACTAAATGGTACCTGTTCGCGCAAGCTACAGGTTTTACTAGCATTTTTCTACGTGTCTAGTTAGTCGTTCTATTCAAACTCTCCGCTAAATCTATTTCCGCTGAGTCAGTTATTGCAGCAGAGTGATATAAGTTATTTCCGCCTTTTCTCTGGTCTCCCGCCTCAGCAGGTGTTAGCTTATGATGCCTCATGCATACATTACAGCGTCATGTAAAGTTAGTTAGAAGCCAGCATCCACATGAGACAGTCTATGTTGGATCGCTCTCCAGATTCACGCCATTTGTAGACAGTAGCCACAGCGGTTTTGCTATTAAATCGCGAATAAATACATAATACTTACAGATACAAGTATTATCGTGTGCGAGTATTTAATCTGCACTAGTTACAGTAGATTCATCATTATCGGCTTCTTAGATTCTTCTAAAAGCTCGTGTATTAGTTCGAGTGTATTGTGCAACCCACGCATTCACAGTAAATCAGCTATACAGTGTATTATTCTCCAGATATCAGTGTTAATCTATTCTAAACGGAACACAGCAATTATTACGAGTATTTTGATATAATAATTATTACTCGCAATAAATACAGAGCATTTATTCGCCACGTGACCAGTTTTCCCGCCAAGTGTATTACATTGAATATTGCAAGTGTAGCAATCAGATTTCAGCCTATATTTCATTTAATATTCTTAATTTAGTGCAGTGCATTATTTAACCTACATCGTGTGAATAAAGAGTTACATTGTATTGTTACATGAATAGGTTTTTATTCCAGTTGCATTCGAGGATCCCTGAATCCAACGACCTGAGTTCTATAAGTCCTTCTTGCTCTCCCAGAGTGCCTGTATCTTTCTTACGGGCTGGTCCTCCTACTACCAGAGATTTTATTTTACATTCTACCTCATATTTTGCTCCTCTCCGGTATCCTACATTTAATGGTCCTCCGGGCCGGATGTAATTTGGATAAGTCTTGAACTCTCACACATGTACGGTTTCGCTTCTCGGAAACTCCAAACGCGACCTATTCCAGTTATCGGTCTTCTGCGACGGTCAACAAAGAATTCCACCATCTCTGATTCTTGGCCCATGGTATCTTCTAGTTGGCAGTGCCAGAAACTCTAATTAGCAAACACAAGATTCCAGTTCACAACGATCATCAAGTTGGCAGTGCCCAAGTCACTCCAATCAGAAGTAGAACTACAAGACGTCAGTCTACAAGTTCAGTCAAAGCTGCAGTGTGCAGTACTTTAAGCTGGCGGTGACTAGCAGAACAACAACAGCAAGATTCTTCAGAAGAAGACATCACAACATTCAGCTTCTATAAGTATTTCATTTCACATCCAACATGGAAAAGGAAGTTCGAGCTTTAATTAAACGCAGAGCTATCATAAAACGCGAGCTTACTTTTCTACAGAAGTCGTGTGATACTGCAAACGAAGAAACAGATGTGTTTCTACTAAAGGTGAAGTTCGACAAATTGAATGAAGTATGGAACAAGTATGACATTGTTCAAACACAAATAGAATCTCTTGTGGAAGCAGAATAAGATTTTGATGAACATGCAGAACACAAGGAAGCTATGATGAATGGTTACTTCGAGTTAAAGGCTAAACTCAGTGCTATCATATGTCATCATGAGCAAGTGCACAGTTCAAGTTCTCATCACAGTGATACATCACCTCACACCTCACATTCTTGCAATGTGCAAAGCAGAGTCATCCCTCTTCCTACCTTAGAATTACCCACCTTCGATGGAGATGTTACAAAGTTCAAACACTACCATGATACGTTTACTAGCCTTATTGTAAATAATGAATCACTAGGCCCAATTCAGAAATACCATTATCTCCTAGCGGCGCTTCAGCAGCAAGCTCACGTGCTCGTTGAAAATCTTCCTGTGACAAGTGACAATTTCCCAGTAGCATGGAAATTGATTTGTGATCGCTACAATAACACAAGATTAATAGCCACATCACATGTTCAGCAATTGTTATCATTACCAGAAATGAAAACAGATAGTGTAACAGAACTCAGGAACCTTCTTAACAGTTTTCAGAGCAACCTAAACGCAGTAGAAGCTCTATCTCTAGAAGTTCCGCTACATGAAGTTCTCCTAACGCAGCTTCTGTTAAATAATCTAACAGACAGCACTCGCAAAGAATTTGAGAGTAAAATCGACTCGCAGCATTTTACGTCTCTACAAGAGCTCATAACTTTCCTAGAATCTAAAGCACACACATTAGAGATTCTAGCGACTTCTAGCAACATGTTCAGCCCATCACCTACAAGAAAGGTTGAGCTGCGAACACAACAACACATTGTCCATGAATCACGACAGTCGTATGGAGGTGCAAACAGCCTGTCTTGTGCCTATTGTCAAGAAAATCACAAGCTTTACCATTGTGATGAATTTCGACAGATTCCAGTCAACGAGCGACGGAATTTCGTCAAGTCACAGCATCTCTGTGTAAACTGCTTCTCATCGAATCATCAGTTACACCAATGCAATCTAGAATCATTTTGTAAATGTGGAGAATCAGTTCATAGTCAACTCTTGCATGGTGACATGAATAGGGTTTCTTCCCTGTCTACTACAGATGAAGGGCCACAAATGCATTCCTTTGTGGTAACAAGTAAATATAAACAACGGCAAGTTTGTCTACTGTGTAAACAAAACCACGCTTTACACAAATGCAGCAAATTTCGCAAATTCACAGTACAGCAGCGATGGAGCTATGTATGATCCAAGAAGCTATGCGTTAATTGCTTCTCGTCTGAACACAAAGTACAACAGTGTTCTCTGCCTTCTTATTGCAATTGTAATTCAACACAGCAAGTTATTACATTTCATACATAAGCAAGGAAAATCAACAGCCTACTCATTGACATGCATTGATGTCAGTCGAAGTAAACAGAATTCTTCATGTCACAGCAATTCTAAAGCAGTTAGAATTCGCAGCAACTCAAGCAAGGCATCTCGTCACAAGCAGAGTCAACGCTTCGAGAGAAACAGGCCCAGTGCAGCGGTCAAACCTTTTCGCAACAACTACGCTTCCTTCAAGAATAGGAACGAACAGTTGAATACATCCCTTCACAATGAATCTTTAAACAAGCAAGAAAGGTTTAGAACAAGTGACAGTGGAAACTCAAAGTGTAAAGTAGATCCATTCTACAGAGTTTTAACTTATCACAACCACAGCCAGCAGTGTTTGTCTTAGTCAAGATAGTGAAAAGCTATTTACATGCATCATCTGTATATATCACAAGTATCAAGTAAAAGAAAGGTCGTTTTATTAAGACATCTTACAATCAGCCAACACATTACAGTTCAATGTTTAAAAACGGTCTTTCTCCAGGATGTCAAATCCAGTGATACTAGCCTAATATCATCAGCTATGCCCTGAATGGTATACAGAAATCATCATGCATTTCTCTAATAAGTTCTACAGCTTAGCATTTCTACAAATTGTGTTTCAACAAGCATCATGATTTTCTTCACTACATTTGTTCCTGCTCCAGCGGTTATGTACAAGTCGAAGCTTCTTCACTTATGGATACATCATCTTCTTGGAGTCCAGTCATCATTCGCATAGACCTTCACAGCCTTACGTGTGTTGCCAGTCTAGTAGTGTAGAGTCAGTGCTTTCCAGTGTTACATGCAAAAGTGTATTTTAGTCATTATAGCTTGCACTCCAATTATGTTCTTTATTTGAAGTGATACTTCAAGGCGGCGGAGTATGTTCTCGCAAGCTACAGGTTTTACTAGCATTTTTCTACGTGTCTAGTTAGTCGTTCTATTCAAACTCTCCGCTATATCTATTTCCGCTGTGTCAGTTATTGCAGCGGAGTGATATAAGTTATTTCCGCCTTTTCTCTGGTCTCCCGCCTCAGCAGGTCTAGCTTATGACGCCTCGTGCATACATTACAGCGTCATGTAAAGTTAGTTAGAAGCCAGCATCCACATGAGACAGTCTATGTTGGATCGCTCTCCAGATTCGCGCCATTTGTAGACAATAGCCACAGCGGTTTTGCTATTAAATCGCGAATAAATGCATAATACTTACAGATACAAGTATTATCGTGTGCGAGTATTTAATCTACACTAGTTACAGTAGATTCATCATTATCAGCTTCTTAGATTCTTCTAAAAGCTCGTGTATTAGTTCGAGTGTATTGTGCAACCCACGCGTTCACAGTAAATCAGCTATACAGTGTATTATTCTCCAGATATCAGTGTTAATCCATTCTAAACGGAACACAGCAATTATTACGAGTATTTTGATATAATAATTATTACTGGCAATAAAGACAGAACATTTATTCGCCACGTGACCAGTTTTCCCGCCAAGTGCATTACCTTGAATATTGTAAGTGTAGCAATCAGATTTCAGCCTATATTTCATTTAATATTTTTCATTTAGTGCAATGCATTATTTAACCTACCGGTACATCGTGTGAATAAAGAGTTACATTGTATTGTTACATGAATAGGATTTTATTCCAGTTGCATTCGAGGATCCCTGAATCCAACGACCTGAGTTCTATAAGTCCTTCTTGCTCTCCCAGAGTGCCTGTATCTTTCTTACGGGCTGGTCCTCCTACTACCAGAGATTTTATTTTACATTCTACCTCACATTTTGCTCCTCTCTCTCCGGAATTAGTCCGATATCCTACAGTACCGTACCCAACATTCTGCAAAAATGAGGCCGATAAGATTGCTGAAAATATTCCAAAAATATACAGTGTTTTCCTGATTCTGGTAGAGCTGTTAGGACTAATAATAAAAAAATTATAGATATGATAGCGTTAGAGGTTTCCAGGACTATTGGAGGTAAAACAAACAATTTTATGACTCTGTAATTCTTTCCCTTCGCCAAAAATCTGAGTCCTACCTTTCTTCTGCACCTACAGATCCTATCAGAATAGGCCTAGTTATGAATTTATGTAATTTCAAACAAAAATGTTTTGCCATACTGATGGAATTGACAGAAGTTCTTGCACATAAAATAAACAACATAAATTGTATCTAAATCTGTCAATAAAATTTGTAACTTAGTAAGAAACAACTTTTTTTGCTAACATTTTCCCATTTCGTTTCCCCAAACATTAAAAAATGTAAGAAATTGGGCATCTCAAGTGCAACTATTAGAGTTAGACTGATAGTCCTAAAAACAACATAGTAATTAAATGACACCATTTATATATGGCACTTAACAAGTTTATTATTATTATTATTATTATTATTATTATTATTATTATTATTATTATTATTATTATTTTTTTTTTTTAAATGTTTGATGTTAAGTGTTTTGTTGGTTTCAATATTTTCTGATTCAGAAACTGTATTATTTTTTTAACATTCTTTCTGCTCAGGGCAGATTGCTTTTAAGACAAAGGATACGAGAGCAATTATTTTTCTACACAAAAATTACATAAACTTGCAGTTAAGTTAACTTGCAGGTACAGTAAATGAAGTAAACCCTTAAGTAAAAAAAAAAATTACAGCTTAATTTGTGTTATTATACAGGAGGTTCCTCGATATATATTTGGAGGCCTTAAGTGACAACGCACTTTAAGATACAAATCTTTTGGCACTAAGAAATGTTTACAAAAATTTTAAAAGAACTTGGGTACTGTACCCCTAATACCAATCATTAAACCCATGATTTCTACATTTTTCAAACAGTATTTTTTCCTTTTGAAATATATGATAGTTAGTTCTTATATCTGTCTAGTTATATTATGAACTGCTGTAGGTTGTTTTTTGTCAGCTTCATAGTGGACAGTGAAGTATATTATAAATTTATTTATTTTATTTATTTCTTTGTTAACCTTTATTTATTAACCTTGTAATTTATTTTAGCATAACTTAGTCATGTTCATATGTTTCTCTTTCAAATTAAGGAGTCATTCAAAATAAGAATAAAATATGTAGTTTGTCTTGGATTACAAAATTTGCTGTTAAGGCATATCCAAGCCATGCAATGGGATGACATGCATACACTCAGTGGCGTAGGAAGGGGGGTGTGGGGGATGCGGGCCGCCCCGGGTGCCATCACCCGAGGGGTGACAAAATAAAAATGTGTTTTTGTAAGTAAAAAATCGCTCAAGAGAATTTAAAGAAAATAATAATATTTTTTAAAACAATTAAATAAGCTTAACAACTTTCTACAAGTCAACATGCGTATTGAAACTTCTTTTAGTTTTAAATTATGTCAACAAAGGTAATAAAACGCGGCTGAACAGGCCACTGTGTTGATACGAACAATAACATTATGGTCAGGGGAGGGGTGTTTATTTCTGTCAATGCTTGTCTCTGCAGTTTTATTAATTTAAATGAGACTTCAACAATTGGTGATATTTTATAACACTTAAGCCGCAACCTCGGCGTAGAGATATGGCGACCCCACCGCCCATTGGTTTACCAATGCAAGCAGCCACCCGAGTATTGGCGGGAAAACCATAACTATTGATTAGGGGAGGAAATGCCCCTAATCCTCCTCAAGATCTGAGGCAGCAGGTCCGGATGCCAGGATGGCAGCCCCATCACCGGACTCAGAAGCTGTAGGCTGATAACCTGCTCTTCCTAAATCCCCTCTTATCAAAGAAACCAAGATAAAAGTAAGCCGGAATGCTCTAAAGTTGACGACCCTTGGCTTGAAACATGGTACTCGAATTGGCTTTTGGAATGTACAAACAATGTGGGAAACAGGTAAACTTGCACAAATAGAGGCAGAGATGTCAAAATATAAACTTTCAATTCTTGGGATAAGTGAAGCACGATGGAACTCCTTTGGTGAATTTAGAAACACAAACGGTAATACCCTCTTATACTCTGGAAGAGAAGAGGAACATGATGCCCATAGAGAAGGAGTAGCAATTCTACTAGATAAAGAAGTACGGAAAAGTTTGCTGAATGGCAGCCATTATCCAATAGGATATTAACTGTTAGACTGAAAACCAAAGTAAGACCTGTTACAATTGTACAGTGCTATGCACCTACTGAAATTGCCGATGAAGATGACAAAGATAAGTTCTATGGACAACTAAATATAACCTTAAAAAGTATCCAAAAGCGTGATATTATAATGATGATGGGTGACTTTAACGCTCAACTAGGAGGGGACAATCAAGGAATTGAAATGGTGATGGGTAAACACGGTTTAGGGGTGTTGAACGATAATGGAACTCGTTTTATGGAACTGTGTGGTGGATATGAATTGGTTATAGGTGGCACTATTTTTCCACACAATAACTGCCACAAAGTATCATGGGTGTCACCTGATTTGATAACTCAAAATCAGATAGATCACTTTGCCATCAGCCGTAAGTTCAGATCCTCTTTATTAGATGTTCGTAATAAAAGAGGAGCAGATGTCAGCAGCGATCACCACCTTATGGTGGCTAAAATAAGACTAAAAATCGCAAGAGTGAAAGAGCAAGCAATTAAAGCCAGCCAGAAGTATGATATTAATAAATTACAAGATAATGAAATTAAAGCACAGTTCCTTCTTGAACTAAAAAATCGTTTCACCCCTCTGCTAGAAGCACAAGATCAATCAGAAAACGAAACGGACCTAAATATCGATCAAAATTGGGATAAGATTAAAGATGGATTAAATGCAGTGGGCAAAGAGGTAATTGGTTATAAACAGAAATATAAGAAACCTTGGATTTCCTCGGAGTCCTTGGATCAAATCGAACAAAGAAAGCAACTTAAAAACACATTAAACATGGCAAAGACTAGAATGAGGAAAGAAATTGCAAGTAACCAATATAGACAAAAAAATAAAGAGGTGAAAAAGAACCTAAAGAAGGATAAAAGAGTATGGATTGAAAACTTGGCAAATGAAGCACAGGAAGCTGCAAATAATAATAATAATACTAAAGAACTATATAGAATAACTAGAGTTTTAGCGAAGAAACCCTTTTTATCTAATATACCAATTAAAGATAAAAATGGAAATGTTTTAATAAATGAAGCTGACCAGCTTGAAAGATGGCGCGCACATTTTAAACTGATTTTAAATGATGACGAGCAAAATGGGAATGAGAGAAATATTGATGTTTTGACAGAAGGAGCTGCAGGCAGCTTACCGTAAATATTAACATAAATCCCATAAATAAGAATGAAATTAAACAAGCAATTAAAGAAACCAAAAGCGGCAAAGCTACTGGCTTTGACAATATAAATGCAGAGATGCTGAAAGCTGATTTAGATCTTGCCGGGGACATTTTATGTCCTCTTTTTCAAGATATATGGGTAAAAGAGAAGATACCAAAAGAGTGGGGTAAAGGAGTAATTATTAAAATACCCAAAAAAGGTGACATGGCCAGCTGTGATAACTGGCGGGGCATAACTCTATTATCCACTCCAAGTAAAGTTTTCACCAAAATCATTTTGAATAGAATCAAGGATGCGGTAGAAACCAAACTAAGGAAGACACAATATGGCTTTAGACCAGGAAAATCTTGTACTGATATCATTAACACATTGAGAATTATAATGGAGCAATCCACCGAATGGAACAACCCGCTGTATTTGATATTTATTGACTTCGTCAAGGCCTTCGATTCACTAAATAGAGAAAACAAGGTTAAGCAAGATTGGAATCCCAAGTAAAATCATAAATATTGTCAAAGAAATCTATAATAATACTAGTTGCTGTGTGTCACATAATGGAAGACTCTCTGCCCCTCTTACTACTAATAGAGGAGTTAAACAGGGGTGTCTGCTGTCCCCACTCCTTTTTATTTTGGTTATGGACGATATAATGAATGGTGTAAGTAGTAGCAGGCGCCGTGGTATACAATGGGGGTTGAATGCGGGACTAGAAAGTCTAGAATACGCTGATGATGTTTGTCTACTAGCCCACAGATTTTCAGATATAAACGGCAAACTTCAAGACCTATATAATCTTGCAGCCAGTGCTGGACTGGAAGTAAACAAGCATAAAACGAAAGAAATGAGAATAAATAACAGAGTTGACGCTGATCTTATGTTAGAAGGAGAAAGAATAGAAGGCATAAATGAATTCATATATCTGGGTAGTATAATCAATGTGAAAGGTGGTTCGGATGAAGATGTTGATGCCAGAATAAAGAAAGCAAGATATGCCTTCATTCAACTGAAATCCATCTGGCGATCAAAGCAAATTTCCTTAAGACTTAAATTAAGATTATTTAATTCCTACGTAAAATCAATTTTATTTTATGGCTGTGAAACATGGAAGGCAACAAAGCAAATTGAAAGGAAATTGCAAGTATTCATAAACCGCTGTTTGAGAAGCATCATGGGTATATGGTGGCCGGAGGTCATAACAAACAAAGAACTGTGGGAAAGAACAGATCAGCACGAAATTTCTAAAGAAATTAAATTCAGAAAGTGGAAATGGATTGGGCATGTATTGAGAAGAGAGAACGACAACATAACAAAAATGGCATTCTATTGGAACCCTCAAGGATCGAGCAGACGAATAGGAAGGCCTAGGACAACATGGTGTAGCACGATTAGAAAGGAAGCTGCACAGGCAGGGAAAAGCTGGAATGAAATTAAAGCCCTGGCAAGCAACAGAGTCCGATGGCGTGCTTTTATTAAGGCCCTATGCTTCCCTGTGGAGTAACCAGGACTACTACTACTACTACTACTAAGCCACAACCAATTCTACCCGTGGCGGCAGTCATAACTTTGACGAAAATAAACTAGCAATGTGAGTTGACTCTGAAGTCTCCTTTAATCTAGATTTTGAACTGTGATGTGCGCATATGTAAGAATAGATTATTAATAATACAGTTCCGTAAAATAGTTACATTACTTGTTTATGAAATTTATTAGGATCAACCTAAAAAAATGATGTATAATTCACATAACTTCCTCTGCCCAAATAAAAGTTATCCTCCCTTTAAAAATAAGAGAAAGTTGTTGCCTATCTTCGTGTCACATCCCCGAAAGGTACCTAACCCAAATACAAAATTTTGTTTTCCTACGATTTTCCATTGCAGGGGCCGTATTGCAAAGAGCCCGTATTCAGAGTGGGTGGCTTATAACTACCCTTCAGAGAATTATTTCGAAAAAGTGTTTCAAATAAAAGTTTTTGCTCTGTAAGCAACCCACGTGCAAAATTTAAAGAATATTGTTAGAGCCGTTTTCGAGAAAACTTTCTTTATGTAAAAATAAGTAAAACTTGTCTCCAATCTTCGGTTCACATCTTGAAAGGTATCTGACATAAATACAATTTTTTTTCCTTTTATCAAAATTCATCTTGCCAAAATTCGAGATTTCACTTGGAAAACAAAATATAAAAAAATCACTCAAAAAATAAAAGTTTGTACAATTTTGGGAGTTTGTTTTGGCCTAGATGTTCGCTTTATTAACGGTAAAACCTACAGTCTGTCGCTCACGAAAACAATATTGGCTATATCTGCCTGTCTATAACATACTTTAGATTAATAATAATAATGATGATAATAATAGCATTTATTATCGTTTAACAGTACAATGTATAATGTACTGCATAATATGCTTGATATGTATGTCTTTCCTTCTAACAAAATTGGCTGAAAGAGGTTAACTATGAGAATATTATAGGAGAAAAATATTTTTCTCCTATAATATTCTCATGTAGTGTCCAACAGAGACAATAATCTGTGGCTCATGAATGCTTATATATCTATAGGTTAACTATGTCTTATATGCACAATTGGTAGCACTGGTCACAATATGGTAACTCGAATCGATTCATAGATGGTTGATTCATAGTATACCTTGATTTCGGAGCTTAGTTTTGTTTCTATATAACAAAGTAATTATTACTAATTTTGCATAATCCGTTGAGTTTACGAGTTACATCAGATAAATTCGTTGCAGCTGCATCCATCGATAAACCCTTAAACTCTCGTGGGATTACCTTTGACTATCCAAAAAGTAACACTTGGAACTGTTCCATCTCTTAATAATTTAAATGGGGGGGGACAAGAAATTTTCCTCACCGGGTACCACCTAAGCTTGCTACGCCACTGCATACACTCCTAGAATACAACCTGTAGGTCTACTGATAAAGTGGGTAGTGTAGCCATGCATCCAACTGGTTGTCCTGATCATCAGACCTGACAAGTTGGATAGTGTGTGGCCAGCTTTAACAGGAAAATTTTAGAATAAAGTTCATAATTTTTAAGCTTTGATTTTTTTAAAAATTGCAGATTACCATCCATCCTTTATAGGCCAACTAAATTTCCTAAACTATACACTGTCTCAACCTTAAAAGACTATAGAGTTAAATGTAGTATTTGCATCTCACTTGCACTCATACATTCTGCAATTAGCTTTGTCCTTTTCTATCCTGCCAATGTTGCCAATTTAAAAAAAAATTCAGAGTTGTAAATGTAATAATGTGATTGCATGGTCTTAAAGAGAATTTTCCACTCTTTCTGATGTCAATTGTGAAACCATAATATGAGACCTATTTTCCACAATAACTTTATTTTGGCAGAAGTCTGTATTTCTTCAGAGAAATAACTTATTATCACATAGGGCTCGGATTTGAAGATGGGGCCCCTAATTCTAGATATTGGGGGGGAGCAGAAATAAGCTTGCCCCCCCCCCCCAAATCTGCACCCATGTTTTTAAGTTGTGTGTTTAACATTAGGTTCAACTGGTAATCTTGATCCTGCGTTATGTGCCATACTTCCTTTGATCCTGTTAACATTTTTAGTATTTCTTCTTAAGTTCCTAACCATATCTGGGTGAATGGTCGAACAAGACAATCAAATTTACTTCCACTAAAACATGTGTACTTGTCACAACAAAATACTGTACTACAAATTAAAAAAGATATAAGGGAACATGAGAGACATCTGTCATCTATATCTACCATGTTATACAGGTTAGGCACTCATTGGTGGCTATTTTAATTAATATAGTTTTAAAATACACCAAACTGACAATTTCCATAACTGCAAGGCTCTCACGTGGATTGTTAAAAAAGGGACAACTTTAAATTCTTCCATCAAAGATAGCAAAATGAAATTTCATTGATGAGTGATCTGGAACCCCTTGTTGTACGGTATCTGGAGTCATATTTTAAATCCCTGAATTATTGCCATATAAACAATTTATTTCATTTTTCACTTTAAGGAATCCCACGAATATTAACACTGTACTGACTTTCTAATACCGTATTTCTAAACAGGTAAATTAAATATACGGTAACTCGATACACAGGAAGAGAGAAGTCTGTTTTAACAAGATTGTGAACTTGAAATAAGTTGACAGCAGGGAAGCAAACGTTCATAATCAACCATTAAAATAGGTAAAATTTAAATTGGCATAGACCTTCGCATTCTTGGTAAAGCAGAAGGACTATAATGAATGATTTGGAAAAATTTAACTTCTGCTTTCAATTTCTTACAAAATTTTGGTCATTATTTCACTGCCCTATGTTGAACAATTACATTCGTTTGTTGATTTTCATATGAGCATCTAAATTACCATCAATGCTAAATTTATACTACTATTTTTTTACCATAAATAAATGTCTAAGCTCTGAGGTTTTAGAATGCCTTGTAATTGATCGAAATAAATACTCTACCTTGGCAACATTCAGCTGTTAGTTGTACCATGCAGAATGGATGTGACAAGAAGTGAGCAGCCGTTTTTCAAGAGAGAAATGCCAGAGAATGACCTAGGTAGCTAGGGAATAGTGCCCTTCCGTAATGGATCTTTGAGGATTTATAGGGTGCGTATATGTTCTTTCAAGTTCCAACTACTGCTTAAAAAAATGATTGCATTAATTACTTTAACCCAGATAATGCTGACGTCCTTCCAAAAGGATGCGAACAGCAGTAGGTAACATGTTTATTTTCCGAAAGTTCTTCAATTACTCGCCCAAGTGCAGTACCATATTTCGTAACTAATTGTTATGTTATTTTAGTCTTCATTGTTGAGAGGTTAGTAGTGATATTCAGCTGTGAAGTTACGTTTCTAACAAAATGGAATATGTCGAAGACCTCCGGATAGTTGGGTATGTATTCTATGTTTCTTCTTATTCTTTTGTTGCAAATTTTTATTCATTTATTGCCTTCAAAATCTTCTTGATCATAGTGATTCACCAAACAAACATTACGAACAATATTGTAGGCCCCACAGTCGACTTTCGTAACGCTTCCTTCCAGAAGGACGTCAGCGCAATGGGAGCATAAAAATTTGTTTGTGAAATTCTTTTGAAGCATAATACCTGGTGTTTCATTATTGTAAAAAAATATCTGTAAGTAAATATTAACAGGAAGATGACGTGAATATATCTTTCTTTGTGTCAAACTAACAGTCCCACGAGTTTTTTTCGATGATGACGTAGTAAATTTGCTGGTGACATATACAAATCAGTACGCCGCAAAAAGAAATAGGCTTGGAGACCATTCTAAAGAAGAGATGAAGTGTTTCATAGCCTTTATTGAGTGGTTATGTCGACCTGCCACAGAAAGATAACTTATATATTGGGAAAAGTCACCAAATGCCCATAACATATTGATTTCCGAAACTATGGCAAGGGATCGATTCCGATTTATAATGTGGAAGTACCTTTAGGTGATCGATTTGCTAAAGTACGGCCACTAATAGGTAAAATAAAAGAGAAATATGTAGAGTACATTTCACATATTCAAAACAACTCCATAGATGAGAGCATGGTACCTTACTATGGTAAACATAGGCCTAGTGCAAAACAATTCATCCATGGAAAGCCAATTAGGTATGGCTATGAGTTCTGGTGTGATGAACCTAGTTTTGGGTACCTAAGCTGGTTCGGGCCATATCAAGAAGCTGGTACATTACCTGATAAATATGCTGAAAATAGACTTCGATATGCTGACTTATATTCACAAGCTGGAACAATTGTCCTATAGAGTGTATTTTGGCAATTTCTTTACCTCAATAGGAATTTGCATAAGAGAGGAATTGAAGCCACAGCGGCAATAAGAGCCAATAGAATTGGGAAAGAGTGCGATATGACCAACAGTGATGAAGAAAACACCACGGGGTACATACGACTTCAGGTCTGATGACACAAGCAACATCCTCGTTACTAGATGGAATGATGATAGTGTGGTGAATGTGGCTACTAACTTTGATAGAGTTTTACCAACTCGCCAGGTATCTCGCTACTCACAAAAGCCAAAAAAGCGAATCCACAGTCATCCACAACTATAATACACACATGGGAGGCTTTGACAGAGCTGACCAAAACATTTCTTTGCACCGTGTATCAATCAGAGGCAATAAATGGTATTTCCCTAACGTTGCGCTGTTGTGGAACAAAATGTGTGGCAACTTTACCGGCAAGATGGCGGTAAATTAGATCATCTTTACTTTCGCCGAAGACTAGTCAATACTATTTTGGAGTCAAATAGAAGAGTGGTTTCTTCAAGAGGACGGCCATCGGGTCCATCAAAGGCTCATTCTCGGTTAGACAAATTGGAGCATTATGTTGTGTTACAGGAAATTAAAAAAACAGCTCCATTGCCGACAATGCCACAAGAAAGCTACAACTCAGTGCGTGAAATGTGTTTTGTCACTTCGTGTAACATGTTTCGTTGCTTATCACACAAAGCAAAATGAATAACAACAATAAAGTACTCGAAGAAGTGTATTTAATTATTTTCAGTGATTGGTAAATTTCAATGTGCTGACGTCCTTCCAGGAGCATGGGCATTATTTCAGGAAGTATGTAAGTTACAAGAATAAATCACATTACTGTATGAATCTTTAGTTAAAATGAAGTGTTTTATGCAATTTAATAAAATAAAACGTGTTAAAAATAATTCCGCGCTATCTGGGTTAATGATGAAATTTTTTACTTTAGTTTTTTAAGTTGGAATAGTTGAATTAAAATACTCTCTATAACGCACTTTATTTACCTTGGTAAACTTCTGGATGGCCATTTCGCAGGTGGTGTTCCTGCATCATCAAAGAATGAATTTTTAAGTTGGCTTTTTTCATTTATTAGCACATGCCTTATTTAAGGCATTATTATTTAATAAATTGACTTAGCTTGATGGTGGCATGTATGGATATTTATGGGTGTCTGTTTCTACCCTAAACTACATATAGTACCCATAATCTGCATTA
This sequence comes from Ectobius pallidus, assembly GCA_964059195.1. Classification (NCBI taxonomy): domain Eukaryota; kingdom Metazoa; phylum Arthropoda; class Insecta; order Blattodea; family Ectobiidae; genus Ectobius; species Ectobius pallidus. Next base: position 51,378,672 of record CAXKWD010000012.1, on the reverse strand, counting down.
TTCATACATTTCATACCCTGCCCTTTCTTCATTTATACACAAGAGTCTCAGAGAATAAATGGTGGGGTTTCATAGGGTTCCTTTGAAATCAACTTGTATTAACTTATATGTAATGAATTGAAAAGTGCTTTTAATTTGTTATTCAATAACTTAAACAGCTTGCTTTCAGGAGTTTATTTGTTGTCATAAAAGTCATTGTTGCTAAATGTATCATTTTGCATTATCGAACACAGGCTTGAGCTATGTTACAAAGTCATCCACCATCTCTGTAAATATTATGTACTATAACAGTAAAAGCTGCATGTGTCTTTGATTAGCAGAACACAAATCTGTGATCATGGTACATAGGCAATTCAGATGCGAGTAGCCTACAACAAAGGATCTCCACATGGGAATAGTTGAATTAAAGAGACCGCAGTGTGCAAAAAGGAAAGCACAAAACATCAGAAAGAGATGGTGAAAGAAGCAGAGAGTCCTGTGTTCAAATTTTCAGTAGTCTACTTCACACTGCATTTGGGTCTTCCTAAGTCAATGTCGTATGACATAATGCAGAAGAGATTGAACCTACATCTACACTGAAAGAATTAGGAATATTGACCACCTAAAATGAATCAGACAAGCAATTGCAAGCATTACACCAGATGTTCTTACCAGAGTGTGGCTGAAAGTGACTATCACTTTGGCGTCTGTCATAGTGTCATTGGTGGTCATACTGAAATCTACTAATGTTATTTAGAAAATGTTGAATACTGAAATAAATAAATAAATGCAATTTTGATTCATTATACATACTTCACAGGAGCCCTAAGAAACACCAAAATTCATTCATGGACCCCCTCTATTTCAAATTTTCAAAATGTTCTAACACACTAACATTTTCAACAAAAAACAGTTCCCATGTTTTATGCCCCACCTCTTATATGTTTAAAATATGATACAAAACTTTTGGTCTGTGTCCATATTTCTATGTCAGCACATGCACTCATTTGTATTTCTTAAAGTCTTCTCTTGTGATTTCTTGATTTTCACAAGAATAGGCTAATTATTACTTTTTTTAAATTTATTTATTTATTATTCATCTGACACAAAATATATGTCAGCCCAAAAGACACAGAATAATTTGCAAGTTGTTTGTTGCTATACAGGATAAATTAATTATTGCTTTTACAAATTATTTATTGCTTTTATGATTTTTTGGAGGCTAGTGGAAAAATCTACAGTAGAAGTACTTTTGTTACATTTGGGCTGTCAGCATAGTTTTGAATGTGTTAAAATTCTGTAATTACTCATACCGGTATAGAGGTAGTGAATTAGTAAATGAAGTACAGTAACTTATTGTAAATTTCTAAAACAAAAGTATATTAAATAACACAAGCTAAAACTGTTTACATTTATTACACTTTTTTACAGTGTTATTCTTTAGAATTATAATAGTGCATTAATCTAAAGACTGACTCTCAGATAGCACACTAAAACAAAATATTATGTTAATTTTTGGCTTTGACTGGCCACTTACCGTACATATTCATCATGCCATGTGCTGCGAGCACATTCTTCAATGAGCCCCTCTGTGTCAGATCTGAGAAGACAGCAAATGTGTGCGATAGATACGTGAGAACAATGAAAACACAAACCACTGCGTGCAAGTCATAAAAAGTCAGGTGTGTTGGTTGTACTGTAACAAGCTCAATAACATTCAAACAGTCATCTTGTACATTTCCAATGTGTGGGTGGGGTTGAAGCATGTAACAGAGAGGAGAAGCAAGAAGAGTATGCAAGGAGTTCAATAGAGGAAGAAGAAGAAGACGTTTATGTCTGATACAACTCACCACAAAATACACCAGTATGCTGTGAGATAAGCTTCATGGCTCTCATTTAGAATACTTTTTTAAAGATTTCATAGACAGTCTGCTACAGAATCCTATTGCTCTCATCAGATTTCTATTTATTTTTCATTAGATTAGATTTATTTAAGTTTGTCTTATGTCAATAGTCAATCAAACTATTTCATAAAATTACTTACAAACCAAAACCATTAGAAGTTATTAAAATCATGTATATTATAAACAGAATGTGTCATAAAACATTATTTTAAACCAATGATACAATTTCTCAATTTTTATAAATTTCAAATCGACAATTAAATTACAAAATTTTAAATTCAGCATAATAAAATATTATTTTGCTTTCATCTAGTCTTACAATGCCAATTGAACATCATTATAATATTCAATACCATACAAACCTATAGGAATCTTCCCTTACAGGTACTAGTAACAGCTGTAACATGCAGTGAGCAAAGAAATATATTATTGTACCCCAGTGGTGATATTCAGCCGGTTCGCACCGGTTCGCGAGAACCGGTTGTTAAATATCTTGTAGGTTCTCCGAACCGGTAGCTTCACAATGAGTGACTGCCTTTTTCCAAGATCAGATTCACGCCAATCCACAACAGTGATAATACATATATGAATTTGCTAGAACCAAAACACGCCATTTATGTTCGCTAGCGGTGGACTATCACCATAGGTAGTGGGCGTGCGGTTAAGTTGGCAGACTCTTATTTGCGCATGGCCGATCGTCTCGACACTCGCTCGCTTTGCTTTCGATGTTCGATTATAAAACGGACTGTGGTCTTCTTGTGTTGTGTAAGGTTATGTTTTAAGAAAGTTGAGTAAGTTTAATATGAGTATGAAAAGACAAAAAGTCACAAAATAGCACATTGGGCTATTTTGAATCAACATCAAATACCCTGATGAGAACCAGTTGTTAAACTATTTGAAAATCACCACTGTTGTACCCAATAGAGGAAAATTTGGCCTGTGCAGGAATCGAACCTGAGTTTTCAGCTTTGAATAATGATGCATATAGTCTCTACCTTAAAAGACAGTATGGAGTTAAATGTAGTATTTGCATCTCATTCACATTATGTCCTGCAATTAGCTTTGTCCTTTTCTATCCTGCAAATGTTGCCAATTTTCCAATAATCTAAAGTGATAAATATAATAAAATGTTTGTGTGGTCTTAAAGAAAATTTTACACTCTTTCTGATGATGTCAATTGTGAAGTCACAAATAAATAATTAATAAGAGGCCTATTTTTTACAATTATGTTATTCTTGGGGTGATCTATATTTTTGCAGATATCACGGGATGGACAAAAAGCCAATAATCGAAACCAATAAAGAATTTTTTTCTTGGATTGCCTGAATTTGATAGAAAATACTACTTCCCTTGGCAATAAATTTTACATTAGAAGAAACCTATATATATTAAATCTTCTTTCTTTTTATTAAGTAGTACTTGAGAATTCTCAGTGGTACCACAGATAAGTTAGGTAGCAAGGAACCTACTCTGTTATCGATTTTATGTTGGTGACTAACTTCTGATATAGTTTTTAAAACAAACCAGAGCTCAGTATCAGATAGCATTCATAACTTATAACAGTTTTTTTCCAGCACAGCAACCTCGCAATCATGACCCAGTAGTGGAGAATATGACGTGTATTCAGATGTTTCTTGTCTTTTTCAGAGCTCAATATTATAATATGAGCTGTGTTGTGAATTCAACTGTGTTGTGAAGTGGTTCTTGGGTTTTTATGAATTTACTTTTATTTTTATTACTATTTTATATATAATATATTCAGTGGCGCCAACTTATATGGGCCCGTGGGGCTCAAGCCCACCCAATAATGTGCCATAACTGTTTATTGCTAATACTAAAAATTGTGTTTCATTGTTGAATCGCTCTGAAGCGAAAAATCAGGCTATTGTTAGCATACATATTAAAGGCTTTTGTTACAATTCATTCATGATCGTTTAAAATTGTTCCTATATTCATTAATTTAGTTACGGCTTACTCTGTCTATGCAATTTCCTAAGATACTGCTGAAATATATTTTACGCTTAAAAAAAGAGAGACTTTTTACGTTCAGGGGAAAAAATACTCACATTGCTGTTCTAAATATACATAAGGAGAGCCCAGAAAAGTTCGATTTATAACTTAGATTATACTTGTGATTAAGAACAATGATAGGAAGGATATTAATTGACAAAATAAAGAATTACGATATAAGCCAAGAATGTGGAGTAGGCTACAAGATATCGGCGACTAGAAAAAAGAAAAAAGTCAAAGTGAAAAGAACAAATAGAAAGAACGAATTAAGGAAGATTCGGTAAATCAGCAAGGGACAATGAACCAGAAGGAAGAACAAAATAATGGGGGAAGTATAAAAATTGTAAAATCTTTGAGCCCACCCAATATTTTTAAAAAATTGGCACCTCTGAATATATTTATTGCAGCCAAACAGCCATACAAATTTAGAGAAAAAGGAAGAAAGATAGATGCAAGAGATTGCACTGCTTAATCACATACTTGCATTTCTGTTTTGTTTTGCATAGTCACTTATTGTCCGTGTTCTCTTAGTACAGGGTTCCAGATCACAAATATGACCACATAATTTAAGTTACACTCATATGTCGTGGTTGGCTCATGATATGATATGTTGTTGCAGATGACATGGTGGAAGCCATGAACTGCCATTCATGTGAATATGTGTCTCATCTCAAAATTCTTTTTTGTCACGATCGATCAATCATGGCCCCTGAGCCATAAAATTTTGGACATATTTCTTCTTTTTTCCCTTTCAATGATGCTAGTAGTTTTTTCGAGGCACTAGTGTTGAGAAGAGGTACTTGTGTCCTAAAGTTTTCAATGAGGAAGGTTTCTCTTGCCTGAAGATGTATAAATCTGGATCTTGTAGTATTTGACACTCCAATTACTTGTTTATGTATACTGCTTCCACTCTTTCTTGTGTGGATAGATTTTTTATCCCATACATCAGTATTGGCAATATTTTAGCTCTGAATAGTGACATTGCTTCTCTAGGCTGCGGGATCTGATGTATCTTATTTTGTGAATAGTCATTATTGATTGTGTTGCCTTCTCTGTAACATGTTTTCAGAAGCATTTAGCATTTGTTTGTAGCACCATGCCTAGATATTGGAATTGTGGTGTGATGTTTATTAATATTTTATATGAATTATGATTAGAGAAACTAGAAATTATATCATTGGCAAACTGTGCAGTAAAGAACAAACTATAGTACTGAATATATTTAATTATTTCTACATTCCTCTGAGAACACCAGCAAAAAAGAGACCTAAAATAGGAAGCAAGAAAAAAATGCTAGGTTAATTATATATGATGGAATTGTGGAAAGCGAACTCCATCGCATTGTTCATTCCTTTTTGTTAGATAACATACTCTGGTATATGGTACACCATGATCCCCAGGTGGGGCGAAGGGGCCTCCAATGGAGGTTTCATTACCTATACTAATTTTGATATGGTTATTTTCCGAGAGAGGGTAGAGGGACAGGTGGTAAGCCCATCTCCTTGCAACCCCCCTCTGGAAACTAAGTATTTCTTGGACGTGAAAGGGCCGAGAAATTTTGTCCAGAGGCTCTAATTTAGGCTTGGAGGTCTTTTACATGCCGTAAATCTATGACACGGGACCCCCAGCTTAAAGTCCCTCCCGGAGGACTCCGTGCCCAGGATTTTTACGTCCTGAAAAATCCATCGACCACGGCCGGGTTTGATCCCGCGCCCTGCGGATCCAGAGGCGGGCACGCTACCTCTAGACCACCGCGGCCTACTAGATAACATAGGCCTACTACCAGCATTAAAATATATACTTTAAAAAAGGTTATTAGTGATGATACTTTACCAAATTTTTCGAGGTTCACTTTGAATCGATTTCTTAATGATATGGGGTTTAAATATGTAAGAAACGCCAACAAATGTGCGTTTATTGAAAGGGATAATATAATCAGGTGGCGTCATAAGTATCTCAAGGAACTAAAACAATTTAGTAAAGAAGGAGAAGCTATTATTTTTACATATTAGGCTACTCTTGAATAAACATAGGCCACACTGTGACAAAAGAATGGAGAGATAACAAAATTGAAAGTGCACGTCAGACAGCAATTGTGAGTGTTAGCACAGGTTTTTAGGCCACCTAGGGCTCATGAATTAAGGTTTACCATGGTTTATGTCAGCAATGAACAGGGGTTTGTTAATGGTGCTGAGCTAAAATTTCTGTGCCAAAAGAACACGGCAGATGAACATGATGAAATGAAAGTTCATGGAAAATGGTTTTCAGAGCAATAATTGCTGCCCAATGTCCCTGAACGTTCTGTAAAAGTAATAAACAATGCAGGTATCACAATTGAAAAAGCAAACTTTTATCTACTACTTAATGGAGAAAAGACCGGATTATAGACTGACTAACTCAAAATGTTATGTTGAAACAGGACTTCTTTTTTATTGCGACTCAAAACAGAGACAGGTATGATAAACACATCATTGACGAGGTGGCTAATTCAGCGGGAAAGCATGTTATTTGCTTGCCACGATACTAGTGCAAAATGAATCCTATCAAAATGAAATGGGCGCAAGTGAAGAACTATATAAAAATGAACACTTCATTCAAAAAACAAGAACTTAAGAATATAATTTTGGCTGCATACCAACAAGTGACAATACAAAATTGGGCAAACTACATGCGGACCACACAAGGAAAATCAAAAGTTATCTCTGGAAAGCAGACGAGATTCAAGATGACGAGGAATAATTTTTTATACATTTGTCATCTTCATCATCTTCATTGTGTTTATCTTTTTCTTTTGATGCATCATCTATTCGTTATGATTTGGCTAACCTGGACCACCCGGGGACATAAAGGAATTTATGGAAGGAATAATACCACTACCTGAGGATAGTGAACAGGCCTCAAGGTGTGTAATGTATTTTAACTGTTAGTTTCCTAATCTAATATATAAAAATCATCCTAGGTAGGTATATAAGCCATGAATACTGCACATCCAATGCCACCTATTAACAAGACGGCATTCAATTGTGAAATTAATTGTAGGTTGCCATGCTTCATTCAATAGTTTATAACATCTCAACACACAGAGATCTGATATTTTTATATAGATGTTTAGAAGGGCATCATAAATGCACACCTAAATGGGAAAACATTGAATAATTTGAATGAAACTCACTTTCGGTTTTTCTTGGGGGGAGGGGTAGGGAACTGGAATGGTTCCTTTCCCCGAGCAGCTCACTTTAATTGTGAAACACACCTCGAAACCAGGTTTTTAGCTTTTTAATTATCAATTATGAATTGTTTAAGCATGATGTGGGTAAGGTTAATGAATCTGTGATGAGTTTTAATCATTTCATTTTAAATCTGTATGCCCATAAGGCAGCACAAGATTTTTTTTGTTTGTTTAATTTTTATATTTATTATGTAAAACAATATAAAAGAATAAAATTATGTAATTTCTGCAATTTATGTAAAAATAATGTCAGTATAAATAAAACCAATATTTTAACCCTGCAGTGCTCGCGCGCTATTTTTGGACATAGAAGCTTGCGCGGTGTCTGAGAGACGCCGTTCATGTTTTACGTTGTTTCTGTTGTTTTATATTGTTTTGAGTGTTCATTTTGTTTATTGAGGGTTGTCATCGTTTATTTAATATTATTGAACATGTTTTGCATACATTGCTTCATTAGAAATATGTGTATTAAGTCAATTTATTGAAAATGAGCATTTAACTAATCATATTGGACACAAATCAATATTAGCACATTATAACTTTAATTAATTAACAATAAAACAATGTTCTTAGGTATGTAACCATTTTTAAATAATTTAAAAATATTATTGTCCTAAGACTGTGTAGGTATAACAACTTTTGCTACTAGTTACTGATCTCTTCTTATTCCATTTAGAAACTTTGTCCCGCCCTACGAAATATTTATCACATTCACTATAATCATTATCATCATCTGCTTCTTGTTCAGTGTCCGTAGACTCACTTCTAGGCTCCGCAATGTCTTCTTTAAGATCACTATCACAATCAAGTTCAACATCATCATAATCTTTTAGCAACTTTGCACTATCTTCCAATCATTTGGATCAGAAAGATTATGATATTTCTTCTCCTTTCCACTCATTGACAAGCCTAAAGATAAATAATTTCCATCAGAAAAGATTGGTATTGTAGGTTTATGATCACTTGTTTCTGCAAGAAATTTGTTTTAAACTAGTAACTTACTTCGTAACAGTAATGCTCGCGTGGTGTCCCACAGACGCCATCTACATTTTCGCAACAATAACTTCACTCCACCCTTGCTAGGCGAAAACTGGAGGGTTGCCGCTTGGATATGTTATTTAAGAGTAGTTGACCGAAAGGTAGAAGGCAGGTCAGCACAATGGTCTCATTGGTATTCTAGATATGGTGAAATGAATCTGGTCTGGCATCTATCAGACACCACGTGAGCACTGCAGGGTTAATTATTTTTCTGTTAAATGAATGATTTAAATAAAACATCTAGGAAATGAGTAAGTAATTGATAGCAAAGCCATGGAGACCTGCTAGTATAATTATACTCACGAAAATGTTATTATTAAAACATAACAAAAATAATAATAATAATTAATAACAATAATAAAAGCAATAACAATAACAACAATAATAAGAAAATAATATTTAACAATCAACATTAAATTTAATAATTTTATTATAAATTATTATGTCTTATAATGTGTCAGTTTAAATAGAACTTCAAACTTGACTGTATCATACCTACATAACTGTACTGTCATTCCAGCTGCAGGGCATAATGCACAGTGATTATTATACGCAAGAATGAAATATATTGGAAATTTCAAGGTTTTTCATGCCTGTATAAGAGCTTAGTCACATCATGCTCCTGGCCTTGTGTGTGAGTAGAGCTGACATCAGTGCACCCCATTTAAGATGTACTGTCTTTTAAGGTTGAAGTCGATCTATAGGCCACTAGGCTCCCACAGATCATACCCAGTGCTGATTGAAATATTCCTCTATACCCACCTGCAGATGTTCACACATCCACCTATCATTAAGCAAAAATATAAAAGATGGAAGTGTAATAATTTTTTGTTCATCTGTTCTAGTGTTTCACCTATTGTTTAAATTTGGACGAAAAATGACTGGTACTCAAACTGACAAAAAAGAAAACAGGAGTCAACATTTTTAGAAAGGGGTGTGATGAAGCTATAATTTCTGAACAAACTATCACAAAGGTTCTAAAAATTGGACTAATAAATCTCAAACAATTTTTTGGCAAAGAATAAATCAATAAATGAAGCTACAAGTTTAATAAGTTTAATTTACTCTTCCGTACTTCCTGGTATGGAATTTAAGGAACAGCTCAGTTCATTGTTTTAAACACTTCAGACTGAAGGATTTCTGTCCAAGGCATTTTTGTAAGTAGACTATAGGATGGAATGATAATTCTTTCACACTGGCCGTGTGTAGGCTAAGAAGGACACGTGAAGTCAGAATGAAAAATTCAATGCCATAGCCGGGATTTGAACCAGGATCTTCGGCTCTCCGTGCCGATGCTCTAACCAACTGAGCTACCATGGCAACGTGCCGGTACAACATTAAATTCTCCAACTGACTCACAATCCCAGAATACCACCAGGCGTTCTCAATATGAGATAAAAACCCAGTGGCGACTTACAATCGTATCTCATATTGAGAACGCCTGGTGGTATTCTGGGATTGTGAGTCAGTTGGAGAATTTAATGTTGTACCGGCACGTTGCCACGGTAGCTCAGTTGGTTAGAGCATCAGCATGGAGAGCCGAAGATCCTGGTTCAAATCCCGGCTATGGCATTGAATTTTTCATTTTGACTTCACGTGTCCAGACTATAGGATGTTACTAAACTGTGGTTTAAGAAAGGCTTATTTCTTTCATCCCTAAGTTCTGAGCTTCTTCTTTTCGAAAGTTAAAAAGGCCAAATTCATTCCATCAATGAATATCCATGTATTGTTGAAAAAGGCACACTTAAGGCTATAACTCTATCACAAATTTTAGGTCTAGTCTAATTAGGCTATGTTTTAGATCTTTCAAAATAAATTTCAAGATAGAGTTTATAAAATGAGCTCCATTTCTTGGCATCCTGAGATGGAATAAATAATGATACTGTACTGTTTTGGTGGTGAATGTGATGCATGTTAAGTTTTTAAATAAAATTTCTTTAAAAGGACATAATGAAGTTAAATTAAATCACAACAAAATGGCACAAATATGGTTACTGGAAGTTACCCAATTGTTCCATTTCCATTAACAATTAAATTAGGTTTAAAACTCCTTATCAATTAGGCCTAGTTATTACTTCTTCTGCCCGTACCATAGGTAGGCCTACTATAGGTAGAGGAAGTATTGTTTTCGACCCCAAAATTCGAAGTTGAGTTTTTAGCATATATACACGTTTCAAGGCCCCCTGAATCCAAAAATACTATTTTTGGAAACATGTCTGTGTGTCTGTCTGTCTGTCTGTCTGTCCGTCTGTCTGTCTGTGAACACTCTAGCTCCAAAACGGAAAATCGTATGAAAACAAAATTTCGTATTTGGGTCAGGTACCTTCTGAAGATGTGAGGATAAGATTGGCGACTATTTTCTCTTATTTTTAAGGGGACTTTACAAGAAGAAATTTTCGTTTTTCGCGATTTTCTCGAAAACGGCTCTAACGATTTTCTTTAAATTTTGCACAAGTGTAGCTTATAGTGAGAGCTAAAACGTTTATTTGAAACTTTTTTTCGAAAAAATTCTCTGAAGGCAGTTACAAGCCACCTACTGTTCACCCACTGTTTGTGTGGTGAACAATTGAATACACACTCTTTCACGGCCTCTTATTCTATATAAGAATGAAGTGAGAAAGACATATTGGAGGGAAATATTCGATAAAGTTCGGAAATTATTCTTAACGACGGAAGTTTCAATAAATGTCTGCAGTCACTTGTTTTTGTTTGCTATATAGTCTGCACTTTTATTAGTCGCATCATTTTCAAAGAAGAGGTTATCAGGTATTTATCGTGTAATTAGCGTTAAATTGTGTTTTGCGTTTCTGTACAAGGATATGTGAATACTCCTAACTTTTATTTGGGCAGAGGGAGTTATGTGACTTTCACATCAGATTTTTTTTTATTACTAGTTGTCAAATGTAAACAAAAAATATTATTTTAAATGTAAATTCATTATTCATAGGATTAAAACAATTAGGCAGTTCATTTGCTAAACATGGCTGCTAAATGTGGTCGAAACCACAAAAAGTACCTTCACGTGCCTAAACAGTAAGCTTAGTGACTGTTGGTCTACTTTGACAAATAATTAACAAATTTATTATTTTAACAGTTTTTATTTTCTTATTTACAAGTACAGTAAGTTATTCATAGACCATGAACTGATCTCACAGCTGACACAGATAGGCTACTAACGCAAGTAATTATAGTAACTTACACATCAACACAACTCTGGGGGTATTACATGGGGATTGTAACAACATCCAATATTTTATGGAATTCAAAACATAGATTTGAATAGTAAAGGAAATCTGAAGGACCTCACAACAATAGTTGGAAAAGCAATGATTTAAAACTTTACACCTTTACAAAAATCTAACAACATATGCTTTTAACAACATCAAACATTTAAGGACAGCAAGCTGGAAGTTCTTTAACAATTTCTGTTAGATTATTTAAAATAACAGACCACATAAAATATAACAAAAATTTAGGCTTTCCTGATGATGTTGATGAACTAGAGTTTGTTAGGTTTCAGGCAAGTGAATTTATAATCATTAAGGATCTTTCAATGCTGCCATCTTCTAGGTGGAAGTGAGTTGATCTTCAAATCAGTCTGAATAAGGGCTACAGGAAAGAAACTCAGAGGAAACTAGCTAATGTAATATGGATATAAGCTAGGTTGAAAGGAAACTGCTTTTGTTGGTACTTATAGGGGAAAAGAATATTTAAGGGAAATGTTTCTCTGACACCAGAAATGAAACCCAATACCTTTAACTTTCCTTGCCAATGCTCTATTAACATGAACTAATCAGAGTTTGAGGAACAACACTAGAATCTTTCTCCTATTATTAGGCCTACCCTTAATGGTTGACATCATTAAAAAAATTTACATCACCTAATATGTAGTACTATGAAGCGCACTAACTTAGTGATTTTGTGACCATTTATTGTTGCCTTCTGGGTAAGTTGTTGTCTGTTGTTTCTCCAGGGCGTGTAAAGCATTAAGTGGTGGAACTTGCATAGTTCACTGTTCCTGCCGCATGATGGCATTAGCTCCGACATCACTGGCTGGCTGCATGCTGCTAATTATACTAATTAGTTTTAGCTACCGTACATATTTTGCAACATTCAATAATGATGACACAGTACATTATGGTGTCCATCACCCCGTTCTTCCCGGGACAGTCCTTTTTTTGGCATAATGTTCAGCTGTCCTGGAAGTTTTATGGGAGAGACTCAAATTGTCCGATTTTTTGTGAGTCCGCTTGGCCACTGCACTTTATGCTACATAACTTTGTTTCTAGTTTGCATTGAGTATATTAATGGTATATGTCACTTCTCACACCCTTTATATGATTATATGATTAGGCGATTTTTAAAAGGAGCAGCTAAAATGGAAGAATATTTAGGATTATTATGCTATTATTAAAATATTTTTACCAAATTTTTCTTCTGATGAAGACAAAATGTTTGATGAATTTTCATGCATACAGAACTACTTAAAAAACGAAATTGAATGCAGTGTTGCAAGAAACATTGAAACTATTTTTGAAAAATTGTGTAAAATGTTTGCCTATTTTAATGGTAGAAACATGAACATAAAAAAATATGATTTATTTGGTGGAGTTTTGTCTGAGTTTCTGGGCCAAATGCTGCTGTGGAACATGTTTTCTCTCTATTAGGCTTATTGTGCTTGTTGTGATGAGAGAAACAAAATGAAAACTGCAACAATGAAGGCCTTGCCAATAGTGAAAACACACATTGATGGGGTATAATGTGCTGACTTTTATAATAAAATGTCATTAAAAGATACAGTGGCAACAAGGTATCTACTTCTGCAGTATAAATTATTATCTACAGCAGTCTACAGAAAAAACATTAAGCCATTTGAGATCATTTCTATGCACGATACAAAATGAATTTTAATTTTTCACTAAATATTGTAGTTGAAAATGTTGTTCCCTTCTTGAATTTCCCGAAGTTTTTTTTTGCCCGGTATTCTAAAAATTGTCCCGTTTTTATATAAAAATCATATCAACCTTCATTTGGCTGAATGCCTTTGGGCATCTGGCTACAAGTATGTTTTAACAGCCAAATTAAGCCAAGATCTGGCTGAAAGGCATTTTGGTCTTAAATATCATCCAACTGTACTAGACTTTTTAAATTTACGTTTGCTTCCGTCTATATATATATATGCAACTGTAAAAGAAATTCACTCTTCTAAAGCAAATTGTGGAGATGCAATTGATAGACTTCCTTCACTCAACAAATGCGATCAATGGTAAAAAAAGAAGTAGTGAAAAAATAGGCAGGTAAAGGAAAATTTACAGAAACAAACATGTCTAATCCCTTTAGACATGTCACTGCAAGATAATTACTCAATAATGTCAGGTAATAATATTACGTATTATCTTTGTGGCTACTTGCTTCATATGGCAGGAAAAAATAGGCCTACGTTAGTTACGAGGAATATTTAGCATCATGAGAACATGAACCTACACACGATTTGTACGATATTCAAATTCTCTGTAATACAGTGGACTTTGGAGACAGGTGTAAATTCCTCAAATATCCTTCTGTGTCATTTTACAACACAAAAAAAAAAAAAAAAAAATAGTATTATTGAAGGAAAGTTGTTTAAAGAAGATGCAGTTTGGGGCTATATATTTTCAGACTATGTATGAACTGCAAGTTTTTCGAGCTTCTATTGTTCAGTACATCATTTACTTTTATATCTGCCTCAACTAGTATTTCAAATTTAAAGAGAGAAGAGATGTAGAGCGACCACATAATCCTCAAGGAAACTGTCAAAACTTTCTTGTAAGATTTTAAAAATAACAAATATATTTAATTTAGTTTATTTTGAAGTGCAGCTGTAATTTATGTTTATAAGGAAATTCCATTAATACATTCAATGCAATTGTCAAATACACTGCATAACAACAGGGCACGATAACTTCACAATACACAACTCTCTATGCTCGCGAGTTTCTTAAAGTGATGACGACCGCTATGACGCCTGGTGTGGGAATTTATAACTACTTCGTCTGAACTGTACGTTCTTACAGGAGTTCCAACACTTAATGCTTTACACGCCCTGGTTTCTCTACTGCAGTTTGGATATTTGGATCTGTATTTCCAAACTACATGTTAATGCTCAAGCTTCGATAGAGATGGCAGGCTACAACAAGCCTATTTGGAATATAACATTGGCCCCCTCATACTTATTCCAGTAATAGACTTGGTCCCTATAAGGACTAAATAGCTATTTATTCTTACAGACCTGATCAATAAAATGCAAGATTGTATAGAATATCTAGTGAATAATGGAGCAAGTAGATCATTAATGATGTAAATATTGCATTTAATTTAACATTGGCTGTGGAACTGTACATTTCTATATATTTCTTTGTAGTCATTTGGCGAGTCCCATAGCATGGTTATGAACAGTTGAACTAAATAAAATCCCTCTTTTTGACTAACTTCTTCTGACCTACCAGCCCATTTCCTCACACTCAGAAATTCAGACCTTTATACTCAAGACTTGCTTCTACTTGAAAGATGGTAGCAGAGCTAACTGCCAAAAACATAGACATTATGAACTCATTTACTCAAAGGGAAGTCTAGAAACCCTAGTTCTTACAGAAAATTCTATGAACATTTTTGAAGTCCTTCATGATAATTATGTTGGAAAAAGGATATTTGACAATTAATCTCATGTATTAACGATAGCTAGTCATCTGAGTATACTTCTTATGCCGATCACAAATTTTTCAAAATATTAGGTGCAATAGACAACAAATACATAAATTGTAACATGTAAACTATATTTCAGTGTTACAATCAATTATAGATAGTCATAAGGATATCACTGATGAAAGATGATGGAAACAATAATAGTTTTCAAGAAACAATAATGCTTTTAAAAAAGTAAGATTATTTAATGAAATAAATGGTAATGACATTTAACCCGCAATAGCTCGTGCCTGTGGTTGTCACACCATCACTGACATGTTAGATTTGAACTAACATGCATTTTTTTTTTTCCTTTTTATAGCTAATAAGTGCAACTCAAACACATGGGTTAAACTTACAATAAGTTTCTATGAAACCATTTTCACATTTGTAAAAGCAAATGCTGTTATATTTTCTTTTTCAAAAACATAACAATAATAATAATAAATAGCCGTTCAAAAAAGTAAATTATTTTATTATTATTTGGTTGTAATTGTTGGTGATATATTATTATTATTAATATTATTATTTTGTTCTTATTATTGGTAACATTTATTATTATTACTACTACTATTATTATTATAGTGTTGTTATAACATTTAAAAGTGAAGAAAAGAAACAGAGAATCAAAATAATATTATTCAAGAGTTGTAGTGTCAATTTACCTCTTATATACTGGATAAATGTGTTGCTTTCTTAATAATACAGCTGCTGACACGTGTGATATCACTCTATGACTCTCAGAAATTATGAGGCACATATGTCGAGGATGGCATTGCTAGAAAAACAGCTTTCGGGAAAATGGTACATTGCGACTCACCCGAGTCCCACACCCCTACTCTCAATCCGAAATAGCCTATTTTGTTGCAAGGGTCGTTTTTATAATTATGAAATATTATGTGGAGGTCCAAGGGTATTTTTTTTTATTGTGAAATATTAGTGAAATGGCAGGCAAATGGAAAGGGGAGCAGGGTGAGTTGCAAAGTTCTAACTTGCCCAGCTTTCTCTTTCAAGATGTACGAAAGTTATTGAAATATATTGACATTTGTTAGTTCTGATGTAATAGTGCGAGCAATAACGGGTTAAAGTATCTGGACAATTGATTTGTTTTTTGCAATATCCAGGTGAAACCTGGATGGGTGGCAACCCTGTAAGTTTGAGACCCTTGAACGAAGCATGATGTAAAATGACACTACAACTCTTGCTGACTAAGTTGTGTTCATTAGCAAGGAGTGAAAAAATCAAAATTTGATATTGCGGAAAAGTTGCCTTTCATGTATAGGCCTATTATTTACCGTGTACAAGTGTTCTGATAAAATACAAACATTATTTAAAAGTTAAGTTATGCTCTGGCCATGAACTTTACCAACAATTAATAAAAATGTAATAATGTTGTAATGCACTCAAAAATGAGAAAAAATTATTACAATTTAATACTGTGGCAACTTTAATTAGGTTCTTTCTTAGGTCCCAGTGTCCTATTTAGAGGACAGTACACATATTTCTTTATGAATGTTTAATTAATCATTACTTTCTTATTATTACTGCTCTATGTCATTTATTAATGTTTTTAAAACAAATTTATGCTTATTGAAAATTTAAAACAATAAATTCTACCCTTAATTGCTTATTGAATACTGAGCCACATATTTCGTTATTACAGGTATTTACATTATTGATAACATATGCATATTTTATGTATGTGTTAATGATCTTTTTGTGAGTATTTATAGCCAACAATCTGCCTTTTGAACCCCTTGCATTGTTAGCTCTATACCAATCATGTTCATTATTTTACGTTGTTGTAAATTTTGGTGTAGGCCTACTCTAAATAGGACACTGGGACTTGGTGTTATCATTTCAGTTATTTATGTCGGTGCATGTTCCAATTGGAATATTTGAGAAATATGTGTCTGTTGACGAAATGATAGTCAAATACTAAGGACAAAGTGGTTTGAAACAGTTTATTCGAGGCAAGCCTATTAGATTTGGTTATAAGGTGTGGTCTCTTTGTGGAGCAAGTGGATACTGTTTCAATTTTGATTTATACTGTGGAAAAGATCCAGCAGATACTGAAAGGGATGAACTACTGTTGGGATCAAGAGTAGTCCTAAACATGCTGGATTGTGTTCAAAAATAAAAAAAAACCATTGTGTCTACTTTGACAATTTCTTCATCTCAGAAATCTGGGTTATTGTGCACCTGGGACCCGTCAGAGAGAATCGTGTTGGCGACTGTCCACTACAGAACAGCAAGGAACTGAAAAAGATAGCTCGAGGTGAATATGACTATCAGTTTGACAGGAATGGTGAAGTATTATTTGTTAGATGGCACGACAACAAGTGTGTTACATTTGGTACAAATTTTGGGTCCTATTTACACGTATGCTGGAAATGACCCTTGTAAATGCCTGGCTTCTCTACAGAGTAGTATATGAGAAAAGTGCACTAGATTTACTGGGTTTCAGACGAGCTGTTACAGTTACATGCCTGAAATTTGATATTGGAAGAAAAAATCTGGACGTCCATTGGAACCTCCATCTAGCCACTGAGAGAAATACCGAACATAGGTTTGATGGAATTGGTCATATAAATGATCGAAGAAACACACAAAGAAGATGTGTAAGAGTTGAATGTAATGGGAAACCAAAAACATATTGTGTTAAATGCCTTGTGACACTCTATATGAAGTGTTTTGTACATTATCATAAGAAATAAACAGTGCCAATTTTAATGTAGTGTAGTATGCTATACAGATACTGTTATATCCAAGTGTCCTATTTAGAGGACGGTCATTATATCAGTATGTATAAATATTATTAGGCTATTTTTGTACTTATTATGATCAAGGGCGCCCATATGATATTTTCTAGGGGGGGGCCAAATTTTTAGTTAATTTATTTTTTGTCCCTTTAACTTCTTGGGATAGTTTGTAACATTACATTAATAATATAATAATGTAAGTGCAACAATGAAGTAGCCACAAAATAATTTCGGGGAGGATTGGAAGTGGCAGGGGATTTAGAATACCCCCCCAAGCAAGGGGGTCGTGGGTCCATCCCCAGAAAAATTTAAAATATTCAACTAATTAAAATAACTTTTTACGCTATTTTAGCACTGAAAAACTGGTTAGGAAATTTGTTTACGTGCCAATGTAAACAAGAAATCGTTACCTAAGTCGGGGGTCCACCCCTGGAAAATTTTTAAATAATGAACTAGTTGAAATCACATTTTACGTTATTTTAGCTTTGAAAAACAAGTTATTAAATTTGTTTACCATACTTTAAGATATGCCAACTTAAACAAGAAATTGTTACCTAAGTCGGGGGTTACCCCTGGAAAATTTTTAAATACTGAACTAATGAAAATCACATTTCACTCTATTTTAGCTCTGAAAAACTAGTTAGGAAATTTGTTTACCATACTCTAAGATATGCCAACTTAAACAAGAAATTGTTACCTAAGTCGGGGGTTACCCCCGGAAAATTTTTAAATACTGAACTAATGAAAATCACATTTCACTCTATTTTAGCTCTGAAAAAGTAGGTAGGAAATTTTTTTACCATACTCTAAGATATGCCAACTTAAACGAGAAATTGTTACCTAAGTCGGAGGTTCACCCCCGGAAGATTTTTAAATACTGAACTAATGAAAATCACATTTTATGCTATTTTAGCCCTGAAAGCTAGTTAGGAAATTTATTTACCATACTCTAAGACATGCCAACTTAAACAAGAAATTGTTACCTAAGTCGGGGGTTACCCCCGGAAAATTTTTAAATACTGAACTAATGAAAATCACATTTCACTCTATTTTAGCTCTGAAAAACTAGTTAGGAAATTTGTTTACCATACTCTAAGACATGCAAACTTAAACAAACCTAAGTTATAATACTCATTACTATTTATAAGAAAAGTTAAATAACACAAGGAACAATGGAAATAACAGGCCTACTCATTATGTTATGGAAACAAAATAACTGCTATATCATATTTGACACACCCACAAAAATTGTTTAATTTATTAATTTTTTTTAAATACAAAAATAGAATTTTAGGTTTTGATTGTTGGGGGTCCAAACCCCCAGGATCCCCTTTTCTAATCCAGTGTGGATTCTGCTTCCATGGTGTCGATATGGTAAAACTTCTGCAAACTTATGTCTCTACTGACTTTCAAATAATTGTCTTAAAAGAAAAAAAACAGACTATAATTATTAATATAGAATTTTTTTCTTTCCCTGAGAGCTAGGGGGGGGGGGCCGCGGCCCCCCCCTGCCCCCGGGTATGGGCGCCCTGGATTATGATTCATATAGTATAGATGTTAGAAATAAGGAATAAAAATTTCAAATTTCAAACATAAATAATTTGGGACTTAATGCTGGGTATAGCCAAGTTTTAACAAGTAAAAGCTTTTACTTCTGTTGTTAAAGGTAAATTGAGAATTTGCTCAGTACAGCAAAATGATAAATTTTGATATTATGAATTAATATAATATGAAATTATGAATCAGTTTGTAATTCTTATGCTTTTCAGACATCAAACTGCAACCATAATGCAAACAATTGAGCATAATTTGTGGGTGACTTGACTTGACTGTTAGCTTGACTATTGACAATATTCTGCTTTGGTGTTAAATTAGGGTCTCTCTCTCTCTGTCTCGAATCCTGTGCCCCCTTGTTGGGGCGTAAGGCCTCCAAGCAGAGATTTCTGTACCTATGTGAATTTTGTTACGCTTATTTTCCTAGAGAGGGCAGAGGGACAGGTGGTAAGCCCATCGTCCCTTAACCCCTCTCCGGAAACTAAGGTATTACTTGGACGTGAAAGGGCCGAGAAATTTTGTCCAGAGGCTCTAATTTAGACTTGGAGTTCTTTTATGTGCCGTAAATCTACGACACAGGCCCCCCAGCTTAAAGTCCCTCCCGGAGGACTCCGTGCCCAGGATTTTTACGTCCTGAAAAACCCATCGACTGCGGCCGGGTTTGATCCCGCGACCTTCGGATCTAGAGGCGGGCTCGCTATCTCTAGGCCACCGCAGCCGACTTAAATTATGGTAGGCCTATAATAAATTATTCATCTCTCTTGGTTGCACCACAGAATGCAGCTGCTGCCTCTGTGATTAATTTAACATTATCATTCCACTGGTTGAGAAAGATGTGGGTAGTTTGGTAAATCAATCACCTCAGGTATGTCATCAAGCAACATTTTGTTTCAAAGCTTCATCTGAAATTCCCATGGTAAGTGGAGGTTACGTTTTTTCCTCAATTTTTCCAATAAATGAATTCAAGGTAGTCTTCAGCTTTGAAGTAAAAATATAGAATTGTAATTTGTGGAGTCCAATGGATTTCCTTGTTCTTACTGCCAAGATCCGATGGAAAGAAAAATCCCTGAATAATTTTTAAACATCTGTAACCATTAGTACCGGTAATAAACTAACAGTGTATTTTCTGGACTCATTAAGATACCATTGCACTGAATCACAGGATCATCACAGTTTTCAGTTTAGCAGAAAGATTACATGATTTCTGATTACTGTAAAATATTTACAATAGGCCTACAAATCTTTTAATCAATTGTTTACAAAAAGTTCTATTTCATTTTCAGGATAAATTACAATTGTTTAAAGTTATCTTTAGTACCAGAACAGGGCATTTTTAGCCTTGACAAGTTTTGTACTTCAGTATTCAAGGAAGTTACTACAAAAAGCTGAAAATTGTAATGCTTTGATAGGGAAAAAGAAATTCGGGATCAGGGAGCCTATGTTTTTGATGCTAGACAAAACTATTTGCAATTATTTCAACTACAATATTCCTAATGAAATAATGTTTAGAATATAAGTAGAATAGACCTACAATTCTTGTCAAATGTGCCAATATTACATTTATTAATTACAGGTTGGCCTACTGAAAATATTAAATATGGTATTGGTAAACTAAAAGTATTTAACCAATTTGTGATTTTTTCTGTGTATTTTTTATATCAATATTCCATGTTTCTATTGACCAACATTTTATGTTATATTGAAAATATTATATATATTTGTATAATTATTAACTTACCGGTACCCTATTCATAACTACAAAAAATTGTCAATAAGTAGAATTGTTAGATTCATAAAATAATGATTCATTTTAAAATGCGAGAATTTATTCTTTTGTTATGGTTGTTATTCATGAAAAGAACTATTTTTTTTAAATTTTCGTGTATAGTCTACTGATGATTTTACTCGAATGCTTATATCAATATGTGGCCTAAATTCAACACTATAGACGCTAGTTTACAAGACGAAATTAGGTTTCGTAACTAAGTTTTGCAACTGTTTTTTGCTGGAATGTGTAAGAGCGAGATGTACTGGCAACAATGAGTTACGACACTATGCAATTTCAGCTGATTCCAACTTTTCATGAAACTATAATAGTTATTTTGATATTTTACGCATATTTCGCTTGTTCGCATTTTGTTAAATAAAGTGGAGAAGTGAGGAAATTGTGAAATGCCTAGATTCATGTGTGTTTCAAATGTGTATGTGGAATTTCAACAACTTGAACTTCAGAAATAAGATGAAACATGCAGTTGAATTAGGTGTGATTAGTTTCACGAAATCACTTTCATGAAAATGGTTCGAAACCTAGTGTCATCATGTAAACTAGCCTTAAAGGTTAAAGTATCATCATATGATTTTTATTTCTTTTACATAAATAAACAAATGCTTGAAGCTTCTAATCTGACTTGAATTTTTTTGTTTTTGTTTTTTTTCATATTTACAGCATGATTGTTTACCAAATTGAGAGAATTGTGGCTGCTTGCATCTTATTTTGGTATAAATCATGTATTGGTATTTAATATCTATTTGTATTTATTTGAATTGTTCTAATTAAGAGGGTATAACAATCTTCCTGAGATTTTGAAGGTCCTTCATATTCTTTGGTTTATTTCCTTTAGAAAAATTTTGAACATAAATACTGATGTCATAGTTTTGTCATTAAAAAGTTAATTTAAATCTGCCATGGTAATGTTGTGGTGATTTGTATTTTATTTTTTCATCCTTATATATTATATAATCATCTTATTTGACAGTAAATAATGCTAAATATTCAGATGAAGCAATAAATGAAAGGAAATAGCTGCAATAAAAATAAAATGCATATTGAAAACACAATGCAAAGCAATAAATTTACTCGTAAAATAAATTTTTAGTTAAAAATTTAGTTAACTTAATGATACAGTATAATATTAAAATTCAGAACATTGAAGTCTATTCCTTCAGCTTTCCAAAACAGAATTCTTAAAATCCGTGGAGTGTACAATGGCAAAGAAAAGAAACATGCTCCAGATGCTACAGTGCTATTTCATCTACAAGTAAAGTTGTTCATTAAAAATAAATACTCACGCAATTTTCTCACTAGGGGACCGCCACGGTACATCATCATCCATTTCGTCATCACTTTCATCACCTTCATCTTGATTATCAGATGCAATATTCAGAGATGAACTGGTGAACATGTCTGGCACTGGGAGAATACTGGGGCGACGACTTCCTGAAGACAAAAACATTTCTTTAGAACATATCACTTTGCAGAGTTAAATTAATAAAATACTATTTATGGGAACCACAGTGCAGTAATGAACATTAACATTGAATAGAGTTACCACTCAACTTCACTATTGTAAGTTTTCACTTACAAAGAATATGTTTCATAACCATTCTTGACTGCATCATCAGCTGAAATGGAATACAGAGATATCTACAAGTAGGGTTACCAGATGTCCGGATTTTGCCGGATATATCCTGCTTTTTAAGTATGTGTCCATCATCTGGCCAGACATTGTCCCGCTTTTTAATATTACTGAACAAATTAATAGAAATGTTTGTGCAAAACATCCTTTTACCTAAGTGATGCTTTAGAGTTCATCCTAAATAGATTTCGAATCCACGTAATTATGAATCATTATGACCAAAGAATATTATTCAATAACCTTTATTCCACTGGTACAGGTAGCACCACGGTTTTTGGCGTATGGAAATTTTAATGGACAGCTATGGTGCGAGTCACTTACTTTATCGTGGTCATGGTTTGGTCTGAGGGGGCGTGATGGCAGTATCAGAGGAGGGGCAAGATTCCATTAGAACTGGTGTGACACACAGGCTGAAGCTCAAAGAATGATGCAACTTGATATTGGAGATGTATAAACACACTGCTCGAGATGCACTGTAACATATTCCAATGTTTTGCTTAATCAGCACCATGTGCGTATGTGATGAAAGATAACATTATGAGGGGGCTAGCTACGCCCTCAAGGGCATACACCAATATTCCTGGCGAACCCAGGGGCTAGCTGGCTAGCTATGCACTCAAGGACATATGCCAATATCGCTGGCGAGGCCTATATATGTAGGCTGTTTTGATCATAATGGAAGCAGATTTCAAAATCGATTGTTTTTTTATGGAACTTCTGATTCCTTTAAGCATACAAATTACAGATTCATGTGGTGAACTTCTTTAGTGTAAAACTTAAAAATTTTAACGAACTTTATAATAATTATTTTAAAAATTAGTGTAATGTCCAGCTTTCTTGTTGTAGAAAATTAGGCGATTCTAGAGAAAATGTTCTGTTTTTCATTTTTTACATCTGGTAACCCAAATTCTGGAGTTTGAAATTTATCCTTACAAATAAGGCCTATAACATCAAATTGAAGAAAGACATAATGGACAGTTGCACTTTACCCCTCATTCTGTATGGAGCCCAAACATGGTCCTTGATGAGGAGAAAAAGCAAAATGTTAGCTGCATGCCAGAGAAAAATGGAGAGAATGATTCTGGGCGTCAAACTCCAAGATAGAATCATAATGAAGACCTAAGGTAGATGACAGGCATCAAAGACGTAACAGCATCAGCCATGTACCTTAAATGGAAGTGGGCAGGCCATGTCATGAGGATGGATCACAACTGATGTGCACACAAAACAACAGCTTGGGACCCAAGAATCGGCCATAGGACGACAAAAGAGAAGATGGGCAGACGACCTAAAACTACACTTTGGAACCAAATGGACTACAAAGGCTAAAGAAGGACGTGAATGGAGGCTACCAATAGAAGCAGCAAGAGATGAATGAGGATCTTTCCCACAATGGCTTGGCAGGATCACCAGAGCAGCCACCTAGCCAGTCAAGAGGCCCTTGCCCTTCAGGGAAAATATGGGATAATTGTAATTCTAACCCTGCCTGCAAGTCTCCCAATGAACTCAGCAGTTGAAACACATAAACAAGTTTTAATTTAAAAAAAAAATCGCAATATTGGAAAAAGAGCATGTGAGTAAAAGTACATGTTCCTGAGTTATAACAAAATATGACCTTGAATGTCATAATGCCGAAAATACAACCATTCTAAATACTATGCACGTATGAAACAATCTTTAAATGTTATTACAATGGTTGATTTTTTAAATCAACATAGGATGTTTATGCCACTTTCACCTGATACTGACAGAACATTCAGCACATCTCGAGCAAAATGGATATGAATTTTTCCTATCATGCATGCCTCAACATAATAAGATTTGAATGAGCAGCCTCTACTTGTTGTCTAAACTTTGAAACAGGGGTGCAGGATACAAATTCAAATGGCTCAAGATTATAGTTGACCTAAAAGGGTTCAAAGGAATCTGCAATGCCACAAAGAGAGTTAGATGAGTTAATGGAGGTAAAATTTGTTCAGCTGTGGCTTATCATGTCTCATTTGGACATTCATGTTTTAAGTCTTTTAAACAATTTTACCAGGCCTCTGTTATCCTCTTGAGCAATCTGAATTTTTATCCAAAAGATTCAAAATTTAAAATAGGCCTACCATTTTAAGCAGTAAGCAAAAATTGCTCACTCAGTTCTTACTGTTGTTGAGGCATGTATCACAACATAGAAAATCAATTTTGTCCTGAAATGTGCTGGATATCCAGCGAATAACAAATCAATCTAGCATAAACTTGCTCTTTTTCACTGAGATTCTATAGATGTGTGCCACTATTAAAAAAAATTAACCTTCGTAAGCCTATATATTTGTATCCATTTTAGTATATTTAATAGAATAAAAATCACCAAAGAAAGGTAAATGACAAGAATAACTAAAACTTATTTACACATACCTCTCCTTTGACTTAGAATCTCTGGGCTTAGCAGGTTAGGATCTCCATGTCTTGGCACATCCAAATGATTTCCAGTGATCGCAACATCAGGAGCGAGCAAAGCAGGAGAACTGTCTTTGAGGCATTGCCGTGAATCACCATAACCAGGATCCACAGATGTAGCTGTTAAATTTATTACATATTAAATGAACTCTGAATATAACGGCTCTAACGATTTCCTTTAAATGTTGTACATGGAGTGCTTATACCAAGAGCTAAAACTTTTATTTGAAACTTTTTTCCAAAAAAAATTCTCTGAAGGGTGGTTGTAAACTACGTGAAGTACGTGAAGTGAGAAAGATGTATTGTTGGCCATGCTTACAGTAAAGAAATATGTGAGGGGAATATTCGATAAATTTCGGAAATTATTCTGAATGGCGGAAAGTTTAATAGACGTTTGCAGTCACTTGATTTTTCTTTTTTTTTTTAGTTTGTCCATAGCCTGTGTTTTTAGTCGCAACATTCAAATGAGGGGCTATAAGGTATTTACAGCATAATTAGCGTAAAATTGTGTCTTGCAATTCTGTACAAGGATATGTGAATACTGCTAACTTTTATTTGGGCAGTGGAAGTTATGCGACTTTCACATCATATTTTTTAAGGGTTGTGAACATTGTACATGGGCTTCAGGGTCTAGCCATGGAATATTTTCTCCGTTCTGTATAACAGATACACTTCTTCCAGCATGGTGTAAAGTTGCTCAGTAAGACAAGAATATATTCAATGTGAGGAGGTAATTCATAATAATAAATGTGGACTATCAGGAGAAAAATTAGTAGAAAATTTTAAAGTGTGGCTAAACTCAAGTTAACTTAATTTTAAAATCAATGGAAACAATTGAGTGGTGGCTCATGCAAGCATGGCAATGAACCTCCAGGTTCTATAAAATTGATAATATTAATTTAGCTTGTTTAGGAATTGTCTATTGCCAATGAGGAAGTAAATAACTAAGTACCGTATTTACTCGAATATAACACACTCCTTTTTTGTAGTTTTCAAAACTGAGGTGCACGTTAATTTCCAAGACGCATTAAATTCCGAGTACAAATCCGTTTCATAGGTTGGCATGCATTGTTGTAATTCTCAACTTCATTAATTTTATCGTTGGCCTGTTACTAGCATTATATCGACCATATAAAAATACTAGTTAGTAGTCACGAAATGGAAGGCAAGAAGAGAAGAATATCTTATGATGCTGCTCTTAGCTCTTAGTATAAGCACCCCATGTGTAAAATTTAAACAAAATCGAGGATTGCAGTGATGAACATGTCAGTGAATAATGTGTCAGTGAATGTACTTGTAGGCCTAAAACTGGCAGTTAAATTTAATGGTAATTTCAAATGTTTATGAGGTGGTTCATTATTCCCTTAATACTATGACAAAATTTCAAATAAAATACCTATCCTACCATTGATGTGCATTACATTCGCCAATGAACTCTTTTCTTTTTATGATTTCAAGTTTCAAAATTGGGGTGCACATTAAATTCGAGGGCACATTATATTCAAGTAAATACGGTAAGTAAGTAGGCCTAAGTAGGCTATGGAAGCAATCTGAAACAGGTTGAATTTCAACAACTTAGCCATGGTAGTGCATAGGTAGCGTACCCGCCTCTGGATCTGTAGGTCATGGATTCAAGCTTCGCTGCAGTTGATGGATTTTTTAGGGCATTAAAATTCTTGGCACAAAATCTTCTGGGAGGGACCATAAATTCCAGGTCTCATTTTGTAGAATTACGCTAAAGAAATCCAAGCCTAAATGAGAGCCACTGGTCCAAATTCCTCGGCCTTTCACATCAATTTCACACCTTAGCTTCCTCTAGTAGGTCATTGAGGTGATAGGCTTACCCCTGTCTCTATCCTCTATAAGAAAATAATCTTAACTAAATTAGTCTTAGGTAATGAAACCTCTATTCGGGGAGGCTTTGCTCCCAATGTAGTGTCAAGAAGGAACCGACTTTCAACATGAACTGTGGGATGAAGAGGAAACAGCAAGGTAAGTTTGGTGATGTTATCATTTTGTTGGTTCAATGAGTCCAGTGTATTTTATATGACTAGTTTAACTCATTTTCTGAAAAAAGAAAAATCCTCCCTCCTCATTAAGGGAGACTAATTTTCCATGTAACCATCAGTGATCATATAATTGAGGTTTCAATACTTTTAGGTGCAAGAGATGTAGTTCAAAATTAATTGAAATATTAAATCAAATTAAAATAGGCCTACATCTTTTAAAACACACAGTATGTGCCTACAAATTATATAAAAAAGTCTACTAACTATACATTATTTTAGTAATTCATTAATTCCTTTTAATTAAATAAAAACCATGAACATTATTTTTTTACAACTACCCTAACCTTCTCTTATTGAATGTATTTATTTTATTTTATTCTATTTTTGGAACTTGGAATTTATTTCAAAATAGAACAAAGCTCTTCGTAGAACCTAGGCTAAAAACATGTAGACACTGTTCATATTAAAACTTTGAAGGTTCTCCCGACGAATACAATGTAAAAACTGTTCTCGGGTTTCCAGTCGGGTAATTATTGAAGTAAATTCTGAGCTTTCGGCGACTGTCTGCGTCATCATCTTCGGAGAAGTGAGATCCAGAGGTTGTGGTGTTGTATATATACCCATGGCAGGACTAGTCAGATGCAGTCATGGATCCTGATTGGTTGGTGGAAGTAAACGATCTCTCCCTCCGTGATTGGAGCAGAGAAATAGCAGGTTGCCAGGAAGCGGCCAATTGGAACCCTCCGTCTCTATTGATGTTATTGGGGTTCAGTCTGATGTGAAAGGCTTCTTTGATGAGACAGTCCCATAATCCCATGGTAGAAGCCAGTACCGCTGTGTTGAGGTAGTCCATCTCGTGGCCCATGTCGAGACAATGTTCGGCGATGGCGGACTTTTCAGGTTGCCCAGACGGTAGTGCCGTTTGTGCTCCTCAATCCTGGTGGAAATGCGGCGTCCTGTCTGACCAATATAAATCTTGCCACAACTACAAGAAATTCCATAAACCCCGGGTCTCTGTAATCCAAGGTCATCTTTCACAGGTCTTAGTAGTTGCCGGGTTTTGGTAGGAGGTAGGTGTATCGTCTTGATCCCGTGGCGGCCGAGCAGTCGAGAGATCTTCCCGGAGAGAGGGCCAGTGTACGGGATGAATAGGGACGGAGGGTTCCATTTGGCCGCTTCCTGGCAACCTGCTATTTCTCTGCTCCAATCACGGAGGGAGAGATTGTTTACTTCCACCGACCAATCAGGATCCACGACTGCATCTGACTAGTCCTGCCATGGGTATATATACAACACCACAACCTCTGGATCTCACTTCTCCGAAGATGACGACGCAGACAGTCGCCGAAAGCTCAGAATTTACTTCAATAATTACCCGATTGGAAACCCGAGAACAGTTTTTACACTGTTCATATTGTAATATATAAGCTTAAACAACAAGTCATTTTACAGTCTATAACGTTTGTTTTGCATAACAAAAAAGGTCAGGAAACATTTTTCAAAGATGACATTTTGTCCCAAGTAAAGCATTGGATTCGATTCACTTTTGAAACAAATCCTGTTTGGGTGTATTCTTTGAAACAAATATGTACTGTGTCATCATGCAAAGCTAAATGTATAAATTCACACCAAAGTTACATAGACTACCTTAAGTCTGCAAAAAGACTTGCTACATTTAGAGATGATGCTCTATGTTTATAATATTAATATATGAGTTATGTGTTACTTTTAAGACTTCTTGTACTTTGCTACAATGTAAATAAGAAGTTGATATTATCCAATAATAAAAGAAGAGCCACACATAGATTAACAAAAAGACAGCCAAAGACAGGAGTCTTAAAATAAAGATTGTAGTAACATTTAAAACACATGGATTTATTGAGTAACATTAACTGTCCAGTGAAAAAACAAAAGAAAAGAGGGGAAAGTGAAGAATTATTTTAATGTAATATTTAAAAGAATATTATTTAGAAATGCTTTAATAAATTTAAGTTTATGATTAAAATAAAATAAAATAATGTAAATGTCCCTCCCCTTCCTCGAATGAATTGTGACTAACAAAGTGATTTTGTTTTGATATCTATTTCTTATTATTACATGAAATACAGTAAGAAAGAAGTTCCATAAGAAATGATCATTCTAATTAATGGAGTAGCTATAATGCTGATTGAAACATGAGAAATGTTCACTTGGTTTGTAAAGGGTTGCATTTCACACAACTGTATCAAGGCACAATCAAACATCCATTTTGCCTTTTAGGATTAAACCAGAATCCTATTCTACATAATATGTAGAACAAAATATAGAATACTATTTTTAAGTTTTTAGTTATTTTTATGGTTGTTGTTGTTGTTACTATTATTATAATTATTATTATTACTATTACTTTATTATTATTATTATTATTATTATTATTATTATTATTATTATTATTATTATTATTTTGGGGTCACCTTTGGACTATTAGTCATACCACTTCCACTTGATTCACCAGGTTAAGCTGTGGTGAAAAGTTGGATGGGTGACCATTGCCTTCACCTTTGGCAATACATGTGAAATGAAGAATACAGTACACCCACTGTAGTTCGGATTGCACATTGTGGCATGCCATAAGCCCTCATATGATATATCGTGAGCTGATTTCAAGCTGGACCCCTAGAGGGTCTAATCCAACCTCGAGGAGTCTGGCTAACCACCACCCCACAATTGTTTATGAAAGGTCTCATAGCATGCCACAATTGTGAAATAAACAGGCCATAGGTCTAGATATAAGAGACAGAAAAAATATTTTTTAATATATAGCCTACCAGTATTTCAAGAATTAAGATTTCAGTTAATTCCTTTCAGGCATTTTGGTATGGGCTTAACAAAAACTGAATGTAAATTACAACTTCAGATTTCTTAAATTCTTTGGCCACAATAGTAATAAATCCAGTCATGAAGACAACCAGTAACGGCTGTGAGTGTTGGCCCCCAATATCAAATGATGCAATGGTTTGGGTAGTAAGACTTGTCCCTCCATAGGAAGTAGCACCATGAGTAAGCAAGTTAGCTAGTTAGTAGATAATAAACACATTTTTATTCTGTTTCCCCTACCCATAAGTTATCGTATGGGTTGGTCAGGGAAGAGTGAGAATATGAATTCCATTTGGTAAGCACCACTATCATTGGGAACGACAAGTGATGGAGAATGGTGAAAGAACAGCAGAATCCCACGAAAACCTCTTTGAATTACCTGTTGGCCTATTATCCACCACAAATTTATCTTCTTCCAGACCAGGGATTAAGGCTATATTCTTGCTGTATGGTAAAAGTTGTGCATTCTAGTACGATTTTGCTTTAGAGGTTTATAATGAATGTGAGAGACACAGTGCATACCAAGGCGTAATCACACAAATGTGCATGTGCCAAACAAAATACGTTTAATTGTAAAGAAAACATACATAGCTACACATAATATTGATTAGCATTCCAATTATGGCAGGATTGTTAATTTTTTAAAGAAACAGATGAGACTATCCAGAATAATGATTACCAGTATGTGAAATCTACAATGTGCTAGACATAATTCAGGAAAATACTTTAGTAGTCTATATACTGATGATTTGGAGAGCACTTTGTGTAAACATACCATCATTATGGTCCTCTTGTTATTACCACTGACAAACAGAAGCTGCAATTTTTCCACTGATTTTAAAATCACACCTGTCAGTGTGATAAGTCTTCATATCCAACAAAGGGAATTGAACTTCTAGATTCAAATTTATTTGACTTCATTATCCTTGTAGTATTAAAAAAAGAGTGATATTTTCATACATCGAATATAAAATATTTCAAAACAAACCAGAAATAGATCAGAAATAGAAATATAAAGGCATAAAACACACTACAAAATTTTCTTACGCTGTGGAAATTCAAATTTAATAGCTTAAATGGATTGTTAATGGATTTATAATAATACTTTATTCAAAATATTTCGATGTAAGCACTAATGTAAGGCAATATATGTTATTAATACTAAGCAATTATTAGTACGGTGTATTTCAACGAAAAAAGTTGGATTAATATAAATAAGCAGTTTTAGCCCAGTGTTTCTCAATCAGAACCAAATACAGAATGATATACATCAGTCTGAATGAACTAATAGACAGTATATTGTGGTTGAGAATTTTCACCTATTGTTTTATTGTGCTTCCAGTTTACTGAAATGTATAAAGAAAACCATTAGTTCATGAAATGTACATGTTACGAAAATATTAACTAAATGTACGGTACAAAATGATGAGGAATTTTTTATGAGATGGTAGGAAGCAATTTTCACATAAATCAAGACAGGTAGAAATGTCTTTTAGTGAAAATACTTGGATCAAAAGCGGTGTAGGTAATGAAGAATATCGAAAGAAAATGTGTAGAAAAGAAGTTACCAAAACAAAATCTGCTGTATTTATGCCTAACTCTGTTATTTATATATAAAACTATAAAGTGTGCAAGGGAACGGGAAAATGGTACTTTACGACACACCCAAGTCCCCCACCACTACTTTCTAACGGGACCCGCGTGGAAAGTAGGGGTTTTGGGTGGGAGACATCTAGCGGCAGCATTTGAACTACTAACAGGTAGTAGTAAGCAAATGTTGAAACAGAAAAAAATTATTTCTCCTTTATTCTCTTCTTCTCTTCCTTTCCCATCTCCTTCCTCTCTTCCTCTTACCTTCTCTTTACCCTATCTACCTATTAGAGACCTATTCCTAACCGTAAATTTTGGATCGACCGGGGATCGAACGCAAGACCCTTAGCTTCTTAGCCAAGAGCTTTATCGATTACGCCACGAGTGACAGTTGAGCAGTGAAGGAAGCTTTTGTATATTTTAGTTATTATAGGGGTGATTTCATGTGTTCATGAGTGTTAACGCAAGAATTTGTTTCTCTAATTTTGACATGTTTTGTTTGTTATGAAAAGAGTACTGTTGGAGCAAGGGAATTTTTCTGCATCAATTAAGCCATGTTTTATGTTATAACACAGAGTTTTTTAAAATTGGGAAATATTATGTTAATTTTGATTTTTTTTTTTATAATTATGAAATATCCTTTTGGCATGAAATATTACGTTTGTTGCGAGGGTTCTTGGCATTTTTCCTTATCGTGAATTATTATTTTTTTATAATTTGTGAAATATTATATTTGTTGCAAGGGTCTTTTGTTATTGTGAAATATTATATTGTTTTTTTTAGGGATGGGTCGATACCAGATTTTCTCGATACTCGATACTCGATACCGATACATGATTTTTCCTCAATACTCGATACTTCGATACTCGATACCTTCAACATTTCCAGTTTCAATAAATAGGTACATTAAAAATTAAAATTTGAGAGAACTGTGTAATACAAACTAAATTAATTAAGCCTGCATTTTAATGAGACAAAATTTAATATCATCAGTAGCCTATAATTATTTTTAAACTCTACATTAAAACTAAAATTAGTTTTTTAAACAGTCCAATTACAAGTTTTTGTTAACAAAATACTAGCATTCTCATTTAATTGCAGAATTACAAAAGTATCGAAAAAGTATCGAGCGAGTTTTCTGAAGTATCGTTCGATGCCGATACCTTGCAAGTATCGAGAGTATCGAGGTATCGAAAGTATCGAGGACCCATCCCTAGTTTTTTTCAAATCTGTTTAAAGATTGTGGAATATGATGTTTGGTACAAGGGTCTTTTTAATTGTTTAATATTTCTTATAATTTGTGAAATTTTATTTTGTTTTTTTATAATATTTTTAAAAATTGTGAAATATTATGTATGGTGCAAGGATTTTTTAATTGTTAAATATTATTTTGTTTTTCAAATCTGTTTAAAGATCGTGAAATATGATGTTTGGTACAAGGGTCTTTTTTAATTGTTAAATATTTCTTATAATTTGTGAAATTTTATTTTGTTTTTTATAATCATTTTTAAAAATTGTGAAATATTATGTATGGTGCAAGGGTCTTTTTTATTGCTAAATATTATTTTGTTTTTTCAAATCTTTTAAAGATCGTGAAATATGATGTTTGGTACAAGGGGAAGATGCGTGGGGTAATGGCTAGGCGGAGAAGGAGGGATAGCGAGCAGGTGAGGAAGGCGACCGCGCTGGTGGAAAGGGGAGCAGGTTGTGTCGCAAAGTACTGGCTTGCCTTTTTGCCAAGGGAACTTTCTTCGCAGCGGCTACATGCTAGATATGGTGCTAGCAACATCAGTTATGTTGGCAGCAGAATGCAGGCAGGCAGGCAGGCAGAGGTCATTAGCACTTTTATCAAAGGCTGCTGTGTCTTGCACCCAACAGTGCATATTGCAGTTTAGTGCATATTTAGACTAAATATTGTTACAGTGCAACTGTATTCTGGTGATATTGTTCAGTAATGAACAAAGAGCTTTCTTGGTGGAACGCATTTTTCGTGAAGGCGATTGGTTTACGGAAAATTTAAAACTAAAATTTCAGGAGCATTTTCCAATTTGTGTAAATGAGTGGAAGAATGCCTGCGAGCACAAGGACAACACTACCAGCATTTGCTATGAGTACACTATGGCTATGCTATGGCTGCGGTGAGTACACAGTTGAGGGTTTGTTTTCATAATTAAGCTTGTGCTGCCAACATAACTGCCAACATAACTCTAGCATGTAGTTGCTGCAGAGAAAGTTCCCTGACGCAATGAATTAGTAGCAGGTTCGTCTAGTTTGCTAGCATATGGATGAAATAAATTACTACATAACATTGCATTTTGCAATTTGAGTAAAAAAATTATACGGCAATTGAAGCAAATAAACAGCCAATTAAGAATATAGTTTTTGCCATGATCTCTTCATTCACTTGTCAACATGTGGCAATTCCATGCACTTGATACAATGCAGCCATTCTTTTTCGAATGAATTTTAACAAATAACACATTTAGTGTTCTCTAAAATTGTCTTATCTTAGTTTCCAGGGGGAGGTTGTGAGATGATGGGTTTACCACCTGTCACTCTGCCCTCTATTGGGAAATAAGATTAACAAAATTCAAATTGGTACCGTAACAGTAACCTCCAATTGGAGGCCCTATGCTTCACCACTGGGAGCAATACGAAATATGATATATGATATGAACATTGTCTTGTTATTCATTAAAGTAAGTTTCCTCTTTTGGTGCTCTTTTTATCCTATCTGTTTATTTTCATCTGCTAAACTCACTTGGTTTTTTTAATTTATCTAAACCGTTTATGCAAACTAACAGCTCTTCCATTTCATATTTTTTAGTTTACTCATCTGAGGTGTTAAATCTACAGACACAAATCTAGGAATAGATATATTATCAGTCCCAGTGTAGTGTACTAGTGTACTACGAAGCTCACAAAATGCCTCAGCTGCCTGCCCTACTCTCAGTATCTTAAAAGATTATTCACTTAACACTATCTTCATGTTATTCCCAGTCCACTTTCATTTTATCTTCCCCACATATTTCAACATTTCACTGTGAAAAGTGAAAAATAAAGGATTGTGACTATTTATCTGTAAAATCAGAGTTGGTCGGTACTGGAAGACGATTGGGTGGCCGGTACTGTATGGCAAACACGAGGGCATGTCGATTCTGATTTTATGTTGTTTGATGAACAATTTTTCACAACTTTTTATATCTATAGTACCCTTCAAGAAAATAGATCAAGTAAACGTGAAACCAAATTAATTTACTTACTTCAGATTGAAACCAAGCTTTTGAAAATAACTCTCTGTGCAAATGTAAGTCAGCACCTGTTATTCACTCAAAACTCAGGCAAAAATAAAGGAACAAAAGAATGCCCTTACTATTGTAAGGGAAAGTTTGGTTTTTTTTATTTAGCAACTTTTAGCTTCCGCCTTCTACTCCCAGAAAGTAGAAAAGACAGTGACCAGTACTGTCAGCTGGCTGGTACTGTACGAGGTTCATGAACAAAAGAATAGCATTATTTACAATTTCGTAAAATGTGCATTGAGGTATATTTATTCCACTTCTAACAGATAAAATAAATAATTGTTCTGCATCTCTGTTAAAAATATAAATTTTGAATAAAACATTAACATCTTATACAACAATGTGCTCAATTTATAATAGTTGTGCATAATTGAAAAATAATAATTATTGTCCATTTTTAAAACAAAAGAAGTTCATACATATTTTGAAATCTAAAAATAAATAATTAGCATTCTTTAATCTGTTCATCAATTAAATAGCCGAATAGGAATAATTGAAATTTACTTACTAAGAGCAATAATTAACAGGAGCCAAAGAAGTTACTTTTTACTATCTATAAAAACTATAATATCTCAAAATGAGGTTAATTTGATGATGTTAAGCATAAAGTATGTCCTTTTGGGAAGAACAAAAGGAATTTCATACAGTGACCAACAATTTGAATCTTATCTACAGAACCCTAATAAATAAATTAATAACACACCTTATAATATTGAATGTAGAGCTTAAGAAGACAAGATAAGGAAATTCTATCTTAACACAAAAAAAAATGTAGGACTTTATATCTGATGGAAATATGGAGAGTTTCTGTACCATATGATATTTGTTATATGAGGTTAATGCATTAATGAGTTTCAAAATAATTTTGTTTTTAAAAATATTACCTTGGCACTAAAATATCCTAACAAATTTTGAATTTTTACTTTCAAACAATTATAATTACTGACAAGAGAACCGTATGGGTTGTCATGCCAAAACGTACCCTCAAATTTTGCATATGGATAGGTCTTTGCTTTAGATAGACACAAGCAAAATATTAGCTACTCATATGAAATTAAGTTGGTGAAAACGTGTTTGTTATATTCCAGGAAATAATGCTGGGAACTTGTAGAGCTCACTTGAGTATCCTACATGCCAGGAGCAAGTGACAATGGGATGTGTGATAGAGGGGAGGGGCTATTTTGTTGTTACTCATTGAATGTGCTTCACTAGATAATTTTTAGGTAATTATTTATCATTTCCACATTTTGAAATTATATAATCTGTATAGACATTGAGGGGTTTGTTATGATTGTTAGTGTGTGTGTGTGTGTGTGTAGGTGTTATTTAAGTGTGATCACTCGATTTGCAAGGATAAAAACAAAGATCTTTGCTATGCGCAGTGAATAACAATACTAGCGCTTCAATCAACTTGTTCTCAACATTGACATGTATTGTCCAGACAAAACTTTTTAAGTTTTAAGAACTTCAACTATCATACTTTGTATAATGCTTGTTATTATAGGCCAAATTAAAAAAAAATGGAACTAATTTAAACAGCACAAGAGATTCACTCTGTTAATCCTAAACGCTTAAACAGGTACTAATTACTTCATGAGAGCTACTGGAATACAAACATGTGTATCAGAGGAGGGTAGGCCTATTATTCATTATTTTAATATTACCTGCTCTCATAGTGATAAGGAAAGGGAGAGATAAGGCTAACTACACGTAAGCCTATAACTTAGGAGAATTGAGATACATGCTTTGCAATACTGTAACAAGCCAGCATACCGGTGCATGCTAAGGAAGGTCCCAACCCCCTCCCACCGACAGCTGTGTGAGGCTACTCAATATTTCGAATTTCCAGATTAGCAATTAATTTTCACCCACTAAAAGTTTATATAAGCAGCTAATTTTTGGCATGTGTCTATCTGCAATGATAACCTACTGATGTGCTAAATTTGAGGGTAGGTTTTCACATGACAACCCGTATGGTTCCCTTGAGAGCTGAAATCATTGAAAAAATATAATGACTAATTTATTACAAGTTTGGTCTGTTTATAGAGCACATTTTTATTAACTGTAATTTTTCGTTATTAATTATAAATCAGAAAAAACACTGGGCTAGTATCTCAAAACCAAAAAGCCATGCAGACAACACTCACTTGGACACACAGAGTTAGCAACGTGGATTTTCAAGTTGATACCGTCAGATTTGTTGTTCTGTTGTTGTGTGCCATTGCTGCTCTTTTCCTTATCTTTCTCATCTGTAGTGGTACTACCTCCTTCTGGACATGCATTGTTTTGTTGATTTCCCAGTATAAAGGCGGAATTTTCTTCTTTGGATATACTCATGTAGTAGCATGTGTCACTTTTTTTCATTATGTGACGTGGTCCTGGATTCAGTAGGATTGTATCCTCATAAAATTCTGGAAGCTCTGCTGGACGTACACCAACTAATGCTACACCATATCTGAAAGATTTACAAATTTTTTTTATTCTTCTATTTGGGTATTCAATTGAAAGGTATATTGAATACCCTACTTCAAACTGTAATGGTACTTTAAGGAACAGCCATTGCTGATAATGATTATTTTTAATTGCCAAATAGATGAAACTTCTATATTTGTTATTATATTGTGTAAAACGGATTTGTTTAAAATGCAGATTCTTCTGGCTTGGATAATATAAGCATCAAATGCAGGAATCTGAGCTTTTTATAAAATGCTCAGATAAGGTTTTGAAAAAAATATTCCTTCCATAAAAATCTGCTTAAAGCATACCAGTACACCATATTCTTTTGTTAGTTTTCTCCATTTAATGTGATAGTTTAACATGGCAAGGCCTGTAATAATTATAATAATTGTCATATTAAAGCTGATGGTAATTGAAATGTTATGATTAACATTAATCAGGAAATCAATGTCCATTAAAATATGATAGAATAAGTTTAATAAGCATAATAGATGGAATACTGGAATCAATATTAACTAGAATATTAGTAATGAAGGTGAAGAATATTTCCAATGGTAAAATCATTCCACTGTGAGCCTCTCAGGAATTTGCCATCAGGTAGTCATTAATCCTTTTGCAACTCACAACTGAATTATTTCTCAGCGTTCTCTCAAGAGCACTGCGTTGTGTCAAGCACAGTAGGCTGGTAATGAAGGGGGAATTACGTAATGCACAATTTGTTCTCATTGACATGCCTGCACTATACAATGGTTTATAATAAAAATAGATTATTGGACAGCACTTACCAATGTTTATTGATTCTTTTGTGAAGTGGTTGACAAGGGTTACTTAATCTTGCGTAAGGACATCTTTTTCATAAAACACACATAATATATATGGAAACACTAAAAATGTCAACTTCACAACAAAATAACAGTGGGTTTTGTTGTGAAGTTCACATTTTTAGTGTTTGTGTATATATTATGTGTGTGTTTTATTATGTTATGAAGAAGATCACATCCTTATGCAAGATTAAGTAACCCTTGACAACGGCTTCACAAAAGAATCAATAAACATTGGTGAGTGCTGTCCATAATCTATTTATATTATATCACATTCCTTGGAGCCCCTCTAATTTCAGCAAAAGGGGGGGCCAGATACGAATTAGGAATTGAAAGTAGTAGGGGTAGAATAATGTGCAGAACAATGAAATACTTAAACCGTATAAAACAGCAATACTCTGACAGTATTTTATACAAAAGTTTCAGCATTCTAAACTACAATAACTTTCAGAACAATTGGTTAAATAAAATTAAGGAGGAGTTTTTTCGACTAGGACTCATGTGGTTATGGTTAAATCAACATGCACATGGAAATTCACTGTATAGGCTACATTTGAGAAGGAAAGATGCAATGATGTAGAGAGACAAATATTATTACAGGGCTTAGAAGAAAAGAGATCTCTTGTATTTTACATAGACATGAAAACAGATGGGGCAAAGAAAAATATGTTGAAGTATGTGACCATGTTTTAAAATGCAATATTACCTCTGGTGAAATAGATCTTCTGTAATTCAATTCCTTCTTTTCCAGTTTCTTCTCAATCGCCTTCAAAATCAACTTTTTTATTTTTATTTATTTAACAAAAGGTCCCAACGAGCCAATTGCTCACATTAAGGGACAGTATTACAAAGGATGACAAACCTCAAAGTTATTATAATAAAATTGTTACAATAGTTTACACAAATACAGTAATTATAATAGAAATATTGTTCACTTAATCATTTAATAGAAAAATCTTCAACTTTTTTTGAAATTATTTAAGTTTTTTGCAGATCTTTTTTCCTGTGGAATTTCATTAAAACGATTTGCAAGATAATTTTTCAATCCCCTTAACTTAGTCCATAAGTAACCAATTGAGAATGCTTGAATGTGTTTCTGGACGTCTGACAGTAGGCTACTCATAAAACTTTTCTGGATACTCACATAAATTTTGGAATTAGGTTTGGTATTCCCCATATTCCATTCTTTGTCTGGTACATCATCTAGTTTCCACGACAAATTCTCACTATGCAAGAATAATTTACGTGCTAGTTTCCCACTGTACTGGATTGGTTAATATTTTTTCTATCCATGAGAAACAGCCAAATTTCATGTAATATTATTCTCCAGAAGTTTTAGAAACCATATATATAGGCACATTTTGTTTCTAAGAATATTTTAAATATAGGTAAAATCGGTAAGAAGTTCACAGAAAACTAACCTAAAATGGCCCTTGGAAAGAAAATCACACACGAGAATCGGCTAATCAGCTAATCGAGACAGCGCAGGTGCATGCTGGGAAGAAGCCGATGGGTCACGTGGTGCTGGAATCAGAGCTGCCAACATGATAAGGCTCTGACAAACCTCTGGGAGATATAATGTGCCACATTTTCGAAACCTACAAACAGTGTATCGTACATTATTCGAAAATGCAAGGGCGCTTCGCTACGGCTGCCGCCTCCATTTTGCACACTTAACTATGTGGTTAGTGTTATGCATTTTTTGCTATATGTAGAGGTTGGCAGCCAATGGGAGGGAACACTGCAAACCTTTATTTCTACAACACAAAATATTAACAGTGATCAATCTATATATATTTACGGTTTTAATTTACATAAAAAATAGACAGTCAGAGTTGCAGTATAGAAATAATATTCACTCCCACGATACTAGATCCAGTAGTCATATATACATTCCGTTCCAACGATTATCCAAATCTCTGAATAGTCATGAAATCATAGGACATAAACTGTTTAATAAACTATCTGTATCTACTCAACATACTCATATTATTGTATTTAGAAAAAAATTACATAATTGGTTAGTTTGTAGCCCTTTTTATACCTTGGATGAATACTTCAATTGTAATAGTGTAATTTAGCTTAAAATATGTGTTATTTGTAACTTAGTAATTTAGCTGTAGTTTTATATTAATTCTATTTTTAGATTTGCATTAGACTTTGTCTATTGCTGTAATGGCCTAACGACAATTAAATTTATTTATTATTATTTATTATTACTGTTCACGGAGGAACACGGAGATGCCGTGCTTGCGGTGTTGTATGGGAAGCAGATGAAGCCAACGGCCACGCCCCCTTGTGTGACCAAAAGGGAGGCTTGCTATATACTATAGCACACAAATACTCCGAAGTTTAACGGGTTATAACAACGTAACGGTAGGGAAAATTTGTAATATTCCAATTTCATATATTAACCACACACTCTGACATCATAATAATCCCCGTAGTAAGCATTAACCTATTTCAGAAGAGCCAAAAATGTAACTTTCAAATGAGCAACTTTACATGTGCGAGTATAAATGCTGAGTCAGGAAATAAATAAGTGACCGTGCGACCATGATTTCCAAAACGAGAAAATTATTCTGGACAGTTATATAGTTACACCATGTGGTTATTGACTCTATTAAACGCAATAAATGACAACTAATATAAATATTGGAAATCTAAAGCAATAAATTACTTAGTATTTTTGATTTACTAATAATTCAGGTAAAGGCACTTAACCACTTAGGCCTAACAACATGGATTTCAGAGATACAATTGTTTATGATGAGACTACTATGATTTTTATATTCAAACTATTAAATAAAATATGTGTAAATGATTAGTCAAACTTTCGGAAGTCTAAATATATCGGAAATATATTAGATAGACCTATTTCAGTCTGTTCTATTATTTAATTAAACACACGACAAAAAATGTACACCAAATTCACCAGTGAAACACACAACCACAATTCACAGAATTATTTTAAATATATTTAGGCCTAATCTGTTAATGAATTTCACGATACCAAGCTTAGCAAGCTTTTTTCTTTCTGAATATTCATAACTGTGCCGGTAATCTAATGATGACTTTTCGGAGATAAAAGTTCTCTCTTCATCATAGTTCTATAGGCCTATATAATATATCCCCATGGTTAAATAACCATATACCTACCCTGTCAATTAAAGAATATCTCGAAGATGAAATGTCAATATAAACTACAGTAAAATAAATTTGTGTGCATGTCACCTTATATCTGAATGAATGAATGAATAAGCCTTATTTGTCCCATGAAGGGCTATGGCCTCCTAATTAGGGTTAGCTCGATTAGGTATCACATTGTTAAATTGTAAATAGATGATATATTGTGAAATATTACAAAGGACTTACTTCATCTTAAAAATTGTAACATTTATATGATGAATAGAATTAGAATTCCTTCAAAACAAAGAAACGTAGACAAGTAACCATGTTATAAACATATAAACATCACAGTGACACGCCCCCTTTTAGTACCAAGTGCTCGGACAGTTTGCTTCACGCTTGCGGTCTCAGGGCATCTCCGTGTTCCTCCGTGGGAGTGTTGGTCTGCAAGCCAGAGCACGCATACCCACAGAACACAATACCAACCCCAAACATCGCGTGTGGAAATCCAGTACAGTGGGAAACTAAACCCGCACCATTGTACCGTAACAGCATTCGAGATTCCAACACGCTTCTTCTATTCTGCCAGTATGGCTTATCGTTCAACTCGCTTCAAATGTATCGCAAAAACAGCTTCTTGCTAGAACGTATTGCACTACCTTATTGCTTTCTGTCCAGAGGCGCTGACTTGGAAATATTTCTAGGGGGGCAAGAACTGGATTTTCAGTAGCTATACATAGGCATACATGATAAAATCTTAAGTCTTGGGGGGCAGAAAGTACCTTGCCCCCCCTAAGTCGGCGCCTATGTTTCTGTCTGGCCATAGAATTAGAAGGGCCGAAGGAAAAACATAAAATAACTGTTGCAGGAAAAAAAAAAAAAAAAAAAAAAAATCAATTCAATTCAATAGAAATTCCCTTTTTGGAGCCAATTTCTCTAATATTTGGTTCTTAAAATCAAAAGAAAGAAGTTTCAAGTACCTAAACACTGAATAAATGTCAAAATAATACTTACTTCCTATGTGAATGGAAGCTTGCATATGTGAAGCTCTTGCCCTCATACTCGCCAAAAAAGCGACTGTCTCCAAGGACTATGTGGTAAATTTCATTACCAGAACATTTTCCATATAGTCGATGCCACTCTTCTTGTGAAGTTTGGCCCTCCCTGTTATGAATAAAAGAAGAAAAGACATTAGGAATTTAGCACTTATTTTAATTCTAATAAAATAGAGAGTTAAATTCAGTTGTATAAAAATCCTGCAGTTTGTGCCATGGTAAGGCTTTTAAGCCAATGAATGAATGAGCAGTGATAACTTTTCTTCAAATTATTGTGGTTTAAAAATGAACAAAAATGAAGAGACAACACATTCTCAATGAAATAACAATTGAAGTACTTATATAAGAATAAACACACTTATCATACACCAATACTTTATGCATAATAGGTTTTAAGCCATTTTTTTTCAAGTTATAATGTAATAAATTTGTAAAATGTTATTTGGAAACCTATTTACTGTATACTGGTAAATGACAGAACAAATTGGAGCCTCCTTAAAAAAAATCTCAAACCATAAGCATTATATACAAACCATAAGCATTATTTTTGTGTGTGTCATAATTATGGATGTCTTTACATCTAAACATGTAGCTGTTTATTTAATAAAACACTAAACTCAACTTCATGGCATTGCATCCCTGAAGGGACTAGGTGTATCATTCAACTGCAACATAATCTACATATGGCAGGATTGGGGTGCATATGATCCAGCATACTGATGCCAATGATAATGGTTTCTGTGAATGGAGCTGCTATACTGGAGTAGATCCTCTATGCATCTCATTAGAATCCTCCTTCCTACCTCAGAAAAATCCTAGGAGGTACTGGAGATTGAACCTGGGTCTGAGGATCTGTAGCCAGCAATGCTAACCATGAGATCATGCAGATAGTCTCATAAAACACTACTAACTTATAAACATAGAAACAATGAACAGTTAAAATGTTAACTTAAAACCACCTCTAAGTGAAGCACAGGGTTTAAAATTGAAAGTTATTCCAAGAAAATATTTTTGAGTAATGAAATTTTCTCAAAATAAGATGCTTAACTCTAAACTACTAAATTACAAAACATTACTGACTAGCTGGAATGGTGTAGAGCAGGTATGGGCAACCTTTGGAAAGATGCGGGCTAAACTTTACGATATTTATGAAGTCGTGGGCCGTAGATAATAGGTAGTTGTGAAAAAATAATCATGATACGTTTTTTGTATTTATAAAGTATAATGCTAAAGTTTCATGAATGAGAACAATATCGAACTCATTAGGTATTTATTTACAATCAGCAGAAATCAATGAGAAGCTTGAGCTTGAACTTGAGAAACAAGATAATCAATGTTAGCATCAATCCCACTAATACACAAGCGCAGAGTGTTTTCAAAATTTGCATCTGTAAGTCTGGTTCGATACTTTGATTTAGGCCTATTGCAGTATTTTTCTAGTGCTGACCGGAAGGAAAACCCTCGTAGTTCAGGCTTTCGTTTCTCCCCTCTCACTCTCTTGTTGGCGAGAACTGAAAATATTTACTTTTTCGAGCGTGATTTTAAAATGTTCCGCGGGCCGGATCAAAAATCGGTGCGGGCCACATACGGCCCGCGGGCCGGGCGTTGCCCATATATGGTGTACAGGTACCTGCCACTAGATTCAAAGATCCCCTAAATTAGAGCCTCTGGACAAAGTTTCTCAGCCTTTTCATGTTCAAGTACAGTAATATCTTACTCTACTCTCGAGGGTTGTTGAAATAATGGGCTTACCTTCTGCTCTCTCTCTCTCTCTCTCTCTCTCTCTCTCTCTCTCTCTCTCTCTCTCTCTCTCTCTCTCTCTCTCTCTCTCTCTCTCTCTCTCTCTCTCTCTCTCTCTCTCTCTCTCTCTCTCACTCTCACTCTCACTCTCACTCTCACTC
This sequence comes from Ectobius pallidus, assembly GCA_964059195.1. NCBI lineage: Eukaryota > Metazoa > Arthropoda > Insecta > Blattodea > Ectobiidae > Ectobius > Ectobius pallidus. The sequence goes on along the minus strand of CAXKWD010000012.1, from coordinate 51,334,501 downwards.
TCACTCACTCTCACTCTCACTCACTCTCACTCTCACTCTCATTCAATCACTCTCAATCTCTCTCAATATCTCTCTCAATCTCTCTCTCTCTCTCAATCTCTCTCTCTCTCAATCTCTCTCAATCTCTCTCAATCTCTCTCTCTTTCTCAATCTCTCAATCTCTCTCTCTCTCTTTCTCTCTCCCTCTCTCTCTCTCTCTCTCTCTCTCTCTCTCTCTCAATCTCTCTCAATCTCTCTCAATCTCTCTCAATCTCTCTCACTATCTCTCACTCTCTCTCTCAATCTCTCTCTCTCTCTCTCTCATCCCTCTCTCTCTCCTCTCTCTCTCTCTCTCTCTCTCTCTCTCTCTCTCTCTCTCTCTCTCTCTCTCTCTCTCTCTCTCTGGTAACAGCTTAACTAAATTTGTCCTAGGTAAAGTAATCTTTCTCAGATAATAGCTTAACTAAATTTGTCCTAGGTAAAGAAATCTCATCTATTCTGCACAGAGAGTGACATACGCTCCCAGCGAAGAAAATGATGTAATCATACAAACTGATTGTGCAAGTGACATTAATAAAATTCTTTAACAATGAGGGAATATCTGGAAACCTTTAGTGCATAACTAACTTTGTTTAATTTAATATGAAATGAAATGAAGGTGGAGTGTCAGATTGTTAAGTAATTTTTTATAGTTACTATAATGCTAAATGGAACTGTAAGATTGAAGTTACTCACTGGCCACGTGAAGTGTGGAGTAGAAGAGTGACAAGGGTGGATGCTCCTGGACAAGTGCAGTTGTTAGCAAGAAGAGCATACTTGAATTCATCTTCACAGACCACATGCTCTGCAAACTTGACATGAAGTTTATTCTCTGGTCGGAAGATTTGCACATACTGAGGCACACTTGGTGCAAAATCCTTCACTGCCCATGACCTTAGGATAGTGTGTTCATCCTGGAAGATATTAAAAGTATTAAAAAATTTGTAAAATGTATAGCAAAATTCAAGACTCCAACAAAAACAATTCGTAAAATGTATAACAAAATTCAAGATTCCAAGTTTTTCAACCATTTTTTGACAAACAGTAAGTTAGAGTATTTTTTCATGAGTTTTTTCTTGGTTAATAGCATTTTTATAATTTACTAGCAGGTACTTGTGACTTCTCTTGAGTTTATTAATTCAATCGCTAGATGTTTTTTAAAATCATTTACTTAATGACAAAATTAGAGAATTCAAGTTTTTCAGCCTTACGCACTAGTATTTAGTAAGAATCTAACGGATACTTGAGCTGAATACATAGAATGATTATAGATTATTTATATTATTGCTACTAACATAATATAATAATACAGTTTAAAACTGTTTATAGCTTATTTATTTTTCTGCCACTATCATATGATACAGTTGATAAAATAAGTGACTTATTATACAATATATTTGCAAGTATAAATTATATCATAATACACACAGTGTAATAATATAAATAATCTATAATCATTCTACGTATTCAGCTCAAGTATCCGTTAGATTCTTACTAAATACTAGTGCGTAAGGCTGAAAAACTTGAATTCTCTAATTATCATACAGCACTAGTGGAAATGAAATTCATTAATACTAGTGACAAAATAATTAAAATATTACATTTATTAACATTGGCATTGTTTTTACACAAATTGCATGAATTACATAATTTTATTTCCTGTTACACTGTTAGATGTAGTAAATAAATACTTAAAATTATTGAAACGAACCATAGATCTATGAATCAAGTCTCTGCAATGCAAAAGCTTAGATTAAGAAAAAAAGAGAGATTCATGTACTTTGCTCTGACATGCAAATCATTATAATACAATTAAGACGGTTAATAACTAAAGAGCTAATAATCTGGCTTCGAGGTGCATTTTTCGATTAAAGTGTGCCACCCAGAAAAAAATGACCTCAGCAGTTCCCTGACAGCTCCCCATCTCCCCAAAAAAGCATGGTGAGTTTCGTCCATATCAATCAACGTTTTCCCATTTAGGCCTAAAAACATGAGCCCTTTTTATCTACCTATGTTACAAATTTCAGATCTCTGCATGGTTTAATGTTATAAACAAATGTTATCAAGCAGAGAGTGCTAACGAAAACAAAGTGATCGATAATTCCATGCATTATACTAGGTGCGGCAGAGGAACGGATGTTTTTCAAATAACCATAACTCAGAAGATTTTCAAGTTAAACAAAATTTAATTTTAAACAAAATTTAATTTTACAGAAATGAAGCTTATATAATGCAGTTTCTATTGACTATTTCAGAATTACCTCCAAAAAATAACGTCCGTCAAGTGACGACCTTCTTTCTGTATACACTCTTGTAACCTCACTTCGAAATTCTGCATTGCTCTTCCTAACATTTCTTCCTCCACATTAGTGATGTCTACACGAATGAACTCTTGGATGTTGTGGGGTTTGTTTAAGTAAACGTTTGATTTGAGGTAACCCCACAAATAATAGTCACATATGGACAAGTCAGGGGAGCGAGGTGGCCAATGAATGTTGCCAAAACGGGAGATCACATGTTGAAGAAACATGTTGCGAACCACTTGCATTGATGCTCTCGCAGCATGCGCTGTGGTACCATCTTATTGGTACAAAATTTGCTGCATGTTTACTCTTCGTCTGCGTAGTTCCGGAAGCAGGAACCTGTTGAGCATTTCAATGTAGTGTGCTGAAGTCACTGTCATTGTGGTATTGTCCTCTTCAAAAAAATAAGGACCGATGATTCCAAATTTAGGAACACCATACCACACTGTTACTGGGTATACCCAGAAGAGGGCCGAAACGTCAGTTTTAGACACGATGACATGGCACCACCTGGACAGTCAAGGTTATTATTAATGAGATTGCATGTTAGATAATTCCATTGTTGCATCACTTGACGACATTTATTTTTCGGAAGTAATTCTGAAATAGTCAACAGAAACTGCATTATACAAGCTTCATTTCTGTGTAATTAAATTTGTTTAACTTGAAAATCTTCTGAGTTATGGTTATTTGAAAAACATCCATTTCCTCCGCCGCACCTTGTATTAAACAAAATATATTTTCACTTCACGTTTTCTTCCAATTGCTTTTGTCTAAGGTAGTGGTAAAAATCACGTTTTCTACCAGTTTTCTGCTCTTAACTTGCAAACAAAAGCAAAATTTGAAAATCTGGCTTCAAGGTGCACTCTGAAGCTGTAATTATTCCACCCTTTTGATTTATTATAAACAATAGTTAATTCATATTTATTCAAATCATTCAAATTATTATTATTATTATTTCGGTATCAAAATTCTCGTTTAGATTATTATTATTATTTATTAATTCCAAATTTGAAATCTTAACTGTAAAAGAAACGTATATTTCGAAAATACAACGTACTAAATTCATAGTTTTGGCCCGCGAATTGTTTTAACCAATAGAACTGTTTTACGTAATGAAAAATACAGCCAATGAGAGAGAAGCATCCATTAGCCGCGAACATAGCGTGGTCGAGAGCTCACTTCCACCATATTCGCCGAGGAGAGCAGACCTCCGTACGTTGCTCTTGTGGAAAGTCGCGGGAATATTACCTAGCCTAATGGCGATTCTCACTAAAGCCACTTATTAAACACGAATGTATGTTATAAAAGATAGCGTGTGAGTTTCATTTACTTTGTGAGAAATAAGAAGACAGAAATACACGTAAGTACTTGATAAATGCAATTGAAGTGGTGAATTTACACAAACAGCTACGCAGAACACAGTTAATTTGAATAAATTCCGATATATAAAACGTTTATAGTGCAGTTATCATTTATAAAGACATAACTAGCTATAATCCAATCCCTCAGATGATTCGTGTGATACCCTGAGCTACAAAAGCCGTGGAAGATATATAGGTGCAGAACTGAAGGAGCCCAACGGAGAATCGAAGTAAGTACATTTCCACAACGAATCCAGCTCCCAACCAAACACCTATATCAATTTGTCGCCCAATCGTGTGGCACTAATATCAATTTGGTGCACCAACGTGTGGCTTTTTAAGAACAATCGAACTGTGTAAAGACTCTGTGGACAAATATTCTAATCGGGACATTAGCAAGCAGATTGTGATACACAGAATTAAGTGAGAATCGTGAGCTAGGTACGGTTACGCGCGCAACAATCACCACGCCATCATGAGGCCAGCCCAGGTGTTCGACTTCATGCAGTAGGCAGCAGCTGTGACCATCCAACATCAACCGCCAACAATCAAGTTCCAGAATGAAAGTAATTGTAAGAAGCCTGTGAAGCCTGCGAAGCCTACAAATAAAGTAAGGTGTTATTTTTATGATTATAAATGAAACTCAGAGGCCGCGAAATAATGTCGCCACAGAAGGAAAGTTCAGATGTGTTAGAAAATGGACAGGACTTGCTAACTAGTACTGAGATGAAGGGTATTGTAGACAACATAAGTGCTGATAGTAGTTTACAGTTAGTAGATGAGATTGAAACTGATATGGAAGTTCAGGTCGAAACAGATGTTTCCGTTTCAAATGTAAACGTGACTAGGCGCGAAGATAGTGAATCTTCAGATGACCAGTTAGAGAACTCAATTAAAAGTTTTATGCAGCAAATGTTCAATAAGCTTAGTAGTAAAATTGATGATGTTAAAAATGAGGTTAAGACAGATATTAATGATGTTAAGAATGATGTAAAAAGTGACATTAACAAAGTTAGTACTGATGTAAACAATGTAAAATCAGATGTAAATTCACAAAATGAAAATATTAATTTGAAGTTAGCACAAATGGATGAAAACTTGACAAAATTGAAAGATGATCTAAAACAAGAAGTTGTAAACGAGATACAGGAAAGATTAGGTGATTTCAAAGAGCAGGTTAATAATGACGTCACAGTAGCTCTAGAGAATATTCAAACTATTGTAAATAATGATATATCAGAAGTAAAAGAGGTTATTTCAAATGTTAGCACTAACTTGCAAACAATGCAAACAGATGTTTCTAATACTAGTGAGGAAATGAAAGTTATTGTAGCTAATGTGTCAGAACTAGATAATAGTGTGTCACTTATGAAAATGCAGATGAATGCTTTCGATGAAACATTGTTAGGTTTTGCTAAGATAAATGATGAGGCTAGAAATTACTTAGAGAAGAAGAATCAGCTGTTAAAAGTCAAACAGAAAGACATTGAAATACAGATTGTAGAAGCGCAAGAAGAGTTGACAGTGTTGAGTAGGAGAGTTCATAAAGATGAAGAGTTACTGACAAGTAGAATTTGTGTATTGGAAAATAGATTAAATGTTCCTGTAACTTCACCTGTAATTAATGATGTGAATATACCTCAACTGGGAAACAATATGAGTAGGAATGTTGTTGAAGAAACTTACTCACAGTTACCATGTAGATCTCCTAGATGTCAGGAAAGGGTAAACAGTCATAATGGTTCCCAGGTGCAGGATATTAATGTACCTTTGTCCACAGGAATTAGTCAGTTAGGCACAAATTTTCCCAGCTACTTAATGAACGAAATTAAGTTACCTGTTTTTGATGAGAATAATAATACCAATCCACAAAATTTCTTAACTGAACTTCACGATTATTTTAGGTTGAGAGCCATTCCGCCTAACATGTACATGATCATAGTAAGAAAGGCATTGCAAGGTAGATCTTTGAATTGGTTAAATTTGACTACAAATGAGACTACGACATTTTAAGAATTCAAAAGAAATTTTATCAGTAGATATTGGAGTTTATCCAAGAGAAACAACATTAGGATGCAGTTAGCTAATGGTGTGTATGAGCCAGAGTCAGGTCAGACGATGATTGACTATTTTTTGGAAATGGCCGAATTAGGACGACAAGTAGATCCTCCACTAAATGAGTTTGAGTTACTGGAGACTGTTGTAAATCACTTCCCAGAAAATGTGAGACTAAATCTGATAGTAGCAAAACCCAAAACTTTCTCTGATATGTTAGAATTGCTTGCTGCTTTTGAGCAAAGGAATATTTTCAGAAGTAGGCAGAGCTATACGAATTCAAATGATAGAATGTACCCTCCCACTAACCGGTTTGCAAATTCTGGGGTAGGGGCAGAAGGTAATGCAAATAATTGTGACAGAAGTTATGATGCTAGGAATACCTACAGAGGCCCTATGCCTAATCAAAATAGGAATAATCCTAGATATTACCAGAATAGATCAGAAAATAGGCCATATAACAGAAATAATAATGGAAGAAATCAGATAAACCATGTCACTTTCAATAGACAAAATGTTGGGAATGGTAATAATCCAAACTCCTGGAGAAAAATGCCATGGATGAGGAATCAAGGCTATCGTAGGAGGTACCAGAACCGTACTTATAATAATAGAGGTAATAACAATAGTAATGATAGTCAAGTTAGGCCAGGACAAGTAATTAATAATGGTAAATGGCGAGTCAAAGGTGCTGAGACTCAGCAAAACACGCTTAATCCTAGAGCCAGACCATTCAACAGTAATACACGTAGTGAAGAGGTACCTGATGAAGTTGTAGAAATTCATGATCAGGAAGATAATGGTAATGTACAACAGTTAAACTAACAAGCCAATATCTCGAGGGTTCGGATGGTGTTGGCGCAAGTTTAGTCAATTCAGACAAACGTATAGAACCCATAAATAGCATTCAGACACAAAGAAGTTTCTCAAGTAATAAGCCTAGTGAAGAAAAGAATAATGCAAGTAGAAGTGAGGTTATTATGGATCCTCCTAGAATAAAAGTAGTGATAGGAAATTATGAGACAACTGCATTAATAGATACAGGTTGTTCAAATAGTGTAATAAGCGAATCCTTATATAATAAGCTTATCCAAAACAAAGTCAAGTTAATTTCTATTCCTATTTGCGGACTATCATGCACAGTAGCGATCAAAAGAGCAAAACAGTCAGTAAAATTTCAATGCATGTTGGATGTCAAAATTGGTGATTCAAAATTTGAAATATTTTTCCTAGTGGTCCCGAAATTAGTTACAGATATTATTATTGGAGTTGATGTTTTTACGGAATATAACAGTATCATAAGTTTTGAGGATAACAACTTAATATTAAATTTACAAGGAAACAAGATGAGCATTCCCTTCGACAATGAGCTGAGTAGAAGAGATGCGTCTAGTGAGTTAGGTGACAACGATATTCCGTATGAGACGTTTATTGTAGAAAATATTCAGATAAATGATATGATGATTCATAAAGTAGGCCCTTGCTTCGATGATATAAATAATGAGGTAGAAGTATGTAGATGTATGACATTGAATTGCGATGACTGCGCTGATAGGTATGAAAATAGTGTTGACGGAGATGTCAACATAGGGCAAGTAGAGATAGGTTATGTCTGTACGAGGAATGTAAAAGAAGCCGACCCTAGCGCGAACTCTATGACAATGAATATTTTGAAGGAGAAAGTTGATATGGCTCACAACTTAAATGAAGATCAACGTGATAGGTTGTTATCGATATTAATAAAGAATAAAGAAGTATTTTCAGAAAATGTGGGACTCTGTAACATCTACGAACATAAATTTGACATCGAACCAGTTGATGAATTCACTTATAAGAGTAGACCAATCCCGATTGCATTGAAGAAGGAAGCTGATATGACAATTCAGAAAATGTTAGATTCAGGAAATCGAAATGTCAACCTCAAAATACATAAGACATTGCATTGAACATCCAAGACGAATTAATCACTTGGCTATAGTAAAAGATAGTTGTGTCAAAAATAAAATAAATAATTAAAGAAGTATTATGCAGCGTTATTGTGTCAAAAAGTAAGAGATTAATAAGTTGAGAGATTGAATACAAAAGAACGTGATTAAATGAAAATTGCTTGATAAATAATATTAGATATGTGGTTCTAACTTAAGATTGATTAAACAAAGATAGATAAGCTGAAGTTAAATAAGATGAATGAATTGCTAAACTGTGCGAACGCGATCCGACACCGAACCCGAGAATGTAAAAATGTTGTAAATAAACTATACATATATATACCTATGATTTAAATATAGAAATTTAAGGTGTTGTATATAGTAGAAAAGTAAGATAGGATTGAACATTAATGTTGATGTATATAAAATGTTTATTATTTAAGAGAGTTATATTTGTATATAAATTGTTTATTATTCAAGGGTAATGTTGTGATGTAATGCAACATAGTGTGATACTGTATATATTTATTTGTTTGTCAAAAAGTGAGTTGTATTTGTATGCTGTATGCAAACATATTATAACAGTGATTCAAAGAAAGAGAATTCGTGCAAAGGAATAAGAAAGTGATATTTTACAGACGATGAGTGCCTCGATGTAAATAAATTTTCAAATATGGACGATGAGACAATCTCGACATATATATATATATTTTCAAAATGTTTAAGAATTCTCGATATATAACTAACAAGAAGTGCTGTCATATACTAGACATGTTTGTTTTTCAAGAAATAATTTTCAGAGTTAAGAATGTTTAAATAGTATTTTTCATTTATTGTTCGAATGTTTGTCATTTTTTTAAAAATATTATGTTAAAGGAATGTCAGGGTAATACAAACCTGATTTGATTTAATTTGTGTATATCCAAATAATTTTGGTCAAATTCATTTAATTCAAGTTGTAATGTTTAACACATACACCTATGTTACACTAACATTTATCATCATTCACCATTTCAATGATTAATTTTGAATTTTTACTAATCCAAGCGTAATTTAAATTTATTAAGAATAAATATTCTGGGGTATGATGTGTTAATTTAATTATTTACCTTTTCGGACATAATTAAATTAACACAGGGGCATTTTGAAGCTGTAATTATTCCACCCTTTTGATTTATTATAAACAATAGTTAATTCATATTTATTCAAATCATTCAAATTATTATTATTATTATTTCGGTATCAAAATTCTCGTTTAGATTATTATTATTATTTATTAATTCCAAATTTGAAATCTTAACTGTAAAAGAAACGTATATTTCGAAAATACAACGTACTAAATTCATAGTTTTGGCCCGCGAATTGTTTTAACCAATAGAACTGTTTTACGTAATGAAAAATACAGCCAATGAGAGAGAAGCATCCATTAGCCGCGAACATAGCGTGGTCGAGAGCTCACTTCCACCATATTCGCCGAGGAGAGCAGACCTCCGTACGTTGCTCTTGTGGAAAGTCGCGGGAATATTACCTAGCCTAATGGCGATTCTCACTAAAGCCACTTATTAAACACGAATGTATGTTATAAAAGATAGCGTGTGAGTTTCATTTACTTTGTGAGAAATAAGAAGACAGAAATACACGTAAGTACTTGATAAATGCAATTGAAGTGGTGAATTTACACAAACAGCTACGCAGAACACAGTTAATTTGAATAAATTCCGATATATAAAACGTTTATAGTGCAGTTATCATTTATAAAGACATAACTAGCTATAAACCAATCCCTCAGATGATTCGTGTGATACCCTGAGCTACAAAAGCCGTGGAAGATATATAGGTGCAGAACTGAAGGAGCCCAACGGAGAATCGAAGTAAGTACATTTCCACAACGAATCCAGCTCCCAACCAAACACCTATATCAATTTGTCGCCCAATCGTGTGGCATTACAATATCAATTCGGACCCCCTTCAGTGCATCTAAGTTAAACATTTCATATCTCTGTGAAAGATTTGGCTTGGGATTGCACACAGACAGACAGTAGACAACACTTCCTCTTATTATATAGACATTTACACATGAAATGTCAGACGCTAGATTAGATTAGATTAATGAGGGGTAGTGTAAGCCCTTCAACTTCACAACACTGCGACCTTAATAGATCTATTGTGAATACCATATACTCTATTCTAGCAGTCACCACTTTTAATTTAAGGCTTTTTTAATGTAGCCTATATTTTCTCCTGGGTGATGTCCAGTCCTGGACCCGGGGATTTTTTATTACAGAAAAACCCACTACCCGGCCGGGAATCAAACCCAGACCGCCAGGGTAAAGGCAAGTATGCTACCTATACAACAATGGCTGATGCTAAAATGTTATGGATATACAATATTATTATACTGACTTAGAATGGATTTTATGTCTTGCTGTAATCACGCAAAGGGATATAAAGTACCATATTCACCTATTCTGCAAAGGTGGTATTCTTCAATGAACTTCTTGAATATGTAGAGGATGGTCATCATAAGGAAATTTGCAGTTCCAAAATATGACGGACTATTTTCCCATGATCTCCTTAATTAAATAACTGGCTCTTGATGCTTTGACTGCATTCATTATCCAGATACTCTATATACTAAATTAGATTTAAGCAATGTTCCTTAATCTTTGTAACTCACCTACCTACCTACTTTGCCCAAACGTTGTAATATTTTATTATTTCATTTTCCTTTCAGCTTTGAAGACCATAAGTAAGAAAATCCAATATAAATTTATATAAATGAACAAAGGGATTGCTATCTTTAACTGTAATGTATTATAATGTATTATTGCATGACAAGAAAAGTGATGGTGTTTAACATGTGAAAGAGTATGTAATTAATGCCTATTATTAAATAATAATAAAAATAACAGTGCAATTTAATACTTACAGCAGCAGTCTTATCAGCATAATTTCTTGCTGCAAGAACAAAGCATGCTTCTGCTTCATTCATACGTGCTCTTGCAAGATCCCCATCCTTCAGGCACGAACCCTGAATATATATAACTCTTTGTGCCCAAATAGGCACTTGTAGAATCATCCTCATTGTTGTATCTAGCTCCATAGGAGAAAGAAGCACCACATAGTAGTCCTAGAAATAAATGTATTTTCATGTAAAACCACCAACAAAATGTTAACAGCATTCAACAGAAAGTTATATCCAAACTGCTTGGTCCAGAAATCTGAACCATGGCAGCTTGTTTCTTGACTGCTTTGACAAGTACAGTGCAATCAATTATGCTTTCCTCCATGGCATGTGGTTTTTCCTAAGAGCAAGCCTGCTTGTTTGCTGCATGCTCAAGGAGTAACCAGATGCAGTTGTAGCTTAACTGTTCCCTGGTGTGTTTTGTGTTGTTTGTTCGACAGAATACATAGAAAGTGTCCTTACAAAGGCACAGCCTGCCTTTATTTATGATTAACAAGTGTTAATTCAGTGAGTTCGAGAAGTTTGAAGACTGTTTCAACAAAGACTCCAGAGTGTATTGCTCTAGATCATAAAACAGAACATCATCTTTATAGTAAATTTTAGGAAACTAGAAGTGTCTGGCCTAAGTAACCATAGGGTTTTTACTGCAGAAAGTTTACATACTGAGCGAGGTGGTCTAGATGGCAACATCTTGGATTTGCATTCAGGAGGTACAGGGTTCAAACCTTGTGGCTGGCAAATTTCTCTTTGGTTTTCTACATACAAGTGTCATTTCAGAAGTCATGACAATTATTATCTAACAGTCAATAAAGATGCAGGAAACAAAAATCAGGATATATGATTGAAAGTCAAAATGCTCTTCGCAATGCTGGTACTAAATTGGGATCCGGATACAAGGCGCTATGGGAAAGGGACATTGAAAGATGCGTAAATAGAGATCATTGTTTTATTTGTATTACATATGCACAAAACAGTATGCATAATACTCGTACTCTTACAGCTAACAACCTTCAAAATAATCCCCCAAGGCGTCCACACATCTTTGCCAATGATGACGAAGGCACTGAATACCATCAGCTGTGTGTGATGCGTCTATGAACCCAACATGCAAAAGTTCGATAGGGCGATCACCCCATGCTTCTTGTAGCTCGACATGACACTCATGAGCATTTCTGCCATGCAGAAATGCAATTTTTACATATGCTCGCTGTTCAATTTTAGTAACATCCATTTCGGAACACAGTCTCTAGTATACTAACATTTGCATGTGTTGTCTACTGGACACCAATGCACTCAGACGTCGTCTGGTGGTCGCATCCCGTATTGTGTACACTATGTTTTCAAAAGTATATGGTACAATAACTGCATAAGCGGTTATTCGGAATTTATAAAATAGTTGCCATGACTTCTGAAATGACCCTCGTAGCTTCCACAGTCATAAAGGCAAATGCTGAATTGGATATATTTTACTTACCATGACTCATCCAGGCTATTTCACCCTTCTTCATGTTCATTAAAAATAATAGGCCTATATCAGTTGAAATTAACAGATGCCATAAACACATATCAATAGAAAAAGTTGCACATCAATAATTACCTGGCCTACTGGCACACACTAAACCTCAAGTCTTGATATGACTTGGATGTTCAAAAGACTATACATAAAGCTGAATAAATAATAATAACAAAAAAAGATTAGGAATACATGACATTTGTAATCATTTGGAAAATACTCTTAGAAAATGTAGTTGTCATCTTGCACAGTATGTGGGAATTCTCAAAATGAATTACAGCACGTGATGAATAATTTCCTAGAAGATGCCAAAAACTGTGTATAAGAATGAAGATGGTCAGTTTCAACACCTCATTTGACGATTAGACTTTTTAACATATTGTTGTAGGCTATGGTTGGTTTTTGTATTGTTTTACCTCCTGCTATCACTGAGATCCAGGGAACTGGCTAACCAGGTAACAAGCAGCATGCTCGCCCATTGGCAATACACTTAGGGTGGCGTGAACCAAACTCATGTCGTTTACTCTTTTAGTAAACCTTAATTCTTTAGTTCTAACTACTTTAGTAAGCTACTCTTTTAGTAACGTACTCTTTTAGTAAAGGTGGCATGCACCAACCAGGAATAAACTAAACAAAAATCTGTAATCTGTTAAAGCAGTAGCAAATCTGTGGATGAGAAGGAAATCTGCAACTTCCAACCTAGAATAATTACCTAAAGAGGTAAAAATTTTATTTACTCCCAGAGTAAATGAACTTACTCCACAAATGGTGGAGAGCACCAACACGGAGTACATTACTAACTTAGTACGTTGTGGAGTAAATAAGGCCAATATTTACTCCTACTCAGGGGGTGGAGTAAAGTTGTTTAGTAAGTGTGTTCTGTGGCGTGAGTTATGAGTTACATATAACATTAAATGGATTATATAGATCATACTGAGGATAACTTATTGAGATGAAGAAGGTGCTTACCAAAAATGAGAGTAGTTAAGGAGAGGAGAGACCCATTTACATTGTACATGGCCCACGAATACAGACAAAGGTTTGGGTTCCATAAGAAATGTATAGAAATGCTGCTTGATATGGTGGAACCATTTCGACACAATTCTGACAAGAACTCTGCTCTATCCCAAAGACTACAATATCTTTGTGCGAATCTCACTTAGGCCTACAGGTGTTTTTAAAATTTTGGCAGGCGATTTAATAAATATTAATCGAACCAAACCTAGTAGGGCATTTAATAACGTAAATAATTAAGCTCATAAATCCTTACATGAAATTTTGGCGTTAGTTAGAAACGTTGTCAGACTCTCACTACATACATGAGATTTCAGCCAGCCAAATGGGGAAATATCATTGCGAAGAGAGCGGACCAACTAGGAAGACATCCACCAAAGGTGAGGGGGAGAGTGAGTGGAAAGGATGTTTGCATTGCACGGTACCAAGAGCGCATGTGCGCTCAAATATCTTCCTAGCTGGAGAGGCCTTTAGATGCTGCAGTTCTCCATAACTTTGGATTAGAAAACGATGATGAATTTCGCAGATATCAGCAAGGTATAATATATTAATTAAGTGGAAGGAAAGGAAATAGACATTAAATCCATGTCTGGGATATTAATACAAGTAAGAATCAGCTTGAAAAATTTTATGTCATAACCGGGATTTGAACACGGATCTTCGGCTTAACGCGCCGATGCTCTACCATTGAGCTACCATGACAACATGCCAGTCTGACATCAAATTCCTCAACTGATTCAGAAGACAAGGCAAACCACGGGAGGTTTCTCTCCGTCGAGAACACACATCCAAATGGCGTCCTACCCTTGTAGGTACTTTGAAGCCTAGTTATTATTTATATACTATTAATTAAGTGGAAGGAAAGGAAATAGACATTAAATCCATGTCTGGGATATTAATACAAGTAAGAATCAGCTTGAAAAATTTTATGACATAACCGGGATTTGAACACGGATCTTCGGCTTAACGCGCCGATGCTCTACCATTGAGCTACCTTGACAACATGCCAGTCAGACATCAAATTCCTCAACTGATTCAGAAGACAAGACAAACCACGGGAGGTTTCTCTCCGTCGAGAACACACATCCAAATGGCGTCCTACCCTTGTAGGTACTTTGAAGCCTAGTTATTATTTATATACTATTAATTAAGTGGAAGGAAAGGAAATAGACATTAAATCCATGTCTGGGATATTAATACAAGCATGTTGTCATGGTAGCTCAATGGTAGAGCATCGGCGCGTTAAGCCGAAGATCCGTGTTCAAATCCCGGTTATGACATAACATTTTTCAAGCTGATTCTTACTTGTATTAATATCCCAGACATGGATTTAATGTCTATTTCCTTTCCTTCCACTTAATTAATAGTATATAAATAATAACTAGGCTTCAAAGTACCTACAAGGGTAGGACGCCATTTGGATGTGTGTTCTCGACGGAGAGAAACCTCCCGTGGTTTGCCTTGTCTTCTGAATCAGTTGAGGAATTTGATGTCAGACTGGCATGTTGTCATGGTAGCTCAATGGTAGAGCATCGGCGCGTTAAGCCGAAGATCCGTGTTCAAATCCCGGTTATGACATAACATTTTTCAAGCTGATTCTTACTTGTATTAATATCCCAGACATGGATTTAATGTCTATTTCCTTTCCTTCCACTTAATTAATCTATATATATAAAAATGAATGTATGTGTGTATGTGTGTATGTGTGTGTGTGTGTCCTTTATGCATTACTACACCATTCATCCGATCGCCATGAAACTTTGGGAAATTGTTGGGTACATTCCCGGGAAGGTTTCTGTCATACTACATTTTTAATTTTAGCTTCCGTTCGCGAGTTATGAGTGAAAGACGGGCAGAAAACGTGTATTTTTTGCGTTTTAGAAGCATCGGTTTTCAGTAATACATTTCAATGCCAAATCAATTACACTAGGCTTTGGCTATTTTTGTCATACCTTGGAAATTAAACTTTCGCGATCGCTTGAATGTTGTAGCTCACGATGGTCGACTCATTTGTTTATCATGTCAAGGCACGCAGATATATGAAATTTTCAACCAACACCGAAGAGGATTATTATTAAGTGCCAGTATGGTACTTTATGAGATTGTGTGGTGAACGAAAAAAAATGTCTGTCCGTCTGTCTGTCCGTCTGTCTGTCTGTCTGTCTGTCTGTCTGTCCGTGTGTCTGTACGCACCATAACTCAAATATGCTTTTTTGGATTTTCATGAAACTTTGAAAACACATTTATAATGCCCATGGGAAGAACCCTATTGATATTGAACCAAATCGGTTCACCGGTACCGGAGTAATGCCCAATTTAGTGCCTATTTTAATAGATTATATTAATATATAACAAGTCGCGATAACTCAAATATGCTTTATTGGATTTTCTTGAAACTGTGTATACCCATTTATAATGTACATGGGAAGAAGTCTACTGATATTGGACCAAATCGGTAGACCGGTACCGTAGTAAAACCCAATTTAGTGTCTATTTTAAAGACGCGGTAACTCAAATACACTTTACCGGATTTTTATGAAACTTGGTATACACATTTATAATGTCCATGGGAAGACGTCTATTGATAATGGATAAAATCGGTTGACCTGTTTCGGAGTTATGCTCAATTTAGTGCCTATTTTATGGTAATATACGTATTCGAAAGAATTTATTTAAAATGAAAATCAGTTATCTTGAGAACATAACCTTTTGTTTTACTGTGATTTCTAAGGCTTTGGCAATTAAAATACAGTTAGCTATGACAACACTATTGCTTTAAATGCGCTTATCCCATAACTGACCCAGGTGGCTAAGATGGTAACGTCTTGGCGTCACATTCTGGAGTTCCATGGCTCAAATCCCGAAACCGGCCAATTTGACTTTTCTTTATATTCTGCATATCATAACTGCAATCATAACTGATTAAACAAAACATACTGGCACTTTGTTATATCAGTTTACCTGATTTTATTATTATTATTATTATTATTATTATTATTATTATTATTATTATAAGAGGGATAATCAATATAGGCCTAAATATGGTCAAACGTTGTTCGATTTGGACGAAACTCACTATACAGGGGTTTTCTGGGCCAAGTACCTCGAATCTGAGGTCGCTTTTACCACGCGACGCCTAAATGGGGTCAAACGTTGTTCGATTTGGACGAAACTCACTATACAGGGGTTTTCTGGGCCAAGTACCTTGAATCTGAGGTCGCTTTTACCAGGCGACGCTATCTAATCGTGGTATGTAATTCACGTGATTTAGGTGTTAATAAATATAATGATTTAACTATTATGCTCTTAATTTTTAATTTCTGAAATAATTATCGCGGGCGATCGCTTGATTTTGTAGGTCCATCCTTGACGATTCATTTGTTTAGAATATCAAGTCCCACAGACGTATGAAATTTTCAACCTACACGGAAGAGGGATATTCAATATAGGCCTAAATATGGTCAAACATTGTTCGACTTGGACGAAACTCACTATGCAGGGGTTTTCTGGGCCAGGGAACTCGAATCTGAGGTCGCTTTTACCAGGCGACGCTATCTAATCGTGGTATGTAGTCCACGTGATTTTGGTGTTAATAAATATAGGCCTAATGATTTAACTATTATGCTCTTAATTTTTAATTTTTGAAATAATTATCGCGTGCGAAGCCGCGGGCACACGCTAGTAGTATATAAATAATAACTAGGCTTCAAAGTACCTAAAAGGGTAGGACGCCATTTGGATGTGTGTTCTCGACGGAGAGAAACCTCCCGTGGTTTGCCTTGTCTTGTGAATCAGTTGAGGAATTTGATGTCAGACTGGCATGTTGTCATGGTAGCTCAATGGTAGAGCATCGGCGCGTTAAGCCGAAGATCCGTGTTCAAATCCCGGTTATGACATAAAATTTTTCAAGCTGATTCTTACTTGTATAGGTATAATATATTCCAATAAATGAAAGCCTCCGTTCTTGGAGCTACCCAGATAACACTTCCCCCCTGCTACTTAACCGTAGAGATTACTGAACAATAGGTGATTCTCATTATTAAACGATTTATTGTAATTATTGTAATTTTATTATATTACACTTCTATAGCTTAACTTAAAGCACAACGTTGTGAATGCCAGAATTATAATAATAATTATAAGAGCTAAAAGTTCAATAGTTGCACCAGCAGTGTTAATGTTTAATAAATGTCCTTCTTTTTGACCCAGGTGTAAAAATGGCCAAACAGGTCACATCGGAAGAAAATTTGACTGACTCTGGGATTAGCAAACAATGAGAAGGGGACACATTGTAAAACCATTCCTTATAGATTCCCCAAGTCTCGAATGGTGGAGTGAGACGAGGTATTTATGTTTGGGAATAAACTGTAGCAGATGTTGCAGGTCTACAGTACACTGGTAACTATTTTAATTAGCCCTGTGGACAGGAAAGTGGGAAGCATTATAAACTACATAGAAGAAAATGCCAACATGAGTGCCGAAAGAAAATTTTAAGGAGGGGCACTGGAGGTTGAAGCTACACAGGATCTAGAGAAGTAGTCACTGAAATTATTTTTAAACCCACAACCATCTACATAATTATTATTGGAGTTCATAGCTTCCAAAATATTGTACCGCCATTTTTTGTTTAAGTATTACATTTCTCAGTTGTAATATTATTATTTTTATAAGGCAATATTTTTTAAGTGAATGTTCTGTGCATTTGAAAAAGGACAGAAACATAATGCCTCTTATTAGTTTTGTTGTTATCCTTTTTATCCCCCTCTTTTCCATGATTTTGTGTAATCCTCAATATAATTAAACAGTCAAATAAGTATTAATAATTCATTATATTATGATTTATGATAAACAACTGGAGAATAATTGATTTATCGTTTATGGGGAAGAATATGTAACTTTAGGCAACATAAATATTTGAATATATTTTAGAACTTTATTATTCTCATGAGAGAAATAACTATAATAATGACAGTGAATCAATGATGAAAATCAACTGGAAATTCCAATTGTTTGCATTATAATACAGAAATAGTTTGCACAAAAATTGTAATCACAGTAACCTTACATACTAAACTGAAAATATTCAACTGAAGGAATTGAAATTAGTAATGAATAAAACACTACCAATAGGCCTATTTTAAAATTTGACGATTGTCATTAGTACAATACCAGTAACTCGTACAACCCAAATTCATATTCATTCTTCCAGTGAACCTTTCCTTTTCATTCTCTTTAAAACTGGCAATGGAAATGCACGTGTTCTGCTGTTCTGCACTAACGTTTCTGCTCTGTTCTGCACAGAATTAGTCTTCTTCTTTAGTAAAAATCGTTTACTACTTTAGTTACAACTAAAGAAGTAACTATAAATTGAGCTCTCCAACACTAACTAAAAGAGTAAGTTACTAAAAGAGTAGCACTAAAGTAGTAAATCTAAGAAGGAACCTGACGTAACAAACACCGGTTTGTCTGTCTCACTCTTAAGTCATAGGAGTAATCTGCTAGAATGAGAAAGATGTACTGGTTCTTGTTTACTTCAGGTTTCCTTCTTAAATTTACTACTTTAGTTTAGTTTACTCCTGGTTGGTGCACGCCACCCTTAGTGGTAATCAAAACTGATTGCGCTGCTTTTGTTGTACTTGAAAAAAAATACTGTAATTTCATAGCACAATGATTGTAACTATGATCCTGCAACATACAGGCTTACAGAAAATAAAGAGATTATAGAAATATAAATTATGATATCATTAATATTCTTGTATGTTCCAATGATGGGTTTGAGAATAGTTAGACTAAGAAGGATTATTGCTTTTCTGATACAAAATTAAGTTGGAATTTCCAGTGTAAGTTGCACTTTGTATCGTAAGAAACCTTTTAAAAAATACAATGAAAAGTCTGTGTGATCTTACATTGGAAGGATAAATTAAGGTGTATGTAAGGGAGAACATAAGATTTAAGAAAATGGAGCTTTTTCCCATTATTTTGTTTTATTACTATGAAATGAAGGGTAAATGGTGAACAATTTTGTCGCAGACTGCCAATAGTATGTGCTGTATTTTTTCGACCATAAGACGCATTTTTTAAACTTGAAAACAGAGTCTTCAAAATTGGGTGCGTCTATTGGTCCGAAGTAAACTAAAAAAGTAAAATTACGGTAAATTGCCTGTCGTACCATAATCATGAAGAAGGTGCTGTAAGGGGTAAGTTAGTTGTAAATTTTGGCACAATCTGTATATCAGTTCACTTATCACAATCAGTAAAATGAAGGTCGAGGATAGCCAGGTATAGGTTACAAGGTAAAATGAAAGGAATGTTGGTTTTTTCATACATCGTTGGGTGGTCTAAATGAAGGCAATGACCTCTCAACAGCCTGACATTGAGCACTGAAACCTATTTACACTGAATCCATTATGGAAAGTCATCATTTATGTATGCAATGAAGTATATTATTCCCTTCAAAAATTTTCATTTAGAATCACTTTAATTTCTTTCCTCGAATTTCCATCCAATAACCAAGGTGAGTCTTATGATCCAGAGCGTCTTGTAGTCCGAAAAAAAATATGGTATTTAAAAGTAAGCTTTATAAATAGCGCCATTATAGATGCTTTTTAAGCAATAAAACAGCAAGAAGTAGTATGTGTAAACCAGTGGCGTAGCTTGATATTGAGTTCTAGGTAAACTGGATTTTAAAATATGAATTTATTATTATTCAAATGATACACGAATTCCCATTGTATTAGTGTTTTAAAACATGAATTATTATTATTATTATTATTATTACCACTACTAATAGCAGTTATAGGACTAATAGTAGTAGTACCACAACCCTTATTAATCTTTGTTATTGAAATTTAGTGAACTTAAATTTTAAACTAAACTAAAGGCCTATAGATAAAAATATAAAGTATAAGATTCAATTAAAAAAGCCTATATCAAGCTTAGAAGTTGGTCTTTTACCTTTTCATTGAAATCTTTTATTCATACGATAGAGTCAAAGACGGTGTTATCCGTGGAATTGTCCATACTTATTACACAAAAACTTGCGACAAGGTAACAATCACAAATTAACACTGCACTCAATGCTGGGCCAACAATGACTGAGGAATTAAATGTTTATGTTACCGTACCCTTCCCTTAATTCATCCCATTGTCCGGCTTCCTGCTCGGGGCTCTTCAAGCGAGTAGTACCTGAAAAGACTAGCGTTCTCAAAAATCTCTCCAGTCTCTTTGGTGGTGACTATATGCCGCTCTTGCGAAACAAATTATTGGCCTGTCTTCGCAACGAGAGGTTAACGTTTAATGGGAGAAGTCATATAACATGCACTCGATGAGACTCGACTGGTTGCACGATCGCTCAGTGTCAGCTCGTCTTTACTGCCACATCGTGAGAATTTGATGCTGCCTAATCACGCGGCACCACAAGTTGACGCATAGTAGCAGGACGGGTTGGGGTATACAGCGGCGAAAGATATTCTGATGACAGGGCTAATGATCTTATAATGGTTACTGGCTGGTTGATACTGTCTTTGTTTATTTGTTTATGAATCCACTTATTTTCTTATATTATTTATGTACACTCAGTCTCAAAGTCTACCCTTACGCTACGCCACTAATGTAAACGGGAAAAATATACAGTACCAACAAATCTGACACCTGTGACTTCTTAGGGAAGTTCAAATTTTGTTATTCAACCAAGTAGACTACAGTTGTGTAAATTATTTATTTATATACTTATTTAATATTTAACACGGAATATGTTATTTGAGATCCATAAATTAATTACCCGAATGAGCACGATGTTCATGTTTAGGCATAGTCCTTTTTATTTTAACACATTGAAATAAATAACTCAGAATTTATTAGAAATTACAACCTATCTTTTATGGAAGATCTGACAAAATGAGATATAGATAATTAAATATACACTAGAATAGGCCTATAACAATGATATAAATGAAAATAATTATGGCTTACGAAAGAAAATACTTAATACTTTTATTGAATATTTTTCTGACATATTTGCTAATTCTGATTAACCTTTGGAGTCATGAATCATAATAACTGCTAAGTTTGGAGGCAACAGAGGTTAATATTTTGGTTCTATTAAAGGCAAAGCTTTTCTTCTTTTGTTGTAGGTATATTGATCAGATACGTGCAGGCCTACGTTTCGGTATTTGTGAAAATATTTTAGAAGTGCAAGCTTACATGTCTAGTTTACAGTCGTAACATTAAACTCAGGAAACAACAACTCTATAAGGTCTTTAAGAAAACTGTCACCATTTTCTTCTGTGTTGGATTTAAAGGAGTCAATATAGCAATGCTACTTCTTCCCCAGTCAATGGTATTGTATTGTATGACAAACTGTTTAGAGCTAACAGTAGACTTCGGTTGATAAATAATTGACAAATTTATACAACATGAAATACAATCATAAAAACAAGTCTGTCAAGAAATAACTCTACTAAATACATGAATGTTTTCTTTCTTTGTAGTAATCTGATTTCCTATATTCCCTATGTTGGGGCAAAGGGCCTCCAACTGGAAGTTTCTGTTACCTATGTGAATTATGTTACGGTTATTTTCCTAGAGAGCGCAGAGGGACAGGTGGTAAGCCCATCGCTTCTAAATAGTTTTATCTATACCTATTAACGATTTTAGATATTTTAGACCAAATACATTACTTTCCTACACATGAAGTAGTCTCTGAGGCTGAACTAAATCTTGAGACTGTTATAGCCATTTCCAGTCTTTTTATAGAAATCGTAATGAAATATTACGAAGGTGTAGGTTATAATATTTAGGATGGAAGCATTAATAGAAACTTAATTTACTACTGTCGGATAGAATTAAATTGAACAAAGTAATAGACATATTTAGAATATTCTTAGGGTAGACTAATGCCATAGACTCTAATATTAACTATCAATGAGAGAGCGAGGTGCATCTTTGTTCTGTAATCAAAAATTTGTCTCAACATAATTCTACGTGTTTTAGAAAAAATTAAATATTACTGTAAAATGCTAACAAACTAACTTTTTCTTACAATAAATCCTGGTTAATACAAGTGCAGCATTCTTAAAATAGGAAGATGCTTATTATAAGAGAGTTCAGGAAGTTACTTATTACTGGTTAACTACAAGCTACTGTATACATTTCAAAACAATAAAATAATATTACATATGCAACTATAGAGGAAGCTATTAGCATGTACCTGTAATAATGGGTGTGCGTAAAATTCGTTAAGGAAATCCATGATGGTGTCAGCATGTAAAGTAGTACTACATACTACCACATGTTTTTCTGACTGTGCTCTGTGCGATGAATAGGACCCACCCAATTTTTGGCGTTCCATCCATGTAAATGCCAACTGTTCAAACTGTAAACAGAATACAATAATGAGATGACATAATAATAATAATAATAACAATTTTATTGCCTGTAGAGGTTTCATAAGTTGTTATACAATGTCAACATACAAATACATTCATTATTAATATTGTCACAAAGCCCAGAAAAGACTCGTCTAGAAACTGACAGAAAGAGGAGTCACCCAGAAAGAACCAGAACGACGGAGTCTAGAAGGACCGCGCTCCCCTAGTGGACGGGCGGCAGACGAGCGCCAGTGGGCGTGACAGCGGCATAACGATTGGGCCACGCTTCGCGGGGGAAGGCCTGTAGGGAGGAGCTCGCGCTAAGGGGTGTGCGCGCTCGGCGCAGCTCGCATTTTTCAGACTCCACGCGGGCGGAACTTTCGAGACATCGGCTCTGGAATATTCGTCGGGACTATATAAGGAGCGCGAGCAAAGCCGACGCAGTCAGAGTAACAGTAGCAGTCAGTCAGAAAGTCGGAGTGGAGAGAGACAGTTCCTGAGTAGCAGAGAGTCAGTCAGAGAGAGCAACGGCCAGCCAGAGGGAGTCAGTCCGCGAGGAGTGATGAGCCAGTCAATGGGAGAACAGTCAGTCCGTAACAGTCAGTAACAGCGGGAGAGTCAGCGTCAGAGTGTGAACTGGACGGAGAGCACTGATCAGCGCGACCTCAAGTATGTGTGGCTTGAGGAGCTGAGGACCTGGACGGAGCGAACCGATCAGCGCAGCTGAGGACTTTGGAAGCTGAGGAGCCAGTGACCGGAGGGACTAGTGAACGGAGGGACCCACGAACGGAAGACCTAGTCAACGGGGAACTAGTGACCGGAGAGAAGGGTGAACGGAGGAACTAGTGAACGGAAGAGTTGGTGAGCTGATCTGGATTGGACTGGGACAGTGCTGTGACGTGGCAGTGAGCACCGGACAGAAGAGTGAGTTGGAGAACATTCAGGAGTTTTCTGGCTGTACTGACCATTGTGTTGCTGGAAATAAAGAATCCTCCATCCTTCAATTGGAAACTCGGTGTTCTGATTTTGAACCCCGACGAGCCCTTGTTACAATATTTACAATTCATGTAAGTTACATAATACATAGAAATTATGAACTTAAAAATAACTCATCCTCTATTAGGCCTATCGTAATACTGCAATGTTTAGGAGGCACAAAATATCTCGTAGAAAGCTTTGTGAGTTGAATAGAGATTAAAAGATAATATTGATAAGGGTATAGAGAAAGGAATATTGGGAATGGGATAGGGTATAGAGAAAGGAATATTGGGAATGGGATAGGGTATAGAGAAAGGAATATTGGGAATGGGATAGGGTATAGAGAAAGGAATATTGGGAATGGGATAGGGTATAGAGAAAGGAATATTGGGAATGGGATTTGGTATGTCCAGTAGAATGTTAGTGGTCTGGGCATTAGCGTACAAAGTTGAAACCAGTTTCGATCCCCGCCCAGGACAAATTTTCATCTATAGATGAAATTTCGGTTTACTTAAAATCTATAATAAAATAGGCAAAAGCGTCAGATGCACTCTACCTATGTTGATCATTGTTAATCAACCGTAGGGAGGTCGGTAGGAATCTTTGTAAGGAATGTTTGGAATGGGTCTGAGTATGTCCTGTGGGTAGCTAGTGCTCTAGGCGTCAGAGTACAGAATTGAAAATCCGGGTTCTATTCTCTCCATGACAAAGATTTCTCTATAGAATGCAATATTGTTTTTGTTTGAAGTTTTAACCACGAATGCCGTGTACTTTAGTAGTGTAACTAAGGGTCCTTCAAAATTTTTGACAATGAAATCTTATAGGCCTATTTAGGTCTTATTCTGAAATGCGTATTTACAAGTTTCAGTAAAATTTTTAAGACTTTGACTTCTGTATTGCCTGAAAATTCTTTCCACGTGCTATTATTCTGTTTTTATCGAGATACAGGAGAAGCGTCAAGAGTGATTTCGAAATGAGATCGTTTAAACATTACTATTGCTAGCACTAAGAAAATTCAAAATGAAAAGCCGTAATATTCTATTGCACTTGTCATGAATGCAGTGGTTGTACAGTAGATACACGGAAAAAAATACAAAATATACAGGAATCTATTAAAAAAAATATTTAAAGTAAATTTTATTGAATGAAGTATAACATTTGTGGTACATTAGCATAAGGAGAACAGTTATAGGTCGAAAAAAAAATTACTGAAAGTGAGGAAAAAGGTTATAGGTTAAAATTCGAAAACATAGCGAGAGACAAAAATGTAAGGTGAATTAGAAAGAGTCAACTAAGAATTAAAGGAAGGAAAAATATGATAGGGCACATTCAGAAAGAGGTTAAGTAAATACATAAACAAAAATAAAACAAAAAAGAAAGAAAGTATGAGAGAAATTATAAAAGAAAGGAAAGAAAATGATAGAAATAATAAATGAAAAAAGTGAGGGGAAAACTTAAGAAAATGAAAGTTAGAGCGAGAAGGGAGAGAAATAGAGGACTATAGGTGGAATTAACTAAATGATGAAATAAAGGCAAGGCATGCGAAAGAGAAGAAGTAAGGAAGAGTGAAGGAAAGGTGGAAGAATGGTTAGCAGAAAGAAAGGAGTGTGGGAAGTTGGAAAGCAAATGAAAAAGTAAGGAGAGAATAAATGAACTTAAAGAAGTGTGCAAGGGAGAACTGGAGGAGTGGAATATCAAAGAAAAGGAGTAAACATAATAAGAGAAGTATGTGAGAGTTTAATGCCTTTAGTCTGCCGTAGCATAAACATAATATCAACCTTATTCTTCTATCAAAGCTGTACTACAAATGAAGATCGATAGTGTATTAAAGGCAGTGTTATTTTATTTAATTTTTTTAAAAATCTCATTTAAAATTCCTTCTCTAAATATTTACTAGATAGTTCGATGGAACGTAATGTAAAATTTCAGGTAATGTGTATGTGTCGAACGTAGCTACATACAAACGAGTCCCGAGGGAAACAATCTCAATTCATCACCATTAGAGTTGTTCGTTGATTAGTACCCAATAATTTAATCGGTATTCCAAATCAGCTCTTTGATACCTGTGTACTGATGTCCGTGTTTTGTTGTCTGTCCATACAAATCCACAGAGTAAGTAGAATTAATCAACAAAGTCATGGTTCACATTAAAACCTGCCTTATTTCGATCATCACTCTACTGGGAACAATCACAAAGAACAATGCAATGTAAAAATAATCTGAGTACTTAACCCTTAAATGAATTTATACATAGGATATTATGATGCTTAGTTTCTCTTACATCTTATAGGCCTACATATAAGACGTAAGATGTCTCTCGTTCTTTCATGCAAAACTACTCAATTGATAGAGCTGAAATTCTTCTTAAACATAGTATCTTTTCCTGGAAAGAACACAGGACCATAGCCGTTTAATATAACAACCACAACCGTGCCAAAGTTTACGTTACTACCAAAGAAAATACATTATCACAAAGACTTGTATATACAGAAAATCGGTTTCAAATTTTCACTGAAGCTGAAACTAACACAACAGCACATTCAATTATGACAACATTGTGTAGTACTATTACATCAGCTACAACAAGCATGTCAACACCAATTACAACACCGGAAAAAAGAACTATAAAGCAAAGAAAACCTAAGCCAATCATTTTGGTTACAAAGGTACAATATTTTAGGCTACGAGAGACATTTACGCAAATGCTGTACCAAATGTCAGTGTGCCAGCTGTGTACAAAAGGCTTTAAAATTATGCCATCAAATGAAGGAGAAGCGAAGAAAATAATTAACTACTTTCAAGAAGAGAAAATTGAATTTTATACCTTCCCAAGCGGAGACCATAAAATAATATAAAAGTCGTACTCAGAGGTCTTCCTATAGACACGCCAACAGCTGATGTAGAACGTCAGCTTTAGGAGCTGAAGTACGTAGGCTACTTCAGAATATTCGACAATTAAGACGTCATGTTGAAAATAGCCAAACGGGACAAAAAGTATGGCAGTTGTTAACATTATGGGTAATATCTGTCTATGACATTCCAAGTGCATGAATATTAGACTGCTCACATTGTTATTAAAAAAAATAATTTTGTTACACTGAAAGTGGGTCAACAACCCGGTGGCAGTGTTGCAATTAATACCAGCCATACATATATACATACACTATATATACAATTACACACATTAAATAACACAACAAGCTATCTACATACCAATACCCTATCAATTAATACATATAAAACGTCTATCCATTCGAAACTATAACATATAAAAATATATACAAACATAACTACATAATATTGTACATTCTTATCAAATACCCTTCTCAATATTTCTCTTTAAATTTTGGTATTAGCAGGAAAAGTTTCGAAGGTTTCTGCGGCCTGTAAGCCATTCCAATCCTGAATCCCTCTACGGTGTTTAAAAAATAAAATTTGGCAATATTTGTTCTCTGAGGTCTACCCCTGATTTTGTGTTTGTGATCCTTCCTACTTCTGTAATCTGGTTCTTCAATTTTGCTATGAAGCTCTTCCCCATGGCCGTCCGGAAGGGGGGGCAGGGTAGGGCCGCTGCCCCTCCCTGGAAAATTTGTTTACAGATAAACCTCTAAATTAAATGACTATAAGCAACTAATGTGAAATGAGGTTTAAGTCTCCAAATACTGTTGTATGTTCGCGTTGTTTGGGTGAAAACGATCTGACTAGATATTAGCTTGTAGGAATAATTACTTCCCCTAAACTTGAAAACATTTATACCCAAACATTTTATTATAATGAAGATAAGGCAAGAAAATGTCGCATTTTATCACTATATATATAAACGGCTTTGTCCTGACTGACTGACTGACTGACAGGAATCAACGTACAGCCTAAACTATGACAGGTAGAGACTTGGAATTTTGACAGTATCTTCGTTTCATAATGTAGGTGCTCACTAAGAAAGGATTTTGCAAAATTCCGATTTTAAATGCCAAAAATCAAATGTTTGAGAATACTTAATCCCTTCTTACACAGAATTATCGAATCCGAATCACATTTGACATTAAAACATATTGTTGTCGGTGGGTTTCAGATGGGTTTGGAATTAAATTAAATGGAAGTTTGACAATTACAGTTGGCTTTGTCTATTTTTGTCTTACCTTGAAATAAAACTTTCGCGATCGCTTGAATGTTGTAAGCCCTAATATGGTCAAACTTTGTTTTATTTGGACGAAACTCACTATACAGGGGTTTTCTGGACCAAGGAACTGGAATCTGAGGTCGCTTTTACCAGACGACGATATCTAATCGTGGTATGTAGTCCACGTGATTTAGGTGTTAATAAATATAATGATTTAACTATTATGCTCTTAATTTTTAATTCTTGAAATAATTATCGCGGGCAAAGCCGCGGGCACATGCTAGTATTTTATATGAATAGTACATATGAAATTGTAAGGTGTATGAAAAGCCATACATCAGATGTTTTCTTTGTATCCATGCCATAGTCCAGCTACAGTAAATTATTATATAATAATAATAATAATAATAATAATAATAATAATAATAATAATAATAATAGCAATAATGTGAATAGTAATAATAATATAAATAATAATAATAATAATAATAATATTAATAATAATAATGAGGATGTAGTAATAGTACAATAGTGATGGTGGTGGTGTCAATAATTCGATCATTGGCCCCACCTTGACAAAATTTCTGCGGACGCCCATGCTCTTCCCATGCCGGTTGTTTCGTGTACACATAATAATATGGTATATACATTTTAATCTATTTATTTTCATTCTAGTTTCTAAAGATTCCCGCCGTAACGAGGTCAGTTTGTTGGTGCTTATTCATAACAAATCTTGCAGCTTTTCTCTGCACCATTTCTAACTGTGTTATAGACCTGACTGATACGGATCCCGTACACTGGCAGTATATTCCAAATTTGGTCTCACCAATGATTTATAAGCTAACTCTTTGGTTTTTAAGTTGCTTCCCCTTAACGCTCTACATGCGAAGTGCAATGTTTTATATGCCTTGCTAATTAAACTTCCTATATGTGTATTCCAGTTCAATTCTTTATTAAGGGTTATTCCTAAATATTTGCACGATTCCACTCTCGTTATAATTTCATTTTCCATTTCGTAATTGTAGCAAAATTTTACTCTTTTATTTGCTTTAACCAACATATTGCGGACTATCTGAACAGTACATCAAACTATTAGCATCTTACCTTCAAGACAGAACATTCCAGGTAAGAGCTGGGCGTGCTCTATCTTCAGTACGATCAGTTAAGGCCGGTGTGCCTCAGGAATCTGTCCTGGGACCGATTTCATATAATATTTTTACGGCAGATGTACCCACCACAGCAAACACGAATAATGCACAGTTCCTGATGACACGATGCTATTTTCATCTCACATTAATCCTATTTTCGCTGTGCAATGCTTACAGGAACACAATCAAACTGAGACATGGTTTAAGAAGTGGAGAATCGAATTAAATCATTAAAAAAATCAAGCTATGTGTTTCACCAAGTGTTCCCTCAAAAGAGCGCCGAGAGCCGAAGCTTTCCTCGAATAATGTACAGTTGGAATATAGAGCAGAAGCAAATTCCTTGGTGTAATCCTTACCGAACGTTGTTACGGCACAAACATATAAAACTCGTGAAAGGCAAGGCCGTAGTTAGAATCGTTCAGCAGTCAGGAGCAATCAACATAAAAAAAGAACCCACAGCTATATAAGGCTTTAGTGCTGCCTATATTAACGTATGCTGCTTCTGTATGGGCTTATGCTCCTGATGCTACTCTAGTACCACTGCAAGTAGCACAAAACAAAGCTCTTAGATTAATTCACGGCTCAGACTGGTATACAGGAACTTCACAAATTCACGAATACTTGGAAATGCCATACGTAAATGAAATGGTCTCTGATTTGATTGTTAGATTTTACGAGCGACTGAACCAGAGTCCAAATACAATGCTGAATGAGCTTGGCCAATACGATGAACGTGACTTTCCACGATATCGAACCCTCAAAATAGCTGTGAAAGTGTAGGAGTATTCGAAACTGAAATCCCCCAACATTGTGAGTGGTGGATTTATTACTCACGAGTGATTCAATCTTTGGTGTAAACAGTTTCATGTATGGTCAAGGATCATAAGCTTCGATGCCACGACACTCGTTGTAGGAATATATAAAAAAAAGTAGCCTACAAACAACTATTGTCTGATCGATTGTCCTTTGTTATTGCAGACACAAACAAAATACCAAGGAAAAGGCATAGTGATCTTTCTACAAGTCAAGAAAAGCCAAAACAATATCGTCTGTGCGAGAAAATGAGTCGGATGAAGCCCAGTTATAGAGATTATAATTAGACATGTCGCCCAACGATCTAGCGAGAAGCGTAAGAAAAATCTGTATACAGACTCCAGAGAGAAAAGCTATAATTATTTTAAACATGTCCATTCTTTAGATTGTATTGTTCTCAAATTGTATCACAAAATTTATAAAAAACGAAAATCAAATTATAAAGCATTTTAAAAATGAGAAACGGAAGTACAGTCACTACATCGCGGAGTTACCGGTTATTGCTAAGAATCGTCCAAACTACTTTTTTTAATCGCACAAAGGTCGTGTCCCTGGTAGTTTATTTATAATAAACTGACGTAAAAGAAACAAACCGGAAGAAAAATTTACACTTTTGTAATATTACAGAATAATTTGCAATAATAAACTATGGACCTAATACTGTGCCAACCGTTTGTTTTGCAGTCCGTCTCTTGTTTTATAAATCGTGTAAAACATTAGTTTCGAAATTTAACAAACTGGCCAATTTGGACTCATTTAACCGATAACACGGATGGTGGTTGTTATTGAAATAGAGCACTGAAATTTGATTGTTTCAGCTTCATTCTTATCTGTTACTGATTCAAATCGAATGAGTGACTTTTGAGTAAAACAGTCTATGCTATAATACTTATGAGTTTTAAAAAGATAAAAAGGAGGAATGGCTAACCTTAGAACTCCAGACTTCAAGGGCATGCATTTTTTTTTAGAAATTAGTGCAAATGATTTATGAAGGGTTTGAGCTTTTGCAACAAACAAATTTTAAAGGTAATGATAATATGTGATGAGAATAAGGACAACTAAAAAGGAATAGAATAGAGTCACGATAATCCGAGTTAATTGGAGCTGATGGTACCTCGGGTTACAAAAAAACTCGGAATACACGGAAAAAAGGAAAATAACGGAATTTTCAACTATATACATATGTACATAAAACGAAGTCAAATTTGATGTGTAGATATTAAAGTTACAGATACAAGCCTCCTTTGTATAATGTCAACGATAAGGGCACTTTATTTTTTAAAAAATCTCCTTAAGCCTTTATGCATGGATTCTTTTTTAATTACCTGTTTTTTTTTTAAATCTCGGATTGCACGGAATCTCGGATTATCGAGGCTCGGATTATCACGACTCTAATGTACCTGTAAAATAGTTCGGGTCACAAATGATTCTCCCTAGCTAATGGATATTTAGGCACCTTAGTCGTTAACAATGAAACTGGATCTGCAGAAGTGAAAAGCGGTTCAGAACACGGAATATAGTTTAGGAACAACAAATTATGTCACGTTTGAAAACGAAAGAAAATTCAACCCCGAAAGGCCGTACATTTCTTCAAGTTATGGTAATATACATGCATGGCTCATATATATTTCTAGAAGCATTTGGTGGGACTTTCAGGGGGATCAGTTATGGTCATTTAAAGTTCATTTTCTTTTATTTAATAGTGTACAAAACTGAATTATTCACCACGACGAGCTATATGTAATATAATCCATGGCCTACAC
This sequence comes from Ectobius pallidus, assembly GCA_964059195.1. Lineage (NCBI taxonomy): Eukaryota > Metazoa > Arthropoda > Insecta > Blattodea > Ectobiidae > Ectobius > Ectobius pallidus. The sequence goes on along the minus strand of CAXKWD010000012.1, from coordinate 51,303,151 downwards.
TGGGTATACATGTTTGTTTGGGACTGGACGGAAATATATCCGGTCCAAGAGGAGCAATGTTTGGGATCAGTCCCGTGATAGGGTAAAAGGTAGGTTAGGTTTAAAGGAACAAAGTTCTGGTTGAAGTGAAACAATGTATATGCAATACATGGGAAAACTCTTTAAGTAGCGGAGGACCAATTTTAGAGCAAGAGTGGACTATATCACGAGGACACTGGGTACAGAGATCAAAGGAAACATGTTGGTTAAACAATGTAGAATGTAATGAAATACTTGCACTTTATTAATACTTGTAAACACTCGAAGAAATACTATATGAACACTGAATAATAATTAAAGAAACACGTTGAAACAATGAATTGGAAATTTTGGCGCGAACAGGGTTGCACCACTAGAGGTAATTTAGTAAATTTTGTAATATACCAATGAATAATATCTCAAATTAAAGGTAATAAAATTTACTGTAGAATGCAGGTATTTAAAGTTATTAGCACTTGATTTCTCACGTTTTATAGCTTCTTGGTGAGTGATGACGTCACACGCTATGTACTTACATGGAACTAATAAGTGAACCTAATGAACTTGTAATACGGAGAATAAGTAAATTCTGTATAAGTAATTTACTTGAAATTAATAAAACTTATAAGGAAGTTTTATTCCCACGATTTCTAGTGAAATACAAAGAGCGCGAACTGGCTTTTGTTCCTAGAGAATCAGAGCAGTGTCAGACCGTGACTTGATCGTGTAACTGCAGGCTTAATACTGAAACTACTGTAACTAGTAGAAATTAATTAATATCACACGATAATACTTATAAATAAAGTATTATGTAATTATCCGCTAATTAATAGAAAACCTCCGTTCTATTGTATGAATTAGGCGGGATACTAGACTGAGCTCCAGCACGTCTCTCGTGTGTGGAGGCTCGACGTTAACTAACTTTTGGCATGACGCTATGATGTCACGCTGATGCGAAGCATGCACCTGTCGCTAAACGGGGATTCACAAAGAACAGGGCGGACTTACACTCATATCAATGCGCTGAGAGGGAGAAATGCACTGAGCGGAACATTTGAATATGCACTGTTACTAGACATGTAAAATAATGCTAGTAGAACCCTTAGCTTTCTCCAACATAAACTCCCCCCGTTAAAGTATTAACTTTAAGAAAAATAACTAAGGAGAAAGCTATAATAAAAAACTTATATATACACAAAACCATCACTGATTCTAATTGGATGTATACATGTGATATGTGTTGAAAATATGCCTTCTTACACATATTGCAAGAATATGATATTGAATAGAAAAGCACTAATTTAACTATTTACATTGAAGCACTGACTCTACACTAATTAGACTAGCAACACACGTAAGGTTGTGAAGGTCTAGGTGAATACTGGCTGGAATCCAGACTGTTGTTGTAGCATCCATAAGTGAAGACTTCGACTTGTGCACAACAGCTAACTCAGGTACATGTAGTGTAGATCAGGTGGCTTGTTGAAACACAATTTGTAGAAACTTGTTGAAGAAATGCGTGATGATTTCTTTATATCATTCAGGGCACAGCTGATGATCTTATATTACTAACATGATATCTTGCCATAATGTAGAAAGACCATTGGATAAACATTAAGTGAGATTTTAACACAAACGGTGCTAAAGAATATCTTTCTTACATATATCACAGTGTAACGGTTTGGCTATCTTTTCATAGTTCTTACAGACATAATAGCTCTCTAACTGGATATATGCAGATGATGCAAGTAAATAGCTTTTCACTATTTGGAAGATGAGATACACTGCTTTGTATTGTTTCTAGATGAGAACAGACACTGCGGAGTGTTGTTTCGCTCTGAAGACAGACACTGAGTGTTGTTTTTCGATGGATGCAGACACTGCGGAGTGTTGTTTCGCTCTGAAGACAGACACTGCGAAGTACTGTTTATCAATGAAGGCAGACACTGCGGAGTGTTGTTTCGCTCTGAAGACATACACTGCTGAGTGTTGCTTTTAGACTGCAAAGCTCGGTAGAACGGATCTGATTTACCTCTTGTATTTACACTATCACTTATTTTAAATCTTCCTTGACTGTTGAAAGATTTATTGTGAATGGATGTATGCAAATGTTCGTTCCTGGTTTTGAAGGAAGCGAAGCTATTGCGAACTGGTTTGACCGCTGCACTGGGTCTGCTTGTCTCTAAGCGTTTGCTCTGCATATGATGAGAGGCTTTGCTTGAATTGTTTTGAATTCTAGCTTGTTTAGAATTGCTCTGTAATGAAGTGCTCTGTTGACTTCGATTGATGTCAAAGCATGTTAGAGCGTATGCTGTTGATTTTTCTTGCTTCTTTGTAAAATGCAGTAACTTGCTATGTTTTAAGTCACATTTACAGTAAGAAGGTAATTCACACTCTTGTACCTTGTGTTCTTTGGAAAAGCAATTGAAGCACAACTGGTTTGATCGTGCACAACTCCATCGTTGTTGCACTGTGAATTTGCGGAAATTTTTGCACTTATGTAACGAGTGGTTTCGTTTACACAGAGAACAAGTTTGCTGATGTTTAGGTTTGCTCGTGACAACGAAAGAATGCATTTCTGTTTCTTCGTCTGTCGTTAAGTTTTCATCATCTTGAAGCGAAACCGTATTCATGTCACGATGCAGAAGTTGACTGTGGACTGATTGTTGACAACCACAGAAAGATTCTAATTTGCACTGCTGTACCGTATGATTCATTGAGAAACAATTGACACACATGTGCTGTGACTTGACGAAATTCCATCGCTCATTGACTGGAATTTGCCGGAATTCATTGCAATGATACAGCTTATGATTGCGTTGACAATAGGCACACGATAATCTGCTTGTACCTTCGTACGACTGTCGCGGCGCTCGGACAGTGTATTGTGGCGTTCGCAGCTCAACCTTTCTTGCAGGTGATGGGCTGGACACGTTGTTGGAATTGGATAGCACTTCTAATGAATGAGCCTTGGCTTCTAGGAAGTTCATCAACTCTTGAAGTGATGTGAACTTTTTTGAGTCAATTTTACTTTCCCATTCTTTACGTGTAGTCTCACCAAGATGATCCAATATTAATTGAATGAACATGACTCCGTGTAATGGGATTTCAATATTGAGAGCTTCGATGGCGTTAAGACTGCTTTGAAACTGATTTAGTACGTTTCGCAAGTCTGTAACATTTTCATTTTTCATTACTGGTAACGAAAGTAGATTTTTGATGTGAGCTGTGGCAATAACTCGAGTATTATCATATCTAGAGCACACCAAGTTCCATGCTATAGTAAAATTCTCATTCGTGACTGGAAGATTCTGAACAAGAGCGTGAGCCTGCCCCTTCAGAGAACTCAGCAAATAATGATATTTCTGGATGGAATCCAACGATTCATTGTTTACCACTAAGCTACTGAAAGTGTCATGATAATGCTTGAAGTTAGTCACATCTCCAGTGAATACAGGAATTTGAATTCTTGGTAATTGTATATTTCTTTTGTTGCACTGTGAAGTAGAAGATTGACACGTGTGATGCGAATTACCACTGTGATTAGATTGATGACTGTGATGAGAGCCTACACTACGCACTGGTTGGTCGTGTAGAAATAACAATTCACTAAGCTTAGCCTTTAGCACCTTGTACTTGTTATTCATCTCTTCGTCATACTGTGCGTGCATGTCAAGTTCACTTTCAGCTTCGATAATAGCTTCAATTTGAGTTTGTACAACTTCATAATTTTGCCACACTTCGTTAAGAGTGTCATATTCAACTTTTAATCGAAATATATCAACTTCTTCAGTAATATTGTCACTGTACTTCTGAATGTACGTAAGTTTTCTTTTAAGAAAAGCACGTTTTTTCGTTAATTCCTTCAATTCACTTTCCATGATGAGATGAGAAATTACTTGTAATTGAAATTTGAAATTCTACCACTGCTGCACGATGATGCATGTATTAACTGTTCACTGTCTTCTTGATGTTCGCTGAGGACCGGAATCCCACGATGAGTCGAATCACTGCTGCATGATGTTGTCCGCGATGCGAAGTTCAGGGTTGCTGGAACTCACGAACCGACCGACGCGGAAGCACAGATGAATGAGACGAACTCGAGAAACGGTGTTTGCGAATACAAGTATGTAATAAATATGATTGTACCAATATGATCCTGCCCGTAAGGACCAATGTTTGGGACTGGACGGAAATATATCCGGTCCAAGAGGAGCAATGTTTGGGATCAGTCCCGTGATAGGGTAAAAGGTAGGTTAGGTTTAAAGGAACAAAGTTCTGGTTGAAGTGAAACAATGTATATGCAATACATGGGAAAACTCTTTAAGTAGCGGAGGACCAATTTTAGAGCAAGAGTGGACTATATCACGAGGACACTGGGTACAGAGATCAAAGGAAACATGTTGGTTAAACAATCTAGAATGTAATGAAATACTTGCACTTTATTAATACTTGTAAACACTCGAAGAAATACTATATGAACACTGAATAATAATTAAAGAAACACGTTGAAACAATGAATTGGAAATTTTGGCGCGAACAGGGTTGCACCACTAGAGGTAATTTAGTAAATTTTGTAATATACCAATGAATAATATCTCAAATTAAAGGTAATAAAATTTACTGTAGAATGCAGGTATTTAAAGTTATTAGCACTTGATTTCTCACGTTTTATAGCTTCTTGGTGAGTGATGACGTCACACGCTATGTACTTATATGGAACTAATAAGTGAACCTAATGAACTTGTAATACGGAGAATAAGTAAATTCTGTATAAGTAATTTACTTGAAATTAATAAAACTTATAAGGAAGTTTTATTCCCACGATTTCTAGTGAAATACAAAGAGCGCGAACTGGCTTTTGTTCCTAGAGAATCAGAGCAGTGTCAGACCGTGACTTGATCGTGTAACTGCAGGCTTAATACTGAAACTACTGTAACTAGTAGAAATTAATTAATATCACACGATAATACTTATAAATAAAGTATTATGTAATTATCCGCTAATTAATAGAAAACCTCCGTTCTATTGTATGAATTAGGCGGGATACTAGACTGAGCTCCAGCACGTCTCTCGTGTGTGGAGGCTCGACGTTAACTAACTCTTGGCATGACGCTATGATGTCACGCTGATGCGAAGCATGCACCTGTCGCTAAACGGGGATTCACAAAGAACAGGGCGGACTTACACTCATATCAATGCGCTGAGAGGGAGAAATGCACTGAGCGGAACATTTGAATATGCACTGTTACTAGACATGTAAAATAATGCTAGTAGAACCCTTAGCTTTCTACAACATGTTACATAGTTCATTCATATGTCGCCGACTGTCAGTCGGAACCAATTCCTTTTCCCTTTAGTTCTAGGTTTCCCTGAGTAGATGGCACAATATGCTATGTACAATTTTAAAGCTGAAAATGACGGCGCGTTTAAAATGTTTTTCACAGACATCAGCTAAGCATATGCTTTCATATCTACCGACTGAATGATGCAAAAAATTGTTATCTTACACAAAAAACAATTATATTCCAAATATATATTCTAAAAAATCCCTCTAGGCAGGCCTAGAGGCTGAGGTAGATTTCGAAGCGCTTTTGGTTTAATTTATTGTCGCTGCGCAGCACTCTCCTTCTTTAACCTTGGCACGGCAAACCCGCAATAATGACTGAATTCGGCAAAGAGCAAAAGCCTACAATCATTTGTTTTGAAAACAAGAATAGGATATAATATTCTGGGAGGCCGTGCGCAAGATCAGCAATGAATAAAATTAGCAAAGCCGCTAAACAAGACAAAATTATGATATTATAATAATTCTTTTAAGTGTTATTATTTTCAAACATTAAAATCTCGCGTCATATGAGAGCTATCAAGAAACTATTTATTGATTTGTAGAGTACTCATCAAGAGCTTTTCAACGATACCCCACAAGACGTGGTTTCAAAAGTTTCGATTTTTCATCCCCCACCTCCACCCCCACCCCCATCCTCACCCGAACCCCCGAATCATTGGTGTCACTGTGAACTCCATAGGGAGTACTCTAATTTATTCAAACGAAGTTTTTAAAAATTTCAACCCCCTCCCCCGACCACCCCCTTGGGCCAAATTTGCTCATTAACGAACTTGTCCGAACTATTGGGCCTAGAAATGACATAATAAAATTTGGTTCAAATATCTTCAAAATTACGGCCGCTAGCGTGTAAATATATATAAATATATATAATTATAAATATCACAATTTTTTTTGAACGGGCGGTGGTTTCGTACTTAGGGGAGCATGAACCGTAAAGATATGAAAGAATTTTTCGAAAATCATGACATGGTATCCATTGCAATAGGTAGATTTTTCTTCGAAATCTACCTAAAAATTAGATATTTCTTTTTTTGCATATCCCTCGCGTATAGTGTGCGCAGCAGTGAACTAACTATATAATAGAGTTCGGAGAAAACTTTTCTCAATCTTAGCATTGTGGCATCCTGGCCAGATGACGCAATGACGCAATGAACAATATTTTGATGTAGATTTGTTTGAGGTAGATTTGGACTCGGGACTTTTATCACGTTAATGTCCACTACACTAACCATTCGTACACAATGAGAGTTGCTAAAATTACATCAAATAATACATCATGCGTTAAAGAAAATTGCTAGAGCTTGTGGTTCTAAGATGGGTAGAACTATAACTTAGGATATTACATTATTTTAATGAAATGGACATTTTATAAACAATGATTATTTTGGTTTTGATTATAATTGCTGCCATGACTATGCTATGCTGCCCAAATTCCGGTACTAAATGAGAAAATGTTAAATGTTTACCTAAGTAATTGAAGCAGGGATAATATTGATAGACACTATATCAGTCGTTTTCCATTAAGTAGATCATTGGATCGTACATGGTAGTTAATTCTATCATTAGTTTCTCACGTAACGTAACATTTGTTAAACTAATTGGACGGTATTTAGTCACATCCTTGCAGTTTCCTTTGCCAGGTTTAATGATTGGAATCACAATGGACTGTTAATAAATTAAAAAAACAGCCATTTTACTCAATCCTAATAATCTGATGGGGAATGTCTATGCTGTTAAAGCCCTGCTATCGAGAGAGCTGGCAGCATGCAACACATCCTTGGCTAAAAAGTTGCCGATTGAATACGGCGCTCTTCTCATTCTCTTTCCGAGACTAATGCAATACAGATAATTGCCTACATTGAAGACATTCCTACTGCCTGAATGTCGAACTGGAAGTTACACAGTTATTAAGTGCCGGAATGGTACTATGAGATTGTGTGGTGAACGGGAAATGTCTGTCCGTCTGTGTGTCTGTACGCGCGATATCTCGAATACGCTTTATTGAATTTTCATGAAACTTTGTGTACGCATTTATAACGTCCATGGGAAGAAATATGTTGATTTTGGACCAAACGGGTTGACCAGTACCTGGGTAACGACTAATTAACGGTCACATGCTTTGTAAATGACAAATCATCACCACTACAACAAAGTCGCGTTGCTAGCTATAACCATGTTCTCCATGCTCTAAGACGTCATATACACATCAACCATCATTATAATAATCCTTCTCCGCACAGCAAAATTACATTTGTACTATTTTTTATTTATTTTCAGATTTAGACATTTATATTCAGTCGGAAAAGTTAAGGTTCTAATTAATATAGGCTAGTACACATTTTAAAGATTACTGTACTGCAAGATATCAATGAAATACTTATACACAATAAAATACGGAGGTCACTCTTTTTGCTGTGGTTAGCTGAGAACATTAATCTTTTATGTTTTCCGTTATTTATACTGCAGAGAAGTGAGACATATTAGACGATGGCAAGAACAATACATTGAAAGACTTTGACCTCTCAAGTTATATTGTGTATGTATGGATGATTGCCCAGAAATACTTCACATATCGTTATAGAGACTGTTTGCACAGACCATTCTCAAGTATCACACGAGACTTGAGAATGGTATAAGTTACTAATACCCAGAAATCCTGTTCATATTTCTCTCCGCTGCGACAAAGAAACAATACGTTCTTATATAACTTGCATCGTTAAATGGATACCAAGCTGTTAGAAGCTGATGTTTATATGGTCAGAACGAGCTTTATTTATTTATATTTTGTCATAAAATTTAGCTATTAATTCACAAACTCTCGAGTACGGTTTTTTAAGTAAATTCTTTGGTAACCATAACAATTTTATCAAAATAATATACATTCGTACTTTGGATTGGCGAAACCTTGTCTTCATAAGTAAGCTTGCTCTGAAAACCCGGTTCTCTTTATGATATAATTCCAAACACCCATAAGTTACACTTACAACATTGGAGGCCAAGAGATACAGATAATCCTCACACTAAGCTTGCACTTGGACACACAGATATACACATACAGACGCAGACATCCGATGTCAGAGAACAAGTATAATGCAAATACACAAGAAACAATTATAATGTACACTTCCACAAGCTCAAACATAAGTAACACAAAAACAAAAACACCCATACCAAAAGAAGTAGTCAAACAATTCGAAATATGCCTCAAAATGCAGGAGTAAACTCGGATGGAAATACACATGTGTAAAAGAGAAACACACTAGCACACAGGCTTGTATCTTTACAGGTGGATGGACTCGGGAGTCGAAATAGCGAAAAGAACTTCATCCTAACATAGTTATGTAACCCACCAGACAGTGTTCGATCGATTGTTTCACCCTAGCATGGTTATGTAATCCGCTAAAACACATTCCATTGTTTGTTTCACCCTAGCATAATTATGTTACCCACTAAAACAGATTCTAAGCATTATTTGAAATTACTGATAACAAATGGAGAGTGTCTCTTGTTTTTTGTAAGCTACAGAAAAAAGCATGTTCTGTCTGCAACGTCAGTTACCTTCAAGATGGGTTTTAGGAAACTTGCATTGCACTACGGTCCACATTGCCTCCGAGAGGTCAGATAGTTAATGTAACATTTATGGATTGTTTAATATGTGCTCGTGGGCAAGTAAGTGTTTTGTGTAAGCATGGTTTTATGCAGTTAGATTCTGTTATATTAAAGTGGACTTGGACCAGATAACTGAAGACCTAGATCGGAACCATTCTCTTCACCAGTGTGGTCCAACCTTTAGTTACCTGAGGGCCAATCAAGCATTAGTATAGGAATGTGAGGGCCAGAGACATTCCACAAAGAAAACGAATTACATACACGAACTATATATAAAATATATCATATTTTATTTTAAAAAATTTTACTAAAGTTTATATTAAAAGAAGTTTAATATACTAGTTTAATGTACCAATCCATTTTATAGTCGAGAAATCAATGAGATGAATGGCACTGCTTTCCTTATACAAGTTTATCGATGTACACTGTAAGTTCAGTAAGGCAAAGTCTAAGCCTCGATTCCAGTGAAGCACTTTCAATGCGATTTTCCGTTTCTTATTTAATTTGTTTGAGATCAGAAAAAGCACTTTCGCATACATATGTATTGCCAAATAGCGAAACATTTGCAGAGAGAATTTAAGCAGTTTTGGGGGAGTACATAGGAAAAAATAAGGTTAAAAATAAATAAGGGATCTAGCCTCTGGAAACTAGGGTAGGAGGACCAGCTACAATTGTAGCAAATTGGCAGTGGACATAATAGCAGGTGCTGGGATACAGGGATCCACGAATCTTATCTGAAATACAATTTATAACATGTCATAAAATCAATGCAACTTTATTCTTACATGATGCAATATAGAAAATAAATGAAATATATACGGTACTTGAAAACAACTGAATATATTAAATAATAATAAGAAGTAGACACTATGTAGAAATGGCGGGAAATATAGCACATGGATGTAAATATATGTAATTTACATCAGATATTAAATTATTTATTGAAACACTTGTAATCGTTGACATAGTAAGTTGATTTATGTTAAATAACCGTAATATCAACATTTAGCATAATTTGCACTAGTGAAGGTTGATGCACTGTGAACAATGGATTGCACATGATAACACGATACTAATGAGCGTAATAAAGTTATTTTGTTAGCTGAAATGATTGAAACACTGTAACAAATCTGGCTAGAGAAGTGCGAGTGTAAACAAAAGTTAATAATTTGTAGTTTTGTACGAAATTCGGGATTCTAGAGCACCGCTGCTATGTGTTGCACAATGACAAGAAAAAACAGCGAATTGGATAATGCGATCGCACACGTCTGAACGATGTGGATGCTGGCTAAGAACTGAGGTGAAGCGTGCATAAACGTCTAGAGCTTTGCACATGAAAAAAAGGGCGCGGAAGAACATCTGCCGCATACTGAATATGATGAAATTGGTTAGAATTGCTGAGTCGGACGCGGGAGAATTAAGAGCGGTGATTTGAACAGAAAAACCCACTCTGCATGTTGCTTGCACGAACAAGTTTAGGAAAACGTTCTTTAGAAATCAGTTTCCTGAAATTTTCCGGGACATCACACTTTTTAGTCTGGTAGAATGGGTCTGCCTGAAGATCTCAAATTTCCATTTGAAGGTCGCAGGGCACCTCACTCACTTCAATATCCATGGGGCTGTTCAACAGTGTAAGTTTTGGTTTTAGGAAGTCAAAATCATGGAATTTGTCCTGGAACTGTTTCTTGATATATATTATTATTTCACGAAACATACTAAAATGTATTATTTGGCTTCAGTGCAATGTGCCCTCAAAATGTCCATAAAGCTGGGAGATATTTTGTCTTCTGCCTTGTAGTTTCAGGTTTCAAGCATTTAGGTAGGATGTTAGTCTGTCAGAAAAGTAAGATTACTTAAAAACTGAATTTCTTCCAGATTTTGTTGATACTCATGTCCAATGTTTCTATTTCTGGGAAAAGCAAGAATTTCGTTCCTAAAAAAAAAACTGTTGCAGGCAATATCCAGCGCTTAGTCAGCGCACTTCACCGTACAATGAAATGTCACTATACTTAGCTTCCAAGTTGTCGAGGAATGCAATAAAAGCTCCGTGTCTATGGACTTTATTGCCTCCCCTTGTTAAATTCAAAGTATTTACAACAGTTTTCGCTGTCTCACTGAGCCTTATAATTTTTCAACAGAGAACCTCTTGGTGGATATTGCAGTGGAAAAACAAACAATTCATGCCTTTTTCTTAACACAGTCCTAATAACCATGGCCGTCCGGAAGGGAGGGCAGGGTAGGGCCGTTGCCCCTCCCTGGAAATTTTTTACACATAAACCTATAAATTAAATGACTATAAACAATTAAATGTGAAGTGAGGTTTAAGTCTACAAATACTGTTGTATGTTCGCGTTGTTTGGATGAAAACAAGCTGTAACAGCTGACTAGATATTAGCTTGTAGGAATAATTACTTCCCCTAAACTTGAAACTATTTATACCCTTATTATAATGAAGATAAGGCAAGAAAATGTCGTATTTTATTTTTTATATGAATATTTAATACCTATGTAATTGTAAGGTGTATTTTTTATTTAATAATAATAATAATAATAAACATTACAGGTAAAAAACCCAATTACAATGTTCATGAAAAAAATACAGTCCAGCTACAGTGAATGAAGGATGTTGATTATATAATAATAATAATAATAATAATAATAATAATAATAATAATAATAATAAAGCACTAATGTGAATAGAATAACAATAGCAATAATAATATTAATAGTAATAATAATAATAATAATAATAATAAAGTGGTTGTAGCAGCATAGTAATGGTGGTGGTGGCAGTAGTTTCTTCATTGGCCCCCCCTTGACAAAATTTCTGCGGACGGCCATGCAGTAATAACTAAGTTTTATTACCAACCATTGCTTTTGCTACATCTGTTGCAATGCCGAAGCACTTCCTAAAACCTCCATATTTAGAAACAACATCATCCAGTACGTTGAATATGTCAATACCTTTTGTGCTGGTTTCTACTGATTTTAATTCCAATAGTTCTTCATGAATTTCAAATTCTTCGTTTATTGTTCTGACAAGGTTAAGGAGCTCGCTGATGTCAGCTATATCTGTGCTCTCATCTAGAGCTGAGGGTAAAATTCACATTTTTCCAAAATGCCCTTGAGAGAACCTGAAACTTCACCACCCATATAATAAATTATAGTTACTGTCTGATGAGACGAGGAATCTGTTTCAAAATTTTTAGCCATCTTATTATCTCCAAATGAAAATGCCATTTTTACAGCACATCTTTTAATTCAAACAATCCCTAAAAGACTTTTCACTTTTAGCTAGCTCTAAACATACCTCGTTAGATGCTTTTAAACCAGCAGTGTTTGATGGCTCCTGAAAGGTATTCTTCTGTCTAGTTAGTTTCAGCTTCAAATCATTAAACACACATCTTGTGGCACTTCCCTGGTATTAATCGTATTTTGATTTGTGAAAACTAGTATAGTGTCTATTCACGTTATACTCTTTCGAAACACCCAAGATGTCAGAACAGATACCACACTGTGGTTTTCCATTATTTTCAACAAAAAAGTACTTTCCTGCCACTTTGACGGAAATGGTCGTTTCTTACCTTGAATACGCCATTTCTTAAGTTCCGCCATTTTAGGTACGGTACTGCTCTCGCAACACGACAACAATCTCTCGTCGTACTATATCTCTCGAAAAACCTCTCGAGTTCCCCAGGGATCTGTACTGGGACCTCTACTTTTCGCAATATATATAAACGACATCAAATAATTTAACCTACAGTAAATACATGATTTATGCTGACGATATTGTACTCTATACACACTCACGACTTGACCGTGTAAATGACGCTATTGAAGAAATCAACTGTGACTTAGACTCGATTTCTAAATGGGCAGAAAGACACGACTTAAAGCTAAATCCTAGGAAGTCACAAGCTATCATAATAGGGCTCAAGCGGCAATTATCCAAAATAGATGCCAATTTTCTAAACCAAGTGAAATTAAATGATTCTATAATTCCTTATAGTAATACCGTTAAATACCTTGGCATACACATTGACCATAATTTAACGTGGAATATGCAAGTCGCTAATATCTGCAAAACAACATTTGCAACGCTGCATACTCTGTATGTTATAAAAACCTGTCTCCCGTTTCAATTAAGAAAAACACTTGTTCAAACACTCATTATGCCTCATTTTGATTATTGTGACGTCCTACTTACTGACTTAAACAGCAATTTGACTCAAAGACTACAACGTGTTCATAATGCGTGCGTCAGATATATATGTAACATTCGTAAATATGACCACATAACACCGTCACTGGATAACTTCGATGGGTATGCCTGCGTGAGCGAAGATATTTTCACTATTTTATACTGCTCTATAGAATCCTGCATACCTCAACACCTAGCTATCTTTCCAGTCGCTTCCATTACCTTTCTTCCTACCATAACTAATCGTAAATTGTAATCCTAACTGTAAGTCATACTTTGTAATTGCTAACTGTAATTTTTTTTCTGCCACCGGGCATTTGCCCAATTGCAGAAATGAAATATATATACAATATACAATAACTTGGGCACGCGCTCTTAGTTTGACCCCTTACTATCCATGCCTCTTTACAGAACTTACTACAACAACAACAACAGCTATTCGTCACTGGAATTCACTAGCCATCTCAGGAGCTGCCATTGAGCTGGAACAGAACTGGAGTTAGCACTCCAGCACAGAAAGTGAGGCCGACTGTTTCGACTAGCTCCGCCTGGAAAATCTGGCAAGAAGCTATTTGTCTGCTCAGCAAGAAATGTCAAGTAGGCATATATGCCTGAAAATTTATTACGATAGAGTGAACATTACCTTACCTTTAACTCCAAATAATTTATTTTTATCAATACGAATGGTTTTACCCGTGACTTCTCTGTTCATTATGATTGTAAGTCTAACCGACAAATTCGCCCGAATTCAATACAACATTTATTACTAGGGCTCAGATGCTTATGTTATAAACTATTTTATTCCTTGCTAGTTATTGAAAATAATTATTTGTTTCATTGTCAAGAGTTACGTTAAATTAATATTACGTTGAAATGTCTATAAATTAAACTATATTTGATATTTGATAACACTTTTAGGCAGTACCAACTGCAATCGGTCACATTAACTATTTACATTAATACACATCTTTAAGAACCTAAACTATGAATCTTTACAATCTTACAAACTTAATTACATTAGTCAAAATTATTATTCTAAGTTATACTAATGTCATAACCCAAGTGACACTAAATGAACAACATATACTTACAGATTACACATGTAATTACTTATGCTAAGTTGCTCTATTCTATTTGTAAATCTGATTCTAAGTATTCTTTAACATTATAAAAAAGGATTTTTTAAAGCTAGGAATATAGTTTTTTGTGAAGACAAATTTGGGGACATTTCTTGAAGTTTATATGGTAATTTGTTATATAATGTTGTCCCAAATTTATTTTGATTTCTGGTCTGATAAATAAGCTCTTCGTGTTTGATAGCTTTTTATGTTATATTTTACCAATGACAAGACATAAAAAATATACAAATTTATTATTGTTAGTAAGCCTGTCTCAATAAATAGTGGTTTGCAATGCTCTAATTTTTTAGCATTGGTTATTATTCTAATTGCTTTTTTCTGGAGAACTAATACTTGATTAATTCCTACACCATTTCCCCATAGGCTACTACTAGATCACACCTTATTATGCTCTGAAAAAATGCATAATAGGCAGTCTTTACATAATCTGAAGATACTTACTTACTCAATGGCAATAGACAATTCCTAAGCAAGCTAAATGAATATTAACTGTTTTATGGAACCCGAAGGTTCATTGCCGCGCTTACTTGAGTCCGCCATTCACCCTATTCTGCGCTATCTGCATCCAACCATCACTCGCAAAACCTACTTCCCTTGAACATACCCTAATATTGTCCTCCCACCTGCGTCTAGGTCTTCCAAGTGGTCTATTCCTTTCGGGTTTCCCCGTCAATATTTTTTAAATATGTCTTTCTTCCCTCCCATGCGTGCAACATGTCCAGCCCATTTCATCCTCCATGATTTAATTAGCTTTACTGTAGCCGGTGACGAGTACAGGTTATGAAGCTCGTCATCGAGCAGTTTTCTCCAGTCCCCATTTTCATCTCTCTTAGGCCCAAATATTTTCCTAAGCACCCTGTTTTCGAACACTTTCAGATTTTGTTCTTCCGAAAGAGTAAGCGACCATGTCTCACATAATCTAGGCCTATATATATATAAAAATGAATGTATGTGTGTCTGTGTGTGTGTGTGTCCTTTATGCATTACTACACCATTCATCCGATCGCCATGAAACTTTGGGAAGTTGTTGAGTACATTCCCGGGAAGGTTTTCGGCATATTACATTTTTAGTTTTTGGTTTCGTTATTGAGTTATGAGTGAAAAACGGGCAGAAAACGTGTATTTTAGCGTTTTCGAAGCATCAATTTTCAGTTACACATTTCAATGTCAAATCAATTACAGTAGGCTTTGGCTATTTTTGTCATAAAACCATTACGATCGCTTGAATGTTGTAGCTCACGCTGGTCGACTCATTTGTTTATCATGTCAAGGCACGCAGATATATGACATTTTCAACCAACACCGAAGAGGATTATTATTAAGTGCCAGTATGGTACTTTATGAGATTGTGTGGTGGACGAAAAAATGTCTGTCTGTCCGTCTGTCTGTCTGTCTGTCCGTGTGTCTGTACGCACCATAACTCAAATATGCTTTTTTTGGATTTTCATGAAACTTTGAAAACACATTTATAATGTCCATGGGAAGAACCCTATTGATATTGAACCAAATAGGTTCACCGGTACCGGAGTAATGCCCAATTTAGTGCCTATTTTAATAGATTATATTAGAAAGGCGCCATAGCTCAAATACGCTGTAACCGATTGCCACGAAACTTGGTATACCCATTTATGACGCCCATGAAAAGTGCCCTATTGAATTTGAACCTAATCTGTTGACCGGTACCGGAGTAAAACCCAATTTAGTGTATCTTTTAAAGGCGCAATAATTCGAATACGCTTTTTCGGATTTTTATGAAACTTCGTACACGCATTTATAATATCCATGGAAAGACGTCTATTGATATTCGACCAAATCGGTTGGCCAGTACCAGAATAATGCCCAATTTAGTGCATTTTATGTTAATATATAAGAAGTCGCGATAACTCAAATATGCTTTATTGGATTTTCTTGAAACTATGTATACCCATTTATAATGTACATGGGAAGAAGTCTACTGATATTGGACCAAATCGGTAGACCGGTACCGTAGTAAAACCCAATTTAGTGTCTATTTTAAAGACGCGGTAACTCAAATACACTTTACCGGATTTTTATGAAACTTGGTATACACATTTATAATGTCCATGGGAAGACGTCTATTGATACTGGATAAAATCGGTTGACCTGTTTCGGAGGTATGCTCAATTTAGTGCCTATTTTATGGTAATATACGTATTCGAAAGAATTTATTTAAAAAAATGAAAATCAGTTATCTTGACAACATAACCTTTTGTTTTACTGTGATTTCTAAGGCTTTGGCAATTAAAATACAGTTAGCTATGACAACACTATTGCTTTAAATGCGCTTATCCCATAACTGACCCAGGTGGCTGAGATGGTAACGTCTTGGCGTCACATTCTGGAGTGCCATGGCTCAAATCCCGAAACCCTTTTTTTTTATATTCTGCATATCATAATTGCAATCATAACTGCAATCATAACTGATTAAACAAAACATACTGGCACTTTGTTATATCAGTTTACCCGATTTTATTATTATTATTATTATTATTATAAGAGGGATAATCAATATAGGCCTAAATAAGGTCAAACGTTGTTCGATTTGGACGAAACTCACTATACAGGGGTTTTCTGGGCCAAGTACCTCGAATCTGAGGTCGCTTTTACCAGGCGACGCTATCTAATCGTGGTATGTAATTCACGTGATTTAGGTGTTAATAAATATAATGATTTAACTATTATGCTCTTAATTTTTAATTTCTGAAATAATTATCGCGGGCGATCGCTTGATTTTGTAGGTCCATCCTTGACGATTCATTTGTTTAGAATATCAAGTCCCACAGACGTATGAAATTTTCAACCTACACGGAAGAGGGATATTCAATATAGGCCTAAATATGGTCAAACATTGTTCGACTTGGACGAAACTCACTATGCAGGGGTTTTCTGGGCCAGGGAACTCGAATCTGAGGTCGCTTTTACCAGGCGACGCTATCTAATCGTGGTATGTAGTCCACGTGATTTTGGTGTTAATAAATATAATGATTTAACTATTATGCTCTTAATTTTTAATTTTTGAAATAATTATCGCGTGCGATAGCGGGCACACGCTAGTGTCTCATATAATACAACCGGCATGATAATTGTATTATAAATTTTTATTTTTGGATTTGTGGACATTAGACGAGAAGATAAGAATTTCTTACCTGCATAAAAACTAGCATTTCCTGATTTGTGTCTACACTCAAATTCGGCCTTAATATTATATGTGTCTGTAATTATTGCTCCCAGATAAACAATTCTTTAATCTACTTATTAAATATATTACACATGAGAGCCTTTTACAAATACTTCTAATCTAAGTTAATCAGTTCCAATCATTACCTACCTCAGCTCATCCTTTTATGCAAAACCAAGTCTGCCCATTGTTGTGTTTTTTTTTATTAGTTCTTCGATTTTTCCATGCATTGCCATCCTACCTGAATTATGATATAGGCCTATCCTAAAAATTGCTAACATCTGGATTAAGGATTAATTACTAAATATGATATTAAACTTTATCATCACAATAAAATACACTTAAAATGAATGATGACGATTTTGAAGTAAAACAATATATTTCATTTTCTAAAGATTTCAACGTAATACTAATTTAATGTATTAGTATTGTAATGTAATATAATGTATTAGTGTAGTATTGAATACATGCTATTTTGTCGGTTAGGCCTACATGTATGGAAACGACCACTGCCTTCTATATCTTAATAAAGAAGGCAGTGAAACGACAGAAGTCACGGATAAAAACATACGTATTAATATTAATCTTAATTACAGTAATAACATACTTTAAATATATTAATATTAATTATTCTTTTAATGCATGCAAGAAGAACTGTCTTACAATCATTCGTCAACAAAATCTTCTATTTCCAAACCAAACATGTGATAATTCCATACAAGAAAGGCGATTTGACGTTTCGTATTGAGCAGACAAATAGTTTCTTGTCATAGTTTCCGGGCGAGACTAGTCGAAAAAAGTGGCCTCACTTCTTAGAACAGGGGATTGTATTTAGTGCTAAGTCCAGGTATAGTGACCGCGCTTAAAGGATCCTCAGGCGGCAACCCTTTAATACAGTATCCCAACCATCTTCTGGTTGAAAAGCCGAATAGGAAGGAGGGAAATGTAGCGCGTGCCTAAACATAAGATGAGCATTGTTGCCACAGTTTAAAAGTCTTGCAGCTGATTTCCACAAATTCGAATTATACAGTCAAGCAATTTAATTATTTTGCTTACAGTTAGAACAAAATTTAAGTAAATAAATGTGTGTGTGTGTTACAGCGTACCGTATAATAATTACTTGTGTTATTACCGCTTTATAGAAAACCCCCAAAACTAATACATTACAGTATAAGAACGGAAATGCATGTTAGTTTATTCGACGGAACCTTAGAAACACGTGTTAGACAACGTCATTATAATTATATTTAGAAATATTATAATAAATACACATTTTGCAAAGAACAGTTACTTACAAATAAAAGAATGGTCTCAGTTATTGAACCCTTACCCATGGCCGTCCGGAAGGGGGGGCAGGGTAGGCCGCTGCCCTCCCCTGGAAATTTTGTTTAAAGATAAATCTCTATAAACCAAGTGACTAAACAACTAATTGAATTGAGTCTTATTTTCTACATACTGTAGTACTTAAGATATGAGCAAGTAATTACTTCCCCCAAATTTGAAATAATGTGTAGCCAAAATTTCATTATAATGAAGGTTAAGCAATTAAAATATTTAATTTTATATGAACAGTAGCCTATCTGTGAAATTGTAAAGGGTAGAAAAAGACTAGTAAATGTACTACGTGCATCAGATTTTTCTTCGTATCCGTAGTCATAGGTCTAGCTACAGTACGCGTAATTCAAGGATGTGGTTGTTGTTGTTATTATTATATTATGATTATTATTGTTATTATTATTAAAGTGGTTATAGTAGTAGCATCATCATGGTGGTGGTGGCAGTAATTTGTTCATGCCCCCCATGACAAAATTTCTGCGGTCGCCCATCCCATGGCCGTCCGGAAGGGGGGCAGGGTAGGCCTCTGCCCTCCCCTGGAAATTTTGTTTAAAGATAAATCTCTATAAACCAAGTGAATAAACAACTAATTGTAGTGTGTCTTAAGTGTCCACATACTGTAGTACTTAAGATATGAGCAAGTAATTACTTCCCCCAAATTTGAAATCATTTATAGCCAAAATTTCATTATAATGAAGGTTAAGCAATTAAAATATTTAATTTTATATGAACAGTAGCCTATCTGTGAAATTGTAAAGGGTAGAAAAAGACTAGTAAATATACTACGTACATCAGATTTTTCTTCGTATCCGTAGTCATAGGTCTAGCTACAGTACGCGTAATTCAAGGATGTGGTTGTTGTTGTTATTATTATATTATGATTATTATTGTTATTATTATTAAAGTGGTTATAGTAGTAGCATCATCATGGTGGTGGTGGCAGTAATTTGTTCATGCCCCCCATGACAAAATTTCTGCGGTCACCCATCCCATGGCCGTCCGGAAGGGGGGCAGGGTAGGCCTCTGCCCTCCCCTGGAAATTTTGTTTAAAGATAAATCTCTATAAACCAAGTGAATAAACAACTAATTGTAGTGTGTCTTAAGTGTCCACATACTGTAGTACTTAAGATATGAGCAAGTAATTACTTCCCCCAAATTTGAAATCATTTATAGCCAAAATTTCATTATAATGAAGGTTAAGCAATTAAAATATTTAATTTTATATGAACAGTAGCCTATCTGTGAAATTGTAAAGGGTAGAAAAAGACTAGTAAATATACTACGTACATCAGATTTTTCTTCGTATCCCTAGTCATAGGTCTAGCTACAGTACGCGAAATTCAAGGATGTGGTTGTTGTTGTTATTATATTATGATTATTATTGTTATTATTATTAAAGTGGTTATAGTATTAGAATCATCATGGTGGTGGTGGCAGTAATTTGTTCATGCCCCCCCCCCCTTGACAAAATTTCTGCGGTCGCCCATGCCTAGTTTATTCTTTTCTACGCGATCATGAACATTACACTCGAAAATCTGCCTTCTCTTATTCGAAGATTTTTAGGTCTTCTTTTTTGGGGGGGTCGCGGAACTACTGGTACTCGGCAAGGAGTTATTTGCTGGTTCGGCCGGAGGGACAGCAACTTGGTTCTGATCCCATGGTCTCCACATCCTAATTAAACTATGAAGTGCTAACGTTAACTATTAAATTCTTCAAAACTTATAAAATTACACTAAATACATTAAGTAAAACACTAACTTCTCTGAAGATACAGATGATTATACAGTAGGTTTAACCAAAATGCAGAAAAAGCACGTGTGCAGTGTCTAATTGCTAAAACGTACTGAAATCTTGAGAAACAACACAAGTGACATTGCAACAAGGCCTGACCTGGTGGCAGGGATCACCGCATTTGTCTAGCGGTGGGTAGACCCTAATAATCTTTTCCAGATGAGGGAAGAGGTCCGACTTAAAAGCGTTCCGCCCGCTTTGTAGCCGACTGAGGACTGTTTGGGCGCGAAGACTATATATATGGAGGTCAATGGGAGCTGCCAAACGACTTCACAGTTCAAGCGCCATTTAATAAATTTAGTATACAATAACATTTAGGAATTGAAGCTAATTAGTATTATATATATGTATTTGTTTAGCCTTTCATCTTTTTTCTTTATTTTAGTAATTTGTATTATATATTATTCAAGTATAGTCCGTGCATTTAGACGAGAGCACTGTAAACACAATGCGCAGTGAAATCAGGCATCACGTGATTCATATCCTAGCATAGCAACGCACTCCCGCACTTATCTCTGCGGCGCATGCGAGTGCTCTCGTCTAAATGCACAGACTGTACTTATATTCGAATTTTATGTACGTTATTTAATGTACGTTTCTTATATTCAGGTATATTATTTCTTGTTTTAATTTATTATTATTATTATTATTATTATTATTATTATAATATATTTCATGTTTTTGCTCTGGCTGAGTGGTAGAGAAGGTCTTATGGCCTTAACTCCGCCAGGTTAAATAAATAAATAATAAAAATAATAATAAATAAAAAACAACCATTTCGAAGTGCCCTGCGCTCCCTTTAATATCGAAACCGAAACCTTCCAGAAAATCCTCCTCAGCACAGGAACGATCGCTAACCTATCGGCAGAATATCACTGGCGATCACCCGTCGCCTGGAGGCTTCTCGCGCCGGACGTATTCGTGGGAATCGAAGTAGGCACGCTACGGATATAACGGTCGAAGAGTGAAGCTTCAATACGTCGTTATAAGGGAAATGAAGATTGTAAGGTGCTGTTGACGTAAACTTAAAAAAAACCTAAAGTAGTATTACTTAAAAACTTAAAGCAGTAAGAACGGTAAACGATTTTTTTTCCAAATGTTAAATTATTATTTTTTAATCCAGAAAGGATAAGGGCCAACAAAAACGAATAGGCGAGCCGTGGGTTGGACCACACTGTTCTACACCACCTTGAGATTCATTGGCGGTTGTTTGATTTTACATTTCAGTTAATCATGCTTACTAGACCACCTGCACTGTGATAATTCATTTTAAGAAATTTTATTTATAATGCCAATTTGGTTAAAATTTAGATGATGTATTGTGAAGCCCTTTAAGTAATTACAAGTGCCCATCGCTGACTTGAGGACATACCTGAAGCCATCCCAATTGCAGCAGGTAAGGTACGTAGGGCTTCTATGGTATGCACTTTCCTGTTTTAAATAGCTTAAGTATTATGTATGAATTGTTGAGAGCGAGATGTCTGGAAACTGCATGTTAAAAAGAAGACTGTAAACGTATGCTTCAAGTATGGTGAGTGATAGCTTTAAAGGTGTAAGAATTGTTCATAGTAGGTTAGCTTTGCATGCGGGTTCCCCTTCTGTAATTAGTAATTCTAATGGTCAACTTGTCTGTAATTTATGTATCGGGACTGTGCTCTGGATTCAAGATAGGGATAGAAAATAGGATATGAACCGCAAGTTAAAGGAATGGTGGCAGACTAAAATGTTTGTAATGCCTGTTGCTCACGGTCAAATTGTTTCGTTAAATTTATTGTACAACTAATTTAACCAAACGTGTAGCCAAATGCCTCTTGTTAACGGTCAAATGAGTCATCAAATGCATACTAGCAAAAGATTCTCCTTCTGTGTGCTAAATTTCGCAACATTGTAGTATTACCCTGCCACCTAGTGGTAGACTCCTGTACTCTAACTTTTGAGCCACTCATACTCTGCTGCTAATGGTAGTTTGTTGTATCGTTTACATTAAAAGACAACAATTATCCACATTAATTGGGATGGGACAAGATCACATTATTAAGATAATTTGCAAAACTTATAAATAATTTATTTCAGTGTTATGATATTTGCGAAAGACAAATATAAGGTGCAGTTTAAGCTCCGCCCACTCGATATTCACATTTTGTTTCTCAGAGCAGCATGGCGACAAACTATCCTTGTATATTGTCGCCGACACTCCCGACCAAACCAAATATTAAAAATGCGGGAGTGCCCCTTGTACCAAATATTAAAACTGTGAGTATGTCCCTTGTACCTAAAATTAAAAATTCGAGAGTGCCCCTTGTACCAAATATAAAAAATTCGAGAGTACCCACAGGTTTGCCTTGTACCCAACAGTTTGTCAGCCTGTTTATCCTCGAAGAATTCGCTAGATCGTGGTATATGTTACGTCATGTAATACCTACTCAATGCTTGCCATGAATTTAGTTCAGATGGCTTTGGTTTTTCATGTCATTTTTAAAGCCTCATAGTTTTAATTATTCTAAGTATGTCTTGACAATTGTTGCTTTTAACCTCAATACCAAAATTATTTTATTTTATTTCTAAATACTTGCACATTTTAATATTTCTTTGTTTATTTTTTATTTTTCTCTTGCAATCATATATTTAGTATAGTGTTTTTCATGTATTGATTGATTATTTTAATATTAAGATCAAGTTATTGTCTTGGGTTGGAGATTTTTTAATTATTTCAACCTTCTGTTGTTTTTAATAATATTCTACTCTTTCTTCTTAAAAAATGGACAACAAAATGTATGTTCTTTTTCTCCAATTCAAGAGCAATGGGCTCTTTTCAACCTACAAGCTTCCTAGCATCACAAAACAATGCTAAATTCGGGCGGAAAGCCTTTCATCTTC
Source organism: Ectobius pallidus (assembly GCA_964059195.1). Lineage (NCBI taxonomy): Eukaryota > Metazoa > Arthropoda > Insecta > Blattodea > Ectobiidae > Ectobius > Ectobius pallidus. The sequence continues at coordinate 51,279,632 of CAXKWD010000012.1, read as the reverse complement.
AACTTTATTGTGGATTAAGTGATCCAACTAACTTCAAGATCGCATTCAACGCAATTTAAGGATCTCAAGGACTCCTTTACGAAGTTTAATAGTGCTTCACCAATTCTCTGGACATTGTTAATTTCAAAGGGAAATCATTCAATCCGTGAGTAATATCATAAACCACATACCAAAGGTACGTTCCAAGGACCATGGATTAGTTTGGCTTCGATGAGACAGGCAATCCTAAGGAATTTATGGAACGGCGATTTATAAATAAATATAGACATTTTATCGTTTAGAAAGCAAGGTGTAAATCGTTTATTTTAAACCATTGCTTTGAACTTCTTGTGTTGTGAATAGTCAAACTCATCATTTGCATAAGCCATTAAATATACAATTTTTCCTAGCTGTTGAAGTGACATTTCAGCAAGCTCATATTTATTTCTGGTCCTCCGATTGAATACAGTCTGCCAATACATTTAAATGTGTATCTAGAGCAATAACTTCAAGATTCACGAAGAACATTTTCATCTCAAATCGCATGTTTATGTTAACCAAGCAGCATTATCACTCTATGTGCATATAAACAAACTGTTATACTTTTCTTTGTGGTTGGAAAAGCAATAGAATTTGTGTTTCGAACTGAAAATCATCAATCCAATCTATTCTCGACATGTTATCGCCGGGAATCGCACCCTAAATTATTCCAAGGTCCGCTATTCGCACCAGTGGCCGGGTCGCCTGGCGGTACAGTATAAAAAGAAGTGATTCGCTGGGGGGAGGGCTATTTCTCATGCGATGATGCACCTTATATTTGGTTTTTCCTATGATTTTATTAAAGGTGACCTTTAAATCTGCCGAACATTAATACTTTAGCTATTTATAATTATTATTGTAATTTTATAAATTTCACATCTTGTTGTAAGATTTCCTTTGCCCTGTGTATTTGAATTTTTCATATAAAAGAAAGCAAACAATGCGTGAAGCCTTGAAATATTAAAATCATACATTGTTTACGATCATTTAAAATAATTATGAAAGAAAAAAAAATTACTATACCAAGAATCGAACCCGAGACCTCTAGCACCACAGTCTAGCTTGCTACCACGAGGCTATCAAGGAATTTTGTAAGAAAGCGTGAATCGTGCATATACAAGTACGGTTCCTATGTCATCACGATTCGAATTTTCATTTCGTTTTTGTATGTCAACGAGTCGTGTTCTCGTCATGTTTTTTATACCAATTTTATACTACACAGGCTATTTTGATGGAGCTGCAATGCTAGGAAATGAAGAATATGTGAGAAAGGAAAATGGCTGCACTTGCAATCTTGTAGCTTGCAGGCAACAAGTTCTCCACATTACCGCCGGGGGCGCGGGCAATTCACGTTCGTTGCGCTGATTGGCGGGTTCGACAAATGATTTGCTGGAATTAGACCAAGTCCTATATGCCGATGCGAATAACCAAACGTTTGCCCAAAGGCGAATTTGACCGTTAGCAATACCCATTTGTTGAAAAGTGCTAGTTGTGCAATAAATATAACGGACAATTTGACCGTGAGCAACAGGCATAAGCAGTGTAACAGCTGTGTTAAACTTGGTTCAGCTGCTTTCATGTATTCGTATAATGTTTTAGAAAAAATATATATGTTAGGATTTTTTTCAGAATTGTGGCCTTTTCTCGCTAACTTAGAGGGCGGCCATAACATAATAACTTTAACACACATGTTCAGACTTAAACAGTTCAAAACAAACAAAAGAATAATAAAACGCAAACGCAGAGACCCAATTTTATTTAGGGGCTTTTTAACAAATACCTACAACTGAATAATGATGTTTCATGAAGTGGAATAAGTGGTGAAGAATATCTTATGCTGCACGCATACGCTGCTTGACAGTTGGTATTAATGGAAAGCGAGGGTAGTTTCATGTGATCATAATTCTTCCGACGAGAACTGCGACAGAACACTGGAAGATTATATATAACAATTACAGCGAGGCCCTGACCTCCGAGGTTCAAAGTTGATTTTATGGATGACTGTATACTTTCTACTCTACAAGGCCAGCACTTTATTGTAGATTTTACATACATAGTGTGCTACCGCTTTCCAGACTGTGAAGTGAATAAATATAAATACCATTTCAGAAGATTCAGTGATATAGAACTAGTTTTAAGTGTTAATTTTTATTCAGTAACAATTCAGCTACAATTTAAAGCTTTTCATAATAATTACTTTCATAACTATTCATAATAATAACATTAAAAATAATATTATTATATTATTATGACTATTATTTTCCATCAAGACGCCACCTGAAAGAGCACGTGCTCCAAGTAGAGGGGAGTCCAGAAATGGATATGAATACACCAAACGAAAAATAATAACTACGGCATTCTAAATTAAAAATAATAATAATAATAATAATAATAATAATAATAATAATAATAATAATAATAATAAAAGATGTAAAAATCACATAACTTCCTCTGCCCAAACAAAAGCTATCCTTTTAGTATAATATATTATGTATGGCATTCTCTTCATGTAAATTGGCTGTAAAATGAAGAGGATGTCGTTACCATATCACATCGGATCCCCGAAGGATACGTAACCAAAATAAAATATGATTAATACGCTCTCATAACTTTCTTTATTTTAAGCATGGCCAACACATTTTTCTCACTTCACATTCTGATATAGAACAAGAGGCCATATTGTAAAGAGCGGGTATTCGGAGTGGGTGACTTATATCTACCCTTCAGAGAAAAAAATAAAGGTTTTAACTTTTAGTATAACCAGTTCATGTATAAAATTTAAACAAAATCATTAGAGATGTTTTCGACAAAAACGCGACGAACGAAATTTTCTTCACGTAAAGTCCCCTCAAAAATAAGAGGATGTCGTCACCAATTTTCGTGTCACATCCCCAGAAGGTACTTAACCCAAGTACATAATTTTGTTTTTGAACGATTTTCTGTTCTGGAGCTAGGGTGCACAGGAACACACACATACACATAGACATGTTTCTGAAAATACCACTTTTGGATGAAGGCCAACCTCAAAACGTGTATTTTATGTTAAAAACTCAACTGCGAATTTGGGGTTCGAACACAATACCGTACTTTCTCTACCTATAGTACCGATGGTATGGCATAGGAAGTAAAAATACAATCAATTAGACCCATCCACTTCAACAAATGGAAGGAAATTTTAAAATAAGTAACATGAGAAATAAATATTTAAATAACGTTTATTCATAATATCAACTTTGAACCTCGAAGGTAAGGGCCTCGGGGTAATTGTAAAATATGCCTCAATTTATTCTTCCAATGTTCTTTACCAGTATCTAGAGATAAATGATTTCGGATTCTCTATCAGTAGTTCTTTATGTTTTTGCCTTATGAATTTTATGAAGAAAATTTAAACTTTAGTTATCAGCCGATTGACCTATTCTGATTCTTCATAGTAGTATGTTATAGGTAACATAATTATGTATATATATATATGTCTATATATATAGACTATATATATATAAGAGGCTTTGTTCTGACTGAATGAATGACTGACTGACTGACTGACAGAGAATCAACGTACAGCCTAAACTGTAACAGGTAGAGACTTGGAATTTTGACAGTACCTTCGTTTCATAATGTAGGTTCTCACTAAGAAAGGATTTTGAAAAATTTCGATTTTAAATGCCAAAAATCAAATGTTTTTGAGAATACTTAATTCCTTTTTACACAGAATTATCCAATCCAAATCACATTTGACATTAAAACATATTGTTCCCAGTGGGCCTCAGATGGGTTTGGAAAAAAGAAAATGAAACTCAAATTTGACAAATTAGAGTACTATCAATATCCACGAAAATAATGCAGTCACATAACTTTCTTTACCCTGGACATAGAGAAAACAATACGAGGTATGGTAATATATATATATATATATATATTAGTGTATCGCAGGTTTTTGGAGAGAGAAGTATGAAAGGTATATTACATTTCTGTTTAGGTTTCTTCTTATTTGAACCCCTACCCGGCTTGCTGTGTACAAGCGATAGGAAACAAAATTCGGTATAGGATAATTTCCACGCTTGAGAAAATGTTGTTGTGTTCACAATTATCGATATAATTCATTAAAATACGTTATGTTCAGGTACTGTGGACCATGCGATATCATTATTATTATAAGAGGGATAATCAATATAGGCCTAAATATGGTCAAACGTTGTTCGATTTGGACGAAACTCACTATACGAGGGTTTTCTGGGCCAAGGACCTCGAATCTGAGGTCGCTTTTACCAGGCGACGCTATCTAATTCACGTGATTTAAGTGTTAATAAATATAACGATTTAACTATTATGCTCTTAACTTTTAATTTTTGAAATAATTATCGCGGGCACATGCTAGTATATATATATATAAATACTTTTTGTATTTTTCGACTATCGGCTAGATGCGTGCCGTGTGACGAATGGTGCTCACATTGAACATTTATAACTCGGAGAGTTTCTCTTCACATCTAAGACTTTTTCTTATACATTGCATGTAAGGGGAAAAACATATATTTATATTTACATTTATGCACACCACACACACACACACACACACACACAAAACGTTGTAATGTAGAGTACGTTTCTCTTTGATAAGTGGTGAGATCTAGAGTTCTGTCATTTTACATAACACGTCATCCTATCACACCAAGTTTCATATTAAACAACGTTCATGTTAAAACCGATTTACAGCCTATTGCATTTTGATAATATTTTCTTTGCATTGGCGGTAATAATTACTGATAATAGCTATTTATGCATCGAGCACCGATACGCAAAAAAAAGGGCCTACTTTATCGTATGAATTATATCGCTACAGCTTTTCCGTACCTGACGCATACAAAAACAATTAAAATCTCTCTAAATTAAATGAAATAAAATAATATACAATAAAAGTAAATATAAAATATGTTCAAATAAGGGTTAGTCAGTCAATTGTCACATTCTAACCGCGCGCCTTCTGAATCCTACGCTAAGAAACTTACCATCATAACAAAAGTATGGCGGTGCATTTCTACGTGCTCATTTGCAAATCCTTTTGAATCTGTTTTGTTTAAAACTCCACTAAAGGTTGAGGTATATGAATTAAATTAAATACTTAAATGGAATAGATTTTAACACCATTTTAATATTAAACTACGCTGCGATTTTGTACCAATAATGGCACAGGAAAACAGGTACAGGTTTGGACGAATTATCATATGATAAAGTATAACATGTTACGAATTCTCTGGACAAATATATACCGCGACAAATATGCTGGAACGAATTGTCACACTTGGCTAACAGGTTGAACCGAGCGATACGGTCTTTCCGTAATTCACACCTCACAGTTACTTTGTGATACTACTACTAAATAATGCCATGTTAAATTTCGCTGAACACAGAAAACATGAACGCTTTATAGTACTTAAAATTATTAACTGCAATATTTTTGTCAATATATCTTCCTCGGTCCCCGGGTATCATATAATACTCGTAACACCTCGGGCTTCGGATTTTTTTCTCAAACTATGAACAAATCAAAGTAATCACGGTCGGTGGTATCATATTTGATACATTCTGAACTGCAAGCTTTTCTGTCTTTGTCTGTTATGTATCGATAGTTGAATTAAAAGGACCGTAAAACCCTAAATATAGACCCGAGGTATCATTATGGTATCACCCTTAAAACCCCCAGAAAGTAATCTTCTAAGAATCAAAATTTGATCTCTTGAATATCCGTGTTGCTTTGGTGATTAATAACCTACATTAACCCAAAGAATAAAATTTATAGTTGTCTAAATCACATTTAAACCCTCCGAAAGTCCCACTTCAAATCTAAAAAATTGCAAATGTGGTATATTTCGATCCATAGAAACTCATTAAGCATAAAGCATAAATATTTGTGTCCTAATTTGATCTCGGGGCTGAAGAGGATACAATATCATGAAAAAAAGAAATTTTCAATTTTCTTTTAGGGGCGCAATAAATATCATGCGAAGAGCTGATGGATGGGAAAGTTGCAAATACTGACCTGTGTAGGCAGAACTATGAGAGCAACGCAGATCATGATGACCATGTACAGCTGCGACGGCCATATATCTGGCACGAAGTCACCGTACCCTACAGTGGAGAACGTCACTACGACATAGTAAGTGGACTGGAACAGGTTAAGATGCCTGTGACCAGCTCTCTGGAAGTGCTGGATACCACACACACTGCAATACAAGAACAAGTGAATAACTTAACACTTCCTAGAAAGCTAATACAGTGTGTTTCACGTACGAGTTGGCGTCGCGGCGGCCAAAACTCGAACTCCCGAGCAGTGGGGTACCAAGGCTATTTGGTGCCCGGGGCTAATTAGATGGTAGTCGCCCCCTAACACTAAAAGGTTCAAGGTTCAATGAGTTTAATTTAAACACAGTTTAATGTTCACAATTATTTATTTTTAATAAGTAGTATGTTATTTTAACACATTATAAAGAGAAAAATATGAATGAAATAAAACTGTAAGTAGACCTATTATAAAGTTAATTTGTTTGAAAAAAAAATAAAGAGAAAAGTTTCAGTCATTACAATTTTTTTTTTAAATGTGCCTTCCTAGCCTTGATGGATGCAAACCTATTTAATAATAGATTATCCTATAGTAGCAGCCACATCACGTTCAATTGATAAAATTTCTAAATTACACCGTAAACTTTTCCTGTGTGCTCGACGCCCACGACCTATTTCGTATTGTCTATAAATACTTTAAAACAAAATGTTTATTTCATTTCTAAATAATATTACTACAGTATTTATAAAGAAAATTTATACAGGTAATAAAGAAAATTTGACCAATAAAACCTTATATTTTGCCTGAAAAAATTATTTTTTCTTAAACTAAAAAAATCCTTTTTCAATTTTGGCGCCCCCTTCCTTACGGCGCCCGGTGCGGCCGCCCCGTTCGCACCCCCCTTGGTACGCCACTGCTCCCGAGTACGCCACTGCTCCCGAGCGATCGAGTGAAATGTCTACGAAAATAAGCCGCTAACGGTGTAATGATTCAGGTTCTCACAATTACAGTTAAAATTGCAATGATAATAACCAGGAACCTCATCACAAGTTATGTTGGAAATGTCCTCCTCTTGCATCCACACAACACTGGTACCTTTTTAGGAAATTTCTTTCACGCGGATAAGTTCAACTTCCCAAGAAAAATCTAGTCCAAGCGCTAACGATGCCTCATTTCGATTACTGTGATTTTGTTGCCAACTTAAATAATACCAACCTTACGGACATATCAGCGTTCTCATAATGATTGGGTTACATTTATCTGTAATCAGGCGAAGTCTTTTCAAACCTTGTCATGAGTACGCCTGAAACAACGAAGCATTATCCATTCCCTTATTTTTCTTCACAATTATTTACTTTTCCTGTTTATTTACAGACTCGTTTTAGTCTCCTTTCGATCTCATGAACGCATAACCAAAACCTACTTCTTATTCTCCGACATACAACATAATTATATCCACCTTATAGTGTGTCTGTCCCTCGCCTTCCGAATTCGTTGCCCCGAAATGTCAGAGTCGGCAGAAATGTACAATTTAGAATCAAATTGAATATTCATTTTATCATTAATTAATTAGTTAGTTGGCATTAAATGTGTCCAGAATTATTGTACTATTTTAATATTATTAAAATATTAATATTCCTAATTAAGTATTTTCATTCCATTAATTTGGTTATAAGAAAAGAAAGTAGTTTCATGATCATAACGCCACAACTAGTGTTAGGCTACTAAGCTACTAAGTCTGTTCTATAGAGTGTAAAATTAGGGGGTGAAATATTGGTTACAACTTATGCTGGGGGATCAGTCTCTAATTAGAGCAATATGTTATCAAGAACAGCTAAGAATAGGAGGAAATACGTGGGCTTCCAAATTAAGAAAGGGATTAGAAACAATTGGGATGGGATAAGTTTGGATGGATGGGCAGGGAAATAGGAGAAGTGTGTGGAGGAAGGTTAAGAACCGTTTGAAGGATATTGATAGACAACAGACAAATGCACAATGTCAGACTATGGTTTCACTTGAATTACAATCGCGGTTAAAATTGGAGTGGGGGATGGAGCAATACATAGGAAAAGGATCTAAAGTCAGTAAACTAGGGCTCGCTTGGATTAGACTCGGTGCGTGGAGAATGATTAAGATCACAGATGAAAACGGAATGAGAGTTTGTCCATTATGTAAGGGGGAAGAATCATGATTTCATATTTTGGCGAATTGTAAAGGTTTGGAAAATTGGAGGGAAAATATTTACCATTATCTTTTATGGAATCAAATAGGGAGCAACGGAAATGTTTGGAGTTACTGACGGGAAAAAAGTTGAGGAAGGCATTGGGAAGTTTTTATTGAAGGCGAGACAGCTCAGGTTTGAAAAAGCGAAAAATTGGAGAGCGGGTGTGGAGGGTGAGGAATAGATTTAGTTTGTTTGTGTTATTTTGTATTTATAATATTTGTTCTTTTTTTGTGTGTGTGTTTTTGCGTAAGCATGTACGGTCCATGCGGACCCATGCGATTGTTTGCATTGGAATTTGTAAAAAGTTAATTACCGGTATTGTAATAAACACTTATATATATATACTAAGTCTGTTAAAATTATATTTAATTTTACTTTAGTTTTTTAATCAAATTTCATAATTATATCATCGTGTAAATTTTTTTATTGTTTGTAACATGTATAGTTTTTAATTTTTAGTAGGAGCTGGTTTATCAAATTTAGTAGACCTATTGTTTGTAAGATGTATAGTTTCACTGGTGAAAAGAAAGAGAAGGCCTTATGACCTGAACTTCGACAATATGAATAGGTAGATAGATAGATAGATAAATAAATAATAAAATAAACCAAGAATAACAAGAACTTTGTAAGAATATGAGGTAACTAGACAATTATTAAACTAACGGACGAGAGCTAAGACCAGTAGATGGTATCTTAGTAGCTCTAAATGATCTCTTATCAAGATCACTAAAGGGTAAATAGGTTAAGGAAGCAATACCACCATCTTACTTTCGTCCTAAAAACTAAAGAAAATACATTTCCCCTTTATAATATGTTAATAGAATGGTTCATTATTATAAATAGAAAGCATGCATCGACGAAAAAACTGATTAACCAACTTTTGATTTTACATTTTATACACAAGTCTTGAACCAATCTGTGATGCCATAGAGAGTTTAAAGAGGGTAAATGGTAACATTACAACAAACATAAAAACTATTTTGCGATTTGTGATGACGTCTATGGTTAAAAAGGTGCTGTAAATAGATTATCAGCAGGGCCCGGATTCTGATGACCTAAAATTGTTTGAAAAATGACCTATAAAATGACCCTGAATTTTAAAGAAAATGACTTAATAATTATAAAAAAATGACCTAAAAACTGATATTTTATCCATAAAAAATTATCATTGTACACACAAAGTTATAGACTAGTTTGTACATAATCGTAAAAACTGTAATTAACTGTATTGTTGTGAATGTTCTTTTCCACGGAAATTTATACTGGCACTGAAGCACTGACGAGTCAAAATTCGGCATTTCCTTTTGTGGTCTGCCGGATTATATTGTTGTTTATTGAGGGTAAACAGTAGTTTGCACTCTCAAATCCAAGCAGGTGCCAGACTCTGGTGTCAAGTCAATCTAATAACAATAGTAATATAATACAAAATTTTGGCGTTTCTTTGACTCTTATTTCCGACTGAGACATGACAACTCTTAACGCAGAATTTTCCTTCTTGCAAAAAACACTTCAAAGACAGCACCGCTAGCTACGAAAAAGTTAATACACTCAATGTAAATACATGAAAATGACTAAATAAGGAAGCAAATGACACGAAAATGACAAAATAATGACCTAAAATTGAAATAAATGCCCTAAAAATAAATAATTGCATAAAATGACAAAAAATGACCTAATAAAAATGTATTTCTATAATCTAGAGGCCATGATTAGGATTTATCTACAAGTTGGCAATGTCTATGCAGCATCAATAAAAAGATGACATGTCATTAGAATCCGGGCCCTGATTATCAGTCTCCCCAGAATGACAAATGAGCACTGCCAGTCTGCCGATGAGGAAGAAATGATCGGTGTATCACTCGTAACAAAACAAACACGCGGTAGAGCACATTTGTCTAGAAGACGAACACCTGGTCCATGAAATAATCTTTGTTTTTAATTTTAACTGCCAACATTTTTGAAAATCCTCATAGGGAAAATTGATTCTTTATTCTTTCCTCTGGTGATGTGAAAAGGTTAAGGATAAAACTTAGGAAGTAAAGCATAGTTAAAGTTTAGGAATAAAATTTTTCGTAGAATAGTTTTCACTTGGGACAAAAATAGCATTTATATATCTTTTCCCAAAAGAATAAGCTGTTAACTTCGTTTTTCACAATAATAGGTCCTACTATTTCCACCCTGTATTAAACGGCCTATGCAATTAACGTAATTCATTGAAATTCACGAGGAAAAGAAAAAGAATCGTAGGCAAGAAATTGCTGCATCCTATGGAGGAATATATTTTGATCGGGAATCAAACCCGGGTTTTTGGATTTGTACGATGATGCCCAGATCACTAGGTTAACACATGACGTACCCAGCATTATCCCAAAATGTTTCTTTAGTTCCCTATCGACTTCGCTATTAGAAGCACGCACAAGTGCGTCTACATATCTGACTGATGCCTATTTTTACTGTCGGTTTTTAAGTTAGTGGTCTCAAATAATGACATCTTTTAAATCTTATCTCACTGGAGGAAATCTGGATTCGATTTCAGACAAGGATAAATGTTCTTCTACATACTGCATAATTATATTTCTTCAGTGAAATAAACTTAAAACCTGACAGTAACAAGTAGCAGCTCCACACCAATTGTGACCTTTGTAGTTTTAAGAGAAAACGACTCGATAGAGGAGAAGCAAAAATAAAAATAAACTTGTAGAATAACAGATTGTATTTGATTAAAGAGAGTTGACGGATCTCACTCGCATTCTAGCGCTATCCGACATGGCGCTTTACGCAGGCTTTGTGAAGTGAAGTGGTTTGCATCTTTAATGAAGTATGACGTCAATATTTAAGTGGTGGGATTTACTGAAGAGGGAGGGAGAACGTAATTGCTTTAACGGTTAAATTACATGCATGTCTGTGTCTAACTCTTGAACAAATATCTGTAAAATATTCTTGTAATTTCCACTGTAACTTATTTTATTCAATGTTTTCATAACTTGTGCATCGTTTGTATCATGCCTAATTATGTGAATGTTTATGTAAATCTGTATTAGTAACGTTGCATGATCCTTGTTCATAATGCATTAACTTCTCAGTGCATACGACAAAATGTAATTATCCCATGAGCTTTAATTTAGAATGTGTATATTTTGGTGAATAATTTGTTTATTTGTTTAATGTAGGTCGATACATATTTTTGGTTGCGAAAGGAACTACAAAGAGTTAAATATAGTTTTAATAGTTAATATAAATGGGCATATAATTTGTCTTTTTACTTTATCTACCTGTACTGGAGGCCTCCTATTGGTAGCTGAAGTATTGTGTTCGACGGTGAAATACGATATAGAATATTCAGCAAAAATAGACCAAACTACATTCTGGAGTATGCATGTGTGTGTCTATTTTCTACCTGTAAATAACATGTTTTGAAAACGAAACATTTTATTTAAAAAATTGCTTCACTGGTCGTGACTCTACCCCAAATGAGGTTCTCGGGTAAAGTTTTTTATGAACCGACACTGTATCGGAGATAAGAGGAAATGTATTTAGACTGCCATGTATTACTGTTTAGCCACAACGAACACCCAGAAAAGTGTGGAACACCTTAGGGCTTTTTTGGGGGGTAAAAAGTTAAGTGTGTGAGTTTCTTTTGTAAATTTTCTGTGGGTTACGGGCTAAAAGGTAGCCTATAAGTATCCCAAATTTCAAGTTTCTAGCTCATCTGGAAGTTAGTAACATTTATGTCAGTGAGTGAGGCGAAAAGCTTTCAAAAATACTTGGGGAGTAAACATTTTAAAAAATCTAATGGAATTTTCATGTCAGTTACAGGCTAAAAGCAATAAGCATGCCAAACTTCGAGTTTCTTGCTCATTCTTAAGTGGGTAACTTTAATGTCAGTAAGCGGATGATCTACAGTGATTGACGTCACGGCCATCCAGTCAGTTTTCCTGCTTATAGGGAGGATAAAAATCACCAAATTTGGCATGCTTCTTGCAGTTGGATGTTCCAATACACCTGCCATTTTTTTTATTCTAGCTGAACTATAATTGTGTTAAAAATTACATAATATGTGAGAAATGTACAAAATTTACATAAAATAGAAAAATCCAACTCTATCTGATGCATAACCGATGGAGATACGACAAAGAGTCATAGGAGCAAAATAGGTTTTTTGATAGGTTCAGCTACCATAGCCTCCTAAAGAAGGTCCGTACAGACTTATGTTGCGTCCGCCATTTTGAATGAATTTTGGGGTAAGAAATAATTTTTGGGGGGGGGAATTTTTCCATCGGTTACAGGCGTGTGCCAAATTTCAAGTTTTTAGCTCATCCGAAGTTGGTAAAAAATTATATCAGAGAGTGAGTCAGCCATGTGACTTGAGTATAATGACTACATTTATATTTGGATTAAGTGTAAATCGACAACTTGATCTTACACTTACTGCCAGTTTATATGAAGAAAATTTTGTTTTCAAGATTTTTTTTCTGAAATGGTTCCAATAATAATAAAAAAAATGTAATCCAAATGCTTATTCAATACTTAAACTTTTAGGCTATATGAAACATGATTCTAATAGAATTTATATTTTGAAGCGTAATTATAAGCTAGTCAGCTCTTACGCTCAAACAAAGCTTCTAAGTTTTGCCTGGCGAACGTTAAGTGAGACTGAGGTAATTGAAGCCGCTCTCTTGCAATTCAGTACGTTGTCCTATGTTAGAACACGAAGTGAGAAAACCGCATTATCTATATTTAGGGCAGAGAAAATCACCCTTATTATTCTTTAAACACATACAAAATTTCTTACAAGAATCTTAATTCTTAATAACGAAAGCCCGTAAGAGGTAAACTGCTTTAAAAGTCATACAGAATATACAATAGAAGAGGTCTTTCATTCAAGAATTATAAGTTTATAACAGCATTAATCAAGATTTTAGGTCTCTGTGATGGCAACATTTCAACCTTGTTTGGGATGTAAAGCACTCGAAGTTCGGAGCTGAATAATGTAAACCGCAGGGAACATCACCAGTAGTAGGCCTACAACGCAATGAACGCCTCAAAAGCAGTTTTATGTCTAATACCATGTCTTTGGGGATTTATCTGCTACCTTATGCTTAATCCTTCAATAGGGCATAGATTAATGCGTCCTGAAAGGCTCTCTTCGGGAAAACTGATGGGTCGTATAAAAGAAACAGCTCATTTTAAGTAGCGCTAGTTTAAGTACTAGACACAATAGGCCTCATCGGCTTATTGATCCTATGTCTTTTATGGGCATCGTGGATAAAATATATTATATTTTACTTTTAACGTAAACTACGCACCTCCTCTTCCTCCTCCTCCTCCTGCTCCTCCAATTTCCCCTTCTTCAGTAGTAGGGATTAGGCTTGTAGCCTGTTCTGCGCTCATTCCAGAAAGATCTTTCTAGAGTGTTATGTAATTATTTCGCTTTGCTATTCATTTATGATATTCTTTATTTTTCGATGTGCGGTCTGTGAATTACCAAATTACCAAAAAATGCCGCATCACTTGAGAACGGCTCGACCGATTTGGCTAATTTTTGTTTTGTTGTATTCGTAATTGTCAAAACAAGGTTTGTATGAAAGAAATTTTTGTAAAATGCAAGGAAAAAGTCGGAAATGTGAAATGAGGCACAGTTAGAGAGTTCTACTGTCAATTCTTTACATAACCAAAAAAAGGATTAAACAAATTGAAGGGTGACATATTCACAGTTTAAAAGTTCCGCTGTAACATGTTTTCATAACAAAACAAACAAACAAACAAACAAAAAGAAGTGTGAGTCTTGCAACCAAACCAAATCGAAAGTTTATGTAGGCCTATATATGTAGGTATGTATGTTCCGTATAGTATACAAATCTACATTTCTTGACCACTTTGCACAACATTTTGCACACATATCCAGTTAAGCCCGTGAAGTAACGCGGTGAACACTAAAATTCAAACAAACCACTCCTTCCCTTGAAAACTTATATAATTTATGAAAATATTATACTGAAAAATGAAATGCAATTCAGTTATCTTGACAACAGTTTATTGTTTACAGTGTTCACATAGGGCTTTGGGAACTACATAATACTGGGCTTTAACAAATTCTGATGCTTTCGATGTAATTAATACATTTGTGGAAATAATTCTTGAAGAATGAAATCCAAGAAAATAAAGCACAATATGAAGCAGTCACATAACTTTCTCTACCCTCGATATGGAAAATATAATTTTCTCACTTCACATTTTGATGTAGAATAAGCGGTCGTATTGCAGGGACAGCTTAAGTGTGCGCCAGTGAGTATGCTATATCAGAAGTCGGTAAAAAATCCTATCCACTGATACGTCACTCATAGCTGTAGGCTTTGAATAGGGATGCTTATCATAGGCCCTAAACATCTATAAGAAGACAAAATAGGATGGAACATTTTCAGTATTATGCCCGCAGTATGTCCCAGGTTTTGGGGAGGAAAGTATGAAAGTGATATATATATATATATATATATATATATATATATATATATATATTAATTTCAGCTCCGAAACGGTTGTATGGTAACATGAGAGTGTGAAATAAAAATGTCCATAAAGGCAATACGATCTTATGTAATCGGAATTTATCTTTCTTCTTATTTCAACCCCTCCCAGGCATGGTGTGTAGAAGCAACGGAATGTAACATTCGACATCCTCTGTGAGCCATGAGAAGCTATATTTAGCGTTTTCTGAGGGAATAGTTTGAGTGTGATAAGTTGTTCTTCCTTATTTCAAGCTCTATGTAGGCCTACATATTATACAAGGCCCTAGAATTTGAAAATCGAAAGTCCTTCATAAGTTAATTTCAAATTACAAAATAAAAACTCGGGCGATGCCGGGCCTTTTAAGCTAGTGAATAATATATTTGTTTGTTCGACCATACTATAATACACCTATTACGTGTCAGGTAATGACAACATAATAATATTCATATCGAAACAGATTTTTGTTACAACATTGGCGTGATATCTATGATTAATGAAAACGGAACGATTTGAAACTTTGAGAGTAGCATATCAAACTATGCAATAAACGGCATGTACTTAAAGTAAAATAAATTCTGTTCCTGTTAGTTTTAATATTATAGTAAATCGAGTTCATTTCATATCCATTCATTTAAAGAAAATGGTCAAGAACAAGCTTCGAACGTAGGCTACACCACCAGCTGCCATCTATCGCAGAAGGCAACAACTACGAGAATTTGCTTATAACTGTTTTTGTCCAACCATAATAATTATGGCCATCATAAACAATAATTCTCCCATTATATCTTCGTTTCCTAAGTAGTGTGCAGTCTTTATTATTATTATTTATTTTAAATTTCTCCTTGCTGTTTGTATCCTCTGCCGTCTAGTTTTTCGTCAATTGATACCTGTAGTCTTAACACGGGATTTCAATATCTTGTAAAATTTACACGCTAATACCCATAAGAGAAGAGAGGTACCCTGGAAGTAGTTTCAAGATAGTAAATAGGCCTAATCTTATTTCCCCCTGGCTAATTCGCTAATTATGAGGTATAGAGTGTAGTGTTCTGCAACCCGAAAAAGTCTTAAAAATGTAGCGAGCATATGTAGAAACCCTAATTCGGTGCCGGTACATGTTTGCTACATATTAGTCATGTTAATGGTGACTTTCTAGAGACAATATAATATAATATAGAAAGGGCTTTGATGGTTTCCCTGATATGTGATGAGTAGACTTCGGACTTTTAGGTCGCTAAAAATGCTTGTTTTAGGTACCTAAAATAGGCTCTAATAATTGGAAAATAGGTTCTAAAAATCGTAAAATAGTCTCTTATAAAATCGGTAAGTTCCCAATTTTCTTAAATATCTCAATTGCTATGCAGAATATTATATTTATTGAAGTCACCATTAATCAATAATCATGATAAAATACAGATATAGGCCTATGGTATACAGAATTATATATACCTATTACTAGGACCTGTATTACTACCATAACAGTGAAAACCTAATCCCTGCGCCCAGAAGCTATGCATATCATACTAGCATATTCAACCCCTTGTATCCCTCAGTGATTCGGAGAACTACGTTTTTTTTCTGATACTGGATGTGGGAGTCGGGAGAAAAACACTACATTTTCTTGGGAATTCCAAGGAATTTTTCTACTGAAGACGAAACATTCCTTACTATTTAACCACGTCACAAATGTGTCATGTACTGCACATTCCGAGCTAAAAATTTAGTGATGATGATGACTGTTCTGCCTGAAGGAAGGTTCAGACCTGGGACGAAGCCATGGGGTGATGACCACGACTCGTCCGAGGTGATTCAGGCAAGGGTGATACCGCGGAGATTTGCCATTGCCTCTCGCGGGATGGGAATGAAAGGACAACACAACACCCAGTCCTGAACCCAGGAAAGAAATTTTCCACCACTGAAAAATCCCCGACCCGGCCGGGAATCGAACCCGGGCCGCCAGGGTGAAAGGTAGTTACGCTACCAACTCAAGAACGGCGGCGGACAAAAATTTAGTGCGAACTGAAAATAAATGCTAGACTTTATAATAAAAATGACTTATTTTGAACTTTAGAGGGAAAACAAGCAAAAAAGGCAATATTAGGCTCTAACGTAAAAAATAGGCTGTTTTAGGTCCTATAAAAGTATCAGTTTTAGGCATAGTCACTTATGAAACATGCATATATAAGTTTTCGTCCATATATCACTTAAGGATTAAAATAGGTTTTACCTAAAATCCGAAGTCTAGTGATGAGCGATCATTTTGCATAACATAGCATTAAAAACTTTATTAGGCTATTCTGATTCACTTACCTTGTGAAGACGAGGCACAATAAGGTTGCAGAAAGTATCATAAGTTGTTGCGATAGCGCGGATTGCGATTTTTGCATAGCTCTATGAAGATCATTCTGTAAAGAGGAACAGAAAGAAAATGTCATTAGTAGGAAGGAAATTACGTTAGTGATTGCCCTTGTAGCTATAATATAATAAGGGGTAGACATTAAAACAACTTTCCCAAGTGCATTGCTTCACCGATCGATAGAAGAGTGAGCTGTCCACTGAATAGAGCCTGTTCTTTTGTGCTGTCCCCACTGATCATCAATGACAATATCATCTTTATAGGGGTAGGGTATTAGATTAAACCGAATCTGTATACTTATTCGTATTCCATTTATGGCTTTACCAACATAATGATTGCATTGTGAACAACGTATAACAGAACAAAATTGCTAATGTAATAGGGCTATGTACAACGTGATAGTAGACTATATTATGGGCAGGAGAAGTGAAAATAACTACATCGCAATATAGACCTAAGTAGGCTAAGCTGAATATTAGCAAATTCAGATATGAAAAGAATTTACAATTTCATGTGTTGTGTGGAATAATTTCAATACAATATTTATAACACTAGCCTACATGTTAGCACTTCCAAAGAGTTTTCTCTAAAAACAAAACAGCTAATCGTAACGAAAAGTGTTGGGAATAACAGCAGACATCGCGATGTATCGATAGTATTGCAGACGGCCATCTTACAATGACACAAATAGCAATTTCTTTAATTTAATTTTTGTCATTTTAAATATTCATCATATGCTTAAATTCGCTAAATACTCACAATAAAATAAACCTACAAATTGGTTATAAAGTTTTTGGAAAATTTCAAATGGTAAGAAAGAGCAGCAAATACGAGGACAAGTCAGAAAGTATCCTCACACCATTTTTGTAGTTATTTAACCAGCTGCAGAGGCCTTGAACATAGATTCCGTATTTTATCAGTAGGCCTACTGTTCCAGCCTTCTATTAGCTTCTGGATGCCCGCATAAAATATTATTTGACTAAGCAGTAAGCCATTCATGAACCAGTTTCTTCACTTCTTCCTCTCAGGTCAGTCAACGGCCGTTTAAGAGATTTTTAAATTAATAAAAAAAGATGGTAGTTCTATGGAGCAGAACTGAAACTGTATGCACGATGGCCGAATACTTCGAAATCCATTTTCACAAGAGTTTGAATTGTTTAAATGAGGCATTGCGTGAACAGCTTGCTGCTTAGTCAAACAATTTTTTTCTGTGGGCGCTCAAAAGCTAAGGAAACGTTGGAAGATTCGCACTGAAAAACAAAATAATTCAGTTGTAAGGCCTCTGCAGCTGTTTAAATTAATTATGAAAGCTCGTGTCAGTACTTATTGACTTATTAATAAATTGAAACTCAAATTTTATTTGTTCTTTATAGTATATACAAAGACATAAAAAAGGGCATCCTCAATAAGTAGATAGTGTAACAGTGAATTTTTTTACATACCGGTACTTTAGTTACAACGATGTTTACATTACATATTACAAAAATATTTACATTCATTACACAAGACAGAGGTTATTTCTGAAACTAAGAATCTTCAAGAAATTCATCCAGTGAGTAAACAGATTTCATAAGATATTTTGTTAAATCAGATTTAAACCTACTAGGCAATTTGATAGTTTTAATTCTAACTGGAAGTTTGTTGAAAATTTGCATACCAATGTAGCTCGGGTTTTCTTCAAATAATTTGACACGGTGCTTTTTAACAACGAAGTCATTTTTTCCCGTTGTACTACATGAATGTGCTGCTAAATTTTGAACAAGTTGGTTATGAAATACAAATAAAATTATTCTTAAAATAAAAATACTAAATTTTATTTCATTAGTTGCATCTAAGGTTTGGTCTCCTATGCTTAAGCGAGATAAAGAAGGTGGTCTTTTAAACTAAAAAAGGGTTAGTTCACTTGTCTTTAAATTTACAGACAATTTTGCATTATTAAGGTATTAGACAACAGAACTAGTAATAGTATCTAAGTTGGTTTCTAACGTATTGAGATCATCATTACTAAAACATAAAGTTACATTATCTGCAAAGAGAATTAAACCCATATTATAGGGTACGTATCTTGCAAAATCAATGGACCTATTATAGAGCCCTGAGGAACATAAGAAATAATTTCAGCTCTTTGGGATGTATACGTACCTTCACCAACTAATTCTAAAAACGGTTTTCTATTTGTCATATAAGATTTTATTAAGTTATGGGTCACTCCTCTAAAGTTTAAAAGCTCTATTTTTCAATAAAATGTGTATACTTACACAATAGAAAGTTTTGCTAAGATCTAAAAGAATGCCTGCAGGATAGTTGCCGCTGCCAATGCTATTTACCGGTAATACTATATTTTCGATCAAGTTTACAGCTGCTGTAATTATAGATTTGTCTTGTTTAAATTCTCTTTGGCATGTAGTTAATAGATGATGAGATTTAAGGAATTTATTAACTGTAACTTTGCAACAATATTAGAAAAAGCTGGCAATATTGATATAGGTCTGTAATTACTTGGCTCTTTTTGGTTATCATTTGTGTATATGGGAATTACTTTTAATGTTTTTGAAGAATCTGGAAAACTATCTGTTTCCAGTATGGGATTTATAATTGATACTAGAGGATTGAAAATTGCGTATTTGCATGATTTTATAACACTAATTGGTATGTTATATCTTCTATTGCTTTTGTTCTTTATAATACTTAATACAGCCAGTACTTCTCGGTCATCTGTAGGGTAAAAGAATAAACTAGAGCAAGATGATTTAGACATCTGATAAGGTATACTCTCAGTTAAATTGTTATTGACTATATCCTTTATTGTGTTTGAACTTACTGAAATAAAAAAATAATGAGAATGTTTGCTATTTTTTGTGGGTCTTCATTCAATTTTATCACCGTTAATATTAAGCGTTAATTTTGCATTCTGCTTTCCCCTGTATGATTAATTATTTTCCAGCTTGTTTGACTTCTGTTATTATTTCTGTTGACTTCAGTTTTACTTCTGTTTATTACTTTGTGGTCATAATGCTGTTTCAATTGGTTTACAAGCGAGCAAGTGTTCTTTACATTATCTGATAATGGCATACTGTTTAAATAATTTAGCACTATATGAATTTGTTTTAATTCATCAGTTTTCCATTGTCCTATTATTTTGTTCCCTAAGGTTATAAATAAACCTCTTTCTTAATTTTTGGACAGTAGATGTCGAAATAATATGTGAAAATGTCTAAAAAAATGTTATATTCATTATTTACATCAGACACGGTACCTATTTCAAGTCATTTATCATCCATCAGGGCCCTGTTTAATGCTTTCGATTCGCTACAGTTGTTTATGAGATTTGCTACTAGCAATAATTTACATGAGTTCGAAGGCTTAACAGAAGGTATATCCTTATAGGTAATCATGATAAGACACTGGGCTGTATGGTCAGAGAGGGATGTTTGTATTACGAAAGCATTGATAAAATGCAACCGGGTACATTAGTTAAAATATTATCTATTGATTTTCTACTTGTGCAAGTGATTCTTGTTGCTTCATTTATTGTATATACGAGATTGAATTGCTTTAGTATGTTTACAAGCTTTTTATATTGACTGCTTGAAGGATCTGAAAAGTTTACATTGAAGAACTCTGCAATTATTAAGTGACATTTTAAGTCAGATAACATCCATGTCAAATACTTCCAACAGTTTATATAGAAACGTAATAAAATTGCCATTTTGAGGTCTGTGTACTCCAATAATGTAAAATAATTCATTTCCATATTTAAATGTTATCCCTGTAATTTCAAAGTGTCCCTCTTGCATAGAGTGTTTAGTATTTAAACAAATCTGGATAGTTACTATTTGCAAAAAATGCACTGTTACTTTTCATATATAATACTACTGTACCGTTTTTCAAGACTTTTCTACAAAAAACTGCTCTTTAAACATAAATTACCGACAACTATGCTATTAATTTCATTTTCTATCAGACCGCATTCAGATAAAATTATAATATATGTTTTATTTCTTATAGAATTTATATTTTGGTGGATTAATACAAGACCTGTAATGGCATTTTCCTTTGAAAGCTTATAAGTTTTTAAATGAACATTGTTTACAGAACATGTCATGCATGCATTTTTACTATTTGAACCATCTTTACTAATATTTAAAACATCTGGCACGGCCTGATATTGTTTAAGTTTTTTTTTATCATTCTTTGATTCTAGTTAGGCTACATCACAAACTGCTCTTGTAATCATGTCACTTAATATACGTTTAATCCATTGAATACAATGCTTCAAATGCATTATCCGTGTTGCACTGGATGTATTGATAACACTCACATTTTAAAATTTATTCGTTACTCTGAAAATATTGAAATCGACTGGCTTTCAGATTGTTATGTATGATAGAGTTATCTGGGAGATCATATTATATATTTGGCACATTTACAGTTATAACGTTTGTGTTGGTTAACTTCGGTAGAATCAATAATCACTACACATAAACAGTAAGATGGCGGACAGGCTGTAGTGGCAACAAGAACGCTCCTGACTCAACGTGTGATATAAGCAGGTGGTTAACAACTTTGTACGCTAAAACATACATCAAAGTATAATATAAGTGCAACCTAATTATTTAGCAATAAAATTATCACAAACGGTGCTTATAGTGTGAAAAAAAAGTGAAGAAAGGATAAAATGGGACCGAAGAAAGAACCAGCAGCCGACATCGAAGCCGCCGTAAAGCTTGCAGTAATGCAAGCTCTCCAAGACAAAGGTATTGTGACAAAGCCCAGAAAGAACTAGAACGACGGGGTCTGGAAACATCGCGGCCCTTCTAGTGGACGGGGGGCAGACGAGTGCCAGTGGGCGTGACAGCAGCGCGGCTATTGGAGCCGCGTGTCGACGGGTGCGGCCTACTCCCTGGCACGGCGGCGCGGTGAGTGACGGTGCGCGCTCGTGGGAGGGGCCAGAGGTGGAGCTCGCGCCAAAAGGCGTGCCCGCGCAGCGCAGCGCACATTCCAGATTCCGCGCGGGCGGAGAGCTTTCCAGATCTCAACTCGGGAACATTCGTCGGGGCTATATAAGGAGTGCGAGCAGCCGAGCCGAGTCAGTCAACGAATGAGAGTAACAGCGACAGGCAGTGTGAAGAGTCAGAGTGAAGAGCCCGTGAAGAGTCGGAGTCAGAGTCAGCGAGAGGCAGTCCGTGAGTAGCGGCGAGCGTCAGCGTCAGAGGGTGAATTGTACAGCGGCAGCGAGGACCGTGGAGTTGGCCGGCGACGTGGAATCATCTCGACTGGGAGTCCGCACAGTGGATTGGAACGGAACAGTGCTGTAATTAGGACTGAGCACAGTGAGCACTGAACAGGACAGTGAACTGGCAAATTGGCAAGAGTTTTCTGACTGTATTGGCAATTGTTGTAGAGAATAAAGAAACCTCCATCCTTCAATTATAAACTCGGTGTTCTGATTTTGAACCCCGACGAGCCCTTGTTACACTGGTGTCAGAAGTGGGATATAATTGAAGGAACGCAAGATGGAGGACCTGTTAAAATCCTTATTTCAGCAACTGAACGAGAAAATCGACCAGCATTACACCGAAACGAGAGAAATGAAAAGCGAAATGAAGAACCTGCAGTCAAGCTTTAAGAAAGAACTCGAGCAGGAAGTGACACCGGTTAAGGAAAGGCTAAATGTACTCGACGGCGAGCTAGCGGCAGTGAAAAGCGCACTAGAGACCCAGACCAAGGAGTGCCACGCCCTAATTAAACTAGAAGTACAGCAGGCACTTGGAGGACGAATGGGGCAAGAGGATCAGCCCCGAACCGATTACGAGACACAGAGGTCATCAGTAAAGGCCCCAAAATTCGACGGGACGACATCTTGGGTTGTCTTCAGGCGCCAGTTTGAAGCTACGGCCGAACACAACAGATGGACGCCGAGGGAGACAACCACGCAGTTAATCGCGGCGCTACGGGGGCAGGCCGCGGAGATTCTGCGCAGCGTTCCGACGGAGGCGACGGCGCACGACATCTTTGACGCCTTGGAAGGCCGGTACGGGGACCACCAGCTGTCTGGGGCCTACCGGGCACAGCTGAGGACGAGGGTACAGGGACAAGAAGAGACCCTCCAGGAGTTCGCCATGGCGGTAGAACAACTCGCCAATCAAGCCCTGGTAGGCCTACCAAGGGAATTTGTTGCTGGAGAAGCGGCAAATACTTTCATCTGCGGGGTCCGCGACCGAGAGCTAAAACAACACCTACTGCTCTCGGAGCATAGGACCATCAACGATGCCTTGGCAGCTGCGCTGAGGATGCAAGCCGCGAAAGCTACGGCCAGTGCGCCGGCATCGGGAAGTATAAGGAGCGTCTCCGGGGACCCCAAGGAGGATCGTCGCCCAGCAACGCCCCACCGAGACCGACGTCGTGAAGTGACCTGCTGGAACTGCGGGAAACCGGGACATCTGAGTTGGGACTGCAGGGTTGGATCATCGGAGCGGCAGGAAAACTACTAGAGGCCGCCGTGGAGAGGGGCACGCCGGCGTCGTCATCCTCATCCCCTCGCCTGATCCTGAAAACAGTGAGTAGGCGGAGTGACGACGGACTGTTCGCCACAGGCTGGGTACGAGGACGCCCCTGCAGAGTCCTGGTGGACACTGGAGCGTCGCTGACTATCGCCAGACCTGATGTGGTGCGAGGCTTACCCGAGAGAGCACCACTAAGATCCTACAGCCTAAGTACAGCGTCGGGTGAAGGGCTCCCCATCTTGAGAGAGGTCTACTTGGAGCTGACGCTGGGGAACAAGATACTCCAGCTGTGGGTGTTCGTGGCCAACATTATCGAAGATGTCATCTTGGGTTTAGACGCCCTGCGACAGTTCGATGCGACAGTCGACATCAGGCGGCGTATACTTAAGTTTGGCCAGGAAGAAGTAACACTCGGTGACAACCGGAGCGACGCGAGGGTCTGCAGGCTCGTCCTGACAGAGCACCAGGTGATCCCTGCCGGAAGCGAGATGGTGGTGACAGCGAGGATAGATGGCAGACCTGAACAGAACATGCTGCTGGACCCGGGGGACGTCTCATCGGAGGGACTGTACATCGCGAGGGCCCTACTTCCCTCTCGTCGACTGGTTCCAGTGAGAGTGGTCAACGTGTCGAATCAAGACAGGGAGATGCAGGACGGGACGGTATTGGGTACCTGCGAACCTGCCAGCTCAATAACGATCCTGGATGAGCATGAAGAGGGTGAACCCACAACCGGAGCCTTGGACAAGACGCTGCAGGACCTCGTGAAGGAAGCGGGAGAGCATCTCAGCGGCCGCGAACGATCGAGGGTCCACAGCTTAGTCTGCGAGTACCAGGACGTGTTCAGCCTATCCGAGGACGACTACGGCCGCACCGAGAGAGTACTCCATCGCATCGACACCGGGGACGCCCGACCCATTCGACAGCACCCCCGACGGGTCCCGCTCGCCAAGGAGAAGGAGATAAACGACCGATTGGAGGAGATGAAGGCACGGGGCATTATCGAGGAATCCGAGAGCCCCTGGTCATCGCCGGTAGTGCTGGTGAAGAAGAAGAACGGAGATCTCCGGTTCTGCGTGGACTACCGACGGCTGAATGACGTCACAAAGAAAGACTGCTTTCCCCTACCCAGAATAAACGACACCTTGGACACCTTGGCAGGCGCCCAGTGGTTCTCAACCCTAGACCTGAAGTCAGGATACTGGCAAGTGGCCCTACACCCCGAAGATAAGGAGAAGACTGCATTCTCGACAGGCCAAGGGCTGTGGCAGTTCACAGTTATGCCCTTTGGCCTATGCAACGCGCCGGCCACGTTCCAGCGCTTGATGGAAGCAGTAATGAGGGGCCTGACTTACGACGCCTGCCTCCTCTACCTCGACGACATCATAGTCATCGGGAAGACATTCGAGGAAGAGCTCGAAAACCTGAGAAAGGTGTTCACCCGACTGCGGCAGGCACGGCTTAAACTCAATCCTAAGAAGTGCCGACTATTCCAGAAGGAGGTTTGTTACTTAGGACACATCGTGAGTACTGACGGGGTGGCCACCGATCCCGAGAAGGTCCACGCTGTCAGGGAATGGCCTCGGCCTAGAGACAAACATGAACTGAGGAGATTCCTAGGCCTATGCACGTATTACCGGAGGTTCGTGGCTGGTTACGCCAATATCGCCAAGCCACTCACCCAGCTTACCGAGGAAAAGAGAAACTTCGAGTGGTCCGAAGAGACGAAAGAGGCGTTCAGAAGGCTGAAGGACGCCTTGTGCACGGCTCCCATCCTCGGGTACCCCATTCCTGGGGCAAAGTTCATCGTGGACACGGACGCGAGCAACGTGGGGATTGGGGCAGTCCTGTCACAGGAGCAAGATGGACAGGAGAAGGTGATAGCGTACTTCAGCAGGACTTTATCGAAGCCCGA
Organism: Ectobius pallidus; assembly: GCA_964059195.1. Lineage (NCBI taxonomy): Eukaryota > Metazoa > Arthropoda > Insecta > Blattodea > Ectobiidae > Ectobius > Ectobius pallidus. Next base: position 51,254,051 of record CAXKWD010000012.1, on the reverse strand, counting down.
ACGGAACTACTGTGTGACACGTCGAGAACTGCTAGCCGTCGTGGAAGCACTGAGACACTTCCACAAATACCTGTACGGCCAAGAGTTCCATCTGAGGACCGACCACTCAGCCCTGACTTGGCTCCTGAGTTTTCAGAACCTGGAAGGTCAGACCGCCCGGTGGGTCCAGAGGCTGCAGGAATACAACTTTACATCGGAACACCGACAGGGGAAGAGGCACTCTAACGCCGACGCCCTTTCACGGCGTCCCTGCCCAGTGAGCTGCAGGCATTGCACCAAGGTGGAAGAAAAGGAAGGACGGGAAGCGGTCAGAGCCATCACCGTACAACCGGATCCCGGATGGGAAGATCACGCCATAAGCGCGCAACAGCAGGACGACGTGGACGTGGGACAGATACTGCGGGACGTTATGTCAGGAACGAGACCAACGTGGGGTGAGGTAGCCAGTCGCAGCGCCATCTACAAAAGCTATTGGGCCCAGTGGGACTCCCTAGTGGTCAGGAACGGAGTCCTGAAGAGAATCTGGGAGTCTGCGGATGGGAAGAGGACTGTAGAGCAACTAGTTCTACCGAGAGCTAGAGTCAAGGAGGTCCTAGAAGAAGTCCACGCAGGAGCAACAGGTGGTCACTTGGGAGTGAACCGGACCCTCGACAAACTACGGAAAAGGTTCTACTGGTTGCACCAACGCAGTGACGTCGAGAGGTGGTGTCAACAATGCGACACCTGCGCTGCCAGCAGAGGGCCTAGAACGCGCAGTCGCGGGGCCATGAAGCAGTACAACGTAGGGGCTCCATTTGAAAGAATCGCTATTGACGTGGCAGGCCCATTCCCTGTTACTGATGATGGAAATCGGTACCTGTTGTTGGCCATGGATTATTTCACCAAGTGGCCGGAAGTCTACGCCATCCCGAACCAGGAAGCGGCAACAGTGGCGAAGGTACTGGTGGAGAACCTGATCTGTCGATATGGAGTGCCGATGGAGTTACACAGCGACCAGGGGAGGAACTTCGAGTCGAACATTATGAAAGAGTTGCTCCAACGGCTGGGGGTACATAAGACCCGCACAACCCCCCTTCACCCGCAATCAGATGGAATGGTGGAGCGCTACATCAAGACCTTGGAGGAGCACCTACGGAAGGTAGTCTCAAGCCACCAACGAGACTGGGACGTCAGGGTGCCACCCTTCCTCCTGGCATATAGATCCTCGATCCATGACACCACCGGAATGACACCAGCCAACATGGTCTTCGGGAGAGAGCTCCGTCTACCGTGCGACCTACTGTTTGGCACCCCACCTGATGAGAAACAGCCAGCTACTGATTACGTGTGGAACCTGACCGAGAGGCTGAGGGAAACCCACCAACTCGCCCGAGAGAATCTCCAGTTGGCTAGTGACCGGATGAAGGCGAGGTACGACAGGCTGGCCAACTCAGCTGGGTTCCACGAGGGAGACCAAGTGTGGTTGTACCGCCCCACCAGGACTAGAGGGAAGTCGCCGAAGCTGCAGCAGTCCTGGGATGGCCCCTATCGGGTCATCAAACGAATTAACGACGTAGTCTACCGCATCCAACGACAGCCAAGAGGGAAGATGCTGGTAGTTCACCTGGACCGTCTGGCGGCATATCATGGGGCACTTCGGGACGAAGGCCCTTAAGGAGGGGGCAATGTGACAAAGCCCAGAAAGAACTAGAACGACGGGGTCTGGAAACATCGCGGCCCTTCTAGTGGACGGGGGGCAGACGAGTGCCAGTGGGCGTGACAGCAGCGCGGCTATTGGAGCCGCGTGTCGACGGGTGCGGCCTACTCCCTGGCACGGCGGCGCGGTGAGTGACGGTGCGCGCTCGTGGGAGGGGCCAGAGGTGGAGCTCGCGCCAAAAGGCGTGCCCGCGCAGCGCAGCGCACATTCCAGATTCCGCGCGGGCGGAGAGCTTTCCAGATCTCAACTCGGGAACATTCGTCGGGGCTATATAAGGAGTGCGAGCAGCCGAGCCGAGTCAGTCAACGAATGAGAGTAACAGCGACAGGCAGTGTGAAGAGTCAGAGTGAAGAGCCCGTGAAGAGTCGGAGTCAGAGTCAGCGAGAGGCAGTCCGTGAGTAGCGGCGAGCGTCAGCGTCAGAGGGTGAATTGTACAGCGGCAGCGAGGACCGTGGAGTTGGCCGGCGACGTGGAATCATCTCGACTGGGAGTCCGCACAGTGGATTGGAACGGAACAGTGCTGTAATTAGGACTGAGCACAGTGAGCACTGAACAGGACAGTGAACTGGCAAATTGGCAAGAGTTTTCTGACTGTATTGGCAATTGTTGTAGAGAATAAAGAAACCTCCATCCTTCAATTATAAACTCGGTGTTCTGATTTTGAACCCCGACGAGCCCTTGTTACAGTATGTTGGCAACGCTCGCTACATTAGTAAAAGACACAATTGTAACTGAGATGAAGAAGACTCTAGAGGAGAATACGAAAGTGATCTCTGAACTTAAAGATGCCCTGAAAGAGAAAGACAAGACAATCGACTTGCTAGAAAACAAAATTGACGATTTAGAGCAGTATCAACGGCGTCAATGCCTACGGGTATTTGGTGTTAGTGAATCAGACGGGGAAGACACGGACATAATAGCCATCGATGTTGCAAAGAAAATAGGTGTGGATCTATCTGTAACTGACATCGACAGAAGCCATCGTATTGGGAGAAAAGAGACAGATAGACCCAGGCCAGTGATTGTTAAATTCGTCAGCTACCGAAAGCGGAATGAACTGTTTAGGAATAAGAAAAGCCTTCGGGGATCAGGGATCGTGATCCGGGAAGACCTTACAAAGAAGCGCCACGCACTACTACAGGAGGCTATAACCAAATACGGATTGAAGAATGTATGGACCCAAGACGGTGCAATAATTGTGAAAATAGGTGACACAAAACGGCGTGTAACACAACAAGCGGAATTGTAAACTGTGAGTCATGGGTGTTTAAAGCCTTACTAACCATTAACACTTAGGACACTTTACTGTTAAAGTATTCAAGTATTATTTAGTATATTTAGTATATTAGTATAGTAATTTGTATAGTAATAGTATTAGTATAGTAATATTTAGTATATTTTTCTTTTTGGTCGCTCAATATTAGACAAGTTGGCTACACTGGTAGCCGAGAGTTTAACAGCCTCTGACAATACACCGCTCATTGACCTCCACCCCCCACAGACAAAACATGTCTTGAAAACTTGTTTCTCCGAACACCCCTCCAGTCTGCATCTAGCACATCTGAACGCACAGTCCCTTATATGCCATTTTCAGGAATTCCAGGAAATTTTTTCTTCCCTTAACCTCCACGGAATTCTAGTTAGTGAGAGCTGGCTTAAAAACACCTTACCCTCATCTATGGTGAGCCTAGAAGATTATACCTTATGCCGAAATGACCGAAACAACAAACAGGGAGGGGGTGTGGCGATGTATGTTCGTGCAGACCTGCATCCTAGAATAATATATAAATCAGATAGCGATTATATAGCTCGCCCTGAAATACTTTTCGTAGAGATTAGCATGAATTATAAGAAATGTTTACTCTGTGTAGTTTATAAGCCACCCCGGATTAATTACTTGGAAGAGCTAGAAAATCAGCTGTTAAATATTCTGCCACATTATGAGCATGTTGTAGTCATGGGTGATTTCAACACTAATCTACTCGCTCGTGACTCAACTTACACCACCCGACTTGAAACCCTGTTCCATTCCTGCAATATGACCATCCTACCCCTCGAGCCCACCCACCACACCTCCTACTCAGAGACCCTACTAGACTTAATTGTTACAAATAACCCTGACAGAGTGTTAGCACACGGACAGGTACCAGTGCCAGGAATATCTGCTCACGACCTCATATACGTAATATATGCGCTACAATGCCCTAAAAAGAACCACAACACTGTGACATTTAGAAATCTAAAATGCATAAACGAAGGTTCCCTGCTAGAAGATGCCATGCTTATCCCATGGGAAAACATCTGGACGCTACGCACAGTGGACGAAAAAGTTGACCAACTTAATAAAAATATCATAGACCTGTATAATAAACATGCCCCATTACGAACAAAACGAATAAAAAGACTTCCTGCGCCTTGGTTAACTGAGGACATACGTAACATGATGGCTCAAAGAGACTATGCGTACAAGACTTACCGACGAGATAAAAATGACACTAACCTGAATAATTATAAGCATCTCCGTAATAGGACAAACCAAGCTATCAGAAATGCCAAACTCAGACATATTTACAAACTCACTGAACCCTCTGCAAATCCGGCAACACTGTGGCAAAACTTTAAAAAAATGGGACTGTGTAAATCCAAGCCGCAGGTAGACGACCCTAACCTATCATTAGACCAGCTAAACGACCACTTCACTAAAATCCCATCAGAAATAGACAGAGCTGACAAAGAGCAAACCATTCAACACATACTTCACAACAAAGCAACAAACAGAGACAAATTTGACTTCCAATACATTAACGAAGCAGACACTATGAAAGCATTGAAGCGCTTAAAGACAAAAGCAGAAGGACCCGATCGAATAAACATAAACTTAATAAATAAAATAATTAGCATAATCTTACCGACAGTAACCCATATTTTTAACGCCTCACTTATGACTTCAACCTACCCCACTCAGTGGAAAAAAGCGTACGTAAAACCTCTTCCCAAAACCAAATTCCCAGAATCTCTAAAGGACTATAGACCAATCAGCATCCTACCTACCCTCTCCAAAGCTCTTGAACGAATTATACACTTACAGCTGATTGATTATCTTAATAAAAATGACCTTCTAGACCGCTATCAGTCCGGTTTTAAACCAGGGCATAGTACGAGCACAGCGCTACTCAATATTTGTGAAGACATACGCCACGCCTGTGACGAGAGGAAACTGACAATACTTGTCTTACTCGACATGACCAAAGCTTTTGACTCCGTAGACACTGACATTCTTACAGCTAAACTCAAGACATTAAACCTATCAGATAGGGCTGTCCTGTGGTTTCGCTCCTATCTAAGCGAGCGTCAGCAGTGTGTTGTTTCTAATAATCGTTCTTCATCATGGCGTCTCGTAAGGGCAGGAGTCCCACAAGGAAGCATTCTCGGACCATTACTATTCTCTTTGTATATAAACGACATTACAGACTGTTTACGGCACAGCAAATACCACCTGTACGCTGACGACTTACAACTATACATACATTCCCATATTAGCAACATGAATGTTGCAATAGCAAATATGAACGAAGACCTTGACGCAATTGACAGATGGACACAAAAATTGGGACTCAAACTGAACCCAGTGAAGTCACAGGCAATAGTTGTGGGGCATCAGCGTCTCTTAAATAAACTTGATGAAAATAATACTCCACAAATCAATATCAGAAATTCAGTCATCCCATTCAGCGATTCCGTTAAAAATCTTGGCGTTCTTGTAGATAAAAATTTAACATGGGAAAATCACATTGTTGAAACGTGCAGAAAAGTTAATTCAATAATCCATATGATTAAAAGATTAGATATGCCCCTACCCTCTGCAGTAAAAAAGACCCTAGTACAATCGCTCGTCATGCCCCACTTCGATTACTGTGACGTCCTTCTTACTGACTTGAATTCTAACCTGGCCCAAAGGCTGCAACGTGTTCATAATGTATGCGTGCGTTTCATTTGTAATGTAGGCCTGTTTGAACATGTATCGCCATCCTTTGAAATGTTGTCATGGTTTCGATTGAACGATCGCAGAAAATTTCACTGTCTTCAGGTCCTTTTCAAAATTTTACACACATCTTCACCACCATACCTATCATGTCGCTTCTCACACCTGTCCTCTCATCACAACCTAAATACACGTTCAGAATATAGTCATGTACTTTCTATCCCTCTACACCGATCATCATCGTATTCTTCTTCTTTCACCGTCTCAGTTACCCGCATCTGGAATTTCATCCCACATAATGTCAGAGGCTGTCAAACGTTGGGACAATTCAATAGAAAAATCAGTAAATTAATTCAGGATAATGTTATTTAAATTTTTGTTTCTGTCTTAAGCACAAAATTTTTCTTAGAGTGTAATTTAGAAAAATTATCAATCTAATTTTGTATTCAATTTTTTATTCAAGATTAACTTGTACCTTAATTGTAATTAATTTAGTTTTAGGTTCAACTATCTTCTATTTAATTTTAAGTAACTTAATTGTATTTTTAACTGTAATTTTTTTACTGGCAAAGCGGAAGAGAAGGCCAAACGGCCTTAGCTCTGCCAGGATAAATAAACGAATTATTATTATTATTATTACACAGTCTTCTGGCGTTAGATTTCTGGGCTGTGGGAATAATGACTTTGCGACTTCTTTAATTCCAGCATTTGACTTCACAATAGAATTTGCAATGGAAACTGTATTATTGTTATTAATTCGGGTAGCTATCCCACGCCCATGACTATCTGCAGCTATTAGTATCTTCCTTCGCGAATTCTTCGATCTCTTGACGAATGCTCCGGTGAGACACTGTACATCATTAGGCCTAGTCATTCTGTTCATTTGAAAGTTCTGGTTTCTCACTTAAGATAGAATAGTAGTTACTGATCGGTAAAACTTGGGATTTACTAGAACTTTTAAGGTGCCCGTACTTTATTTTTCTTCTGCTAAGATCCATTCACCAGACGTTCTAATAGAATACCTATTTCTTGAAGTAGGCTTTAGTGCCGGCCACTCTCACAATACATAGGCTGCAAAATTTTCTGCACTTTTTAGGGGTTTTATGTCTTCATTGAGTTCTCCATTTCGCTGTTGTAGTAATTAGATTTGTTTACTTACTTCTACTACATCATTCTGTAATAATTTGATAACTTCAAGTAGCGTTGCTACTTTCTGGGTCTGTCCAACGGAACCCATACTTCCTGCTTGGCAGTTATTGCATTGCCAGTCATTTAATTAAATTTCTGTCATATTTTTGCTTACATCACCGCATTTAAAATGCCAGCACCTATCACAGTAAGAACCCAGGATCCCATTTGCAACATTTCTTCGGCCTTAAGGCATTTTGTGTCACGTATCGCTAAACTTTCACGAGAGCTATTTTTATGTATGTCAATACCCGACGCCATCCTTGAAGAATATGAAAACATAATGTTGAGTGCAGCAGCCAAAAAAATTGACTTTGGAAATCAGTACAAGATACGCAGTTAACAGGAGGGGGTCTTGCGAATATATTAAGCAACGCATCAGCATTACCATACACAGGTGGAATGCCATCAGTGGTATGGGAACCTTTCCTCTACATCAACAATACAAACATGCCTTCCAATACAAAAATACCGGTTACAACTATCATTCATACTTCATATATGACCATTAAGGAAACATCCCATCAAAACATATATAAAAGAATGAATGGCGGGAATTCTGGAAATCCGTGATATAGGACCTGGGATTTCCGTCCAAATTAAGTGAAAATACGGGATTTCCCGGGAAGTACGGGATAGATGGTACGGGATAGACATAAATATTGAGGATTTCATCTTATGAATACAGATGCGTTATATTATGAGAGTGAAAAGTGAGAAAATGTTAGGGCGTGACGTAGAATGTGAGAAGACCAACATCTGTTATTTCTTTCCGATACCGCAATCCTTTTTAACCCATGTAGACCTTCTACTCACTTTGCAACAACGTCATAGTGGAACGGCTTCTCAAGGGAAACGGCATAAACTGCGACGGACTACAACATGTCACTCCAACATGATTTACTCCAGTGCAGCAGGGGGAAACCTACTAGAAACCCCGACTAAACACAATAAGTGAAACAATAAGTGAATTAGGTTGTAACACATTCATTCATAAGAGACTCGACGCTTTCCCGGCGTAGGTTACTTACTTATAATGGTCTCTTGGGATTCCAACCGGATGAAAATGTTAGTGTAGTCCGAGCATTCATTCATAAGAGACTCGACGCTTTCCCGGCGTAGGTTACTTATAATGGTCTCTCGGGGGATTCCAATCGGGTGAAAATGTTAGTGTAGTCCGAGCTTTCGGCTGCTACAAGCTCTGCAGCCATCTCCTGGGAGAAAAGTGAGCTAGGGCAGCAGACAGGCAGGCAAATTTACTGTTTTTTTATACCCCTTAACGTTAAAGGTGGGCTCTTAACCTTGTATTTAAAGTAAAATTTTTGAGTTAGCTTTGGTTGACTGCGTGTTTGTTCTATTTCTAATTGTGGTAATTTACATTGCTAGGTACCAAAGTTCAAGGGGCATATCCTGTGCATTTGTAAAAGTACCAATCTAATGAAATTTATGACAATTTATAACTAGTTTTGGTAGCTATTATTGTTGAATGTCAACTACTGTCTGCAGTCTTTTATGTTTATGATGGCGTGCAATGTCTTGTTTCAATGTTCTGGAATAGTGCGTTAGTGTGTTCTTTTAGGTTGTGTGCTTGTTTTGTTGTTATACTTTGTATATATTCTTGTATTGTTTCTAGTTGCATTGCATCGTGTAGTTCTTGTATGGGTGTGTTTAGTGGCATGCGCAATGATAGTCTTAATGTCTTCTTTTGTACAAACTGTTGCTTTTTAATGTAAGAGTTTGCCGCCATTGATCAGGCAGTACATGCATAAGTTATTTTGGATCAAATTAGAGAAGTATACAGTAATCTCTTGGTGTCTATTCTAATAATCGGTGATTTGAAGAGAGGTATAAGCTGTCGAAAAGAATGAAGACTTTTGTTACGAGTATAGTCTATGTGCTGTTTAAATATCAAGGATTTATCTATAGTTTAGATATTTGAGATTTGTAAGGTAGGATTCTACCATGAAGTTCTACAGGAGATAGCTCACGGGGTCTTCCCTTGGTGAAAACAGTGGCCTGCATTTTGGAAGTGTTGATTTTGATATTCCACAGTTTGCACGAATCAGATACCTGGGTGAGATTTCTTTGTAATCTTGCTCTGGCGTGACAAAGATTCCTGTCAGATGTACATAACGCAGTGTCATCGGCGTATAATACAAGTTAACTCCAGCAGTTTGGGGGACATCGTGGGTGAATTTATTATATAGTAAAGGGGCCAGGACAGATCCTTGGGAAACTCCGGCTTCAATATTTCCTATAGAGGATAGCCCTTTGTTGAAGTTTACAAAAAAAAGTATATATACGAAGTCTGTTAGAAAAGTATCCGAATTTTTTTGTTGCGAAAACCTGATGGATTTCAATCAAGCACGCTTGCATGAGCCGACCTTGACCCTTCTTGCGCATGTGTGAATTTTTTCCCACCTGTAGATAGCGTCTGTTGCTGGCAAGTAGCACTTGAGTTAGCTAATGTGTAGTGCTCTCGTCGTTGCAAGGAAAATAACGGAATGACTGGAGCAGCGCTAACTGCCTGAAAGTGGCCGACAGCCAGGTGGAAACCATTCGGAATATTCTGACGGCTTTCGGTGATGATGCTACGGGCATCACACAGATTAAGAAGTGGTAGAACCGGTTAAAAGACGGCCGCACATCGGTGCAGAGCGAGCCATGCTCCGGTCGGCCATCAACATGCCGAAATGACCAGGTCATTGCCAAAGTGAACGCTGTCCGAGAAGTTTGGGAAGAGGTGGGCATCAGCACTTTTTCGACACATTCCATTATGACCGAAGATTTAGCCTTGAAGAGAGTGGCTGCGAAATTCGTGCCGAAGCTGCTGACGGCGGAGCAAAAGCAACTTCGTGTTGAAGTCTCACAGGACATGCTGGACTCCACAAACAGTGACCCCCACTTCATTAACACCTTAATGAGTGGTGACGAGTCCTGGTGTACGGGTACGACCCGGAAACCAAATTTCAGTCGTCAATGAAAAACCGACGAAAGCACTACACACTACTTCACTCAAATGCTGCTTGCCAGCAACAGACGCTATCGACTGGCGGGAAAAGATTCAAACATGCGCAAGAAGGTTCAAGGTCGGCTCATGCAAGCGTGCTTGATTCAAATCCGCCAGGTTTTCGAAAAAAAAAAGAAATGGTCGGATAATTTTCTAACCGTCCTCGTATATGTTGATGAGATATGAATTTATAATATTTAAGAGATAGCCAGGAATATTCGTATCAGCCAGTTTACATAGTAGACCTTGATGCCAGGTTTGGCAAAGGCCTTTTCTATATCTAGAAAGACAGCAGCAGCTTTGTTGTTGAATACAGTTGTGATGGTGTCTATCAGTCTCAACAGCTGCAGATCTGTACTGTGATTTGCACGAAAGCCAAATTGTGCAGCTGGTATGATTTTGTGCTTGCGAATATGATTACCTATCTGCCTTATCAATAACTTTTCAAATATTATTCCCATTGGGGATAGAAGACTGATAGGCCTTACATTTTGTGGAAATTTGGGGTCTATGCCTTGCTTGGGTAGGGATACTATTTTTGCTAGTTTCTATTCAGTGGGAAAATATCTAAACTCAAGGCACGCATTGTAAATATGAGTCATTTGAACTAGGCCTAATGCTTTTCTATGCAAGTGTTTATGGCAAGCAGGAGGGATTTTATCTGGGCATTGGTGCTTTAGAAGAATTTATTCTATCCGTGAATTTTTTGATTTCTTTAGGGGTGATAATTGAACAATTTTTATTTTCGTTGCTGTTGCTGCTAGTCTTTCTTGTACATGAGCCTCCACCTCTTCTTCTCTTTCTATTTCAACTAGTGTATTTGGCTGAAAACGCAGTTCTAGCACATCCGCTATTGCGTCTGCTTGTTCGGTAGGATAATATTTCAGTCAATTCCGACCGTGGATTACTGTAGGTGGAGGTTCATCTTTACTATTCGATAGTATCCTTGACATTTTCCACATTTTGCGCACATTCTGTTGAGATTCAGCAATAGATGTTTCCGAATTTTCATCATTGCATTGCCGTAGCTTGCGTTTGGTCAACTTGGTTAGCCATTTAAGTGCTGCTTTAGCCACAGGGTCTAGTGTTCTTGCCCATCTAGTTCTAATGTGTTTTTTTTTAATTTTCAATAGCTTTTCAATTTCGGCTATTATTGTGATTGGATGTCGAGATTCTGTTTTAGTGGTATATTTGGAGAAGGAAGTTTTTATTGACGCGATAAAGTTTGATATTGCGAGTGAAATGTCTTCCTCGGTGTGTATATAATTTTGCTAGGGAAGATGATGGAGTTCCTTTTATCTTTAAATTGAGTTGGTGGAGGGCAGCCAATCAGAAGGCAGGTACACTCATAACACGTCAACACACAAAACTCATAACAAATGCTCGAAATGTCCCCTCTTGCTTCTAGACATGCATGCACTCGTCGAATCATGGACTGTCGTACCTTTTCAAATACTCCGGGATGGTGTCGAATGGTTTCGCAGGCTTCCATGATATGTCGATGAAAAGTTTCTTCATTCGGGATGCGACAGTCCATGATTCGACGAGTGCATGCATGTCTAGAAGGAAGACATTTCGGGCATTTGTTATGAGTTTTGTGTTTTGACGTGCTATGAGTGAACTTTTTTCCTTCCTTTGGTGTAAGGAACCCATGGCCGAAGTTTGTTAAAGTATTTCTGATACACCCTGTATATGCAAGTGTATATAATAATTATATATATACACACACACTTGTATGTACACACATGTAGGCCTATAAATGCATAATTATCAATTGTATTAATTTCCATGAAGACACGAGGAACAATCTACTTGAACGCGAAATCAAAAACATTGGAGAGATACGTTTATAGATAAAAAATATTAAAAATGAATAGTAACAGAGCATATAAGAATTGATTATCCAACAAATATTAATAGTTGAAAAAAAAAAGGAAAAATTGTTATTTTTTATTAGGAAGAAATTAATAAAATAATAGAAGATGTAGGTAGAGAATAAGTGTGTTGGATTGTTATGTCTTTTTATGACTATAAATACACTTAACAGGTTGGTCAACATTATAGTGTGGTATGGTCAGGATAAGTGTTTTGGTTCTTGACTTGGTTGTAGATGTTCTTTTCTTAATTCATATTGAATTGGAATATTATAGGAGAAAAATTCCTCCGACATGGGACTTGAACCCTGGACCTTTGGCTATTCGCGCCAATGCTCTACCAACTGAGCTAAGTCGGAGTTCAACTCACAGCGCCAGATGGAACCTCTCTCCTATGACTATAATAATTAAGGAATCGCGCACAATGTGCATTATCTTAACCTAAGACTTAACCTACCCAGTCCTGAACCCGGGAAAGGGATTTTTCACTACTGAAAAATCCCCGACCCGGCCGAGAATCGAACCCGGGCCGCCGGAGTGGAAGGCAGGAGCGCTACCGACTCACCCACGGCGACGGACACTCCTATGACTATAGGAATAGCCAAAGGTACTGGATTCAAGTCCCAGTGTCGGAGGAATTTTTCTCCTATAATATTCTCATGTAATGTTCTCCTATAATATTCTCCTAAAATATTCTTACTCAAGTCCCAGTGTCGGAGGAATTTTTCTCCTATAATATTCTGATGTAATGTCCAACAGAGACAATAATCTGTGGTTCATGAATTGTGTTTTTTAAGTAAGTACCGTTTTGGAATTAAAAAAAGACGTGCAAAGATATCGCAATAATTTTATTTTTACATGAAAGCCTGTACCTTAATCTACTTTTCTACATAATTTCCGTGAATATTGAGGCACTTGTCATAACGTGGCACCAGTTTTTGAATACCCTCCTCATAAAATTCTGCCGCCTGATAATTTCCGGTAATTCAAGTTCTCGGTCACAATGCGATACAAAACACTACGAGAATATTGAGGAAACCAGTCGCACATTGATGAAATTGTAAAGCGTCTGTTTTCTCTCACCTTTTCTTCCACTTTCTGCACCAAATCTTCATTAAAGACAGAAGGACGCCCACTCCGTTCTTCATCATGCACATTTGTGCGGCCATCTTTAAATGCTCTCACCCATTTCCTTACCATCCCATCACTCATAATGTTTTGTCCGGAAACTTCACAGATCTCACGATGAATATCGATCGGTTTTACGCCTTTAGCACTAAGAAATCGTATAACAGCCCGTACTTCACAATCGGCGGGACTCACGATTGTCGGAGGCATCTTAAACACTCAGTAAACAACGTATACAATGAAGAATCAGACTGTAATGGCGTCAGTGCGTAGACAAGAGATGTAGGTAACCATAAAAATAAAATTATTGCGATATCTTTGCACGTCTTTTTTTAATTCCAAAACGGTACTTACTTAAAAAACACGCCTCGTATATCTATCATATTGAATAATTTTTAATCATTTTAGTTTCCCCTTACGTAAATAATTATGTCTGACGTTAGAGAAAAGTATGTAGGATTATATAATTCGTAGTTTTTTTTTTTTTTTAAATTGGAATTTAAATTAACATAATGGGCATTTGGAATGATAATTCTTTCACATTGGCCGTGTGTAGGCTAAGGTGGACATTACCTTCTTCTTCTTCTTCACTACATGGAGTAGGCGATCGCCTGTTCCGACTTCACAGTTTTTCTTTCCATCTTCCTTTCGGTCTTCCTATGGCGGAAGAGGAAATGTTCACAACGACGGAGAGAGCGGAAGAACCTAGTAGCGCAAATCACGAAAATAAATACTGGACACCCTTTCTCTCTAAGGTTTATAAATATAGAGGGCCCGTGCCCGGGGTTAAAGGGGTGAAGAACTCAACGGTGTAGTAGCAGCGGAGGAGGCAGCACTTCATGAGGGGTTAATACACATGATGGCTAGACAAAAGCCATAAGACAGCAGCCCTGTCACGTCAACTTCTGCGAAGTGCTGGTAACTCTTCCAGAAGTAACTATTACTCGACAACTTCACAGTAGACAGTCGGACGGATTTAAAGAACGACAACTTAGGCGAGAAAAGGACAAACGATTGGGAATTTTGGATAAATTGTGGACATAATGAATATTTGTTTTAATATCTTCTCCACATGTTTTCGTAAATTTGCTACTTTCATTCTATTTAAACGATAAACCATACTTCGCAACTCTGAACACATAGTACTTAGTATTAACATTAAAGTTATTTTTCTGGACTTCCTGAAATTCACATGATCCTAGACAAAGCGCCACCTGATGCTTTTCCATGAACGGACAAAGCGTGACAGGGATTATGTAAGAAGCTTTTGTTTGCAAGTATTCCATTTTCACACGCGATATTGTGATATATCAAAACTGAAAACTATATAGGATACATGCAACTTAAGATAAGAGTATTACACTCAATTACCCACTCATTCATTGGACATCAACAACCTAATTTCTTCGTGTTTTCGTGTTGCTAGTTTCTTCTGTCTCATTACGATGTCCCTCACATCGACCTGAGAATAAATTATCGTCCCATCTATATCTGTATGATCAAGTAACGAATGGATATAATCAGGTGAGCGAAAAAAAGTGTAAATTTGTCATTAAAATTTATTCTAGTGTCCTCCGAGCATATCCCGCTTGGAATTGAAAATATATCTCAAATCTTTTTCTTGAATATTCCAAATCTTTTCTTATGCTGAAGTATTAAAAAACATGTTTTATAACAAATTTTGTTTTCATTATCCTTTCAAATCACAGAGTTTCGTACTTCTGGGAGTATGAATGTATTCTATATCTCTATCTATATCTACATTTTAAAAATGTAAACCATTGACACTTTCAACTTCATTTAAACTATTAATTCTCAATTATAGTACTATTGGACACTATAAGGATAAAAATAAGGAATTTGACGAGAGGGAAGACAGCCCCTCGGACAATAAGACGAACTGTTCCTACTTTAATTACTAATAATGAATGGTTGGATGATAACAAGAGTATGTAGTTAGTTATAACAGGGGTGCCCACCCCCAAACTTCATGACTCCCCCCCCAAACTTCATTGCTCACCCCCCAAACTTCATTGCTCACCCCCAACCTGATTGGCTGCCGACAAGGGCGCCAATATGATATTTTCTAGAGGGGGGCAATTTTTTTAAATTAATTTTTTTTTTGTCGCTTTTACTTCTTGGGCCACTTTGTAACATTATATTAATAATATAATATAATATAAAATTAATAATAATAATAATAATAATAATAATATAAGTGCAACAATGAAGTAGCCAGAAAATAATTGCGAGGAGGGTCGAAAGTGCCAGGGGGGTTTGGAATACTCCCAAAAAACTGGGTCGGGGTCCATCCCCAGAAAATTTTAAAAAATTGAACTAATGAAAATAACATTTTACCCTATTTTAGCACAGAAAAACTAGTTAGGAAGTTTGTTTACCATACTCTAAGACATGCCAACGTAAATAAGAAATCATTACCTAAGTGGGGGTCCACTCCCGGAAAATTTTTAAATATTGAACTAATGAAAATCACATTTTACGCTACTTTAGCACTCAAAAACTAGTTAGGAAATTTGTTTACCATACTCAAAGACATGCCATTGTAAACAAGAAATTGTTACCTAAGTCGGATGTCCACCCCCGGGAAATATTTAAATACTGAACTAATAAAATCATATTTTACTCTATTTTAGCACTGAGAAACTAGTTAGGAAATTTGTTTACCAAACTCTAAGACATGCCAATGTAAATAAGAAATCATTACCTAAGTGGCGGGTCCACCCCCGGAAAATTTTTAAATATTGAACTAATGAAAATCACATTTTACGCTATTTTAGCACTGAAAAACTAGTTAGCAAATTTGTTTACTATACTCTAAGACATGGAAACTTAAACAAGAAATTGTTACCTAAGTTATAATACTTATTACTATTTATAAGAAAAATAGAAACTGCTATATCATATTTGACACACCAACAAATCGTATATAATTAAATATTTTAAAAAATACAAACATAGAATTATAGGTTTTGACTTTTGGGGGTCAAAACCCCCTGAATCCCAATTTCCTAATCCACTGTGGATTCTGCTTCCATGTTGTCGATTTGGTAAAACTTCTGCAAACTTGTTATGTCTTAACTGACTTTCAAATAATTGTCTTAAAAGAAAAACACCTGACTATAATAATTATTAATATACATTTTTTCCCTTGCGACCACCCCCACCCCCCGGGTATGGGCGCTAATTTATTGACTATTCACTTCTAAAGAATTAGAAGAGACCTTTTAAAGTTATAAAACTTGACCGTTTTTATTTTTAACATATAAAACGCTTATTTTGCAACAATTTTCGACCCCCCCTAGAAAATTCATAAAACGATAATACTTTGCCCCCCCCCAGAAATTTCAATGACGCAGTCTGAGTCTTAACCCCCCCCCCGTGGGCACCCCTGGTTATAATTTAACAGTTTCTCATTTACTCAGTAAATTATCAGTAAATTAGTTGGCCACATACAGTTAGATTTTATTAAATTTTATTCAAAAGCATATAGAAAATCCTAGTAGCTACGCCATTTCTTATAAGGTCAGGGTACATATTTCTGCAGCGTTGACTGCGAAGTGTAAAACGTAGTAATTAAGTGTCGACTTCTTTGCATAAAGGTAATTGGTGTAATTAGGTAACTGGTATAATTAATATACTATTGCAATTACTACGGTGTTTATTTTTGCATAACTATCATTAAATATATTTCACTAGAACAAGTAGTATTGGTAATTTTATATCAGAATACAAGCCAAACTTTACGTGAGCATATTGAGAATATAATTGATGCATACTTTTTTTAAATCAATGAATGTTAGAAAATAATTTAGTTATAGATTAGGTATCAGCAACCACATTTTTGAGAAAGAGTGCATAAAGGACATTCGTAATTATTACTGCAATTGGCAACATGTGCAATGAGGAACTGTGTTTAGAAAAGAATATATGACAGTCATTCAATGTTTCAAAGGACTGAATTCCCTGAATTTAAAAATACTGAATAAATTGATAATGTCCAGACATAATTTGGGTACCGATGAAGCTAGGAGAGTTGAATTTAATTTAATTCTATTGTACATTTGAGAAAGTATAAGTTTCTATTTAAAGAAAACGTTAATAATATTGTTAAACTGTAATATGAATTCCATGTTGAAAGAGTACCTTCATTAGCAAGATATCTGTGTGTGCTATTATTTTCATGAATTTTATAATAATGCTAGACATCATCAATAAATTAATTTTGTTCTGAATATAAGCTTCAGGTTCTCGGACAAAGGTGATGCATGTTTTGAGTGAAAAATCTTCGGTACTGGCTCTCTTGAAGAGGGAATTTAAGTTATGAGTAGATTCCAGCTGCTTAGGCCTATGTGTAATTCAGTAGAACTCATTTCTTTTATGGCGTTATTTTTATTGTTCATAGATACTAGAATAAATTTGACTCTGAATATAAGCCAATGGTTCTGAGACAGCTGCGACAGATTCCTTGTTAAGTTACGAATTCCGAGTCAGGGGAATGATATGTACGTTGAAGAAGACTAAAACAGAGTATCTGAGAAAAATTTGTCTCTGTTTCTGTCTTCAGTAATACCTGAGTTTTCCTCCAAGTGGCTCATGTGCTCATAAGTCTACCATTTCTACACATAGTTTATGGAGTATGTTCCATCTGTAGAATACGAAAGTTTGTAAACGACCTTGGCCATAGTATGCCATGCTATAACTTAAAGGGAAAATTAAGTTTATAAGTTATTTAAAAAAAAAAAACTGGTAGCCCAATCAATGACTTATAAGATAAATGCTCATAGTTTATAAGACAACAGCGATCTAAAATACACTTAGGTATTCTGCTAATAACACTAGACTAATACAATAATAATCATAACTGATACAAAACAATACTTCTAAAAGGTGATATACTTACAAACATATTTTCGAGGGAATGTTTAGCGAGCCAGCAATTCAGGAAAACTGGTATAAATAAATTTCTCAAAGGAGGCCACAGCAACTGCAAGAAAAAGAAGAAAATGGTTAGAATATACATTGTGTGTGATTTCATGTGAGGTTGAGAAAAATTGTCTCAGATGAAAAAAATTCTGCAAAAAATAGAAGACATTTTTGATGTAGGCTATTTCAGAGTGTATAACGTAACACACTGAAATAAAGCCTATGCAACATAAAATGGCATATAATTAGGCTTACACTTACAGGATTACACTGCAATTTAATTACACTGTAACAGGATTATGATCTACGTATGAAACCGTAAATAATAAGTGTTTCTCTTTAAGTTTGGTATTATGTATAATTTATATTAAAACACATATGTACATATGTTCTATAGAGCGTTTCACGTTAAGATTGCAGCATTGGATATACGGGACACTCATTTCCATCCCTTCCCTCCCCTTCAAACCCCTTCTTATCGGGCGGCACGTGCTTTTGGGCATCCATCTGAAGCTAAGTGACCTCAACAAGTAGTATTTTACGAGTGGCAGTATGACATTAGATTAGCATCTATTACACATTGAAAAATAAACTAATATATACTTTATTTATCTGTACAATTCATATAATACATTACATAAATTACTGACATAGAGTAAAAAAAACATTATATATTATTTACAATAAATTCATGAACTGAATAAAACACTATGTTAACTAAAAATTCACAGTCTTTCTTAACACATTTCAAAATTACATAAATACTTAAATAATACACATGTTGGTCCTGAAACTTCGAAAGCGCAGGAGGTCATGCTCGGGGGCAGTTTAATTGTTACATTTATACAGGTCTATGTCTTACAATAGAAGTGTAATGTTAAACTAAAATTATCTTAAAACTAAGAAATACACAAAGTATGATGAAAAAATAACAGAGGAAAAAGGGAAAAGCTGAGAGCAATGGCATGATTCAAGTGATATACGTAATAATAATTATAATAATGAAAAAAATTAAGAGGTGAAAATTAAAGTTTTAGGATTTTTTTAAATTCTAGAGTTAAAGACTTTATGACTACATTTACCTGGATGTAATTTTATTTTAGAATTATAAAGACAAGGACCGAAACCAGAGCTATATGATAGACCAGCAGAAGTGAAACATTTGGGTTCTACTAAAGTACTTGTTTTATTTCGTCCTGTGCTGTTTTCATGTGAAACAGTAAGCAATTTTGTCTTACTTTTATTGTAGAATTTTAATAAAGAGTATCTATAAATTGGTGAATGTTAAATTCTTGTATCAAACTCGCATTAGATTAGTTCAGTGGTTTAGCCCAGCCGCTTGTTTAAACAAATTGTTAATGGATTATGAATAGTTTTAGAAATGCTTCCCCATCCAATAATACCATATTGAGTAATGGATTTGACTAGGGCTAGATAAACTATTCTTAGAGCATTAATGCCCATACAGTTACGGAGATTTACAAATTGATATATTCCTTTTCGTATTTTACTATACATATATGAAATGTGCTCATCCCATTTCAAATACTGATCAATAACAATCCCCAATATTTCACTTCTGTAGATATTTTCAGAGAAGGGCATTCGCAAACCGTAAGGTCTTCACAATCAGAGTTATGGATTATTAATATTAAATTTTCAAGTGGAATTGTTTTAATCCAGAAACTGTTAGGGAGAAAGGCGTTAAAACAGTTTGAGTTACATTAAGAGAAAGTTAACATCCAACCACTTTTTTAAATCTTATTTATACCCGGATTAACATTCTTGTAGGCATTCTCCCACGTTAATTCACTGAAAATCACTGCCGTATCACCAGCATAACAACACGAGGCACCATTATATTTCTTCAGATCTGTTTTATGTATAGGCTATTAGATATAAGATTGGTCCCAGAATTGCTATTGACATTTGCTATTGATTTAATGTCTCTTAGCAATTGATTATATCATTATTTCAATCCTTTAGGCCTATAATTTAGTTTTTTCTCAAATAACACTAACATATGTTTTGTTAAGTTATAATCATTCTGCATTCTTAGATAAAGACCTTTATATAAAAATGTGCTGTATGATTCATGAGGGAGACTGTACTCTGTGGATGGAAAAAGAGTTCAACAGTGCAGGGAAATCCCTTTTTCCGAGAATAGTGTAACATTGTCCTTCAAACTCTGCCTGCAGACAGCATTGTAACAAAGCCTGGAATAGCCCCATAAGGCCAATGCTGCATTCTTAGCATGAAGCGGTCTTTAGAAGAAAATACTGTAGATGCAAAATGCACACTGAACACCGACCTGATAATTATGAAACTTGCATTTTGCTGTATCATTTCATTTGTGATTTTACTAAGCTCAGCGGAGATTTAATGTTTGTATTTCTCTTCTGCACAATGTTACTACAATATGTTGGCATTGGAACCCCGTTCCTTCGCGTTTACGGCGAGTTTCACACTACTCCATGCATCACGCATTTGTATGCAGTCTTGTTTGTTTGAACTTCCGAACCCATTTATGGCAATGGAATATGACAATAGGACGAGGCATTTGATGATTTTGCATCATTTTTATATGAAGGATAAAAGATAGCTCGAATATGTATAAATATGTATCATGAAATAATTGATTAAATAAGGGCAATTTGTTTTTACATTACTTTGCTTTATTTTGCATTTTTCGTCAATTTGAAGAGATAGGTCATCTTTTGGGAATTTTTTGGCATTATTATTATAGGTCATGTTCCGGTGGAGGTAGAGAGGAGCTATTCCATGTACAAATTGTTATTTTCAGAGAACAGACAATCGTTTTTATTTGAGAATCTCCGCCAAGTGTTCATACTTCATTTAAATTCAGGTTTATTGTAAACGGCACAGCAGTTTGTCTTGTTGCAATAAACATTTTTTCTTTCTTTTTAAATGACACATATATGCTAGGGGCAATTTGATGGACATGCCAGTTCAGAAAGAATTTATTTTTCTCTAAGGGTGTCCAAGCAGTATAAATGTACTTACTTATTTAGTAACAAGATAAGTGTGTTTTCTATTGTAAATTCAAATATCACGAACTATCACCCATTAAATTGCTTATAGCAATTCGTTACTTAAAAAAAAACTAATTATAGGAAATAATGGTAAACTTACTGGACATTTTCTTCAACTTTGTGTAATTTTTTTCACAATTTTTGGGTCATAAAAGCACTTTTTATTTTGCATTTTTCACTATTTTATGGCCATTGCCCTAATGATCAACTTAAAGGCTCCATTACTTTAAAAAGAAGGTTGCCTCGTTCCCGTAAGAGCTGTGGGGAGAGTCCTACACTGCTGTGTGACGTCACTCGCAGCCCGCGCGAGAATTAAGCAGCTACATACAATGGTAATGATGGGAAGAAATAACACGAAAACACCATCGTTTTACCAACAATAGGCCCCTAATACATGTTTCCGATGTGAAGATAGAATGCATACGACCCTGCATATAAAGAGGATTTAACACAAATTAAAATAAATATTTAATACAGGTACAAATAAGAATAGTACAGCTTTACGAAGTTAGGAAAAAGTTTGTCTGACTGAGAAAAAAGTAGTCTAGCAGATATAGCTCAGATTATGCTTGAAAGGTTTTTAATTTTATGATTACTTATTCCAGGTAAATTAGTCTAATTTATGGAAGGAGACTTGAAAAGAATAGACTTTTGCATATTTTGCGATATTCGTCTTGACTTAGAAAAATAAATTTCTCAATTAGATTGTATATTTTCTATATTTATTTTTCTATATTTATTTTATTTTACATTAAATTAAACATCTATAAGATGAACCAATACACTTCTGATTGCAATGTATTTGACACAATTTAATTACAGAGCGTGTAATCGTAGATACTAAACAATTATTAAAACCAAAGAAGAATAGAAGTTTTAAAAGTTAACAGCTTGGAATAATGCTTTCCAGAGACAAAAAACTGGAAGATTTAGCCAAATAAAATGTGCGCACGGAATGACTATTATATTATAAACTGGAAGATGTATATTATTATATTATAAAACTGGAAGATGTAGCCAAATAAAATATGCGCACGGAATAACAATTAATATATTACAAACCAGTCTGTGTACTGTTTGTAGAACATTTTGAAATAAACATTTACAAATGATTCAAAGTGATCACGTCATAAATGTTAACAGGTATATCTTTAAATGTATACCGACCGACAGCATTTAAATGGTCGAACAATCCAAGACTCAATACTGAGTAACTTAGTAATATTTTTCAAGTAAAAATGGATTTTAAGACGCGCTTATAATAAAATAATAATAAAAGCGTCATAAACTCACCTTCAGTAGGAAATTGGCTTCCTAGGTTTACATTTTTTTGCTGTTAACAACAGATCCATTGTTGAATATTCTTCCCCCCCCCCCCCAGTGAGCGAGGCCCCGCTGATTTATGGGTATATACTTGTATTATAGTTATTCGGTTTCTGAAAGATGTTTTATTAGGGGAGTCCATAAATAAAATGTTCAAGGATTTTACTGGAAAAGAGCATTCCTTTCCTCTGCATGGGATGAAAGTATTTTAATACTCGAAGCACTATTATTTCACAATAAAACACACAATCACTCCCTATTTTTGTTGTTGATAAAGTGCCTCAATAAAAGATTTTCTGCCTGTCTGCTGGTGTCTATAAATAAAATGGACAGGCCCTTTAAGTTTCTATTGGAAAAATGTGAATGAATATAGATTTATTTACAGAAGGGTAAACTTGCCTCTGCGAGACAAAAAAAATCGTAGTATACTTCCCATTTTCTTAGTCATAACCAAACAGAGTTGTAAAAGTACCCCAATAAATTTAAAGAGAGATCCCTTGCCAGAGAAATGTAGGGTTTCTGTGTGTTTTCTTTATTTTGTGATCCACAGTATGTTTTACAGAAACCAGCCGCTTAAATATTTTAATTTGTTTCAAACGTCTCATTATATTTTGTTACAGCTTATTCATTTGAGGTCTGAGCACTCAGAAGTGGTCTCTCTATTAAGCCATAACCCCTGTAAGATCATATGTAGTATATCTTTACAGATACATGTATTATTGTAGTTAAAAATAAGTTTTATTCCCATCATTTCCATTGTGTGTAGCTGTTTAAATCCTGTGCAGGGCTACGGGCCACGTCACATTCCTCGTGCTCAACACGCATGCGCGTCGAACGAGACAACCTTCCATATACTAGCCTTGGGGTAGGCCTACCAATCGTCCCTATCTAGATTTATAATGCGAAGCTGCTGATTTACTGCAAAATCAAGCGATATATGTTGCATTGTTTAGTTTTTAATGTTGACTTGTGGAATTATCCTATGACAAAATTCCGTTTTGTTTTTTTGCTCCGTTTTTCATAACAATTCCTATAACAATTTAGACATCATAAGTTCTGTTCCTTTGATGGGATCCAGTTGATATTTTCCTGGAGTACGGTTGACTCACAGAAGACTCAGAAGAAAACAAGGAATGTCAAATTTTAATTTTTTTAAACCTGTTGGTGCCATCTGGTTGCATTTCTTGTGTATTTTATTGTGGTTTCTTAGACTCTGCTGAAGCCATGATATGTCTTAAAATAAATCAGTTTGTAGGGGAAAACAAGCACTCTCCCGTCTTCATTATCATTTTTCTCAAAACTGCATTCATTGGATTTTGCTTATTTTCTACTGACTATTAGTATACTACGTTTTCTCGAAGAATTACAATCGATGTGAATGTGCTAATCGTATTGGAATCGCCATGAAACGGAGATTCAGATGATAAATCTGAAGATCAATTTATATAATAAGCTAGATTATATCGGATTGAGAGCCTAAGCTCAATTTATATAAAATGTGGGATTATATCGGACTGAAGTCCTATTGAAGTACATGAAAACACCTACAGTTTTTGGATCCATTTAATACGCTAAGTGCACGTTTCACGGATCTTCGGGTGTGCGGATAGCGCATTTTGCGAACATTTTCGGAAACATATTACGTTACGGTATCGAATATTGCATGAAAGCAAGGTTCATATTCTGTATAGTAGCCTAAGTATATTCAGATCTATTTGAATTCTTCATGAAAACGTAATAATAATAATAATAATAATAATAATAATAATAATAATAATAATAATAATAATAATAATAATAATAATAATAATAAAATCAGGTAAACTGATGTAAAAAAGTGCCAATATGTTTTTGTTTAATCAGTTATGACTGCAATTATGATATGCAGAATATGTTTTTTTAAAAATTGATTTCCAAGTTAAGCTCCAGATTTATTCATTAAGCAGGGCTTACGGAAGAAGAAAGGTCTACCATCTCGGCACCTGGGTCATTTTAACGGTCTAGTTGGATAAGCGCATGTAAAACAATAGTGTTTTTTGTCATAGCAACCTGTATTTTAATTTACAAGGCCTTATAAGATCACAGTAAAACAATAGGCTATGTTGTCAAGATAACTGATTTTCATTTATTTTATAAATTCTTTCGAATACGTATATTGCCATAAAATAGGCACTAAATTGAGCATTACTCCGAAACAGATCAACCGATTTTATCCATTATGAATATACGTCTTCCCATGGACATTGTATATGTGTATACCAAGTTTCATAAAATTCCGGTAAAGCGTATTTGAGTTACCGCGTCTTTAATATATACACTAAATTGGGTTTTACTCCGGTACCGGTCAACAGATTAGATTCAAATTCAATAGGGCACTTTTCATGGACGTCATAAATGGGTATACTAAGTTTCATGAAAATCCGTTACAGCGTATTTGAGTGATGGCGCCTTTCTATGAGAAAGGCAAAATAGGCACTAAATTGGGCATTAATCCGGTACCGGTGAACCGATTTGGTTCAATATCAATAGGGTTCTTCCCATCGACATTGTGAATGTTTATACCAAGTTTCATGAAAATCCGAAAAAACGTACTTGAGTTATGGTGCGAACAGACCACAGCCCGGCAATCTGGGTCACGGCGGTGAAGCCTAGCCTTGCGCTATGCCGCCATCTTGCCTCACCTGTAGACACTCATTGAACTACACGTAATTCAATGGGAAGCTATCACGAGAACTTAGATTAAAGTCTATTTTCACAATTTTCTATTGGAAATTTTGTATCTACTAGTGAACACATTGAAACCACATTGAAAAAGCACGTCCTCTTGCTATTTTTCTCAAGTATTGGTTCCTATTACTTGCTAAAAATTAGTTTTTTTATGTGAAACTTCTTTAGCCACGGTAGGATTAAATCGAGAGCTTGCGTTACGGACAAAATCGTCACGAAATTAGTTTGGTGTGACGGAACGGACTGCACAGAAAACAATCAACTCAATAATTAGGCATATCCAAAATTTAAAAAATCGAAAATTCAAAAATTTAAAAAATAAGAAAATTTAAATTAAAAAATCGAAAATCCAAAATTATAAGTCTAAAAATCAGAAATTAAAAATAAAAATAAATTAAAATATAAATTAAAAAATCCAAAATTAAAAAATCCAAAATTAAAAAATCAAAGACCCAACACTTAGAAAATCCAAATTTTAAAAATAATCCAAAGTAAAAAATCCAAATATATGAAATTAAAAAAATAAAAAATCTAAAATTTAAAAAATTCAAAATCCTAAAAACCAAAATTAAAAAAAAAAAAATTCAGAGATCCAAAATAAAAAATCCAAAATTTAAAATTTACTATCCAAAAGTTTAACCTTGCTGTACCAAGAGGTATATTAAGGTTATAGTTATTTACAAACATAAATTAAAGCATAACATATGAATATTAATATTATAGTGCATAAGATGGCTTATATGTTAATAGTTACTTACAAATATTATAACACATTCTTAAATTCTTAAGGAAGTATGAATAATACAAGAAATAGCTTTCAATGTATGCTTACAGTTATTTATAAAAATATAAAACATTCCTAGTAACTAAAGCATAATATTATTTACAATGCAAAAAATACGCATAAATTGAGGTTAAGTTTATTTGCAATTTCTAAATGCTAAAGTAATATATGACTATTTACAGTGTATGCAATAGTTAACAATATTAGGTTATGGTTATTTACAACCATATAATACATTCATAGAAACGAAAGCATGTATAATGCATGAAATGGCTAACAATAATAATGAAAGGCCTACTTACGAATGTATTGAAACGTGTTCCTTTCCTTTTTTCTTTCTGTCGTAGTATGTAAAATTACACCGGAATACCACACAGGTATTCACCATTTTAGACAAAGTATTTATACTCCTCAGTCCAATTACATTATTAGCTAAAATGCTAAAATTCACATCGCTGTAACGCTCTTGTGGCTTGTACTCGATCAGCTGCTACAGTGTAGTAATATGGCGGTCCGCACATCAACGTGGCTTCACTGCCGCCAATAGTACAGCATACACCATTGCCGATCTATCTCTATATATCTGTGGTACAGACGCACGGACAGACGGACGGACAGACAGACAGACAGACGGACAGACATTTTTTCGTCCCCCACACAATCTCATGAAGTACCATACTGGCACTTAAAGGAAAAGTAAACTAAAAATTCAGTATCATTTTCTTCATACGGATTGAAAGAGAATGTTTTTAAGAAATGATATTCACTGTTAGAAATGTTTTACACCTTCACATTTAATCACAAAACGAATCTATTTATTGTAACGCGATGGGCGCGTGACGTCACGCTTGACGAAGGCTTGGCTCAGTCTCGCCCGGTGAAAGACATTTCACAGCATTCTGTCTACTGTTACAGTTTTTTAGTGAGTATCTGTTCAAACAATGGTTTATTGTTGTGTTGTGGGGTGTACAAACTCATCGTCGAAGAGTGATAACACACTTAAAATATCTTTCCATCGATTTCCCAACAGAGATAAGTCACCCGAACGTAAATAAGCAATGGCTGATAAAAATAAAAAGAGAAAAATTTGTTCCTACTAAATACAGTACGGTTTGTTCACAACATTTTGAAGAAAATGATACCGAGCTTTTGGTACAGTTACGAACACAGTTATCTGGAGAGACCCCGCAATCCGTTTAAAAAAGAAGTGCTGTGCCATCACTTCTTTTGCGTGGGAAATCTGAAACTCCGCCAATGAAGAAAAGAAAATCGTCGTACTCGAGGAAGAAGGAAATGAGAGAGTTGTTGCAAGATTTGAATAGTAATCCTTCAGTATCCGGGAATGGACAAATCATGAATGTGGAATCTAGTATTTAAGACAAAAATTCAGTTTCTAACAGAGTAGGCGTTCAGTGTGAACTAGGAAATGAAACTTATGTCAATGTTTGCACAGATTCATTGAATGTTTCTTCTAGAAATTGTGATTTAGATAGCTCTTTTAGCATTTCAGAAATTTCTACTACCGCAAAAGATGATTCTGAATCTGAAAGTGACTCTGTTCGTATCTTGTAAAATGTTTTGTTTTTTAACTGTATTAGCTCTAAGTATTAACTGATAACGCCTGGCAACTAGTGTATCTTTATTTATAATAACGCTATCGAATGGGCAATGTCGTGTTATACAGTCTACAACCCCCTTCTGTTCACAAATTACTTCACGGTCCCAACAACACACACTTTCGTGGCCCGTTTTCATATGTACACACAGCCCACATTTACACCATTCCGTATTTTCTTTTCTTCCTTGCAACTCTTTAAATAATTCCTTGTCATTTTCTTTTCGTGTGATATTAATTTGTGAATACCGAGATTTGTCCTTAGAAGGTAACATTGCAGGCATCTCTATCAACAACAAACACAAATGAGACTTTGTGGTGTATTAGAAACACAGGCGCGAGCATTACAGTAGCTGTTGTCCTGCCAGCGAGTTAGTCAGGAGTGACGTCACAGGAGCGTTTTACTTCACCCGTACAAGGCGTAATATTGGGCACCTGAAGTTCACGAGATCACCATTCGTTTCGTAATTCAAAGCTCCGTGCGATGAGATTAAAATTAGAAAATGGTATTTTTTTAGTTTACCCTTCCTTTAATAATAATAATAATAATAATAATAATAATAATAATAATAATAATAATAATAATAATAATAATAATCATCCTCTTTTTAGTGTCTACATCAGCAGGCTTCTGAGAGTGGAACACATAGCGTACTGTTAGATTTAAACCCAAGCAGATTTTACTTTCTTCATGAACAATGCTTCGGGGGGGGGGGGGAACCTGACAGACATTGTCTACATTTTACTAGATCTTGAATTTTGATGTTTCAAACAATAACGAATTAGCCAAGTAATAAACTTACTTTACTTTATTTTCAATCACTAGAAAAAATGCTAAGTTAAACACAGTGGAAAAGGTTTGCACAGAATTTAACTGCTTATTCCTTCGGTAGAGACTCACAAACAAATTCAAATACAATGTTTGTCCCTAGTGAGTGCTTTTCTCATAAAAAAATCTTATCCTTAAACTTTACCGTGTTACTACTCTATAAGTGTTATCCATACTATTCTAAATTCTTTTTTCTCAAGCAGCAGAGAAAAGAATAAATATTCCACATGCATTTTTAATTCCTCTGGCTGTACCATAGGTACTATAGATATTGTTTTCGACTTCCAAATTCGAAGTTGAGACTTTAACGAGGTCCCCTGAATCGAAAAATACCATTTTCGGAAACAGTATTGTGAGAGAAACAGTATACTCTCTGTGTGAGAGTATGTGAGCAGCTTAGCTCCAGAATGGAAAAGCATATGAAAACAAAATTTTTTATATGGGTTAGGCACCTTCTCAAGAAGTGCCACAAAGATTGGTGACAAAATTCTCTTATTTTTAAGGCGACTTGACATGAAAAAATTAGCTTTTCACGATTTCCTCGAAAACTGCTATAACGATTCTCTTTAAATTTTCTACGTGGTGCTTATACCAAGAGCAAAAACTATTATTTGAAACATTTTTTCGAAAAAAAATTATCTGCATGGTAGTTATAAGCTGAATACGCGCTCTTTAGTCTACAATACGACCTTATGTAACGGAAAATCGCATTAAAACGAAATTTTGTATTTGCGTTAGGTACTTTCTGAGGACGTGACACGAGGATTAGCGACGACTTACTCTTATTTTTAAGGGACTTCCTGCCATCTGCCTATGGTAGATGACACAGCAGTCGGGTGGTAGGCCTTGTTCCTTTAGGGATGTAGCGCCACGGAGTTTAGTTTCTTAGTTTTGCAGGAACAAAAATTAATTTGTCCCGATTTTCTCGAAAATAGCTCTATCGATTTCATTTAAATTTTATTCATGGGGGTGCATAAACTAAGAGCTAAAAGATTTACTCCAAACGTTTTGAAGGGTGGTTATAAGCCATCCACTCTGAATACGCGTTCTTTGCAATATGACCTCTTGTTTTATATCGGAATGTGAAGTGAGAAAGAAGTATTGGTCTTGGTTAAAGTAAAGAAAGTTTACGGGAGTGCATTATTTAGATATAATTTAGGTTATATATCCTTCAGGGATGCGATGTAATACGGTAACGATATTCTTTTCATTTTTACAACCAATTTACACGAAGAAAATATAACATATTATTAACATATGCCTACTAAGAGGTTAACATTTATTTGGTCAGAGTAGCCTAAGTTATGTGAGTTTCACAAAAGATCTTTTAAATAAAGATGGAGCATTTCATGCAAGATAAGTAAAAAAATAAAAACAATTACATGGATTATATAAATCCATGGCAACGTCAAGTTTAAGTGTAATTCTTCAAGTAATGGTTTTGTTTTCTTTCTCGTGATAAACAAGTCCTTGCCACCGAAGGGAAATCTGACTGTGTGCTGTTGCCAGTGTGTGAAGGGGAATATCTAATTATATCATTAAATATAAACTTAGCCACAAATAGGAAAATAGGTTGTTTTATTTTATGTAAAATACTGCACTTTTTAATATGCGCCGTTTTATTATTTCTACACTGTATAGTTGGCGTGCAAATGTTTTAGACAGTGGGGTGAGTAGGTTGTGTCCTGTCCAGAACAGACCTCAAGTAAGCTAGTATGTCTATCTCACTCTTACGTAGATACGAGTAATGCGCTAGAGTGAGACAGAAATACTTGTTTATTTCAGACCATTTCTATTATAAAGCGGACAGTATCTACCCATTCCATTGTGTAAAACATTTGCGCGCTGAAAATACAGGTCGATAACAGAAACGCTGGAAAAATTAACTTTAACCTATGAACACGGAACAGGCCTCAAGGCCTAAACCGCAAAGCTTATGATGTTGAAAGGATGGGCATGATGGAAAAAATAAACTGAAATTCGTTGAAAATATACAATTATTATTAATTGCTTTTGCGATATTTGAGAGTAATGTAGAGTGAACAGCTTACTATTAAGTAGTTTTGTATATATTTCTGGTTTCGCGTGCGATTATAACATAACTTCTGTAGATCCTACACACTGTATGTAGAGGAAAAACGACGTCCATTAGGAAGGTATTATGGTAAAAGGATAAGATGCGCGCGATACAATAGTAGAAGACTCTTTGTGAGCATGGGTTCAATAAACTGGAACATAGGAGGAAGTATCTCCGCCCTCTCTTATTTTTGAAGTGAAACTTCTTTAGCCGCGGTAGGGGGTAATTCGAGAAATGTGTCTCGCTCAAAAATCGTCACGAAATTAATGAGGTGTGACGGAACGGACTGCACAGAAAACAATCAACTCGATGATTAGGAGTAATCAGCTGCTATACGATTTTAGGACAAAATAAAAAACTCAAAGCGGATTTAGCACGAGGACCTGCAAATGGAAATAATAATAATAATAATAATAATAATAATAATAATAATAATAATAATAATAATAATAATAATAACAATAATAATAATAATAATAACAATAATAATAATAATAATAATAATAATAATAATAATAATAATAATAATAATAATAATAATAATAATAATAATAATAATAATAATAATACTTACTTGCTCGATGGCAATAGACAAATCCTAAGCAAGCTAACGGAATATGATCTATTTTATGGAACCCGCGGTTTATTACCGCGCTTAAAAAATCCAAAAAATAAAAAAATAAAAGATCCAAAATTTAAAAAAACCAAAATTAAAAATCCAAAATTCCAAAATTAAAAATTTCAAAGATCCAAAATTAAAAAGTCCACAAATCCAAATTTTAAAAAATAAAAAATCCATGTATCCAAAATTTAAAAAATATAAAAATAAAAATTTCAAAAATCCAAAATTTAAAAATAAAAACCAATATTAAAAAGACCAAAATTCGAAAAATAAAAAATTCAAAATCGAAATTCCAAAATTAAAGAATCTAAAAGTCCAAAATTAAAAATTAAAAAATACAAAATTAAAAAATCAAAAAATTAAAAATTCAAAGAATAAAAATTTAAAAAATACATAATTCCAAAATTAAAAAATTCAAAGATCGAAAATTAAAAAAAAAAGAAAATGAAAAAATCGAAAACCCAAAATTAAAAAATCTAAACATTCAAAATTAAAAAATGAATAATCCAAAATTAAAAATAAAAAAAATACAAAATTCAAAGAACCGAAGTTTTAAAAATCCAAAATTAAAAGTTCAAAATTCCAAAATTAAAAAATTCAAAGATCCAAAATTTAAAAAATACATAATTTAAAAAATAAAACATTCAGAATTAAAAAATGCAAATATCCCAAATTTAAAAAACAAAAATTTAAAATAAAAAATACAAAATTTAAAAAATAATAAAGTCCAAAATTTAAAAATCCAAAAATCCAAAATCTAAAAACTCCAAAGCTAAAAAATTCAAAGATCCAAAATTTAATAATTCCAAAATTTAAAAATTCAAAGATCCAAAATTAAAAAATCAAAAAATCTAAAATTGAAAAAGTCCAATAACCCAATATTAAAAAGTACAATAATCGAAAATTGAAATCCAATAATAATAAATTTATAAAAAAAAACAAGTTTCACTTCTGTGGCGTTCTACGCACACTTTTTTTTATAATATAAATGTGCAATTTTTTAAAAGTATTCGACCCTATAATACATTTAAGATTTGTGAACGCTAAATAAACTTACAGCACTAACTTAGAACGAAATGAAGTTAAAGTAACGGTACATGCAGAAAACTAAAGCTGAACATTGCGTACTTAGTGAAACCCTTTATCTAGACAGAGAGTAGGCCTACCTAGAGATTTTCTGCTCCTATTTAAAGGGAATGAGGGGTTGCCTATTGAAAAACTCCAGCGACAATGGTCACACCGTAAAATGTCGGTAGTTTTGGATAGATTAGTTCGGATTATGAGTTTTTTCAACATACTGTACATACGCCACATAGAAAATATGTTTGATTTCTCTTATAGAAATGCCGAATGAACATTTTTATATCAGGAAAGAACATTCTTTCAGTCTGGTTTGGAACTCAAGGGGTCAAATTTTAGCTGAATTTAGATCCATTCTTTACCCAGATCTACTGTACTAGAATTTTAAAGTATTCAATAAAGTATCAGCAAATTAAAGATATCCCTATCATACCGTGTTATGTTTATTTTATAGATTTCAATCAGTAACCAAGCTCGCTTTTTCAGTCGTGTGGGAGGAAAGTTGGCGTTGTGATTCCAGCGTCACTGTGGTAGTCACGAGAGCACTTGGCAATGCAGTTGTGATCTCCTTGCTCTTCATTTAATAATACATTAGAATCGACCAAAGCTGCAATTACGTGAAATGTTTCTCCATGTCGCAAATAGATCTAACAGACGTCAAGCTCTCAAGGAAACCGGTGCAATGCTTAGTAATTTATCACGCCCGAGCACCAATAAATCTGCATTACTGCCTTCTGTCTTCCACAGAGTTGATCAAGACCCATACCCCGTTTCATCGACAGGGATTAAGAATTAACCTCGGGTTACGTGTTCTAAACTCTTCATTTGACAAAATTTTTTGCTTTATCGATGAGTTAACACCTACATTCCCTTGGGTTAAAAACCTAACTTGGGACTAAAAATGTCTGCTGTAATTCAAATATTTGATGTAGAATTGCTGTATTGCTCTATCGTCCCAGAAAGAAACTATGAGTTTAATAATAACAGTGTTTTATCGTAAGTAATCCCACGAGAGATTACGAGTTTATCGATATATTTGCGAGAACGAAGTTCCAGAAAATTTATCTGATGAAACTCGTAATCTCGAGTAAGATTTATTAAGACTATTCCATGAATAAAATGTAATGGATATCGTAAATAATAATTATTTGATTACTTTGTTGTCAATATTCTGTCAGCCGTAAGATCACGATTTCTCGTAAACTACTGGCACTTGCATCCTGCAACAAACACCACTGACATTCTAATTTACTCTACTTTTGTTTTGTTGATGTAACTAGGCATTGTTCCATTAAAAAAATTGTATGTTTGCTCAAACAACACACTTTCTAAGTATTATTGAAGTTTGTTTATAAGCTAAACGTAAGATCCCCGACTACCAACCAATGCTGTGAAAACCATACATCAATAGCACTTTCAATGTCCGAAATATCTGCGGTGCAAATTTTAGGTGGTTCACTCTGTATAAGAGGCTTTATCCTGACTGACTTCATGACTGACTGACTGACTGACTGACTGACTGACTGACTGACATACAGATAATCAACGTAGAGCCTAAACTTTAATAGGCAGAGACTTGGAATTTTGACAGTACCATCGTTTCATAAGAAAAACTAAGAAAGGATTTGGCAAAAGTTTTATTTTAAATCCCAAAATCAAATATTTTGAGGATACGAAATACCTTTTTACACAGAATTATCAAATTCCATGTACAGTCGGTCAAATAAAAAACGTCGGGACTCGTATGCTGTTAAAATTAAAGTTTTGACGCATTAGTTCACAAGTTTCCTATAAAAACACAAAATACAGGCCATTTTCGGAACATATGAGGTCATGCGGCAGGAGGGAAAATATGAACAAGGAGGGAAAAAATGAACATCGCGGAAAGCGCAACACACGATATTCAACTTAATGCATTGTCATAATTCATTTTGCTTTGTGTCATCGCCACATAAAAATGCTAACGTGAGAGAAAGTGTAGTTAGGGCTGTAATTGACCTGCACTTTTCGGCCTCTGAAGCAACGAGAAGGTTCCATATTTATGAAAGAGCAGCTCAGAGGTGGAAACGTTACTATAATGCGACCGGAAGTTTTCATAGCAAACGTTGATCTGGCCGGACGCGTATTTCGATGCTAAGATTGGTTGCAGATGCTGAGCGTAAGTAATTGACTTTGCACTAGAAGTACCGGTATTATAAAATAAAATCTTAAAATGCTCCTTGAATAAACATATTCCTCGCGAATCTATTAATTATTAATATTATAAAAATTTACAACCAAGAATATGGCGGATTTGAGGCATATAGCCACAGCCTTCTATACATGTTTGTTTTGGAACAAAACTGACTAAATAATCAAGAAAATACATGGATAGACAAGAGGCGTGTGTGAACCTAACCTTAAGTCTTCCTGTACATGCGCATATGCTCGTTCGTGATACTTAATCAAATACCGCCCGACGTTTTTTATTTGACCGACTGTACAGTTCTCATGACAACAGTGTATTGTTGGCAGAGTTCACAGGTAGCTTTGGAAGTGCTTGATACACAAATATGTTATATCTTACACTAGATGTTGTACTTCGGATGACATGTGAAGCCTGGCAGCCATATTGAATACAGACAGAAAGCCAGTGTTATGATCACAGCTATCATGTTTTGAAACCGTGTTCACATTAATTGATTAATAATATCTCGGATAATTATTCAATTAAACAACTCATGTTGCGCCTATGGTTGTAGGCCTACAAATCGCCGCGCCGTGTCACGGGTGGAAAAATTCAGTTCTTCACGTAAGTATTGGTCACATTTATATTTGTGACTGCAGGTTAAGGTTAGGGTTGTTGAGTATACCGAAATACGAATGTTGTATGTTTTATATTGCATATTTCCTATGAAAGACGAAGAACTCTTGAAGAAATGGGTTAATGCCGTAAGGAGAAACAACTTTAAACCTTCAAAAGGCACTACGCTTTGTAGTGAACACTTTAGAAAGGAAGACTACTTAGAATGGCCAAAAATAAATTTTCCAAGGCTCAAGCCTTCTGCTATTCCAAGTAATTTTAATGCGTTCCCAGAACATTTAAAGCAAGTGACAAAATCCGGAAATCCTAGAAAGATATCATTTGATACTTCTGTTGAAGATATATGTACCAGTCCCCACAAAAACAAAAAGAAGATCTTGTAATATTGATGACAAGGAAAATAAAAAATCACTGCACAGGAAAGAAAAACAAATGAATTGTCTAAAGGACTTAGTGGGTGTACTGAGAAAAAAACAACTTATTGATAGTGATACAAGTGCAGCAATAGAAAATGAATTTGATGGTTTGGCAGCAGAAATATTTAAAAATGAAATCAAGAATAACAAAAGGAAGCCTAGTGGAAATCGTTACAACAGGGAAATAAAACATTTTGCCCTTAAAATATACTATTACTCTGCAAAGGCCTAAAATTTCACCAGGTATGTTGCTTTTACATTTTAGAGAATTTTCCATAGGTCTAAATACCTGTAAGTTTAATGATAATGATAGGTCTATCATAACCAAGCTTCCAAACTTAAATAAGCTTAGGCCTACACTGTGGAATTGTTGCTATTTACTTAGAATGAGCATTTTCGATGTGCTGGTCAATGTTGTTATGAACAGGTCAGTTTATTATTAATTATCGCAGCCCATTAGTCTACATGAACATGCCGGGAAGCTCCGAAACTCTACGCGCATGCCAGGGACCGCTATGTATATATGTTAGGGAAAATATTTGATACTACATATCGGGGTACATAGTTAGGAAATTCATGAATACTATCAATTGTAACTCCTGTTTAAATTCCCTGCTCACATTTTGCTCAGTACACTGAATTTGTTGACTTCAAAGACAAAGGTGGTCTTATCAGATCGTCTGATTCCGTGTACAAAGGTGTTATGGAAACAGACAGGAAATTTTCTCTCCATGTTAAAAGCATGGGGTTAGGAGGAACAAATTTGGGCAAGTCAATTGAACATAAGGTTACGCAATTACTTGGCTTAGATATGACAGTATTTCCAGTTTCATATGAGTGTATCATTGCAACAGAAAGTACAGATATTCCCCACAAGCTGCAGTTAATTGATGCTATTGTAGACTTGTACTTAAAGATCAGACTTTTCTCGTATGGAAAGAGCTATTCATAGGATATCTTAAATCCAACAAGTTGGAGACATAAGCTAAGAAAACTAATTTTATTTAACCACATGTAAAGAATTCTGATACAGGCCTATGTAGGCCTAGATTGTAAATATTTTGTAAGAGTGTTATATATTTTTTTAATGTTAATTGAATAAAGTATTTTTTAAGTGCGTAGTCTATTTTGAAATATAGAATTGTGTTGATTTTATTTTATCACATCTGATGTATAGAAAAATTTATTATTAAAATGTCCTTCTGTTCATTACAATATTAACGTTTTTGAAACTCCCGCTCACTTCCTGCCTGTTTTCAAGATGGCGTCTTGGCATCAGCATTCTACCCTGTAGGGATAGGCAAGATGTACATCTAGTGTAAGATATACCATTTTTGTTGATACGGGACTTTGACAAAATTAGAGAAGCTATCGATAGAATTCATTGGTGTAAATAAATTTTGAAGAATGAAGTCAAAGAAAATAATGCACAATGTCATGCAGTGACATAACTTTCTCTGCCCTGGACATAGAGAATACCATTTTCTCACTTCATATTTTGATGTAAAATTAGAGGTCGTGTTTCGGGGACAGCTTAATTCAGCTGTCTCAGCCTGAGTGTATGTCAACGAGTAAGTTATGCCATATCAGAAGTCGGTAACTGACATGTTATGTTATTCATAGCTGTAGGCTTTGTATTTTTAGTTGAGAAATATGGATGCCCTAAGCATGTAAAAGAAGACAAAATAGGATGGAACATTTTTAAGTCATATGTGCGCAGCATATTATTATGTCCTAGGTTTTGGGGCGGAGAAAAGTATGAAAGTCGTATTCAATTTATTTTTTATTTCAGCCCCGAAACTGTTGTAGGGTAACATGAGAGTGAGAAACAAAATATTCCGTAAAGACAATACAATTTTATGTTACCGGAATTTCTGTTTATTATTTGAACTTCTACCAGGCTTGGCGTTGAGGTGCAAAATTCTACATCCTCTATGAGCCATGAAAAGGTATATGAAGCGTTTTCTGAGGGAATAGTTTGAGTTTGATATGTTGTTCTTCTTCATTTCAAATTCTACATACCTATTTAAGGACCTAGAGTTTGAAAATCGAAAGTTCTTCATAATTTAATTTCGAATGACAAAATACAAAACCCGAGGGACGCCGGGCCTTTTAAGCTAGTCTACTTATAAGAAAGAATGGGGTGCACTCAACCTCATGACATCAACTGAGGATCTACCTGATAAGTAGCGGCACCTGTCAATAAAGCCATCAATAACGGTCATGGGATTCGGTATGTGGATCACATGTCCCCAAATTCTGCCAGCTACACATGGCTGATGATGCAATCGTCGGATGGCAGACGTAGTTCTGCAAGGGATGTTGCGCCACGGAATTTAACTCATAAGATAGCATGCGAAAGCAAGTAAACACTCTTAAACGACATATTATTTCAAATTCAATAGTGGGCTGTTTCTAAAATATAATTTTGAAAATAATAAATTATTTCACATATAAGAAATTTTTTCATAGATTTTTTATATCGAACTACTGCTCTCACATCCTATCATAATATTTAAGGTGTATTTCAATTACAAAACCGTGGCTTGCTCTTTTACAGTGTCCATATGTAGAAATTCACTTACGTGATAAGGCAAACAGTGAACGTTGTGTAAACTGACTCTTCTGTAGTCAGATTTAATCGTTTTAAAACTATTTCAGATCTTATTATAACATTTTCAATTGAATGAGAAATAACAGCATCCCTTGGCTCTGAAATACCGTATTAAAATTGTGTCATTTTAAATTTCTTCACATCCAACTTAAATTCCAAAATCAAAGTATAAATATGACTGTTTTTATACCTAAAATTAAATTGCTAAAATACTTACCGTTAATGTGAAAGGAATAGTATTTACGAGTTCGAGTATAAAATGGAAAGACAAAAGTTGCTGCCAGATGTTGCCCTGAAAAGAAAAAGAAATAAATTAGTCATCAGTTGATAAAAGGCTTATTTTATGCAAATAAAATTGCAAATTCTATTATGAGTGGAAAATAAAAATAATTGAACCATGAATGTTATTGACCACGTACGAATTCCTAGAAGTTTCTGCTTTCAAGCAATCCATTGCCCGCTAACATCAACTAGGATTTTTTTTAAATCTGTGATTGCCTGATATGAGGAATATTCGTATTGTACAAATTAAATCAATTGAATACTAGGAATTTCATAGAGGGTGAATAATACATACATAAGTATACTTATTTCTGTCTATAGGAACTGTGTATTAAATTCTATGTCTAGTCTTGTTATAGGGTCTAAGTCCAAAGAAATGTTCCTGTTTGCCTATTTTGCTCACATAACAATGACCAAGTTAGCATAAGAAAATGTGTAATTTCAACCAATAACAAGTGTATAACGTTATAAATCTATAGTTTTACTTTTATCGCATTTGGTTTTTATGTATATTCTTAAATGCTGAACACTGAAACATCTTCACAACTTCTTTGATTAAAAGCAATTATTAATCATTGAACACGCCCATTTGGTATAAGGCAAATGAGGCATAGGAGGTATGTAAATAATGTCTAAATTACGTTATGTGTGGTGAACTATATTAAATTTCATATAGTAATAAATGCAATATTAATAACATGATATTATTATCATTATTATTATTGGTGCGAGGAGTGTAAACTACGAAATGAAACAGCTGACTAAAAGTGTTCGTAATAACCGCACACAGCGCTACTATCGCCGATGGCGAGACGATCGACAAATTATTATGTATGGATTGTTCTATCACAGGCAATATCGCTTACAATGGTACAAATAGAGATGTGTTTTTCTGTTTTATTGATTTTTGTGGTTTTAAACATGCCTATTCATTAACATTACACGCTTAACTCTATAGGTACAGTATTCGCTATGTAGTCGCAATAAAATGAACTGGAGATCCGGATTCTCTGAAGATAAATTCCGGACCTCTCATTATATTACCTTTAAAAAGTGTTTGTTACCTTATTTTCCTTTTCTGAGGACTAAACGAGTCGTGGTGCATTTGCTTGAGGCATTGCGTTACAAACCGGAATTTTGCGACCACATATTCCGACAAGGTCATTGGAATTTATCAAGTGATCTAATCCTTCTATTGATACTGCGGCATTATGGTCTATTCAGCCTCAAAAGAAAGGCTGATAACTAGGGGGCGGATTTCTATTACCTAAAAAATAGGATATATGCATGCATTTATGACCTAAAAGCATTAAAATATGACCAATAGAATTTAAAATATGACTTTACCACTTACACATTGTGTATATTTTTTAAAATCTCATTACAATATATGTTATTAAAATATAATGTTAATTATTTAAAATATCTGTAAATTCTCAAAGAGTATCATTATAATGCAAAATTTACAAAATATGATATGAAACTTCCAAATTTCTTTAATATGCACACAAATATGCCAAAAATATGTATATTCATACTAAATATGCTACAATAGTTGAAAATACCCTAAATATGCAGTTATATGCACAATAAAAGCCGTTCCATTTTCACCAGGATGCTTGGAATCGGGTTTAAATTAGTCGGAAACCTGAACTAATGCAAAGGGGAAAAATATGACATGTCATAGAAATCCTCCCCTACTGATAACTTTACCACCATCATTTTTATCGGAGACTCTCAACATCTAAGGCAACCTAAGGGAACACTTAACAAGTTAATGTTTAATTCCTAAAATCAGAACCATAAGTAACAACGTTCAGCGAACTTAGCCCCTTTAACAATTTATATTTTATTATATAACATGTGTTTCTTAGGCCTACTTGTTAAATTAAGCATATATTCTTTAATTCTGTTGTCTATAGACTATAGTAGCAATAGTAGGCTATACTTTATATACCTGGTACAATACATTTATTTTCTATAAATTTTGGAGTATATGAACATTTTTTCACTTCGTTCAATTTAAATTTGTAAAACCTCGCTTTTATGTAAAATTATTCTATGTCTAAAGATAGTCTTAATTGTCAGATTCCTAAATAAAAATAATAACATAATAAATTTTTAAATAAATTGGCAAGTTAGGCAAAAACTGATAGTTGCGTTTGTCACAACAATTGTTCTTACAAGCACACGAAAAACAACGATTGTAAGGAGACTTGGATTAAGTCATTCTACGGAAATGAGAAATAGTGGAGAAGGTTTTCTTGCATTCGAAGTAGCCACCAGACGGTATAATCACGTATTTCTGGTGCTCTTTCAGGCAAAATTAAGTTAGAGAAACGGTTTCAAAATAAGAGAAAGGACTGCATGACTAATTCCACAGCGATTAAGGTCAAACTTTAAGTATATACAAAAATCTGATGCAAAGCACTCACATTACTTCCTCCCCTCTTAATATAGTCCGGCATAGAGTACACGGCTGTATTGCATTAATGTGCATTCACTTGTCTCAGTCAGTCAAGTCCCATTATCCGAAATGCAAGACTTACAATCTATGTTTTTGTACGAAATGGCTGGCTTATAACTACCCTTTAGAGAATTTATTAAGAAAATTGTTCCAAATAGAATAGTTATCTCTCATTATAATAGGCTATATTACAATATACAGGGCAGTTTCTCCGCAGCGGCTACATGCTGGAGAGGGTGCTAGCAACAGCAGTTATGTTGGCAGCACGAGCTTTTATGAAAACAATCAATTGTGTACTCATCACAGTCATAGTAGATGCTTTTCGTAATCATTTTGTAGTAATTCATGAACCTAGGCAACTTTATAAGGGTACAATTGAAGTTCATCACTTACAGCTTTGTGTGCCGTCCACTTATAGATTCCGGTCTCTTGTGCTAATTTTCGTTTTGATTTTATAGGACTAAGCAGCATTATATCCGAGATTAGGTTAAGTTTATCTGTTAATAGGGTATGCCTGCCCGTTCTCGGTGTGTCGTGAACTGAAAATGTCACACGAAATTTATTTATCAAATCTCGAACAGTATCGCAATTTGGACGCCTTGAATTTGAAAACCGCTTCTGAAATTTTACTTTTACATTTTCGCCTTCGCGAAAAACGTGTTAAGTTACACTAGAAAAACTCTCTTTTCAGTACTGGCACTGATGGGTGCAAGACAAAGTACCCATTGATAAAAGTGCCAATGACCTCTGCCTGCCTGCATTATGCTGCCAACATAACTGCTGTTGCTAGCATCCTGTTTAGCATGTAGTCGCTCCAGAAAATGTTCCCTGGCGCACTGTATTTTCTGCTATAAACAGAATGAAACAAAAAGGAAATCAACTAACCGCTCAAATGACGTCCGGATTTCTGTATTAAATACTACATTAACATCCTGCTGAACTTGATGAACAGCGATTATACAATAAGAGTGTGAAGTAAGGAGAAGACGAGAAGACAAAGAAGAAGAAGAAGGAAAAGAAGATAAAGACGCCTATATTATAGAACATTCAAGAATGAATATAATTTTAGTTATAATAATAATTTCATAGGCCTGTAGTTACGATACCAGTTCATTTAAAATAACCTCCGAAATTTTCTGAACTTTTCTGATTTTTTAGATCAATCTTCCTAAATAATTTATTTCAGGTCTGGAAACACTGTAAACCACACGTTCTGCCATTCTGTAGCGCACATGAAAGAGGTCAGTGAATGGAAGCGCAAAGTCAGGATAAAATAAAGTGGCAATTGTTATTTAAATTGCTTTGTAACATGATATACGCTGAGAGAATAGTTATCGATTTCGAATAATAATTACAGGATTCTGCATAAAATCAATGGAACGGTTAAATGCAGCGCAAAGCACATTACACTTCAATTAATGTGATAACTGCTTTACTAGGCTTCATTATCGGCTTTGTTGTGGTGCAGAAAAACAATAATCCAACACAGATTTTCTGCTGCTGTAAAATTACTGTTCGTTATAGGGCGTTTCTGCCGCGATCACAGCATTCTGAACTATAGAAGGATCTATTACTATTAGGGCAACCATAAACATTAGCAACCATTAAATACATAACAGAATTTTATACCTTTGGTTACTACATTTTATTTTTTTTTTATTTGATGTTGACAATCAGATACCTAGAAATATGGATTTTTTAAAAGTATAATAAAGCATAAATTGCTAAACATAAAACAAAGCATGATCTTTAAAATAATATAAAAAAATATTTATGAACCCTATTATTGCAGTATTGGCTATAAAATAGAAACAAGTAATTATCTAGTTGATCCTATTATTTTAACAGTTGTAACAATTAAACGAAAAAATGTACGAGATTTAAATTTACATGCTCATTAGCCTTCAATTAAAAGTTGAAGATCGCCTACGACAAGAAAAGTGACAGCGAGAAGTGGCGAAGCGACCGTTGTCTGTAAATTAATATATTAGCCCCTCTCGTTTATCCAGGAACCAGTCTCGTCCTCGGCATTCTCATCGAATACTCATCTGCACATGAGACTTCAAGTCTCGAGTGTCCTTCAAAGGAATTCGCAGGGAGAAGGCTGCGCGATAAAATTGACTATGGGGCATAACGACCCACGAATTAAGCTATGGCGGATTATTGCGGACCAGTCTCGGCTGGTTGGTGATGAACTCGGGGAACAGGCATATCTAAAGGAAATCGGTATCATACTCATTCAGGAACCCTATTCTCGTGATGTTATCATACCGGGCTTCGGTATTAAAGACCGGGTTATCACAGGGGCGACGCAAGCCGAGGATCCCCTATCAGCCATAAGAGTACTTAATTCAGAAATAGAGATTATAAATCAAAGTCATCTTAGCACAACCCATGTAGTTTGCGCCACGGTCATTAATAAGACAGGAAACATTCACATAGTTTCAGCTTATTTTCAGTATAGTCAACCACGGCGAGTATATATAAATGCAGTACGTCGCGGATAGCAGCATCGCTCACAGGACCCATTATCTAGGCGGCAGGCATAAATGCTAGGTCCCTACTTTGGGGGCAAAATCCAGCAGCAAACGAAGATGACATTACTGTAGAAAATTTGATAACGGACATGGGCTGGCACATTCTCAATGAGAAAGACTAGGGGCACATATATCAGTTAGACACCAGAGACCAAACGCGTACATCATATATTAGGTAGATTTTCGAAGAAAAATCTACCTATTGCAATGGATACCACTTTATGATTTTCGAAAAATTCTTTCATATCTTTACGTTTCATGCTCCCCTAAGTAAGAAACCACCGCCCGTTCAAAAAATTTTTTTTGTGATATTTATATATATATATATTTATATATATATATATATATATATTTATATATATATATATTTATATATATATATATTTATATATATATTTATATATATATATATCTTTACACGATAGCGGAAGTAATTTTGAAGATATTTGAACCAAATTTTATTATGTTATTTTTAGGCCCAATAGTTCGGACAAGTTCGTTAATGGGCAAAATTGGCCCAAGGGGGTGGTCGGGGGAGGGGGTTGAAATGTTTAAAAATGTATATCTCGGCCCCTATGAAGTATAGAGGGAAACTTTGTTTGAATAAATTAGAGTACTCCCTATGGAGTTCACAGTGACACCAACGATTCGGGGGTTCGAGTGAGGGTGGGGGTGGAGGTGGGGGTGGGGGATGAAAATTCGAAACTTTTGAAACCACGTCTTGTGGGGTATCGTTGAAAAGCTCTTGATGAGTACTCTACAAATCAATAAATAGTTTCTTGATAGCTCTCATATTACGCGAGATTTTAATGTTTGAAAATAATAACACTTAAAAGAATTATTATATCATAATTTTGTCTTGTTTAGCGGCTTTGTTAATTTTATTCATTGCTGATCTTGCGCACGGCCTCCCAGAATATTATATCCTATTCTTGTTGTCAAAACAAATGATTGTAGGCTCTTCCTCTTTACCGAATTCAGTTCTTATTACTGCAGGTTTACCATGCCAAGGCTAAAGAAGAAGAGTGCTATGCAGCGACAATAAATTAAACCAAACGCACTTCGAAATCTACCTCCGCCTGTAGGCCTGCCTAAAGGGATTTTTGACATCACGGCAACCACGCCGGGGCTGGTCCTAGGAATAGAGTCATGGCGCCTACTGGACACG
Source organism: Ectobius pallidus (assembly GCA_964059195.1). Taxonomy (NCBI): domain Eukaryota; kingdom Metazoa; phylum Arthropoda; class Insecta; order Blattodea; family Ectobiidae; genus Ectobius; species Ectobius pallidus. The sequence continues at coordinate 51,209,832 of CAXKWD010000012.1, read as the reverse complement.
ACATCGAGTTCTCACCGAGTCATATAAATAAATATAGGAACAACCTAACGGAAACAGACATTCATAGAGGTTACTCTTTCAAGAACGCGGACTAGACGAACTATAGGACAAAACTCGGTGAGCTGCTCGGAAAACAAGAGCCGCTTGTTACCAAGGCGAACGTAGCGACAAGAATAAGAGACATTAGTCAAGCGATGAAAAAAGGCAGACAATAAGGCTATCGGAAAAACTCTCCCCCAACGGAAAACTCAACTCAAACGGGACACGTACGCTAGACGACATGCCTTCCAGAGAGTGGACGAGACAGAAAGACAACGACTTAACGAAACTACAGACAACATTAAAGACAATATACACAAGCGGTGCATGCTGCGAAGAGAGACTGCTGGCATGACTTTGTTCCAGAGCAAAGCATGGCGAACAACTGGAGAGTAGTCTATCGCATACAGGTCGATAAATTTAAAAAGAGACGGTAACAAGCAGCCTTAAAAAGGCAGACGGGAGTCAAGTAGAGACATGAGACGAAATTGCAGGCACACTGCTTGCAACGCTCGCACCAGACGAAACGGCGGATAAAAAAACGAACGAAAAAAATAGATACGACTGGAACTAGATCAGGAATACATAAATAACGAACCTATTGAACCATTTGATGCCAAAGACCAACAAATAGCTTTAGAAATGACAAAGAATAAGAAAGCACCCGGAATCGACGACATAAACACAGAATTAATAACGCAGGGAGGTGAGGCACTTCATGCAAACCTCCTGGAGATATACAACGCTTGCATTATACTTCACATGCTTCCGAAGACATGGAAGAAGGGTATACTCTTCCCCATCCTAAAGTTCAAGGACAAAGATGCTAATCTTCCCAGATCGTATAGACCCATACGATTACTGTCAATCTTAGGCTTCTCCTTTCCAAAATACAAAATAAACTAGAGACTTTGTATACCGATATCCAATTTGGATTCGGACCGGGAAGGTCCACAGAGGATGCGATCACCAAATTACAAGACATCCTCAGACATTCGCAATCGAAATATGTATTAAGGATATTCGTAGACATAGAGGGCGCCTTTGATAATGTATGGTGGCCCTTGGTTCTCAAAGAATTAAGAGAGACAGGATGCCCTAAGGACGCATATGAAACTTTCGAAAATTATTTTGAAGTTAGAGAAGTTCCAATCAGGAATAAATTACAGAGCAAAACAAAACGAGTTTCCAAAGGATGCCCCCAGGGATCAGTCTTAGGAACAAAAATTTGGAACTTGATATTTAACGAGGTTAACGCTAGACAATATTGAAGAATGTCAGGAAGCCAAGCCTATATCATTTTCGGACGATGTAGCATTCTTAGTAGAGGCTGACAGTCGACGTAACTTAGAAAGGAAAGGGTCTACTACCATGTTGACGTTCATTAACTGGTGAAAAAAGGCCAAGCTAAAAGTGTCTACCGGAAAACTTCATCCGAGGAGACCTCCGAGAGTCCGGTCACTAGGTGTAAATAAACAAGGCGTCCATCACTTAAGATACTTAGGAGTTGAACTCCAAGTAGGTAGCAAATTAGATAGACTGGTAAAAAAAACTGCACTACCTCAGTAAACTTGTTTCACGCCTTAGGACAATTATCTGGCCAAACATGGGGATACAAATACACGATTTATAAACGCCTGTACAATGCCATTTTGTGGCTCTTATAACGTATGCAGCCCATGGTTGGGCACCATACGTAACAGTATGCCAAAAGAATAAGTTGATATAAGCACAAAGAAAAGCCCTGTTTAGAATTACACGTGCCTACTCGACAATATCAAATAATGCGTTAGCGGTAATTACCGGAGAAATACCAGCTGACTTTCAACGAGGATCGGAGACATAGAAGTTGCACAGTTAACGTACAACACAAGAAATAGGAAAGAACTGTATTCGCAGCGTAGAGAACATACTATAATCAAGTGGGAGACCGCTGGAGGCATACCACAACGGGCTTAATCACCAGAGACTACTTCCCGACAGTTAGAGACAGGCGTAAACAGAAACATTTGCAGGTAGATTACGCGACAGCACAGTTCTATTCAGGCCTTGGATACTTCACAGCAAACCTAAATAAGTTCAACCTGGCAGAGGACTTCCTCTGCTACTGTGGAAATTCCGAGTTAGACACAATGTGTCATGCGCTATATACGTGAGCGAGATGTACAGAGTGGACCAAAAGTCGCGATCGGATAATGTTTATATTGAAATAATCCATTTTCCGAAACCGAAAACTAATTAAAAACTATTCATAGGCTGAGAGGAATATTTACCCCCTTCATATACTTTTTGTAGCATTAGTTTGTCAATTTTCCGATATAGCAAGGACATTGTTATGTTTTAGTGACAAGCCAGATTTTTCTTGCGCGCGGGTTTATTAGGCGATTCTTGTCGATGTGAAACGCTGTGTAGAGAGGCACGCCGAAATCTTATTTAGGTGGCAACACAAGCAGGAGAACGCTGGTCGCCAGAACTCAAGATCTGGACAACCAAAGCAGCAAACATAGCATTCAATGACTTTGCAACGTATGTAATTGGAATTAGAAAAGAACAGGCGTTTGACTATGTCTAAACATACCAGATTCGAGACAACAGAATTATGAGACGTATCTCAGGAGAAAGTTCAGACTCCTGGGATTAAACCGAACACTACTATATGGGAAATAGTCCAAGTGCCCGGGTTTATGTGGGAAACTCTCGCAGCAGCCGATCCGAGTGGGGGTTTTCGGGGGTTTCCTCAATCATTAGGTCAATACCGGATTAGAGAGACGACCCCCGACAGACGGATGACAAACCACAAAGAAAGTTACACAGTTCTATTAGTGCTGAATCAAACAGCTGGCTCTAATCACATTACCCACAAGCTTAAAGTACACAAGAGCGAAGAAAAGAGCAATAGAACACAACCGCCGAAAAGTTGTTGGAATCGGAGTATGGCCTATGGTCGTGGGCTCCGGGGGCAGTGGAAGGCAAAAAAAATATTACGGAGTAAATCAATTCCCAACTAAAAATTCTAACGAATCTTTTCACTCACACCTGGCCAATGCTTTCTACTCTTTACATCCTTCCATGACCACTTAAATAAAATATTTTCTGGACTTTCAATCATTTATGATAAGTGTGTCAACATCTGCTTTATCACTTTTGTGATGATTTATATATTTTTTTCCCCTGAGTTTTACCTCCCCCGTTGTAGGAACGTTTACGCGACCGCAACTTGTCGAGGAGGGAGTTTCTATGAATTAAATACATACTTTTTTGACCAGCCAAGGGCATGGACGACCTCTATGAATGAGTGATCAGTCCAATGCCGAGGCCACCTCCGAAACACAGGAACGCATAGGACGAAACACACCAGTCTCACACACACTCTTTCTGAGCAAGGCGCTTATGGGATGAAGGTGATAATGACTGCCAGACGATATCCAGGGACCACGAGGAATTAAATTTCCCGTCATTCGACGCAGAGATGAGCAAAAACCTCGGAAAGACCCCACCTTGGAAACGTAAGTCGAATCCGGCCCTGCTGATTGAGGATATGGAACACATCCTCTACGCCACAGAAGTATACGATGTATATTTCCATTCGTATTAACTTGCTTTATCTCAGAGGTTATTAACATTTTTATCCTCACACCTCCCCTTAAAGTAAACTTAAAATTCATATCTGCCCTCCTTCCACATAGCAATTAATAATGGGTAAATTATGTAAACATGGATGTACCACTTTAATTATGTTTTAAATTTTATATAAAAGTGATATTGCAACAACATCTTTGGAGGACGTTTACAGCGCCCCACTAAACAAACTCCTTGCAACTCTTGAAGTCAACTCTTCCGGGCTTATGGGCCGTGGTCGGTCAGTTTTGTTGGCTGACGTTTCGCCGCGAGCTGCGTCGGACATCTTCAGAGCGTGTCTATGGCTGTCTGTTGTAAACTGCTGCTGTTGTCCCCGTAGGATCGATATTTATATTGTCTTCTTCGCGCTGATTGGTCGGCGCTCCGCCATGGGATATTGTTCTTTTTTCGATTGGTCTGATTCCCTTAAACTGTTTCTGAGTATTTTATTTTTATATTTCCTTCTTGTTATAGCCGGAAACCATGTTTTGTGTACTTTCTGTCATTCTTCCTTTCGGTTGAAGTTATTTCTGTGTTTGTGAATTTCTATTGTTTCACGGTATAATCGGGGATAATATTGTGGTATGGTGCTGCTGAGGACCTCCGTTTCGTGGAAGCAGATATCGTGATCCAATTGTAGAGCATGTTCGGTAACTGCAGATTTTTCCGTGTTTCCCAGTTTGCAGTGATTGTTATGTTCTTTCAGCCTGGTGTTGATGCTTCTTTTTGTAGTTCCGATACTTACACTTGTCCACAACTGCACGGGATTCTGTAGACGCCCGCCACGGAGAGAGGGTCCTGCTTGTCCTTTGTCGAATTAAGATGTTGTTTTATTTTCTAAGTGAGTTTGTAGGTTGTTTTGATTTAATGCTTTTCCAACAATTTGGCAATATGGTCCGTGACTGTTCCAATGTAGGGGAGAAATTCTTTGGCTCTATATTCCATTAATAGGTCCTTTTCAGGACTCGAATTGCCAGCTCGTTTTATTTCCTTGGAGCTGTATCCGTCGGCCTGTAATGCTTCGTGCAGGTGGTTAATTTCTCCTTCTAGAAGGTGGGGGTCGCATATTCTTTTTGTTCTTTGTGTTAATGTTTTGATTATTCCACAATTTGGCGATGGTGGTGATTAGAGTTTTTGTGTATGTATCTGTCCATATGCGTTGGTTTCCTGTACAATGTATTTCTAGTCTCCTGTTTGAGCCTCTTGTTAGCAATAAGTTCAGAAAGGCCAGCTTGTTGTCTTGTTTTCCCATGGTGAGCCGTATACTATGGTTGATTCCATTTAGGTATTGTAGAAATTGGATCAGGCATTCTTCCTCGTGCGGCCAAATGACGAAGATTTCGTCTACGTACCACCACCATGACTTGGGTTTAAATGTGGCCGTCTCTTCAAATTTCTGCATGAAGAAGCTGGCAATGGTCGGACGTAAGGTACTCCCCATTGCCACGACGTCTATCTGCTCGTAAAAGCGCCATCTCATTTGAATAGCATTTCATTAGACAATGGCGGAATAGAGAAGTTATGTCTTGCGGAAAAATCTCCTCGATGTATTTTGAAGCTTCCGCTACTGGTACTCTTGTAAATAATGATACAACTAAGCTCACTAAGCAATCTTCTGGAGCTATTTCCACCTTATCCAGTTTCTCTGGAGTCTTTGATACATGATTCTGTATTTCCGATGTGCGGCTGAAGTACTGTTGACAGGTGTTTTGCTAAGTGGTAAGTTATGTCGGTGATCCTATATTGGGAACTCCATCCTTGTGAATTTTTGGTAGTCCAGAAAGACGGGGTGCAAGCGCTTCATTCCTAGGAGAACACTCCTCACAGGTCAAGAATCTCTGTTCTTACTGGACTATATTTGAGCTTTAATCATTCAGGGTAGGAAAGTTATACATTGAGAAGGACAGTTTTGAAAGTTTTATTTCTGCTTGACAGCTCGTAGTAAGCATTGTCATGTACAGCTTATAAAGTCACTTATAAATTAACGACTATTACCTTTAAAGTCATGATTGGAAAATATCTTCAATTAGATTTTCCTCACAAATTAGTTAGAGAATTAGTTAGTAATTTCACATGAAACAAATATTCGCTGAGCTACTAGCACAGCCATCTTCATAATACTGTGAGGTATTGTAAGACTGACAATTTCTTTATCAGTTTATGAATTTTCACCAGTGCTGAGAAGAACTTGAATAATTTTTTAGACTACAAGCAACAAACAGGTGAAAATTGACAGTTAAATTAGTATTAGACTATTGTTATGGAATATCTTACTAGAAAAGCTATTTCACATATTACCGGGCATAATATGGGCATAATATGGCCATATTATGGCAACAGCAAAGCAGTTCATGAATGTTATCCTATGTCGATAATAGAGAACAAGTTCGTAGTTTCGTAATAAGATTCTTCCTGTTTCAATTACGATTTTGATGGCATGTGGGATATGTACTAACCCTAGGCTACATACATTATTTGTGGTCAGATATGCTATGACAAATCTTAATTATCAGTTCTATATTGCAACAGTAGCAAAACCCTTCAGTTAATGTGGAATCTGCAATGACAAGAATTCGAATAGGGCACTAACATAAGGACAGAATGCGACTTTCACTGACAATGCTGAAATTTATGCAGTTGCTTACACCAAAATTTATTACTTACATACAAAATGTGCGCTTTTCTTCTCTTTATTTCTATTGTAAGTTCCTTTACAGGATGAGAGAAGCTCTTTAGGGGCAAGAATTACTTCCTTGGTTTTACAGCTTAAAAATCTCACGTAAAATATTTACCTAACTTTTTACCCTACCTCATTAGCAGAGCGCCCTCGCGGCCGATTTGGTAGGCCTATGTAATAACCAGGCATCGATTGTTTATACGGGATTGAATTTAGTGTGACATGTACCCAGCATGATATCATTGTGTATTTAATAAGCTGGGCGCGCCTGGAGTGTGCAGTCTACACGAAGATGATAAAGGACCATTGAGGGCGTCAGCGCAAAGAAGAAAACAGTGTTGCAGGATCCGATCATAAAAGTGATAGTATCTCTGAAAACTCTGAACAATAGACTATGTAAGAATGTAGTTAAGTTATTCAAGCACCATAAAACACCCCGCTATTACCAAAACTGTATTTTTCAAATTGAATGAAAAATTGCCAGTCTAGAACTTCAACTTTATTTTTTTGTAAACTTTAAAAAGAATGAATAGACCACTATTGCGCTGACCACCTAAATTTATATTTTACATTCGTAAAGATCACTGGTTGCCATTTATGTGTAGAATATAAATAGACGATAATTTATTTCATTATGCCTTCGTTATAAAAGCAATAGGGAACGAATTCACTTTTTACCTCTATCTCATTATACCTGAACGCATTCTTGTTGTCATCACTTGTCATCGCATGATACATTCTTCTATCTCTTCCTATAAACCATGCTTAATGAACCTAGCCGTTCCTTGTATGAACCTTCGAAGCTTGGTAACGACTAGATAATATTGTCTTTTATCAGTGCCAAACATGATTAACAGTCCTATGTTTGTGCAAAGTTCCCGCACCTGCACCGTGGTGTGTGAATCATAAGCTAGGGTATCAAAACCTTACGCTTTTCTCCTGTTAAGGACGATGATAGGATACGTTTATCAACATGAGTTATATCCATTAATGAATTAAGTATGCCTAAGTGTTTTATATATGAAATAACGGACGTAAATCCACGAATACACGCGTGAAAGGTTATTACTGTGGCAGGTAACTAGGCCCTAACCCCTAAAGCCGAAACCCATCAGCATATTTTCAGAATAAGAAGGAATTAGAAGTACATTATCAAACAATTTTATTTGTAACAGCTTCGTATAGAAAAGATTCAGAAAATGTTGAAAAATGTATTACAATAAAGCGGAGAAATCGGTAGTTTAGGGAAGCACTAATGGCCGAGTGCACCATTCTCCGGTTTTCTCAGCAGTTTCGTTACCGCGGTAAACTTAATACAGGGGTATTCTCAAAATTTCTGTGCACCATTGCTAAAATACCGCGGTTTGCTAATACTTGGAAATATAGCGGTTACTCTGCTACGAAGCCATTCCCTTGGATAAATTTTGTGTTGGTTTGCCTGCGTTTGTCTTGATTTCTTCCATGACCACTAGTTTCTCTCTCTCTCTGCACGTCTGCCAGTCACGGTGGCTCACGTAGGCTATTGGTTTTCGAAATTCAATTTATTTTTTGCCTTATTATTCAATAAAAAGACGTTCATAAGGATAAAAGGGAATATTATTTTGCGTATATATGTCGTCTGAATTCAAACTTTGAATTCAAGCACCATAGATACTGTACCAATCATGAAATGAGCTGGTTCAGCCTACTACTAGTTTGGTTGAGGTGAGAAAGGAAGTACATTTCAATCGATGTTACAGCACAGTATTTGCAAATATATGTACCATCGTTCATTCTTCAAATAGATCCCACCTGTCTGCACATTTCAATAAAATAGCATTGATGTTTTAAAGAATAATTCTCACACGTGTGCAATCCAAGGTAAAGCAACACCACGAAATATCTGCCTCGCTTTTATTCCAATACGACTAACTTGTAGAAATTTTAGGTGCAAAGTCATGTGCATAGCCATGAAAGGGCTGTTATAATTATGTTCATGTTCGTGCAGGTATGATAAGTTGATTACATACCCTATATACCGATACACAGGCTATATCGTGATTCATGCAGCCACTCACTTAAATTTGGCATAGGACCACTGGTTTTCCATATTTAATTTATTTTTTGCCTTATTGATCAGTAATAAATGTTCATAAGGATAAAGTGGAATATTATATTGCGTATATATGACGTCTGAATTCAAACTTTGAATTCAAACACCATAAATACTGTACTAATCATACTAATCGTGGTTACGCCCACTAGCCTACTCGATGGACCTGGTTTGGTTCAGGAAAGAAAGGAAGGTCATTTCAATCGATGTTACTGCACAGTATTTGCAAAGATATGCAACATCGTTCATTCTTCAAATAGATCCCACCTGTCTCTCGTTATTTATTATGTTCAATTAGCTTTTGGCCTGGATATCGTAAATACCATACATTACGCTGATCTCCATCTTGGAAAGAAAACCGCGGTTTTCTCACTTTACAGCTCCTTCACGGCCGGTTAGCATCTTACCGCTGTAAAAGTTGAAACCGAGCACGGTGCAACGAAAGTATGACTTTACCGGGGTAAACTAAGCAACTTTACCGAGGTATTCTGAATACCGAGGTTGGTGTACTCGGCCATAAGCCTCGTTATGCTTGAGAATATAACCTTACAAATATCTGCATCGGAGATAGGAATTCCAGATAAGTGTACAATGCAAAGTTCGGACTGAAGTCCCTGTAGCAATGTGCGTTCTGACTTGGCATGTGGCAGCTATCTTTAGGTAACTTGAAATAAGAAATAATATAACGCAAAAATATAATAAAATATAAACAAAAACTGAAGCTAGAACTGATGGGTCTACACAAGAAACAAGGCAAAAGAATATTAACTATAAACTGAAACAGAGTGAACCATCAGGAAAACAAGACAAAACTAAAGCGTATCTGAAAATTAAAGTTATACGTCCAACTGGATCCTTGCTCTTGACTGGGAACACACTTCGATGTTACTTCACTGAAACCTCAAGGTAGGATCCTTGTCGGAAAAGTTAGTTAGCTATATCAGCAGAATAGTGTGGTTTTGTCAGTGACGTCACACGAGGATTGGGAGGATTGGGAGGAGTGGCTTATGACGTCACGGAGGGGAGGGAGGATTGCTTACGTTAAAGTGGACGTGGCTTGTGACGTCATGGAAGCTGATAGGCTGGTTTGGGTCACGTGACAGTTGGGACCGGAGTGGAGGGGGAAGGCTTACGTCACGGAGGGGAGGGAGGATTGCTTACGTCACGGAGGCGCGTCTATGACGTCACGGCTTACGTCATCGGAGAATTGGATGACGTCACGATCTACGTCATCACCTACCACGTGATTCAAAATGGCGTCGCTTCCTGTTCCTATTTCAAATGACGGACCAAGCGTGAAATTCAAAATCATAATGGCGGTAAATTTGAAAATAGTATATTACAAAATGAACATGACTACGCTCCCGGTCCTATTTCAAATGACGGACCAAGCACGAAATTAAAAATAATAATGGTGGTAAATTTGAAAATTGTATGCTGGAAATTCAAAATGGCGTCGTTTCCGGTTCCTATTGCAAATGGTGGACCAAGCGCGAAATTCAAAATCATATTGGCGGTAAAATTGAAAATGTATATTGGAAATTTAAAACGGTGTCGTTTCCGGTTCCTATTCCAAATGATGGACCAACCACGAAATTCAAAATAAAATGGCGGTAAGTTTGATAACTGTATATTACAAAATAAAAATGGTTGTGTTTCCGGTTCCTATTTCAAATGGCGGACCAAGCGTTCAGTTTATAATTGTATACTAGTAGAATGCTGTAAATTTTAAAATTCAAAATGGCGACGGTTCCGGTTCCTATTGCAAATGGCGGACCAAGCGCACGAATTAAAATGATGGAAGGTGCTAATTTTGAAAATAGTTATTTTAGAATAGTGAAATTGTGGAGGATATGCAAGTTGTCGGCTAGCCCAAGATTTTACAATTTCTAAATCCGATTTCACATTGTGTAAGACTTCCATTTAGATGTTATGTTACAGGAGTAAACTGTTCGCAACATCACCGTAACAGGAAGCGTTCAACGGTAAGCGTCAGCATATTTCGTTCGCTCGAGTGTGGAGTTACATCCGGTGTTACATCCGTTGTTTTGCTTGACGTTAAAACATACTTACGTGGTCACAATATTCAATATGCCGGATTGCGCCCAATTTAAAAATTACAAATGTTGGAAAGTGTGGGAAATTTAAAAATTACATCGGTAGTTGACAAGTGAATTGAAAATTCAAGATGGTGGAATGCATACGATATTACAATTACAAATGGCGGAAGGTGGGATACTTATAATTGGTATATTGGGAGAAGGCAGATGATTTGAAAATTGGTAAATCAAGATGGCAACATTGCTTACGTCATCAGAGGAATGGGGGAATGCTATGACCTAACTCAACGGAGGAATGATTACGTCATCGGAGGAATGGGAGGAGAGGGAGGCGCGGTTATGACATCATCAGAGGAATGATTGCGTCATGATTTAATATGGCGGATTGCCATAACCTACCTCAATGGTGGGATGGTAGGGGAAGGTGGGATGATTACGTCATTGGTGGGATGCTGAAGTCATAATTCAATATGGCGGATTGCTGTAACCTACCTCAACGGTGGGATGGGTCACGTGACAGGTGGGATGCTTACGTCAAAATTCAAGATGGTGGATTTCAAAATGTATAACCTACCTCAACGGTGGGATGGGTCACGTGACAGGTGGAATGCTTACGTCATAATTCAATATGGCGGATTTCAAATACTTGGTCACGTGAATCAATATGGCGGACCAAGCGCACGATTTGAAAATTACAAATGGTGGAAGGTGTGGGAAATTCAAAACTTATATTTACACTTTGGTTAGTGAGTACGCCGTTTTTGTATGAAAACATATTAAAGCCGTAACAGGATATGTTCAAGGTCACGCGTCTTATACCACACCGGGTAATATTTCGCATCGTCAAAAGTTTTCTAACATACATCATTGCATTGTATGATTATCCTCCTTCTCTCTCTTTCTTTCTTTCTTTCTTTCTTTGGCTTCTGACACGAGATTTGAAATTATGAACAAAAGACTTCTGGCGGGAGAATTGAAATTGCATAGTCAATGGTGATTATGTTAATATTCTTACGAAGGAGTTCTAAATTTTTTAAAATTTACTCAACAAAAGATTTGAGACCGGATGTGCGTCTCATATAACACAATGACAACAGTTTTTTCAGATGTATCTACAAACAAAAGGTTCATTTTTTATTCACATGCAAGAAATGGAATATCTGCGGATAATGCTGAATCAGCTAATTCTTTGTTTATGACGTCATCACTACAGACTTTTTAATCTTGTTGTATTTGTTAACGCTATAAGCTATTTAACAGTCACTTCCGTTTCAATTAAAGTTTTCAATTTTAGGAGGTATTAGTACGAAATTGTATTCAGTTGTATTTTCCGCTGACGTCAGCCTTCAAGGTTCAGTATTTCTCCCGTATGGTGGCGTTTGTAGCGCGGCGTAGTTTTCCTCGGAAGTTGAGAATAATTAAGGTCAGGAGTTGTTGAATGCAGTCAAGTGAAAATGTAGTGTTTTTGCAACTATATACGCCACTCTCAGATTTTCCAGGGAATTTCTGGGGTAAGTGTAAAAGTCATGGTTATCTTAAATTAGTAAACTCTATCTTCGGTAATAAATTCCCCATGTAAGACTTAAATTATTTTTCATATAGTATGATGTTGTAGTGATGGCTGCAGCGGAAACCATGTTTGATCAGAAGTTAGGAATAGTTGCATTGTTTGCCGGGTGTGTCCCCGTACTATGTAGCTGATGTAGACTCCGTACCCAAGACACCGATATATCTTGGGAATTGTAAATTCACCGTTAGGTAATGAATAAGTTAATGGCTACCCAATTTGGTGGCAATATTGTGTACATTTTACGAGTAATGGAAGTTTATTGGGAGAACTGGTTCCAATGGTAGTACCTATGCAAAATCATCATCCATAATATATTATCGGAAGTCTTCTGATGTATGTGAGTCAGTTATGCGTGATAAATATAGTTTGCATTTATACTTTTCAGTCTGTATTGAGCCTATAGTAGTTCACGTATCCTGGCCTCTTCCTTTTATGTTCTGTAAAATAAAGACATTAGTACTTCACTAGTATTATTAGGCTAGTTTATTTCATTCATATATTCTGAAAGTTAACTTCACGTAATTCTGTATTCCGACTTGTACTTAGTCATATTTCTTGAGGTCATGAACTCATATGCTTTAGCAAGCCGAACATTTCTTGCGTAATACATTCCTGTGTTCAGGTTTATTTTTACCGGTGTCTTGTTGCTCGCGATCTTTTGTTAGCTGGAAACATTCCATTATTCGCTATATATTTCAGAGTGAACATTAATTATTTGAAGGACTTCTATAGCCTGAAGAATTGTGGCTATTCTTACCCTGTATTAATATTCAAGGACTGGATTATATTAAATCAAAGTTTACATCAAGAATTGTGGCTATTCAAGGACTGGATTTTATTAAATCAAAGTTTACAACTACTTGCCTTATCATTCCATTATTCACTATATATTTCAGAGTGAACATTAATTATTTGAAGGACTTCTATAGCCTGAAGAATTGTGGCTATTCTTACCCTGTATTAATATTCAAGGACTGGATTATATTAAATCAAAGTTTACATCTACTTGCCTTATCATTACATTATTCGCTATATATTTCAGAGTGAACATTAATTATTTGAAGGACTTCTATAGCCTAAAGAATTATGGCAGGCCGTACCCTGTATTAACATTTAAGTACTGGATCATATTAAATTAAAGTTATAACCTCTTCCTGCTATTATTATATTATGTTGTTACACCTTCTAGTTTAACTAATTGAAGTATTTCTATTTTAAAAAAAAAGGAATTATAGCAATTTATATTTTACCTTAATATCCAAGTTTGTATTTGTATTATGCTAAAGTTACATTTACTGGCTATTACTAAAACTTCCCTAGCTGCTTCTAGTTCATTATTTTGGTCCATATTAAAGTTACATTTTTATAGCTAGTTTCAGTTGCCTCTTTAATTATTTACCGTATATCTACATTCTAAAGAAGGCAGTATTTCATATATTGCCTTAATATTTAAGTCTGTATTTTTATAAAGCTAAAGTTACATTACCTGGATATTACTGAAAATTCTTTAGTGGTTTTTCTTCCATTATTTTTCTGCGTATTAAATATACCTTTCATGACAAGTTTCCTTTTGAAGTTTAATTACTGCCGGTATTTCTATTGTCTGGTGAATTATAGGATTTAATTTTTCTGTTCCAGTATTTAAATATTATAGAGCTTGCGGTTTCTTGTAATTAGTGAAGTTTAATGTAGTCCTATAATTTTGATGCTTTGGTAAATATTGCATCGCCTTTTCGTGTAAGTTCCAGACTGAACTTGGTTTTTTTGAAGCGTTGCTATAGTCTTGTGATTCATCATATCTCACCTTTTGATTCTAGATTTCATTAACTGTTTAGCGTTTTAAGAAGCTTTGCATTTTTAATAATTATTGAAGTATGTTAGGGTGAGCAGTTATAACAAATACTTAACATTCTATGCAAAAGTTCTAACCTGACTCTTCGTTATTTAGTACTTAGTATTTCTGTTATACATAGCATCGTTACCAATTGGATGGATTTATTAACTTCATTCTATACTAAGAATACTTGGAATTTTTCCTTACTTGTGGAAGTGTTGCTAGCTTCGTTATCTTTCCTCCCATTTCTTATGGAAATTTAGGTAGTGGATGATTTTGCATAATTACTGTGTGTTTAAGTACACATTACATTTTTCGTTCTGATGGAAAAGTTTAATGAATACTAACTGTATTCTGTTTATAATTCTATAAACTCAACACATTCTTGGATATTTAATCCCTTATAGTTTAATGCAGGGATTCAAACATAAGCTTTATATTACTACAGAAAATTGTAGTGGGTATAGATTTATTGTATTGTAAACCTTTCAATAAGTTAATTATTATATTGTTGCTCAGGCTCCTCAAGCTGAGTTATCATTGCATTTTGATCTCTCATTATTTGTAGAGCATTTTGGCTTATTGAACTAATTAATTGTGTCTTTCAAAAAAAGATTCCCTTAATTATTTGATATATTATACCATCTGGATGGATTATAATACTATGTTTTCTTATGGGAACATTCTCTAATTACAAATTTGATATATATATATTACTTCCCTAGAAGTCATTGTGAACCGTTGTTATTTTACGATCCTATTGAATTTCAGTGGAACCAGTTTCTCATTAGCCCCAAATCCAAGGAAGTGCTTTGTACTAGGAATTTGATAGGGGATATTATATTGAAAGTATTTAATCTAGCACTCTGTATTTATGTCTTTTGTATACATTTGGATGTCTTGTTGAGGAAAGGTGATTTGAAAGGAGTTAATATTTCTTGTTACATATATATTTATTATATATTGTTGAGCAATCTTGAAAATACATTTATTGTTATAACTGTTGATGAAATTTCCTTGTTCTGATATCTCTTCTGGCGTTATCCCACAGTGACCACCGTCCATTTAGAAGTTGTTCCCTTCTACTACCTCTGGATAGGTCCTTGCTAATGCTTCCTGAGTTTTCCATATTGATTATCAGCGTCTCCTTGGTGGAGTTTCCTTGGTGCTGACTGATAGTATAAACCAAAGTAATAATAATCCCACCATACCTACCCAAAAAGGAAATCTTAAAGTCAATACACTCATAGTTTCACCTGTTGATCTCAAGTTGGTACAACTTCTTCAAACCTGTTTCAAGGTCACACGTCTTACATTACAGGTCAGTAATGAATTCTTTATTTATGACGTCTCGGCCTATGTAATGGTCACATGATTCAAGATGGCGGACCACCCGCACGATATGAAATTGCAAAATGGTGTAAGGCGGGGGATTTGAAAATGATATATTTCAAATTAATGCGTACTTCTTATTATAGATGTCAGAAAAACAAAATGGTGTCTAGTGGGAGATTTGAAAATTATTTATTTCGAATTAATGCTTAATTCGTATTATAGTTGTCATAAAATTCAAAATGGAGCCTAGTGCAAGATTTAAATTACTGTGGTGGATTTGAAATAGCTAATATGGTAATATCCGTACGAGAGAGTTCTATACATTAAAAAAATTATTCTGCGAGAGGTTTGAGGCCGGATGTACTTCTTATATTACCAAACAAGTCTGTACACGTTCTGACCGGAAGTTAAGTAGGTCACGCGTGTCAAATTACAGAACAAGCCTGTACATGTCTCGTGTGCGAGGCTAACACATAGCGTTACTATATATCTTCATCGTCATTTTTTAAGCTGCCTCTCAACTCAATGGTGGAGTAATTTTATCCCGTGGTGATTTTAATTTCATAGCATCACTATTTTAGTGATGAAGTCAAGGCATGATGCAATGATTACATTAAGAACCAAGCGCGCGATTCAACTTTATAAACTAAAAAAAGGGGGTAACACTGCGTACGATTTGGAAAATGATATATTATAATTTCAAGATGGTGTGTGTTAGGGCTTGTTCCGTGAATATGTCAACATCAGATCCAACTCCGTTTTCACTTTTGCTTCCGTTCGTATATATTTTCATTGTAGAATCCACATGTTCTTCTACTTTGCTAATAACTCTTAAGTCCGCTGGATGAAGCCAGGTTTGTAATGTCATCGCTAGATCAAGTGGTTGGTTTATCATTTCTCCTTGTTGTACTGCTTTGTATAATATGACTGCTTCCTTTATCTTAATGATAATTGGACTTATTCCTTTTATCATGCACAATACTTCATTTGAAATTGTTCGGAAAGTTTTGGGAAATCGTATGTTCATGAGTCTTTACGCCCTCTTGTATGAAGATAAGATAAGATAAAACACAAATGTATAAAAGCACATTAAAATATCTTTGTCATAATATAAAAATCACAATTATGAAAGTGAAAGGGTTATTGTGACTGGACGCAGATAAGCTTTATGATAAGGGTTAAGGTGGATTTATTATCAAAATTTTATTAAGTTCTTTGCAATGTTAATAACTCGTCACCACATATCTCGATAGTAGTATGTTTTAATTTTGGAAGATGTAGTTACATTTGTGATGCCGGTAGAATAGTGTTCAAAGGGATTACAATGTTTTCATTTGTGTCTATTTGCCGTTATTATTAATTATTAAATTTTATTAATTTCATAATGGCCTCATGATACTCGGATGCTATCATCGTGGAATCAATATTATGTCGTTGAAATTGTACCGTACTCCGAAAAGTCTTCAATTGTCTTTAAGCGTTTAATCCAGCACTACAAGATTTTTTTAAAGTAAAGATTCTATACCATGAGTAACTGATATCATTATACTTATTGAACACTTACCTTATATCCTAGATATGCAAGCAACATAGCTTCTGTGAGGCTGATCATGGCGAGTATCACCTGTATGACCCATAGCGACATTGAGCGGTTCACCCACAGAATCGCTTCCCAGTTTATGATTGGGTTTTCCTGGAACTCTTCCTCAGTCAGGTTACTCGATACGATGTATGCAGATTTATTCCCAGGCTGGCACCCGTAACTGAAATTAAAATGCATTTCTCAATAAACTAATTGCAGAAGGAGTGTGATTCCAAATAAGAGAACAATGTGAAGTATTATTTCATAAACAGGCTAGGATGCAAACTCTAACGGTAGGTTATTTATACATTTTATTTCAGATGGTTATGCTATGTACATGCATTTGATTCCGCCTTAAATCCTTTGTTCTTATTACTGTTTTCTTATCTTATTGTCATTGTTACCCTCACGTAATAGGACTTGGGCTTTATAGTGGTATGTCTTTATTCAATCTTCATTCAATCTATCTGTCTTTAGTTAGTCCTCTAAACTATATTGTACAGTTACTGGATTTTGTCACAAATACACAAACAATGAGTCAAATACTACTTAAACCATAGTTACATAGTTCAAATAAAATGTAGGCACATGATAGAGATAAAAGAAAACTTTGAAATACATAATCCAGATTGATAATAAACGATTAAAATAAAATAGGTCCAAGATGTCAAAATATTAAATTAACATTGGCATTAAAATATTCCCGTACATTATAGAAAGGGATGGCAGATAGTCAAGATTTTAACACATTTTTGAATCTGTTGCAGTTAATGAAGTGTGCCTCTCTTGGTAATCTGTTGAACATATCCACTGCAATATTGCTATACACTGTTTAGATTTTTCCAGCCTTACATTGGGTTTGCTATCAAATAATTAAACTTGTAAGATAGTTGTGATGTGAATTTTGTAAATTGTATTGGGCTAAATTAACCTTCACGGCAACAAGACAATTCTAATGTATTGGTTACAGACTGTGAGCATTCCTAATTTGGTGAATAATGGATGATAATGAGCATCAAATGTTGAATTGGAAGTAATTCGTACAGCTTTTTTCTGTAGTATAAGTATTTTACTTATATTATCACCGTTGCCCATAAATGGACTCCATAAGACAGAATGCGGTGAAAGAAGGCGTAATATGCCTGTTTCAAATAATCACTGGGCACTGAAGATTTTAAGTGCCGAAGTAAATATAAAACTTGAGATAATCTATTGAGACATGAGCAATATGGTCATTCCATGTTAATTTTGAATCTGTTTATGTTATACCCTTTTTAAGAAATTAAAGTATTTTTGGAGTGTTGACAAATAACCCGAAATCAACTGTTATTAGTGTATATATACAGAGTGAAAGTAATAATAACTGTGCAGATTTTAACAGTTTGTTCCTTCTGTGGAAACAAACAAAACATTCAAAAAAACTTTTGCCCCAATTGAGTACTTTCCTAAGAAAACAATTGTCCTTAAGTTTTTCCGCGACTAACTTTATAAATACTATCCGTAGTTTTATTTTTTATTACATCATCAGAGAAAGCAATTAATAATTCCTTTTGCGAATGTTCGATAAAGTAGGCAGCTCGTGCATATTAAAAAATCAAACTTTATTAAATTATATTTAAATATAGTGGTCCCTATACAGGTTACGAAGGTCTTTAGGGTTCAAGAAGGTTGAGGTTCCCAGATTTGTATATATTTGGGGCATGAAGATAAGGTTTTCACACTACGCATCGGCAGCTTTTCCCCCAGGATTGCTCATTCCTGTTTGCGGCAGTGTCACCAGAAGGATTAGGCCAATAGAAAAATCCGAAATAATAATTAACGTTAAAATGAGCATTTCTCGTGTGTGGGTGTAATTCAATATGAATTTAAATATGTGCCTTTAATAGACATTAATAGTATGGTAGTAGGTTAAGAAAACTTATGTTTGTATAAGTTACAAAACAATTTGAGGAAAAGACAGAATTTTACATACGTAATAATATATTCACTAGAACTGAAACAAAAGAACATTAACGCAATTACATTTAAAATTCCTTGTTTCTTATTCCTTTCTTTTTCTTAGTTTATCCTCTGGGACGTATATCCGGCCCACATCGCCTGGGATACGTAGTCTATAAGATTAAAATTAAGAAATACCATGAAAATATACTAGAAAGTGAACTGGAGAAGAGGAAAAAGTAGGACAAATTGAAGCGAAACTGTTTTATAAATTATATACAAAGTTCCAAGCATGAGCCACATTTTCCACACAATTGTGTTCGTCATGCAACGGGGAATGTGACCAGTTGGAGAATTTAATGCTGTACCGGCACATTGCCATTGTACTTCAATTGGGAAGACTTAGCCCACACACGGCCAGAGAGAAAGAATTATCATTCCAATGCAGCGGATTTATTTTCATACTGATGAGAGACAAGTCACTGACATTGTAAGAGTGATCTGGCTGCGCTATGCTGTCATTCAGCGCATTACCAAAGGTGATTATTATGAATTTATCGATAGATTCATGAGTGCGAAACACGACAGATTTTATCTGATAAAACTCATAATCTTCAATAGCATTTATTAAGGCTACTCCTTGAATAAAATATAACAGATTATACAATTAATAATTACTTTCTTACTTGTGTTTTTTACAATCAATAATTAATTATTGTGTCAGCTGTCAGATCACTACATACTGAAGAGAAAAGGACACCGAAATTTTGAACTTCTTTGTTTCCTATTTGGGGGATCCATTTTTGTTTGTAGCCTACATAGGCTAATGCCAACATGTAAGAAATTAAAAATGAAGCTTACAATTTTCAAATAATAGAGGGAGCTCGGAAATGTTATAACTACCCTCTTCCTTGATAGTGATTGGTTAAATTGATATAACTCTATCGATTCTTCAGATATATCACATTTTTTCACTTTACTCACAAAATTTCCTAAAAATGTCTCTCCTTGAAAATTTCAAATACCCCCTACAAACTTCATAAAATTTATTGGAATTTCATCTAAAGATTTTTGGTTTAGCTTTTTATTTTACATGTTATTAATTAATTATTTTCATTTGTAGCTCAGAAATAAAAATGCCAAAGGAATTAAAAGTTTTTAAATATATTGTTTAATACCTATGAAAATGTTACCTTTCCAAGTCTTACATACATTGAGGTATATCAATTTAAAAATATCAATTTATGGGAAAACGCAAACATGGTAAAAACAGTCTAATCTTGCTTGGTTAGAATACACTAACTCCATATGGTGGCCCTTATTACTTTTTCTTGGCCTCATATGGCTATTTTCATAGCATGATATAGTTTCTAACAAGGTGATAACATATTTAGATCTACATGGTTACATCCCATAGTCGTCTTGGTTCCTATGCTACACTTGAATGTGATAAGAGACTAAATATGCAAGGGACTAAACATATTCATTGACGCAAATTCGAGCAACAATGGAATATAGCTCCATACTAATTATATTTATAACGTAAAACCAGACAGCGGAATAACATCATAAATTACCATCATGTAGAGAATTATTGATGGAGCTTTCATTAAATATAATACACATTATCGACACTTAAATTCTTAGAACGCAAGGTTAATTTAATCAATCAGAAGGGGTTATTTACTGATCCAGCTATTCCGAATACTCTCCTCTGTAGAAGGCAACAAGTCCTGCTGATCAGCCTGCGGATTGGCCACTTCAACCTTAGCCATGGCTATCTTATGAAGAAATCTATGAAGGATCCTTGCCCGAAATGTAATGGGGATGTAACTTCCTCCCATCTTATTCTGGAATTTCCACGGTTATTGCATGTAAGGCGTCTGTTAAATATCAAAAGAGACTTATACAATACATTTAAAAATGATGAAGGATGCCTTAAGGATATGTCACTTTTGGAACTATCACAGTTAAAATCATTCATATAATGTCAATTCAATTCATAGCTTGTCACTAGTCGCTAAATTACTTCCAGTCCATTTTATATTTAATATATCGTTCTTCTTACTAAATTTCAAGTTTCATATATGATTTTCTTCATACTTCACTTCTTGTAGCACTTGTTCAATATAAATGTATTAGGCCTAATTATTGTGGCCGCTGGTAACCCTGGCAGTTAAAAAGCGACCTTAAATAAATAAATAATAAAACAGAAATATATAGAAAGACTAGTATCAAATTCCGTAGAATAAGATGCCCGATTAGAATATGAGATCTATTCCAACATGCTAAATTAACTATAAGAATTATTAAGGCTTAAAATGTGTAGCGGAAAGAACTCCTGTGGTGTTCCCGACTGTCAGGCGCAATACGAAATGAGGATGATAGTTCAGATGTCAGGCATATGTACACCTTTAGGTATGACAATTTTATTTATAAGCATTGGGATATACATACGAAACAGTTTTGTAACTGTATATAATTTCTTTATAAAAATAATTTCCTTGAAAATGTTGACCATAAACTCGCAACCTAATTCCTTCAAAACAATGAAAGATGTAAACACCAAATTTTAACTCTTTTGTGGATGGAATAATTATTTAGTGCCTGACATTTAGTTTTTTGGATACTTTTAAAATGTTACATATAACTGAAAATGTTTATTCATTTTTCGTTCTCGTCATAAAGAAAAATCTATAACCGAGCGAGGTGGCCGAAATGGTAACGTCTTGGACGCGCATGCGGCAGGTCCCAGGTTCAAATTCCGTGGCCGGCCAATTTGATATGGGTTTCTTTCATGGTTTCCCCAGTCGTAAAGGCAATTGCCGAATTGGATATTTACATACCATGAATCACCCTCACCATTTCACTCTGTTTCATAACCATTCAAATTAATATAAATTGATATTTACTCCATAAAGTACATTAACAATAAAAAATAAATGACAATCAATAGTTCCATGGCCTGTCCAAATTGACACAGATCCCGAACTCCTGATACGACCTTGTAGCTGAAACGAATATAAATATAGCTGAAATAAAAAGTCTATAACACAGTAGAATATTCATAGGGCTTATTTAAAAAATCCATCAATGTCAAGTACTAGAAAGCATTTCACGTTTCAAAATGACACCAAAATAAACTTGATGTTAATGTTTGGAAAAACTGTAGTCTAATGTTTTAAATTACTGAATACCAAACGATTTACTAGTAGTAGTAGTAAGTATTCTGCCTTCCGGCAGGTTTTCAAACTTGGTACGCGAATTTTGTTTTCCAAAACTGTCTATCCTCTGCTTCCTCCTTCAGCATCCAATATTTCCGCTTTTCCCTTAAATCGTCCAACAGCTGAATTCTTCTTCTTCCAAGTCTAGTTGTACCCTCCAATCTTCCTTCTACGACATCATGTAATAAGCAGTTCCTTCTGAGAATGTTCCCAACCCAGTTTGCTTTCCTCTGACGAATTGTGTGTATGATTGACTTCTTCTCACCCACTCTACTCAGAACCTCTTCGTTTGTCACCATGTCCATCCACTTTATATTTTCTATCTGTCTCCAGCACCACATTTCAAAACTTTCTAAATATTTCTTCTCTAATTTCCTCAAAGTCCATGTCTCTGATCCATACAAAGCAATACTCCACTTCACCAGGTTTTTACGTAGCTCTAGGTTCAGACTACTAGTTAGCAGAGTTCTCTTCTTCATAAATGCTTTCTTGGCCATGGCAATTCTTGATCTTATCTCCTTGGTGCAATAGGCATCTTTCGTCAGTACACTTCCTAAGTATTTGAATTGGTTCACGTTCTCTAATTCTTGATTTCCCATGATAATTTGAAGCGGCTCTTCTCTCTTCGATATCCTCATCACCTTCGATTTACCTATGTTGATTTCCATTCCATACTTTCTTCCTGTTTCCAACAGCCTGTCAATCATTCCTTGCAATATTTCTTGTTTCTTTGCCAGAATCACCAGGTCGTCCGCATATTTGATGGTGTTAATAGCGTATCCTCCTATCACAAAATCCCTAACTCCTTCTAAGGCTTCTTTTGCTAGCCAGTCTCCATAAAGGTTGAACAAGATGGGTGACATAAAACATCCTTGACGCACACCTCTTCCTATTTCTACACTGTTGGTCACTCCATGTTCTAGACGCACTTTCACTTTTTGTCCCAGGTACAAATTGCGGATTAGTCTCCTGTCCTTCCAGTCAATGCCTATTTTTTTGAGTATGTCCATTAACTTTTCCCAGTTCACTCGGTCAAAAGCTTTTTGCCAATCAATAAAGCAGACACACACTTCTTCGTTGACCGCTAAAACTCTCTCTCTGATATAATCCTTAGCATTCCAATTGCATCTCTAGTTCCTTTTCCTTTCCGGAAACCAAATTGGTCTTCTCCTATTACGTCTTCTATTCTTCTTTCCAGTCTTCTAGTTAGTATCCGTGCCACAATTGTTCCTACGTGAGATAGCAAGCTGATATTTCTGTGATCACTACACATCTTGGCACATTTACTACGATTTACTACTTAGGAAAATTGAGAAGAAAGCGAAACTTGTACCGAAACTCATGGAAAACACATATAGGGATAAACGAGAAAACAGGAAGTTCAAACAGTTAATTATTACCTTAGCATGGCTCCAGTTACTTACAAATGCTTATTTGTTTATTTAATTTGCGTTAACAATCCTCTTCCTGTATTTAGATATTTTGTTTAATTTCGCAGTATTTAATTTGTGTTTAATTTACACTGTTGTCGGAGTATTTAATGCAGTAAATTTCGACTGATATTAATTTAAATGGATATGATTCAGGATGAAATGGTGATCCCTTATTTCTATGATGATGATGATGATGATGAAGTGTTCGGCCCAGAGGACGGTCCTGCCCTGGGACAGAGCCGTGGGGGGAAGGCCCACGGCCCGACCGAGGGCCACTAGACCGGATGAAACCGCGTAGGGTGGCCAATTCCTTTCGCGGGATGGGAATGAGGACACAACACCCAGTCCTGACCCAGGAAGGAAACTTTACATCTCTATAGAATCCCCAACCCGGCCGGGAATCGAACCCGGGCACCCAGGTGGCGTGCAGTCACGCTACCCACTCACCCACCCACTTGCGTATTAGTGACAACTAATACACTAAATAAAAAGAATAAAAATAATGAAACTCGATCCCTTATTTCTATTATGACTTTAATTGAAATAATCTTCTCATTTGGCTTGGCAAATCGCAGCTTATTAGAAAAAGGGCCCTATCTAAGGAACTAGCAGTCAGAATTTAAAAATTGATACTGTATAAGAAACATAGAGAAAAGAACTGTCTATTTAATTATGTCGTTTTAAAAAATTATATCTTTTCAGAATTTTCTTGGTTTCTTGGGTAGACACTTTATCACCAACCACCGTCCACAAGGAAAAGTGAATTTAAATAAATTACCAATGGGGAACTGAGATACCTTAAGGCCCGCTAAATTAGGACCAATTAAGAGCAATAGAATAAGCAAACTCCATGTATAGAGGCTACAAGTTGAAAAATATTAATATTATCCTTACCAAAATAAAATAGGGATTTTTACTTACTTTTGCGGTGGATACCGGTTATAAACTTCGGGACTTCACGATCACGACCGCGCAAACTAATAGGCCAACATTTGTGACATCTACAATAGCACTAAGCTAGTAAATTCATAAAGTCCAGAGTGAGATTTATTATAACTAGGGGGAAAGTATAGAAAAGATAAGTCCAGATACATTTACATTCCGCAACCACATAAAATAAATTAGGTATCGCGAGGGAGACACTCGAAGTTAAAATTTATCACTACTTAATATTGTTTACATTGTGCACTTCACCTTGCCTACCAAGTTGTTTCTATGTGAGTGAACAGAAAATTCAGCCGTAAGAATGTGAATATTGTTAATATTTTCGCGAGACTATACAGCAAACAAAATATAGGACGATGACAAAGTTAAGTGAGTACTCATAATATATGATTCTAAAAATGGGGATTAAAATTTTTTAAAATTTTTCTACTCGTTTTCTTTACATAATATATTACTAGTTTTAATTAACTTATATTTCTTGCACCCTGTTTACGACAAGTTCAGACTACAGTGATACATTCAAGTGTAAAAGAAAACTGACGAACGTGTTTGGTGGACATATAGTCATCTTGAAGTTTGCACTGACTTGAAAGATTGCAAAGAAAATTAATTGCATCCTTGAAGAAGCCTGCGACTTTCACGTGATTAATTAGATCAGCCTTGAGGGCATGAATACCTTTCTCCAAAGTATCACTTCATGAAGAGAACAAAAATGATCACATTGTTGAAATTTCGATTCACAAAGAAGAGCAAATACAGTAGTGTATTCGGAATTTATTTAATTTTACATTCTCTTCCCGTACCATAAAGGAACTTGTATTGTGTTTGGTCCGGAAATTAAAGTAGATTTTTTTCAGATTAATGCACGTTTTGAGGTCTCGTGTATCCAGACGTGTCTGTCCCTGTCTTATGTCTGTGAACAGTATAGTTTGAGAATGTAAAATCGTACAGAAACAAAACCAACTGTGAAAAGCTAATATTACGTCATAAGTGCTCAAATGCATGTTAATATATCCGAGGGAACTAGAAACACATTCTTTTGGACGAAAGTTTTAAAATATTTAGAAGTTTCAAAATAAATACGCATTCTTTTTGCTAGGAACACTTAGGCCTACTTACAAATAAAAAAAATGATCTTAAGCATATTCTGCTGTAGGGAAAGGCCAACTAAAATAACGTTAAAGTTGCAGAATTCTTTTATATAAATATTTTCAATGATAAAAAATCAGGTCAACTGGTATAACGAAATGCCAGGTGGAGTTAATAGGCCACATTTCACAAGCTTCTGATGTACATGACACAGACTTTGTACTATTAATATTGTTGCATAGGCATATCTAAAATAAATGTTGATTACTAATAGAGTACACTATTTAAATATTATAGCAATTCATTAGCAGTAATGTGAATAAATACCCTTCACAAACTATAATCGCAGTTCCACCTATAATCACAGTTACTACCTCCATGTGGGTTGAATAACAAAATACTGACAAATATATACCATTAACGTTTGTTTAACTTACTTACTACGAGTTACCTGTTGGTATAATATTTTTCCTGTGGATTGCAGGTATCCATTTAAGCCGTCTGGATTCATTTTTGAGGAATTTAGATACTTGGTCAGACTCTCCATTGGCAATATTCCTACACTATAGGAATTTTCCCTATTTCTATACATAAAACAATTTTCACACAGTATAACATATTTTTTGGCTGAAATACATTTTCGCTAACAAACCCGGCCTGCTATAGATTATGTATATTATGACGTGTTAGCTGTGGTGGGAGTCTATCGTTATGGTTAGCAAAAGAAGACAGTGCACCGTGTCTGTGTGTTTATAGAGATGATTTGCCATTTAAAAAGCATATAACCGTTAATTAGTCGTTACTCCGGTATCGGTCAACCGATTTGGTCCGAAATCAATTGACTTCTTTCCACGGATGTTATAAATGAGCATACCAAGTTTCATGAAAATCCGTTAAAGCATATTCGAGTTGTCGCGCGTACAGTCACATAAAAAGAAGGACCGACATTTTCCCCTCCACCACACAATCTCAGAAAGTACCATAAACTCAGAAATGAGGTAAACTGATATAACAAAATGCCAATAGGCATATGCAGAAAAAAAGTTATTTTCGTAACAGATCTCCGAGTTAAGCTCTAGTTCGATTCATTAAGCAGGGCTTAGGAAGAAAAAAGGTCTAAAGTTTGAATCTTAGCATTAATTCATACTCGTATAGACTGATATAAGAAATTCCTTAAATATGTCAACATTTCACCAAATGCACTGGCAATAATATTAATGATGTATGTATAGGCCTACGATTCGCTGACATGTTTGTTTCAGGTTTAAAGCAGTCGTATATGTTATGAATGAATTAAATTCAATTTGAAATCAATTTGTGAGGAATAACATTAGGTCTATCGCTTGCACAGGAGCGTTCAAACTGAAAATACTCAAATTAAAATATAATGCAAGTGTCGGTAGCCGTACATTTCGATAGAACGCACAATATTATATCACCAGCAGCTCGTTTAATTATTCAATGGCTAGATGTGTTTTAAATATATTATTTATGTTTATTTATATTTATATTTATTTATTTATTTACTTTGATAAGTATATGTGAAGGAATAAGAGTGGGATAACAACAGAACGAATTACAACAAATGCCTCACATCTAAAGCAAGGCGTGATATAATACATTTACAAACATCTGGCTGCATTGTACTCAAAGCCCTCAGTGATTGATTAACAACGCGGCTTTGTAGTACAGTCATGATTTGCCATTTAAAAAGTATGCGACGTTATAAATGTGTATACCAACATTAATGAATTTCATCTTTGCCAATGAGGGATTAATATCAGCTAAATTCTGAAAAAAATCCGCCTTCTACCCCCGTTAATACAATAGAATTTGAGTTTAACGTAAGAAGTCTAGGTCTAGGGTAGAATAAAATAATGTTTTATACATAAACTACACCTTCAAGTTATGAAATAAAGAATATGTAAAACAAAGTTCACTTAAGAAAACTTAAATTTTATTATATACTGACCTGCAAAATTTAATCATTTTTTAAAGAGTACTGCAATATAAATCTACCATACTCCGTGATAATTAAAACTTAAAGCATTAAATACAATAAAAATGCAAATTGGTATACAACATCTACACATACCGTGTGTCCGTAAAGTCATGGTGCACCTTAGTATAAATGAACTTTAATATAAGTGCACAAGTATAAATGCGCCATGGCTTTACGGACACACGGTATATCTGAATTAAAATATATAAAGTCCAAATACAATAAAATGTGACAAATCGTGAGTCCACAATTAAAATAAGTAACATTTTGAGACATCCACTGTTAACACTATTTGTGCACGAGTGCTTGTAAATGTGAACTTAGCTTAATTTAGCACTTTTCTTGAATAAAATACACTCCTAATCATTACGTTCCAATTTTTAATGAAGGTCAATTGCATAGACTTTAGCTGCTCCCTAGGTCGATGCTTCCTAGGATGTATTTCGGCATTAGTTATGCCATTTTCAACACTTAATCGGAGGCCGAAGTCAGTGATGACTATTCATGATAAAGTCGTAAAAAATGAAGAGAAAGTCGTTAGACACTTCCTCATTCCCGAAGGATAACCCAAATAAAATCTAATGTGATGCACCCGCAAAACTCTAGCATGGGCAACACACCTTTCTCACTTTAGATTCTGATATAGGCCTACAATAAGAGATCGTATTGCAAAGGAGTGCATAATCAGTTGATTCAGCCTGATGCAAAGATTTATTGTTCACCAGGCAAGACTGACTTTGTACGAATGGTAAAAAAAGTTTCAAATAAAAGATTTACTTCTTGATATAATCACCTTATATGCAAAATTTAATCAAACTCGTTAGTAGTCTTCAAGAAAATCACCAAAAATGAATTTTTCTTAGAGTAAAGTACCATTGAATTAAGAGAAAGTCGTCGCAAATCTTCGCGTCATATCCCCAGCAGTTTCTTAACACAACTATAACATTTTGTTAAATACGATTTTCTTCTTGAACTAGGCTGTACACAAACACACAACCATTCATGAAAATAGTATTTTTGGATTTAGGGGACCCTAAAACGCTTAGTACCTACGGTATGGGCAAAGGAAATAAAAATTCTTCTTTTTTACTTTAAGAGTAACTAAAACAATAACTTGTTTGAAGATACATATATCGATTTAACCAAAGTGGAGAATAATAGCTCTTGTGCACAGTCTACAAAGCTGCTGATAAAATTTATTGTTGGCCAACTTCCAGATGAGCCAGAAACTTGAAATTCCACATCCTTAAAGCTTTAACCGACGGGAATTTTCCAAAATGTTCTGACCTTTAATTTTTACCTGCGAAAAACATTTAAATTGTCAGACGCAAAAGGTCTCTGCAGACCTTTGTAGGCCCAGGCCTACAGTAGCTAAAGGGTAAGTGGTACGGTTATGCCTTAGATCGAGTTAGATTTCTTTCTTTTATGTAAATTTTGTACATTTTCTCGGATTATGTAAGTTTTGTACACTTATGGGTCAGTTATAATTGGCAAGAAACTGACATTGCATTGGCACATCCAACTACTATAAACGTGGTGTTTCTAGATGCTCTGCAAATATGTGAAAACTGATTGGATATCTGATATGCCATTCACATATACCTCAACCTGGATCTTTCACTCACTGACAATGTTTACTCACTTCCAGATGAGCTACAACTTGAAATTTAGCGAATTTACAACTTTTAGCATATAACCGATGGAAAAATTTCAAAATGCTCATTTTCTCCATTTTTACTTGCAAAAAGATTTTAGGTTTTCCATCACACGCTGACATTAACGTTTATCCACTTCCGGATGAGCTAGAAACATGAAATTCGGTAGCTTATAACTTTCAGACGCATTTGTTCCAAATTGATAGATGGAAGCAAATAAGATTTTTTTGACGGAAAAGTTAGACCATAGTTAAAAGTGATAATTTATACTGTTCTATTAAATGTGATTAATACATTTTCCATATGGAAATTTGTTTTATCAGTTTACACGATTTTTACTCTATATCGGAACAGCCTATGAAGCGAGAAAGTCGTATTGCCGAATCTTAGGGTAGAGAAAGCGATTGGAGTGTATCGCATCAGGTTTTTTCTTCTCAAATTAATCACAGTAATATGTATTAGAATATTAGATCGTTCCAATGTGCTTAACAGGTGAACATTATCAATGGAACAGCATATGAATTTACTGGCATTCGTTTTATCTCCTTGAATAAATACTCATTCATAAATAAATATTCATTAGAGGAACATTTGTTCTGAGCGGGATACGAACCAGGCATTTCAGCTAGGTACTCTGACTCTAAGATCACCAATGGTTGACCTAAAATCCCATAATAAACTTTACATAAGTGTTCCGTTATGTAATCAGTTCATAGTTAGCCATGTTTATTCTGTAATGTATTCTTTAGCAGGCTTTGCTTGCATTTGTTCCTTTGTTTATCATTTAAACAAGTAAATCTGTTTATAGCTATTATAATATTTAATAAATATTATTGTAGGATATTATCCAATCAGAGACTGGGTGTCATATCTTTTTGTTTAATAGCCAATAAGGCTTTTGTTTCTTTTAATCTTAATCATTAGCACATTCAATTTTACTTCTGTTTTTTCTTTCCTTCGAATCACTTCTCATTCAAGACATGAGTCTTTTAGGCCTATTAGTGCCTGTCTTTCGCCAAGCAAATTGGCTTGGGTTCTCTTTCTCAAGATGCTGAACCAGATCAGCTCTTTCAAAGTGTTTCTTGGGCTTATATGCCTAATTATATACTGATGAATGCTAATAGCTTCAGATATTCAATCACCCACCGTGTGATTTTCGACTCTTCTTCTTCAGAGATTTAAGACATCTCAGAAAAGTCCTAGGCATAACATTGAGGGACAGAATCCCCAATACTACACTAATCCAGTCGGCAAAAACGACAGATATCGCTCACCTAGCAGAAATAACTAAATGGAGATGGGGTGGCCATGTTTCTAGGTTGGTGGACGATAGATGGACATACAGGAGTACCATATGGGACCCCAGATAAGGAAGAAGGCTGCGCGGAAGACCAAAAAGGAGATGGGAGGACCTTTTCAAGGATAAAGTGGGCCAACAATGGACCAGGGTAGCCAAAAGAAGAAACGAGTGGAAAGAACTGGGGAAAACCCTGAACAATACGCAAGACTAAGTGCTCAAGACCAAGTGTTAAAGTTCAAGTGTACATGACGCTCAAAATCACGAACAACTTCCCTAGCGCGGAGTAGCTCGCCGTGCTAGATAAGAGGAGCTAAACCCTTCTTAGGAGGCCTTTGCCCTACATGGGACACGATAGGCTTATTTTATTTATTTACTAGCTTAAAAGACCCGGCGTCGCCCGGGTTTTTTAATTTGTAATTGGAAATGAACTTATGAAGGACTTTCGATTTTTAAATTCTAGGTCCTTATACAGATATTTATAATCTGAAATAGGAAGAAGGACTTATTACACTCAAACTATTCCCTCAGAAAACGCTTGATATAGTTCTTTATGGCTCATAGAGCATGTAGAATTCTGCATCCTATCGCTTGTACACAGCAAGCCTGGTAGGGGTTCATATAAGAAAAAACAGAAATTCCTGTAACATAAAATTGTAATATCGAGGCGGAAAATTTTATTTCTCACTCTCATGTTATCATAAAACTGTTTTAGGGATGAAATTAAACAGAAAGCAATTATCACTTTCATACTTACCATAAAGCCGTTTTGGGGATGAAATTAAACAGAAAGCATTATCACTTTCATACTTTTCTCTCCAAAAACCTGCGATATAATATAATAATATACACATTACCATACCTCGCTTTGTTTTCTCTATGTCCAGGGTAGAGAAAGTTATGTGATTCCATTATTTTAGTGGATTTCATTCTGTAATATTTATTTATAACATGAATTATTTTGATAACTTCTCTTATTTGTCAAAAGTGCATTTCATTTGTTTCTTCCAAGCCCACCTGATACCATTTGGCAACAATATATTCATTCTGTGATTTGGAATTGATAATTCTATGTAAAAAAGGATTAAGTATTTTCAAAAACATTTAATTTTTGGCATTTAGAATCAGAATTTTTCAAAATCCTTTCTTAGTGAGCACCTGTCTTAGTCAGTTATGAAACGAAGGTACTGTCAAAATTCCAAGTCTCTACCTGGTATAGTTTAGGCTGTACGTTGATTCCTGTCATTCAGTCAATCAGTCAATCAGTCAGTCTGTCATTCATTCAGTCAGTCTGGACAAAGCCTTTTATATATATAGAGATTTATTTATTCTTGGCGTTGGCGTCGCAAGAACTCCGAGTCAGCAATTGTATAATAATTATCTGGAATTGGTAATTATAAACTATTCAAAGTGAGCCGTGAACTCGGCTCAAAAGTGTATATACAGCTCTCCTAGTGAGCTTCTGAAAGCACTAAGAACTTCATGTTAAAATCTTTTGTGCGTCCGAGTTTACCACGGGTTACTCGTGGTTATTTGTGAACGCGGTACTCGCCGTAAAGGACCTGGAGAGCAGATGCTTAGATCGTCAGTTGGGAGCCGACTCTGCCGCAGCTAGCATGTATTTCAACGAAGTAGTGATTTTGTGGGCGTTTCCTCAGTCATGCAATGCAACTTGTCTTCTGCCTGGTGAAATTGTTCCTTTTCTATATTTCATATTGATATTATTAACTATTTTGGTATTTGGCATCTCACCTCTTTCGACTTTCTAAATCACCGTAAAAATGTAGTTTTGGTAATCATCAAAATTTATTCAGCTTTTTCGGTTTCGTTTGTTTGGCTTATGGAAATTTTCGCTCACATATAGTAAAGCAGATATCTTTATCATGTATCTCATATTTTTAAATTTGTCAGTCTGTGCGTTAAACTTCGCTCTCCAGTTCTCTTGAAGTTCTAGACATTTTCAAGGTATATTCTAAATTAATGTGTAAAACTTATTTGAGTAAAGAAAAAGCCAGCACCTTACAAACTAACTATTATTCATACAGATTTCATGTAAAGAGCATTAAATGTATGGAAAGGTTTGAAATCCAAAAATGCGAGGCAGTTACACATGTTATGTAGGAACTATAGAGTGATTCAATTTCAGCTTCAATTTGGGAATATAAATGGGAATTGGATTTTTCTGGGACACTACGTGCTTTGACTGAAAGTTCTGATTTTAAAAGCACAAATATTTTTTTTAGATAAATATAGTATCTGGTGGTTTTTGAAATATACAGAGTGATCTCTATTTCAAATAGCAATGGGATTTTTCTGGAACACTATGTGCTTTGGCTGAAAGTTCTAATTCTAGAAGCACAAAGATGTTTCTAGATAAATATAGTATCTGGTGGTTTTTCAAATATACAGAGTGATCCCAATTTCAAATAAATATTTTTTTTTATAAATAATTTGGATGAAAGAATTTTCCCTAAGGTCATAAACGTATATATTCTGGGAATTTTATCTTAGTAATTATTAATTGAAGGCTGAGTTGATTATTACCAATTTTGTACATATAGAATTTTAAATATATAATTATTATTATTTATTGGTCCGTATATGGAATTCAACACAGAAGTGATCAAGAAAGTAATGGAAAACACGAAATCAGTAAAGAAGATTAGAAAAGAACTGTCTGAGGGCAAGCATTGGATGCTTGGAGTTAAAGACAACAACGGAAACAGAATCGCCTCAAGAGAAGAAATAAATAGACAAGCTACGGAACTCTACAAGAGGCTATACTCTAGCACACTCACGCATGAGAACTTGCTCCAGAGCTACACAATCCCAATAAGAAACCAAGAAGAAGAAACCAAAACAATTATTCCCAGTGAGGTAAGGAGAGCCATAAAAGAAGCGAGAAACGATAAATGCCAAGGCATAGATGGTGTTTTCAACGAATATATGAAAATGGAAGAAGAAGACCTAGCGCAGAACATCACTAAACTATTCAATGAAATAATCGAAACGGAGGAAATCCCGAAAGAATGGAAGGAGAGTACAATAATCCTTCTACACAAAAATGGAACAAGAGATGACATCAATAATTACAGGCCAATCAGCCTGCTGCCAAACATGCTCAAGTTGTTTACAAAGATCCTAACCAAAAGACTAACAAAAAACCTAGATGAAAACCAGCCGGTTGAACAGGCAGGGTTCAGATCAGGATTTAACACACTGGACCATCTCCAAACAATGCACCAACCTATGGAAAATGTGCAAAAATTCAACCTAAAACTGCATTTGCATTTGCATTTGTGGATTACAGCAAGGTATTCGATTCCGTGGAACACACATTCGTGTTACAAGCCCTACAAAATCAAGGAATCCACAACAAATATGTCAGACTACTAGCTAAACTCTTTTGGGAAGCCAAGCAAGCATAAGGACAGAGAGGGAGGGAACAAAATTTGTAATAGAGAGAGGAGTGAAACAAGGTGATCCCTTGTCACCTAAACTATTCACATGCTTGCTGGAAAACCAATTCAGGAAATTAAAATGGGGCAACAACTACGGCATCAACATAGATGGACGGAGACTAACCCACCTAAGGTTTGCAGACGACATTGTTCTACTAGCCAACTCGGCA
Organism: Ectobius pallidus; assembly: GCA_964059195.1. Lineage (NCBI taxonomy): Eukaryota > Metazoa > Arthropoda > Insecta > Blattodea > Ectobiidae > Ectobius > Ectobius pallidus. The sequence goes on along the minus strand of CAXKWD010000012.1, from coordinate 51,175,811 downwards.
CCTACTCTAGAAAGATTGCTAACAGAACTGGACGAAGTCAGCCGGACGACGGGACTGACCATGAACTCAGGAAAAACTAAGCTCATGACAAACACAATAGAAGTGCCTGTCCACCTAAACGGTAGACCTCTAGAATATGTGCAGGATTACACATACCTAGGACAGAACCTATCCTTTCACAACAACATGGAAAAATAAATAAAGAGACGCATAGGACTAGCATGGAAGAAATTTTGGTTTCTAAAGTTTATCTTAACAGACAAATTCCAGGAACTAAAACTAAAGAGAGAAGTTCTGGAGACATGTGTGATGCCAGTACTCCTATATGGCTGCCAAACGTGGTCATTAACCTCGTAGCAAAGACAAAAGATTCATACGTGCCAACGCAGAATGGAGCGTAAAATACTTCAGGTCTCCCTGAAAGACAGAATAAGGAATGAAGAGCTACGAAATAGGACAGGCATGACAGACGCCCTCATCACGGCCGACAGACTCAAATGGAAATGGGGAGGCCACGTGGCAAGACTGGACTATAAGAGATGGACGCACGCGCTAACGATGTGGGACCCCAGAATTGGCAAGAGGAACGTGGGACGGCAAAAGATCCGTTGGGCAGAAGGTTTCAAGAAGACGGCGGGGGCGCAGTGGACCAGAAGCGTAAGAGACAGACAATTGTGGAAGGATCTGGAAAAACTGTATATATAGCGTACGATCTGAGAGTAGTGAACTAGGTTAAGTATTTGAACAAACTCCTTACTCTTTAGGACTAGCCCACCTAGGGAGTCAAACTAGAGGGCTTTTCCCTTAAGGGATTCTGAAGGCTAAAATTCATTCATTCATTCATCCATATGGATTTAATTGATCTTATTAAGAATCTAAAAAGGTAAATAGCTTGAAACTATATTTGCTCTGGTTTTCTCAATAAATTTGTCACTAAAACCTTAATTTTGAATTTTTCTGGTAATTATAGTCACCCAGTTATTTTCCAGTGTTTGACCAAAATATTTTCAGGTTTGCATTTATGGATAATGGGACCCAGTATAAAGAGTTTAGCAGGGTGTTTACTAATTTGGCTAAAAATGGTCGAAACCAATCTACATTCATAATCGTATGTTTAGCTTCCGACGTACGTAACTAATGAACACCCGAACGGGGGCACAAAAGGTATGTCATTTTAATAACTTACCATCCATCTGAAAAACATTTCAGATAAATAGTTTCGTGAGTGAACTAAGCTTCGTGTGTGGTTTGAATTAAAACTGGATTAAAGCCATCTCGAGGATAATTTTTCATGAATTTGAATACAAGGATTGTAATTAAAAAAAAAGTGCCACGTTATAATTTCACTAGTGTCGTTCAATAACACTTGGTCAGATATCCAAGTGATCAGTTTGTCGATAAACTTGAATTTAAGCATATAAAATGTGGATGAATTTATGTACTTGTTGTTCATTGCAATAAATTTGTTATGTGGCAACATCTCTAAATTAAAATGTATTGGGTAAGTTTAGCTTAATCTTGTTACAAGTTAGCCTTCAGCAGAAGAAGATTTAAAAAGTACCACCTATGGAGTTTACAGTCTGCTCGTTTCTGCCCGTACATAAGAATACATGCATCCTCACTTTTTTACCTTTCTACTGCTATTGGCGTATTAAGACCGTCACGTAAAACCTGTATAAAAGCTGAGATATGGGATTAATACAGTAATTCATTCCGTAAAATATGAAAACTTTTATTGATTTGTTAGGATCATCATTCATGGAGACCAGCAGTTCTATTAAAATTTTTGTTATTGCTTTGAATATTAGAGCTCACTTGATGCTTGCCTATATAAACACTAGCTTAAAAGACCCGGCGTCGCCCGGGTTTTGTATTTTATAGTTGGGAATTAACTTATGAAGGACTTTCGATTTTTAAATTCTAGGTCCTTATATAGGTATTTATAATTTGAAATAGGAAGAACGACTTATTACACTCAAACTATTCCCTCAGAAAACGCTTGATATAGTTTTTTATGGATCTTAGAGGATGTAGAATTTTGCATCCCATCGCTTGCACAGCAAGCCTGGTAGGGGTTCAAATAAGAAGAAACAGAAATTCCTGTAACATAAAATTGCAATATCGAGGTGGAAAATTTTATTTCCCACTCTCATGTTACCATAAAACTGTTTTGGGGATGAAATTAAACAGAAAGCATTATCACTTTCTTACTTCTCTCTCCAAAAACCTGCGATATAATATAATAATATACACATTACCATACCTCGTATTGTTTTCTCTATGTCCAGGGTAGAGAAAGTTATGTAACTGCATTATTTTCGTGGATTTCATTCTGTAATACCTATTTATAACATGAGATATTTTGATAACTTCTCTTATTTGTCAAACTTGCATGTCATTTTTTTTCCAAGCCCATCTGATACAATTGGCAACAATATATTCTGTGATTTGGAATTGATAATTCTGTGTAAAAAGGGATTAAGTATTCTCAAAAACGTTTAACTTTTGGCATTTAAAATCAACATTTTGCAAAATCCTTTCTTAGTGAGCACCTACATTATGAAACGAAGATACTGTCAAAATTCCAAGTCTCTACCTGTTACAGTTTAGGCTGTACGTTGATTCCTGTCATTCAGTCAGTCTGTCAGTCAGTCAGGACAAAGCCTTTTATATATATAGAGATTTATAAATACAGCTCTGAAAGCGTTAAAGGTAATAATGTCCTACACTATTGGTTTCGACAACAGAGGGACAGGAAAAGTAAACACGTCGTAGTCTCAATGGTCAAGTTCATCATAATGCAACCCAGTGCTTTTTCATTATACGACGGTTCATCCCATTCACTGAAAAACTACCCATACAATATGCTAACACTATCCAAAATCACTGGGTTCTCCATTGAGTTATCAGTTTCCGTTTAAACCTTGCACTACTAAACGGGGCATTTTCGTTACGGTTGCCCCAGACAGTATTTTTAAATCACCTATAACAGATAGCCAGATAGCTTCATGACTCTGTTTAATACTGTTTCTGAACTACAACAATGCATAATGTCTATTATCCTTTCAAGCGACACTACTCAGCTGATAGGGATGATATTTGGTATGAATATACTTTTTACGCCTGCAAAGAACATAGGACTCCAGCCGTTTTGAAATGTTTCATTGCTCATGATAGAAACTGCTTTAATGGGTTTGCGGTAATGCATTCTCTATTCTCTCTCTCTCTCTCACTCTCTCTCTCTCACTCTCTCTCTCTCACTCTCTCTCTCTCTCTCACTTTCTCCCCCCTCTCTCTCTCTCTCACACACACACACACACACACACCCACTTGCATTTTATACTAGAAAAATGAGAAGATGCGATTACTATGATTATCGGAGTAATCCATCAAAAATACTATTTAAATTTGGTCCCAACCATTAATTAGATCAGCTAGGCCGCGTGTTACATAGATTATGGGCGATAGGAAGTATAATATGACACATTGATCGGGTTTCATCTGAAAATACATTTATGAATTATTGTGATAGTGACCAATCCGGAGATGTGCGAAGATTACTTCATTTTTGGATGCAAGTCAATCTGAGGAAGTTCCTTAGGGCTCCATGGTATCCTTCGCCGAATTAAATGTGAATGGTATATAAACCCATTCGGACTATCAGCTTTCTAAGAACCATTTTTGTGATATGATATTCAATGTCAAGATATTCAATGTCAAGAAGTGAAACTAGCTTGAAATCGGAGGTAGGTTTATTTATTTGTAGAAAGAGTGAAACTAAAAGATTCCGGTGTTCTCATGCTATACGTAGCAGAAGAATCACTGACAGAACATTTCGTGCACTGTTAGAGATAGGGGGCTTATTTCGATTTAAAAACCGTTTAATACTGAATGTTACATAGGGTATTTGAAACTTCTAGTTAATCTGAAATCAAGACCAGGGAATAAATTTTCCCTTCGCAGTTTTTCAATAAAGTTGATAGTTTTCGTGCAAATTAAATACATGTTCATGTGTGTCCACTGCTGTGGCGCAGGGGATGCGTCGCTCCCCTCTCGCAGTGGGCCCGGTTTCAATTCCTGGTCGGGATAAGTTTTCCTAGGTGGGGGTTTTTCATGATTTTTCCTCATCTGTGAGACGTATGTCCGGAAATTTTAGGCCCTTGCGGTCCACGGGTTATCATTTGGTCGTCATTATCACCTCCATCTTATCCGTTCGCGCGTGTCGACATGTTTTTCATTTATCTCCGCTTGTGGAATGTTATGACTCCACTAAGCGTTGCGCTGTTGCACATTAAATATGGCTGCACCATTCAGCCTTTGCAACAAAGAAAAACAGCGTGCAGTGATCCTTCTTTTGTCGTCTGAAGATGTACCAGGAGCCGAAATCCATCGAAGACACTCCTTACAATATTGGGGGGGGGGGCAATGTTTTACCACGGCGAAGCATGCACGAATAGATTGAAAAGTTAAAAAATGGTCAGAAAAGTGTGAAGGAGGAAAGAACAGGACAGCCATCCATATCCACTAGTGACGCCAACATTGAGCAAGTGCATATCATGATTCAGACAAACCGAAGAGTGACTATCGATGAAGTGGCAAACCATATGCAAATTAGTCATAGTTGACAATGCACGCCCATATACTACCACCCACACTGCTCAAAATATTGCGAAACTGGGTTTTGAGGTGTAGCATACTGCATACAGTTCCGATTTCGCCCCATCAGATTTCCATCTGTTTGGCCCACTTAAAGATGCCTTAAGGGTCCGTCGATTCACCACAGACCAAGAACTGAAGGCAGTGGTGCATACGTGGCTAACTACTCAGCCGATTTTTTTTTTCAGAGGGCATAATGAAGCTTGTGCAACGATGGATCAAGTGCATTGAGAAGCAAGGGGTCTATGTTAGGAAAAGAGGTAACTGAAAGTTTTGTATTGTTGTTGCAATGAATTTAAAAAGGAGTATGATGATAATTATTGATTTACCCTCGTATAAAGCTCGGGCGGCGTGGGCCGAAAAAAGTCCCTAAGACAAAACAGCTCGTTCTAGCATATTTGTAGGATTACATAAGTGTCAAATTAATGTATTATTTGGGCTTGAAGGTTTTGTTTTATAATTAGTGTTAAATACTCAAGCTATCATAATATTTTGGTTCAGATATAGCCTACGAGTATTTATCTGAACATTTTTAGAAACAATGGGAAATATTTCCTTTCCTTGGAATGGTAAACTGCACTATATTATCTATTAAATATGAGGCCTTATGTATACCATAAATGTTATTAGATTTGTACTTACCAAGTAGCATATGTGGGTTCTTGATCTGTAACGACACGGATGATATACAATAGACAAGTAAGAAGTTTGAACACCAAATTGGCGATTCGTATGCGAAGACCTGTAATAAAAAGAATAAATGAATAATAGATTATATACTGAGCTAGCAGATATACCGGTATATTACAATAAATTATCACATGCATCTATAACTATAACGCTAATTAAATTGTATTAAATGATCGAAGTTTATAAAGAGCTCTCGTTTTGTACTGGTTACATTCTATGGAAAAATAGCACTGGAGGTACTATTAAAATATGTTTAGGTAGGCCTATGTTGAAATAATTTATATATCAGAAAAGTACCCCAATACTTATTTTGGCAAGTTGTTTCTTACATCAGTGTCTCAATATATGGTTAAATGCAAGATACTGTAACACAAAAATATCACAAAATTTCCAAACTTCAGTACAGTAGAATAGAATGAAGCCGTCTTGTATGCATGATTAGAGGTGTCTGCTCCCTATTCTATGCTACAACTATACGGCGAACGGTTTTAGAAGGTATATGAGGCGGGATTAGCCCATTCATAGTAGTGCGTTGTTGCCGAGTTCGAACACTCACGGCACAAGCGTGAGTGACAGAGTTTCCTATTATTCATGCTCCCAAATAAACTATTGAACATTCGTGATTTTAATATTCCTAGCTAAAAGTGGCATGAAATTTTGAAGCAGCCTATGCAAACGCCACATTTCTGTACTGTAAGATTCAGAAGGTACCGTGTCAAGAATAAACAAAACGACGCGACGAATGTTACTTCCTTATCTCAATCTCCGCGCCTTACTCGCTCAGAATATAACACTTGGCTGTCGCAAGTACGCATTGGCTCAGCTCATATGCCTTCTAAGGGCTGTGTTCACCAACGACGATAATCTGTATGATAATGGTTTTTAGACTGCAAAGCTTCGGTATTGTCCATTTTGCGTTTCACCAGCTACAGTAGCTTGGTTTTCGATAATATCCAAGCTAATGATTTACCGGTGAATAAAGGCCAGCAAAACAGGATAAACCAAGCTAACTGCGACATGAAGATGGATAAGGAACTTACGTCGTACTTGGACATCTATGACGACATAAATTTCTGTTCAAGATTCAAGTGGGAAGCGAAATTATCTGCTACACGCCACGCCCCCAAAACAGTGAGACATCTAGTGACCATTTGTAGAACTACCAGCGAGAGACAGTGTGAGGGGAACTTTCTGTTGCTATGGCAAAGTGTACATTTAGCGCCCGGACACAACGAGTAGTCATTCTTCCCCCACTGTTTCATACAACACCCGCCAGATGATGTTGGTTACTCTTATGAAAAATTTAAGGGTCGCACAAGTAGTAAACAAAAACCCGAAAGGTTTACTGTTTGAGATAATGGATAAATCGTAGCTTTTATTATCCACGATACCGAGAAATGTTATCCGTGTTGGTGAACCCAGCCCTTAATCTGTCCACTGTATAGTACCCATAATCTGCATCATACATACATTCCATATCCTGCTCTTTCATTAGTATATTTCAACATTTCTAAGTTATCCACATTTTCAAAATTTTCAAATGAAGGTGATAATAACTAATGGTAATAACAATGATTAATTAGAACTTGAATTGTGTTTATGGTCTCATTCTCCTTAATTTCCTGTCTGCCTTAAGTAATAGATTGTGAAACCATCACCTGAGAATTGGAGTGTACCATGTTCATCAATGTGAGGTTTGAGAAAATGAAGGAAGAGGCTATGATTACCGAGGAGACTTACCTGCAACTTGACATTAAAAATATATTATTTCGTTATTCAGAGTTGGAAAATTAGCTTCGCAATATGTACATGTGATGCGTACCTAAACCACAAGTACGATATATACATTGTCTCATTTAAAAAAAAATGGAGTTAGTGGGTATACTGCAATACTCAGCTGATGAAATGTTTTCATAAATAAAAGGTATTAATCAGAGGTTTCGACATGTCTCGCATACCACTTATTCATGTACACTAATGTTTAGATTTATAACTTACAAAAACTGCATACTTTCTGTTACCAATATTGTGAAGAGTATTACAAGTTATTAAAACTGTGAATGAAGGGAACGTTTACATTAGTGGTAGATAAGAAAATTTCCCTACAGCAATATGCCGTTATCAACACGCAAATATGTCTGTAGAAAAGTGAAAGTGTTTTAGTAATTTAACCCAATTCCATAAAATGCCTCACGAAACCAGTGTTGCAACACGCAAAATTTTCCTGTTAATGAGGTTCGCCAACAATACCATTTTATAAATATAGCATTTTGTTACATGTAAGTAAATTTTTAATAGCTGCTTATAACTACGTACTGTAAGGCTGAAATAATTATAGGCCTATATGATTTATGTTGTCAACATCCCTTTTTCTCACCTAATACAAAGCCTACGGTGATTAATAAGGTACCAGTGGATAAGATTTTTGTCGCTACCCATCGTTACACTAATTCAGGGTAAAGAAAAGGTTGAATGTACGATTTTTTCGCGCGGATTACTATTTACATCATAATAAAGCACTGTTTATATCAAGGAAGGTAATAACTTACGCGATGTGTTAGCAGTTTGAGCACAATAATATTATACAATGTTAGACAGTATTAATTTGTTTATCTAGCGGAGACAACGATAATGGAGGCTAAAAAGAAAAATCGAGGTACAAACTATACAATATTTGCGAAGTTTCTGTTAATTTAGCTTATGGCAAAGTATAAGAGTGTAAAGCAAAAAATGGAGTGAATATAAGACATAATGACTTGCGTCGGAAAAGCTTGCACAGTTCACTTAACTGCTTTTTAGGTAAAAGTACAATTGTATTTTCCCACGTTCTTTGTACTGGGTACAGCATTTAACATATGAAATGCAGCAGATTTACATCAAATGTCTAGTGCTGCAGTCCCAACATTTACTCAGGGCATACTCTAAAGTTTCGGGGAAATAACAGTGGAAGTCATATATTTAAATAAATTTTTGGACTGCATAGAAGCAATTAATACGAGACGCCATTAATAAAAACGTTTAATTCATACAAGAAATGCAAAATATTTCACTGACTTAGAAATAAATTTTATCGATAATATTTCTACACTAGAACCTATTATAAAAATTAGTTTTAAAACTAAAATGTTTTGATTCGAAAATAAAATCATGATTTGGTTCTGGCTATGTAATAATCATAAAATAAATACTCCACAGAACTTATTTTAATGGGTCACCATAACCTTTCTACACAGGTTACTCTCGCATTGTTCTTTTGAGTCAAATGCAGTGTAGAGTCCATTGTCAAATAGGCAAATAAAATAAACAAATGCATAAATACATAACACACAGCCAAAGCAGAAGATATGCACAATTAGACAGAACATATACGCAATAAAACAGGAGATAAACGCTAATGAGTAAGGTTACGCTGAAGCTATACTGCTTATACATGAGTAATGACCCTTGACTACAATATAAACGTCTGATTCATAGCAAACATTTTGAGCTTAGCCTCGTGTTATGCAATTAACCGAAGGGAAAGTAGGTATTAACTTGGTCCTATGTTTAACCCAGTGTTGTCGGTGAAACAAAATTTTCGACAAATGAAGAGTTTGAAACGCGTAATTCGAGGTTATACCTTAACCCATGTCGGTGAAGCCGGGCACTAGTGATGAATATTCAGGTTAGACCTAAATTGGGGTGGTACCTTGCCGAAATATAGGGGATAGACGAGATTCCACCATTGTGGGATCATGACTACGGAAACTGTTATTACAGTAGTTAGACTAACAACTTAACTATAATACAAACTAGACTTAAAAAGTACCAAATAATTCTATTAGAAAGTCATTATTTCCAATAGAAATACCTACATTTTTTCTGTAATATCCATTATCCCTTCCCATTATCGAAGGTTTTAATATATCAAGTTTTCAAATAGTTTGTAGTCAATAATTACTGATGCTTTCCTTTATGTTCACTTCAAAGTTACTTTAACACGCTACCGGTACGTAACCATGTTCACCATGGTAACCTTAATCTCAGTGCCAGACATAAGAAAGTAACCCTGTTTGTTTAACAATAGCTTGCCCTTAGATTTTACTAGACTTGAAGGGTTTATTCAAAATAATTATGTTAAAGAATAATGTATAAGAAGGAGCTCCAGGTATAGTAAAATGCTTTTATTTTAATATAATTTTAGTCCCTAAAAACAGATAGTCTAAGAATACAAGACGGAAGAAAAATTCTGTTAAATGAACTACATCCAAATGATATACTATTTTGTTGTTAAGAAAATAGGTAGGCTGGTTTTATGATTACTTAATGACTTGGGTGAACTGCTACATGTGGTGGCCTTCGCGGGTGTGTGCTTAAATTTGTGTTATGTAACATAAACGCTAGCGATCTGGTCCTTGAATTCAAACACAAAGTTCCTCTACCTCTAGTACCTATGGTAAGGCGAGAGAAGTAAAAATGGGGAAGATGCTTTTTGAAGATTTGTTCATCTCTCATAATTAATATAGATCTATGGCAAAAGATTCACTGTGGGTCAAAACGGAACAGTTTTTAATTTTAAAAACCCCTTGTTTTAATTAAAATCTCTTACCACATTTAATATCCCAATGATATGAGCTATAATAACGAAATACTTGATCATTCTGAACAGTATTAGGTGATATTTCAGTTCAATGTTGCAACATAATTGTCTGATAGGAATTTACATAGATCATTCAATTAATACTAGATATAAATATGATTGAAGATAATAGGTAACAGAGTATTTGTTTTGCCATTAGTGAAGATATAAATTTACATGTAAATATGAAATCTAATGAGCTTCGTTAGCAAGCTTTGCTTGATATTGTTATCTGGCTTGTAAATTAATAAGGCTATTGTAATTTCGAATTTTCTTCTTAATTTCCTTATAATTTCTTATATGGTAAGGTAAACTAAGATCTTTATTACCAAGCCAATGTTTGAAATTGCATAATTATAACAATTAGTTTGTAAACAACAACCCTAACATGCCTCCGTGACGAAATAGCGTTTCCATCCCTGGAGATTAAATAATAATAATACCATACCAAACTGCATTTTCTAATTATGTCAGTATCTTGTTTTAACTAGTAGAAAAACGCATAATTGATATGGAATTAGGGCGAGGTTGTAACACACGTCTATAATATGTTGTTTCTAAATTGGTTACTATTCAATCAGTAATATACTGACGTGTAAATAAAAACTAATCTCTGCTTATTTCCCGGTAATTTAACTATTAATTTTAGCTATAATCTGGCGGGAAAAGAAAGTAATATAGTAATTTTCTATTTAACATCGTGTTAATGCTGCCGGTGCATAGTATTATGTCCGCTAGCTGCTAAAACGTGAATTAACGCTCTTCATTAACAACCGGTTCTCGCATGTAAAATGAAGAGCTTTGACAAAAATATATATTTTGAATGCTGACATTTTCATTTCCAAAGGGATAATGGTTTTATAATAATGTGTGGCACCAACAGGAGATACATCACGGAATGAAGAATCTGCGGAGGAGACTGTCGGGCGGGTTGCTATGGAATTTTGACAAGACAATGTTATGCTCCGGAATATAGCCAACCTCAAGCAAAAATTATCTTTTCAAGGAGATGCATAAAATCATAGACAAGAATACGGAGATCATTAAAAATCTCGACAATCTCTTGCCCACCATGATAAAAAAGATATAAGTGAATTGGAATGTCAGTTAGCTAAAGAAAAGCGGTCTTGACAGTATCAACGACTTCATTGCCTGAGGATTTTCGGGATAAAAGTCTCGGAAGGTGAAATCACCAAAGAAACCACGAAGTCTGTGACAGCGAAAGTGGGCGTTGACTTATAACTGAGCGATATTGACCATCGAATGGAAGAAAGTTTCCACTGACAAGCCTAGGTCAGTAATCGTCAAGTTTGTGAGTTACCGGAAAAGGAGTGAAGTCTTCTGCAATAAAAGGCAGCTTGAAATTAGAGATGTAACAATTCGGGAAAATCTCAGTAGGAAGCGTCATATGCTGCTCCAAGATTGTATCGGTAAGTACGGCCTACCCAATATATGGACGGTTATAGTAACAAATACAGGTGACAAAAAAGCAGAATAATAAGTGAATAGCTTTGAGCATGCGCAACTAATTATAAAATTATTAGCAACCATATTAGCACCATTATCAGTGACCGTAATTTGTTAATTTAAAGAACGCAATAGGCTAGTTTAGAGTTTTACCTAGATTCAGTTGTTATCATTGACCAGGAGATCTCAAATTTGCTGACACGTTTTTCTACTTGGATACCAATAGCATTGACCCATGTAATGGTAAATGTATCTGTAATTCCTTTTGTGTACCAGTAAAAACCTTGGCATTGTAATGAACATAAATGTGAATTGGAAAATACGAACTACAGAGACATGCAGAAAATTTTCTATATTGCACTCGTTAAAGCGCCTTAAGAACTTCCTCCCCTTAAACAAAATACCAGAATAAAACAAATACTGGTAAGAAACGTTGGTGAAGCCCCATTTTGAATATTGCAACATACTATATATATATAGACCTAACTATTGACTTGATGCAAAGTCTTTAACATGTTTATAATCTCAGTGTTCGTTATAGTTGCAACAACCCAAAGTGTGATCACATCACCCCCTCTTTGAAAATCCGTCCTAAATGAACGATGCTTTGATACATACCTTTACTCTTGCATACAAGGTACTCCAAATTCCTCGATTCCTGCTTATTTATACGAACGTTTCCAACTATTATCTTTCCATCATGAACTCACATAAATATCTTTTTCATAAAACAACTTTTTCTCGCTCCTTGTGCCCATGCCTTGTTCTTGGAATGCTTTAGGCCTTTCTGCAAACAGGAATAACTGTCAAACACAAATACAGTTCTTACGAATACTGACCAATGATGCCATACCATGGGACTTCGTTTCACCGACTCATCATATTTGCGCCACTGGTGACGGCGCCAAAATATTTGCTGCAGACCCAAAACGTGTTTGCGCCAGTAAATCGTAAATAAATTCAGGATCCTCTGTTTCAGGTTGGTACCACGTTATGTTACTCTATTCAATATTATAACCGACTGAAATATTCGTATTCATATTTTAACTTATCACTTTGGCAAGACAATTCTTAACTGCACAACGTCAACGTATGCGCCCATGTATATAGGCCTATTTTTAAGCCTTGCGAAACTTAAGTCAACCCTTACTGCCTCCTTGAACCACCTCCTTGACAACCTTCCCGAATCCTCCTCACAATAGTATTTTAATTCGATGTGCCTACCAAACGTAAAGTAAAATTATCCCTGTTCAGGCCATATTACCAGGCGGTTGACGATCCCATTTTTTAGATATTTAGGACTGGTAAGGTTGTCAGCCTTACTCACTGACGGCCTTTATCCACAGAACTGCTCCTCGTACTCATATCTTTTAGAGGCTGACCCGACCTCAGGATCATTGTGCTATCAGAAGGATTCGGCTAATGGAAAAATCCTAACGAAATCATCAAGGACCAACCAATTGCTCCATGGAGCGACTCAATGCTAACATCCCTCGTAGAAATCGTGCAACCAGAAGACAGAAAGATGCGCATGTCACCAGATTTCGTGCGCCACCAACTTAACAAAATAAAAACATATTTAGATAAAATGTTTACGGAAACCTATTCTCCTAGTATGTTACCGTACATTCCACAATTATACTTTGGTTACAGCCTTTCGAGACAGTAGAATGGGTGATATTTTCCATTCTAGAGTCGGCCATAAAGTAAACATGTAAGTCTTTCTCACTCTTACGAAATAAGAGTAATGTGCTAGAACGAGACAAACTAACACGTTAACGCTGGGGCTGATTCTAGATCGGACAAAATCTTCCCATTCCACTGCATCAAAAGACAGTGACCAACAAACAACAAACAGATAACTCACAAATAAGTTATGGCGCAAATGTACTGCATCCAATTTTACATTCAAAGTAGCAATATATAATACAGGGTGCGGCATTTATCGTTTCCCGTGTAACACATTTATTTAACATAGAAATAAAATACATTGAACATTTTTAAATGTCTTGCAGTCTTGGATTTGCAATTATGGTGTTACTTGTTGAATATGATGTCCTTGAGATGTCCTCCAATACCTTCAACACATTGCTGTAATCTCCCTCGTACACTGGTCATTACGCGATGTGTGGTGTCTTGTGTAACATTTTAAATGTCCTGCAAATCCTCACATAATCCATGAGCGGCCACTTAACAGTCCTAAGGTCTTTGTGTGCCATTGCAGCGCAGGATATTATTGGTCCTTATTTCTTTGTGATCGATAATGGTGCTTCGGTGATTGTCAACTATGTACGTTACAACCGCATACTTTAAACTTTCTTCCTACCAGAGTTGACACATCGTAACTTTGATATTGAGAAATTGTTGTTTCAACAGGATGGTGCTGGCCATCCAAATCTCCCAACCAGACTATTTTCTGTGGGGCTATCTGAAGTCTAAAGCTTTCGCTCATGCCCTCCCTGACATTAAAAGTCTTAAAAATGCAATTCAGCAGGAAATTGCAAATGTTACGGAAGACACCTCACATCACGTAATGGCTAGTGTACGAAGGGGATTGCAGCAATGCGTTGAAATTAATGGAGGGCATCTCAAAGACAAGATATTCAAACCGTAACATGAAAATTGCAAATCAAAGACTGTAAGACATTTAAAATGTTTAATGTAGCTTATTTCTAAGTTAAATAAATGTGTTACATAGTTTTGAAAATGGGAAACGATAAATGCCTCACCCTGTATTACTTAAAACTCTTTTCTTTCATATTTACTTTCGTAATCTATCACCTTTATTACATTCCTCATAATTAATTTTCCCAATTGTTAATAATCATAGGCCTAACATTTATTTTCCCCTTTTTCATTTTTCTTATATTTTACTTATTAACAGTGTGTAAATTTTAACTAGTAAGTGATTGATAAACTGAGTGCGAATGCTACGTATAGACCTAGGAGTTTCAGTTATGCTTTTACTTATTTTTTGTTCGATCGTACTATAATACGCTTATTACGTGTGACGTAACGATATCATAATGATACTCATTTAGACACTGATTTCCATTTTGAAACTGGTTTAGTATCGATTATTATACAACACGGAACGATCTTGAACTCTTCAGAGCAACAAATGAAAATGCGTAAATAAACAACCTCTATTTAAAATAAAATCAATTCGGCTCGTCTTAATTTTAATGTTATAATGTACTGAATTTATTCCCTGTGTTTAACCATGCGTTCCTGTGTTCTTTACATTAATACTCAAGAGAAATTCTGCAAGCCTGCATGCTTTGCAGCCTGCCATCTATAGGAAAGGACAAGAACTATAACTTATGGCGAGAGTGATCTGCTTAATCAATGAAAAAGTATTTCTAAAAAGAAGAAACTGAAACATTTAATTTTGGTGAAACAAAAACAGTCGTATGCAACTCACCTATCATAATAATTAAGACACTCGTATGGTAATTATGAATCTCACTTTGCTCGATTCATAAAAACACACTCGTGTCATAAAAAATGTCATCATAGGCTTGTTGCATAATATTTTTAACCTTCAATTGTAATAGCATTGTTTGTTTATTAAGTCGCAGTATGGTACTTTATGAGATTGTGTGTGGGGGACGGAAAAAAGTCTGTCTGTCTATCTGTCCGTGTGCCATAACGCGCCATAACTCAAATACGCTTTATCGGATTTTCATGAAGCTTGGTATACGCATTTGTAATGTCCATGGGAAGAACCCTATTGATAATGAACCAAATCGGTCCGGCGGTACCGGCGTCTAACCCAATTTAGTGTTTTTATTTAAAAGCGCCATAAATAAAATACGCTTTATTGGATTTTCATGCAACTTGGTATACACATTTATAATGTCCGTGGGAAGACGTCTGTTGATATCGGACAAAATCGGTTGGCCGGTACTGGAACAATGCCCAATTTAGTGCATTTTTATGGTATTATATAACAAAAGGCCCCATAACGCAAATATTCTTTATTGGACTTTCATGAAACTTGGTATAAGCATTTATAACGTCCGTGGCAAGAAGCCTGTTAATTTTGGACCTAATCGGTTGACCGGTACCAGAGTAACAACTAATTAAATGTCTCATGTTTTTTTTATTTTTGTCTACCGGTATAATTTGACAGTTAACACTATTCCTTCACATATGCTTATGAAACATCACCGTCAAACTGACTGAGTTGGCCAAATGGTAACGTCTTGGACTCGTATTCTGGAGGTCCCCGGATCAAATCCCGTAGCCGGCCGATTTGATATGGATTTTTTTTATGTGAGTGCGCGATTGTCAAGGTATCACAAATCTTTAGTTCTGCTGACGCTGTTCTATTTTAATCTGATTAGAAAAACTTATTTTCTGCATATCATAATTGCAATTATAATTTATTCAACTAAAACATACTGGCACTTTGTTATATCAGTTTACCTGATTTTATTGTATTTGTAATTGTATATTACTTTAAATTATCCTGAATGAAAAGGAAGACCTTAATTCATCAGATAAAATAAATCAATCCTATTCTGTTCCATTAACAAATCTGCTTAGGAATTGATCATTAGTAATTCTTTATTCCAACCAAATGGTCATAATATGATGAATGGAGCAACGTCGGAATGATATACGGCAGGGAAAAAAGGAGTGCCCCGAGAAAACCTGCCCACACCCCATTTTGTCCAGCACAAATTCCACAATGGATCCACCGAGATTCGATCCCGGGTGGATCCCAGCGGTGGAAGGTAAGCAGTCTAACCACTCAGCCAGGAGACAACCTACTTAGGAATTGATTATTGGCATTGAGCAAGTAAGTAAATACTGTTATATGCCCCATAATAGTTTGAGAATTATGTTATTGCAGTGCTATAAAATTCTACATAATGGCGATCATCGAATGGAAGCAACAGCTTGTTCTGGCGAGTAACAGGTGATTCACTTCCTACATGAATGTGTGGGTAGATATAACTGTTGCATACCATTATCCTCCACAAGTCATGGATGTAATATATCTTGAACTGAGAATGCCATTTCTCTTAAAAGGAAAATAACTGAGGCATCGGTTAGACGTATCCTTTCCATTCAAGTCACTATTCAACAAAGGAGTGAAACATGTCTCCCTATATTGCGTAGCAGCACATATCAAAGTATTTCCTTCCCGAGATTCTATTGCAGTCATGTTTATAAGTACTTTGCTACATTATTTTATTCTCGTTATGTAAAACGGCGGCATTTTCTTTGCTCTTTGTACATTACAAAAGCGATCGAGATACGTTATCATCAACTTTATTACTTACACAGTGGCAATAGACAATTCCTAAGGAAGCTACTAAAGGAATATTATATATTTTATGGAGCGCTTACATGAGCCCGCCATTCTGTGCTAACTCCTTCTAACCATCCCTCGGAAATCCTACTTCCTTTAGATATATTTTAACAGTGTCCTCGCACCTACATCTAGGTCTTCCAAGTGGTATTTTCCCTTGGGGTCTCCCAGTCAATTTTTTTAGATACGACTTTCCTCCCCCCACATGTGAAACATGTCCAGACCAGTTCATCCCCCGTAACTTAGCTTTACTATACCTGGTGAAGCCTACAGGTTCGTCAGTATACAGTTTTCTCTCGTCCCCGTTTACATCTCTGCTAGGTCCGAATATTTTCCAATGCACATTGTTTCCGAACACTCTCAGATTATAATCTTCCCGAAGAATAAGGGACCATGTCTTACATCCATAGTCCATAATATAGCCGGCAGGATGATTGTCCTACAAATTTTTATTTTTAGATTTCTGGATAAAAGACGAGAATATATTAGTTTCTCAATTGCCTAAAAACAAGCATTTCTGTATTTTAGTGGACAATTAAAGTCTGTCATAAAAATACAACTATTTATATATGTATTATTATTTTATTCAGATATTTGAATATTTTGTAGCGCATTATTTTGACGTTTCAATACCTTACACTTAGCATTAATTTCCACTTCAACATTCCTGCATGCATCGAAAATTCTTTCTCCATTTCCTTCAGTTACGTTTATGTCATCGCTCAACGGACAAACATCATCTGCATAAGCTAACATCGGGTGATTGCCATTTAATTCTAAGCCTACCTTATTTTCCTGAATTTTCCAAACGGCATATTCCAAAGCGAAATTAAAAAGTAAAGGCGATAATGCATCTTCTTGCTTCAAGCCGCTTATAATGGCAAACCTATCTGATATAAATTTCCCTACCCTGACTCTGCTATAGGTTTCATTTAGACACATTTTGATCAGACTAATTAACTTTTGTGGGATCCCAAACTCAATAAGGATGTTATACAATTTGTAAAGTTTTCTAAAATTGAAAATCTATTTGAAATATCAACTTGGTAAGCGTTCTTAATTTGGCTCTAATCTTCCTTTTCCAGAATGAATCTCTCTATATCTAAATTTTTCCTACTTCCTTCGCTTCATGAAAATTTCCCCTGAACAACCGCGACTATTAGGTATTGAACCGAATCACAGTCAAGCACCCCTCAAAGTTCGAACATCAATTAATCTAGACAGACTCCTTGTTCCTATTGTCACATAGTCAAATTGTCTTTCCATCTGGCGAAGTTTATGTGTATTTATAAATAAACGATGTGAGAATTTCGTACTCTTGACGATTAAATTTTTAGCGGTGGCAAAATTCGCTCACCTAACCCCTTGAAATATCCTCTTTCCCTACTTTCGCACTGAAATTTAAATGCACAATTTTCATGTACATGTTATCATCAACATTATTTATCAATTATTATAGCCTATTTAATTAAACTAATTTACCAAATGTCCATGACCCAAGTACCGAACCTCGAGGGACACCATTAGAGAGACTCCTTAAGTCTGATTTATTTTCATTTACTACAATTCACTGTCTTCTATTGCATAGCTAACTGTTTAAAAATTATAATTCAACTCCACCAGACCCAAAATTTTTAAACTTAGTAAATAAAAATTAATGGACAACGCAGTCAAGAGCATTACTTAAGTCACAAAATAAAGCCTTAGCGCAATGACGCTTCTCAAATGCATCTAGGATATTCACGAGACATTGAACTGCTCCGGTCGTATATAATCCCTTTCGAAAACCATACTGAGTATTGCTAAATATACTGTTTGATTCAAAATATTCGAAAATTTGATTTTTAACTATTGAGTCGAAGATTTAAAAAAAATTGGAGTTATTGAAATGTGCTTCTAATTGCTCGGTTCTGCAGCATCACCTTTTTTATAAATCGGAGTAAGATTTGTCATCTTTAGAAAATCCGGGAATATACCTGTTGTTAGGCTGCCAGTTATACAAACAGTTAACGGATATATAATTAAAGTATTGATATGTTTAATAATTATTTGACAATTCATAATGATCTTTGGCATTTACAACACATTTCAATACCTCGTTGCTGACTTCCTTCCACTTAAAAGCTGCGTCGGGCTTGAAACAATGGTATATTAATTTTTCAACATCATATTCATGGGGGGAAATTCTTTATGACTTTTTCTTGGAACTTTGCAAAAATTATTTTTAAACTGCTTTGATAGCAATGTTTTCATGTTTTGGTATTGGATATTTTTGTTTTGATTAGTTCTCATGCTGCATTAGTCTCATTTTCAGAAAAATTGATGTATTTAACATTTTATTTTAATTTAGTTTTCTTAAGTTCATTTCTATAGACTTTATTCAAGTGTTTATAATAGTTTTTGGTATTTGCGCCACTCGTAAAATTGGCAATTTCGCGAATAATCGCAAGTTTTCTTTTTAGAGAGGCGATATCTTTGGTATAGCAGATTATTTGAAGAATATTAGTCTTATTTTATGAGGTTTAGAAAACATTATTTGAAATGAAGACAAAAATTGTATGAATATTAAAAAATAAATTAAACTTGCAAGTGTCATAATTCTTTATAAAAAGGTCCCACGATATGTTTCCTAAAGGATGTTTAAAAGTGTTGACATGAAAATTACTAATCCTCTCAACTGGTATGTATGTAGTATTGCTGTGAGAATTCATTGCATTGACAGTGATTTTGATTTCGCTGGTTATACAATTATGATCTGTCAGGCAAGGGAAAAATGTCCTAGAATTATTGTGATAATGAGGATCAAGCGTGGTGAACAGATTATCTATAGGCTACATTAATTACACTTGGTAGCTCCTGAATACTCCGAAAATACCCATACGATTTAAAAACGTTACACAGATTTAAGCAATGAATGGATTTAATGTCTTAAATTTATACTAAAATCACCATTTATTAACAAGTCACATTTAAAACCCGTTACAAAATTAAGTAGTGGTTCGAGTTTTAAAAAATGCGGTTATATGCACACTTGTTGAAAAATAAATTGTTAGAACGATAATCTTGAGACTCTTTAATATAACCTCAAAATGTAATTGCTCACAAAAATCGCTAAGTTCAATAATATCAAACGTAATAGGTTTGTAACATAAATAATTGAACCACCATGTAGATTTTTAGTTCGTAAATAGGCGTTCCATAAAATAGTAAGTATTCGATTGCGTAAACTGCACTTTCGTTAGCATGTTGCCAGTGATCTGCCAAGCATAAAATTTTGAAATCACAAGACAAATAATATTCATTTAATACTTCGATTATGTTTCTAAGGCGTTAGATATTTATACAAAAAATCATGGGAAACATCAATCCCAGTTTCACAGTTGCTTTTATAAGGTCATCTAAGATTGCAATCATATGGAAGGATACTAGGTTTAGGCATAATTTGTTGTGATTTATATCTTTTCCATTTCTGTTATCACTCTTCAAGTTAAGTTCACTGTCGTATCTCACTTCTTTAAAAAAAACCTTGCTCCTTTATGCCATTACTTTTCAATCATAGCTTTCTCTTTATTTTCTGAATCTGTTTCTTTAAAAGAACTGTAAGACTCTGGATATTTTGCCTATAGCGATTCACAAGATGCTTCCGGGAAACTGTACTTAACATACTTTCCGATCATTTACACTGCCGTAGAAGGATCTAAATTAAGTAACTGATTATACGTACATTCACCATATTTCTATCATCGGCCATGGCAGGAATGGCGTCGTAATATACATCTTTCACATGATGTAGGCGCAGTTGATTCAATAACTTTATGTATGTATGGAACCCCACGAAGGGGAGAGAGGCGAGTTGGGAACGATCCTAAGCACGTATGACACAAGTCCGGACCCATTGTGCCAAGCCCTGGGAATGGGATGATTGGCACACCCAAAGGCCCCCCTGAGCGGATTCCACCGCGAGCCTCCACGGAATACCCCAATATCTAGCAAGTATCTGAAACCACAACACGTGCACTAAGCCCCAAGGGCGGGAGATGGCCCGAAAGCCGGGAAAGGTAACTGGATGATAATGAAGGGGAGTTTAAAGGTGAAGTGCAGAGTGTTGGTTGAATATAAGGGGGAAACGGGAGAAACCCCCATCAAAACCCCTAAGTCGTGGCTTCGTTCACCACGAATGACAAGCCCGCCTGCCTCGGGATTTGAACCACGGACTGCTTACATGCCAGGCCCACACGATAACCATGAGCCGTCGCGAGGGCTACAGTACTGCCAGTCCCAGTCGTAGTCAGGAACGATGCACAAGACGTCCACTCACCACCACGAAACGTTTCACAAGTACCATATCATTTTTGTCATGTCTCATTAATTAAAGATGTTGCACAATACAGTGAAAAAATTGTATTTAATAATCTTCAGTTACAATAAAATGAATATCTTTAAGAAAAATATAAGCACACAAAAAATAGCTCCTTAGAGCTAATAGTGTATGAGTGTAACATTATAAGGCATTCCGGATAAGGTACAAGACATTCCGGGTGCCCGGGCAGGCGTATATTATTTCTTATGGGATTTAACTTACATTAAGTGAGAGGATGCATTGGATTTATTATGAGAAATTTAAAATAATTTCGTTAACTACAGAACATGAGTTTTAAATTTCGAACAGCAATTCGCTTGCAGGACTTTTATATTAGTACAGGCTTTTCGAACTGAGGTGCTGCCACGGCGCAGGCCGGCCCCGGCAGCAGCACAATGATCAACTGTAGCACCAGAGGCAGCGCCAAGGGAGTCAGCACTCAGCTTACAAAAACTATTATTAATAACAATTTTGTGAACACACAAATATACCATTTGTATGTTTGCCTTTGCATACATTTATAATTTAAATTGACTGTTAACATCGTTTTGCCGTAACTAATTTACCAATATTGGGTACAATCGACTTGGCAGTGGAATTTCTATGTACGGCCTCTAAGGCAACATCAGACAGAGAAGTATTGGTTTTACTATTATTTAAATTCATAATTGAAAACATCTGTTGTACCAAATATTGACGTAAATTTTAAGGCAGGTGCATGAAGTTTGGGGAATTCCTGTGGATGAATACCTTTGTAAATTGAAAGTAAATCACTCGTGTAATGGTAGTACCTATACTTTTATCAGCTCTGTTTGAAAACATGTTGGTGATTTTTTTTACTCACTCTGACGTGCCATATCATTAATTTCTTTGAATCGGGCATTGCATTCATCGTGTAAATTCTGTAACGACGTCTGATACTCTCCAAGGTTTTCGTAAATAGACAAATTTAATTATTTTTATGAAGGGAAATTGTTAAAATTTCTGGCTTTAAGGTGATCTTTAAGTAATAAACTCTGCATTTTGAAAGCCTTAATTCTGTCTCACATGGTGCTAATTAACTAATTTCTCCTCTGCAACTACACATTTAAATCATTTA
Organism: Ectobius pallidus; assembly: GCA_964059195.1. Taxonomy (NCBI): domain Eukaryota; kingdom Metazoa; phylum Arthropoda; class Insecta; order Blattodea; family Ectobiidae; genus Ectobius; species Ectobius pallidus. The sequence continues at coordinate 51,153,598 of CAXKWD010000012.1, read as the reverse complement.
AATAAGACGTTATTTCTTCTAAGAATGCGATGTCAACTACCCATCGTACTCTCTCTGAAGCACACATGCAGTCGCACCGGCCGCTACGTGGGGAAGGAGAGCACCGGCGCTGCTGAGTGCTGCGTGGTGCGCACCAGTGCAAAGTGCTCGAGTTGGAAAGACCTGCATTAGTTCCATTGACAACGACCTGAAGGCCAGAAAAGTATGTAAACAGTAATTTAAACACTCAGTGTGGAATGCATGAATATGTGGGTCTGAGTACAATACTGTTGAATTTAATTTTACATATGCGAGTGCAATAATTATTTCCAAAGCTATGATGCAACTTACTTTCCATGTGCTACACAAGAACGCTTCTGCCCTTACTGATGCTGGAGCGATTAGCCTACTGGTGTACTGGTACTGTAAAAGGTAGAGTGAAATTCGCGAGGCGCGATAATACGAAATGTTTTCAATTCGATCGAGAAATTAATATTTTCCACAATAAACTAAACACAAGTAGCGGAAGGTTGGATTGAAGCTGATAGTGACAGTAGGAAAAACTTTAGTAGCTCATAATATTGAATGTTATTGATATGTTCCGCCTATATACCACTATGTATTACAACACTCAGCTGAAGTCTACATGAGGTAAGGAGCAATTAATTAACAACACGTGTTATTGAGTAGCACTCTAACATTCACTGTAGAATGTTCAGCTCTCAAGACAATCGGCGTGACTGATAATGACGCATATGACGTCGAAATGCATCTCAATACATTAAAAAACAACGTAAGCTGAAGATTACAAGAGATAAGTTCACTACACTACTCAAGATCCATTAAGCTATTCCAAGAAGAAGGACCACAAAATTGCAGTTATTCACAATACGATATTGTTATAATTGACTCTCTAATAATAATAGTCACACAACTAATACAAGAAGAAAGAAGATATGTGCATTTTATCCAAGAAGACAATTATTATTATTTTTTGACATACACAGACATCTGTGTGATATTTTAAACAATTGACAAGTATTAGAATATTTTATCAGTTTAAATTTCATATATGTTAATTTTAATTCATATTTTAAATATTATGACAAGGTTAACTTCATAATTTTATTACTAATTATTGTAAATATCTAATTTTGACAACACATTGAGCTCAATGTTATTTTAATTATTTTATATGATTATGTGATAGACTAAATCTAATATAAAATACGTTTTAGAAGAACCCAACAAAAATCAAATTCAATAACACGTGTTGTTAATTAATTGCTCCTTACCTCATGTAGACTTCAGCTGAGTGTTGTAATATATAGTGGTATATAGGCGGAACATATCAATAACATTCAATCTATAATTATACCACTGGAAAATATGAAGCTAATTAACTATAGCTTATAATAATATCAATTGGAGAATTTTAAAAACTTTAATGCAAGTTGTATATAAATAACAAATGTAATTTTTGAAAATAACCATGCCAAATTAATAATAACACCGGCATATTGGAATTTTAACATTAATGCTATTTTCCCTAAAAATAAAACCACTTTCACGGACCTCTAGTAAAAGATCCTGCCACAATTTGGCACTAATGTCCACCAGTAAAAAATACATAACCGCATTCTAATTATAGCCCATAACTTTTTTTAAGTTAACTAGTTAAGAAAAAAATTATCAATGGTTACGAACGTTTCGTGAAGAATAACGAAATTAAAAGAAGTGTAAATATTAATGAAGCAAAATGTCATAATAAATACTACGATAGTCCTTGGTAGTGTGCTGACGTCCGAGAAATCGACTAAGTTATAGAGTGAAAAACAAGGGCGTAGTGTAGATTATATCCAAACGGGAAATCAAATTTCTGCACGCAACGTTCACCCTCACGCCATCAGCACGTGGCACCTTAAAAATGAATGAATAACACAGTAAGGATTAAAAATTCAAAGCAAATATCACGTTTGCTTATGTACAATGTAACAATATACCGGTAACAAAGAAAAAAATATGTATAATAAGAGAACAGCATGAACATAACATGGAACATCTCGTTTTAAAGCTCATCTTGACTGAACTTTGATTTGATGACTAGGGTGGAAGCTTTTATTCAGTCTTATAGCCTATTACCGTTTAGCCAAAATAAACCTTAAAAAAGTGCGGGAGGACTTTAGGATTTTTTTGGAGTAAAAGAAATAACAATTCGAAAACTTTAGGGGAATTTCCGTCGGTTACAAGCTGAAAGGTATAAGTCTGCCACATCTCAGGTTTCTAGCTCATCTAGAAATGGGTAAACATTAATGTTGTATTTTATGGAGTAAATTTCAACTGATCTTAATTTAAATGGATATGATACAGGAAGAAAAAGCATGGTATTCGACATTTGCCTTTACGAATGGGAACACCATGAAAAAAATACGGCAAATGGCCGGTTACGGGATTTGAACCTGAGATCTCCTGAATGCGAGTCCAAGACTTTACCATCTCGGCCAACTCGCTTGGTTCTTGGGAATTATTTCTATCGCTACCATGTCTAATGATTTGTCAAAGCCCAGTGTATTGCAATTTGCAACTACCAAGCCTTATGCGAACACTGTAAACAATAATGTTGTCATGAGAACTGAGCAGAAACTTAAAGCGTCATACTTTGAAGGTTTTATTTGGGTTAAAATTAAAAGATTGAACTTTTTTGGAGTTTTTCTGTGGGATACGGCTGAAGGTTTCTAGCTCATCTCAAAGTGGACAAACATTAATGTCAGTCTGTCAGTTAGCCACGTGGCTTTATTAGGGATAAGTAATAAACTTATATTTTGATTCACGATCAGATTCATTGAAGTAAATTATCAATTATTTTGCATTTTATCGCTACCGACTTCATCTACAAGCATAGTTAACTTTTAATATGAGTATATTTCACTTACAATGCTCCTTATTTAGGCTACATTTAAGTAATAGGGCTATTGTATTCCCTCATTGTTTTCAGTATGAGTGTGGTTTAGCTATAATCTATTTCTAACGTATATCGTAGTCTGCTCTAAAGCCGTTTAAGTATTGTGTAAGCATATTGTTAGTAATTTTGTACCCCCTTGTAAGAAAAAATAAACTAGGGCTAGACCCCCCCTTTACTTAAGTAAGATTTTATGACTTTTGTACGTCAATACTACTGTATTGGCAGAAATAAACAGTTACCAATAAATTTACATTATTAATCCTTCAAATGCATATAAATAGGCATATATAGACCGCTGAACGCTCTTCCTCCAAACATGGTTTGCTTGCTTGCTTGTTGTTGCAGTGTAATGGTTTCGTCGTCTAATGTTTACGTAAGAATTACCGTGACCCCTCACTCCCCCTCGTCAGAAAAAATAAGCAGACCTAGGACTCCCACCTCCCCCCTTACTGCCTACGTTATACATTTACGGCCCCTAGGCTAACCAAGAAGTCACTGAATTATTTCTGCTATAATTTTGTTGCGACAAAAATACAAGCGGTTACATGGAACCCTCGTACTGAATATAATAATATAGGCTACTTTAAATAATGTTGAATTTAAAATGGTAGGTACAGTGAATGATGATAACTGGTAACAAGTTAGTCAGAAATGGGAATGGTGCAGTGGGCCCTGATTGGTGGGGGGGGGGGGGAAGACTTCTGTGGTTTGGCCGCTATAATTATTACGGAGTTTAAGTGTGTTCCACAAAGGCCTACGGTTCAAACTGAAAACCGTATGGTAAATGTACCGATTTCACAAATAAATAATTATTATGGAATGGGTATCTACATAAGTTTTAAATTATCAAATACAGAGTGAAAATACTTTTACAAAGAGATTGCAGAATGTACAATTGCAATGTATGAGGACATTTAAAAAAAATCTCAAAACAGACCAAATTGTAACTTCAACTTCTACCTCCAGACATTACACATGCGAAATATTTTGTATTGAAATAGCCTGTCTAAGAAAATAAAGTAAGATTTTCACAGTTTTCCTCCTAGGGGGAACTCTAGTATAAGATTAGTAAAAGTTACTTACTTACTCAATGGCAATAGACAATTCCTAAGCAAGTTAAAGGAATATTATCTATTTGATGGAACCCGGAGGTTCATTGCCGCGCTTTCCTAAGCCCGCCATTGAACCCTATTCTGTGCTAACTCCATCCAATCATCCCTCGCAAACCTTACTTCCTTCAAATCTATCCTAATATTGTCCTCCCACCTACGTCTAGTCTTCCAAGTGGTATTTTCCCTTCGGGTCTCCCAGTCAATATTTTTTAGATACACCTTTCCTTCCCCCCATGCGCGCAACATGTCCAGCCCGTTTCATCCTCCGTGATTTAATTACCCTTGCTATATCCGGTGAAGAGTACAGGTTATGAAGCTCGTCATTATGCAGTTTTATCCAGTTCCCATTTTCATCTCTCTTAAGATACATATATTTTCCTAAGCATCCTGTTTTCTAACACACTCAGATTATGTTCTTCCAGAAGTGTAAGCGACCATGTCTCACATCCATATCATACAACCGGCAGGATAATTGTCTTATAAATTTCTATTTTTAGATTTCTGGACAGAAGACTGTATGATATGTTTCTGAACTATATAAAAACAGGCATTTCCTGATTTGATTTTAATATTATTTGTATAATGAATTTCTCAATTTGTTCGAACAATTGAACTGCTATTCTAATATTTTGTAGCGCATTATTTTGACGTTTCCTGACCATATATTTAGTTTTTTCTGTATTAGTTTCCAATCCAACCTTCCTGCCGGCATCGAATATTTTCTACATTTCTCTCGATTGCCTTTATGTCATCGCCCAACAGACAGTCATGTGCATAATCACATTTGTATAACATATTATATATTGTAATTTGTAGGAATAACATTGAAAAAAAAAAAAGCTATAAACGGGTGATTGTCATTTAATTCTAGGGCTGCCATGTTTTGCTGAAATTTTCTAATGGGATATTCCAACGCAAAATTAAAAAGTAAAGACGATAGTGCATCTCCTTGCTTAAAACCGCTTAGTGGCAAACCTATCTGATGTAAGTTTCCTTACCCTGACTTTACTACATGTTTCACCTAGATACATTTTGATCAGCCTAATTAACTTCTTTGGTATCCCAAACTCACTGAGGATGTTGTAAAATGTCTCGCCTAACTAAATCATATTATTTTTTAAAATTTATGTATTGCTGGTGAACAGACTTATTACATTCCCACTTTTTCTCCAAGATTTGGCGAATACAAAATATTTTATCAATGGTTGGTCTATTTGGCCTATATCCACACTGGTGATCTCCAATGATTTCGTCCGCATATGGGGTTCATCTTGATAGAAGTATGTTAGAAAAAAATGTGTATGCTGTAGATAAGAGAGAAATTCTTCGATAGTTATTACAGTCAGTCCTATCTCCCTTTTTGTGGATCGGTATAATAACACATTCTTACCATTCCTTTTTTACAATTCTTCCTTTCTCCAAATCATAAGAATGAGATTATGGATTTCTGACTTTAATCTATCCCCATCTGCCTTAATTAATTCTGCTGGAATTTGGTCAACAAATTAAAATTTGTGTTTTTAGATTGCCTATAGCTGTGGTGACAGAGACCCACCCCTTATATATATTTTTTTATATTTGTACGGGTATATATACCCACACTCATACATATATTCAAGAATGGAGAAGATTGGAAAAAAATTACATTTCTTTTTTTGCAAATTTTGTATCTAAGGTTTTTACTTTCATGTTCCCAAGTGGTTTTCTTATAATACAACAGCAAGTCTTTAAAAAACTGTAATTACTGCAAAGCTTCTTCTGGTGAGATGGCATGTGCCACTCGTATAATATGTTATTTATCATCATCATTATTAGTAGTATAATTATTATCGTTATTACTTTTTTGCTTGTAGGTTAGTTGTTGTTCAGTAACAGTTGTGTAGACTTATGTTTTTATTTATGGGTGAAATATGGTGCAGGTGATTTTTAGTTAGTATTTGAAGGAAATAACTTCTGAAAATAATTTTATTTTTGAGTGGGTTTTACTGAAAGTTTGTTTTTTAAACATTCGAGCATCACTTTTTCATAGTAAAAATTGATCAAATACGTTTAAATTTGTAGAAAACCTTCAGAATTATCATATTCACGATACTGCCTATGTTATCTCGTTCTTGGAAAAATTATGATTTTTTTTATAGTAAAAGAATCGAAAATTATATACATCTAACTTATTATTCCGATAAGGTTACATGATAAAGCAAAATCCATACACATAATTGTTCTCTTGATGAAGATAAATCGACACCAAGAGCACTGGTTAAGAAATTAAATACAAGTATTACATGTTGTATGTTAATAAATGCTTAGTTAAACAATTTTTTTTTATATAAAAATATTGCAGCTAATTGGTTGAACAGCAAAAGGTCTGTCCGCGGTCTACCCTAACAATTTTAAATATATTGATCTCATAGGAAAGAACTTCCAAAAATTAGTAGTGATAACCTGTGATGTGAAAGTGAAACAAGTATTAGGCTATGTTTCTAAGGATGAGTCTGTTATCTTCAGAACTACAGATTTTTCTTCTTTCTATCACATCACATTTCCATGGGTTTGAACTGCGCAAGTGGAATGTAAATTATTCACAGGGTATACCATGACAGGAACGGCTGTCAGGAAAATAACGTTTCAGTTTCGGATGCAGCAAATGCGAAAGTGGTTAGTAATGTAGTGTGACACCTCCATTTTCCTGACGCTGAAAATTCAGGCAAGGGAAATCGAAATACACTAAGCAAAATAGCGATATGTTTTAACTTGATACGTGGAAATCTGACTAGTTGAACTAGTCATGTACGCTATCATAAAATAAAATAATTTGAGTTCTTTTTTCTCAAGTTCGGCTTAGCTGAGAACTTGCTGTCAGTTAACAAGAACTATTTCTGATATACAGGTCCGGTTCTTTTATCGTCTTAGTTGTACTAGTAAGGAATAATGGCAGAGAATTAAAATTTAGCAAGTGCTAGAATTGTATTTTCTAAAATTATATTATGTTGGGCAGTAAAAATGTCTGTCCGTTTCTCCGACTCTCCGTCTGTGTGTCTGCACGTGTGACAATTCCAATACGCTTTACAGATTTTCATGAAACCTAGTATGCACACTTATAACGTACGTAGGACGAACGCTATTGATTTTGTTCCAAATCGGTTGAACGGTACAGGAGTAACAACCAATTAACGGTTTAAATAGCAAATCATCACTATACAAAAGGCCGTGTGACTAACTCATTCACTGACAATTGTTTGCCCACTCGCATATGAGTCAGGGGCATATCCAAGGATTTTTTCGGGTGGGGCTTTAAGTCGAGTATATGATTATTACACAATTATTGGACCTTCAAGCATTAATATACAACAATACTGAAACAAAGTAGGGCTTATACAGATTTGTGTGTTTGTTGATGTATACGTCACAGTCACACCTTAATCTAACTAAGGTACAGCCGCGCACTAAAGGTCTGCCGGTGTGCCACGTCACAAAACTACAGCCGCCAGAAGATGACGGGAGGGATTGTTTGCAAGTTCCTCATCCGTGCATGTCATAACAAAAACATCAGTTCTTTAAGTTAAATGAGAAGAAAATTCACCAGTGCAGGTCACCGCGAAATTGATACCATCTACCTTCCTTAGTCACTGTCACTATAATCACTGGAGTTAACGTTGTTATCACTACTGTTTTCATCACTATTCACTTCGCCTAATGTTACAATTAATTTATCAACAACTGAGTCGATGATACTTTCATTTTCCATATAGATATTTTCTAGCCTTTTTACGCTTTCACAAAGAGGTTTCCATGCATCATCCATTATACGAAACTTTTCTTCGCATAACTAACTAACTCGTTGCGTTTTAAACGTGGTATTTCTAACACCAACATACTGTTTCATTTCAGCCCAGATTCTTTCTAGTGGATTTTAATCCGGATGATACGGGGGGAGACGAAGTACAGAATGACCGTAAGCAGCGCTTATCCGATCCATAGAGAATTTCTTTTGTGCTGGTTTATGCAACAAAATAAGTTTGTATAATTGTGGTTTGAGCATGCTTTCCTCAAAATCAATATTATGTTCATGAAGCCAGGCAATCATATCACATTTTTTGCTATTTGAATTTGGATCTTTATCAACTTGCACATTATGATATGGTGCATTGTCTACAATAAGAACAGAATTTGGCCTAAGATTTGGTATAAGTTTTTCAAGTAACCATTTTTCAAAATTTGTAACATTCATTTGATGATGGTAGTCTCCAATGGTTGTGTCGACTTCCATATCAAAAGTGCATTCGGAATAAAGCCATTCTCACCCCCAGCGTGTGAACAATAACAGTGGTCAACAAAAATCAACTTTTTTTTGTGACATGGATAAAACAAGGCGTACCTTATGTAAAATTTCACCAGAAATAAGAAAATGACCTTGGATTTTCTCTATCACCCACTATTTTTTTGCTACGAAGTGTTTTGTGTTATACTGAAATATATTAATTTCGGTATGTTCTTAATATTACATTTAATTCAAAATTTTATTACAAATTTTTTTTAGCGATATTTTGTCACTGCGGCATCTCGGATTAATGTCCAGCAGTCATCAGCAAGCAAACTAGGACTCCATTTGCCTTGGTATCGCTTTTCCATAGCTGCAACAACGTCCTGGTGGAATTGTTCTCATGTTCGTCGCTTACGGCACCCAAATTTTCAGGAATGAAATCGAGGCGAGCATCCAGAAAGTGAATTTTTAATGAAATGTTACATCCAATTTCGCTGTAGGCACTAAGTAATTCAGTCACAAGGTCTTTGTAATTTTCAGCTTTGACATATCCAAGAAAATTGGTCACAACTGTTTTCAAAGCTTTCCATGCTCTTAGTTCAGCTTCATTCAGCATATTTGCCATCTTTCATAATTTCTCGTACTTGCGGTCCCACAAATATGCCCTCTTTAATTTTTGCCTCACTAAATCTCGGAAATTTCTGTTTCAGATACAAGAACCCCCTTCCGTTCCGATCTAATGCTTTTAAACTAAGTTTAGAAGAATCAATAAATAGGCGCAAATTGCTTGGTTCATGTTCCTGTCCCAAAGCATCAAATAAGTTGTCAACATCCGTGCAGTAGCCTATACCAAAATCCCTTCTTGAGCAAAATAATGTGTAAGTCCTTTTTGACGTTTTCGAAAGTCAGTTATATGTACGTCACCTGCGAGAAGATTTCATCCTTTTAATCTGGATGCTAGGAGTTCTGACTGTGATTTTGCTAGTTTTAAATCTCGAACTAAATCATTCAGTTCAGCTTTTGAAATCAGATGTGGTTTTGTTGAGCATTTTGGTGCTTGAAAGTCTGGATCATTGTCGATTTCCTGCGTATTGCACAACATCAGGTGGATCACTAGCACATTCTTCTTCGTCCGAACTACACGATTCTGGTGGGTTTGGGATAGGAAGTTCTTCACTATGTTTGACGGGCCAGGCTGATGGTAAATTGGGATATTGCACAGCATCCTTGGACTTCTGTCCGATGCCCTGTATTTTAGTGAGGCAAAAGTAACAATCTGTTGGATGGTCTTTTGGTTCTCTCCACGCCATTGGTACTGCAAATCGCATATTACGTTTTTCACCTTTCAATCAACCTGTTAACAATGTTACACAAGTCTTGCAACATATGTGATGGGCCCATGACTTATCTTGATCTCCTACTTTAACTCCGAAATAAAGTTCATAAGCTCTTCGCACAAGTTGGGTGAAATTGCGTTTTTGCGATTTAAAAGTTATTTCTTCACACACATAACAAAAACTGTTGGCATTATTTACACACTGCCTAGGCATTATATTGACTTGTTAATTCACAGTCAATCACAGTAAAATAATAAAAATAAACCAAGTATGTAGAACACAAACACGTTAGTAAAGACAACATAGGAAATGCAGTAACTTCATACTAATGCACAATCTCATTTGGGTGCGTTCTTCTTGCATGTAATATGCTGGAATGAACTTGTACTTATACTGCTACACTGCTGATACATGCATTACACGAAGTGGTACAATATGCATACAGTGACTCACAAATCTGTTGCAATGATCGCTGTTTTTTTATATTTAAAAAATGCAGTAAAATATTATTTAAAAATTACGAATGGTGGGGTAGGGTGGAGAAGAATGTCTTCTTTTATCCTAAGGCAGCAACAAATCTGTTACTCACTATTTACATTCAGAGTTTATTTAAATTTGTTTTCATTGTTTTTGCAACTGTTTTATGAGTCATATGTTGCATACTTGCAGAATATAATCGCTTGTTACTAAAAATCCGTGGGTGATAGGCAATTTCTGTTTTTAAATTTGTTATTAGGGTGCCTCAATACATCGGAAACACCTAAAAATTTCCATGTCACAAAATGTGTGTTTAACAGTGTAATTAAACGTTCGCCTTTCGAAAATGGTTGTTGCAGGCCTTCATTAGTGTCATCATTCCATGAATTTCCTGTTACGTGAGAAGAAAGAATATACGTTTCGTCCATATAAACAATATGTCTTCCTTCTTTTCTATATTTTGCAATATTTCTCAGAAAAGAAATTCGTGTTTCCCTGATATCGTGCTTTTCTATTAATATTTTTCTACTTGTTTTTGTGTTCCTCCACCTGAATCCAAAATTACGCAAAATTTTCCTTACACTCGTTTTCCCGCTCTCGTAATTGATCTCCTCCTTTAGCTTTGCACGAAGTGTTTCTACAGTTGGAACTCATTTTTCAGTCTTATAGAAATTATGTAGGCTACTATTCGTCTTACAGCACATTCATCAAAATTATCTAGCCCCGTCACTGGTTTCTTACAGTTACGCTTTTTATTAGGCGATGGTACTTTTGGAGAGTAAATATAACAAATTCAAACTTTTGAAGTGTTACTATCATTGTGTTATAGGGTAAAAGCTATAAGTGTGAACAATTTCAAGTTTCTAGCTCATCTGGAAGGGAGTAAATATCAAGTTAATAAGTGGATACTGTCGTAGATGTAAAAAGACACCACTAATATACTGTCAGTTTTTCCATACTTATAGGGCAGCTAGTAACACCAACATTTTCACGCTTATGGCAGTTGGATGTGCCAATATTTCTTCCAAATTTTACGATTCTGACTGTTCTGTAAGTGTGTAAAAATTTGCACAATGTTAGGAAAATATACAACATTACCTTAAATCAAGAAATCTAGATCTATCTAAGGTATAACCGATGAAGACACGCCCCAAAAAAGTCATAGGGCCACACTTGTAGATAATTATATGAAAAGCCCTTAATACTGGTGCAATCTGTTTTTTGGTATGATTTACCGTTTAGCTACTATAAGCCTCCAAAGAAGTTCTGCACAGACCTTAAAGCTGCGCCCACGATTTTGAATGTTTCTCTGGGGTAAAAATAAAAAACGGAACTTCTTTGAATATTTCCGTTGGTTATGGACTACAAACTATAAGTATGCAAAATTTCAAGTTTATTACTCATATCAGGGGCGTATTCAGAGGGGCTGAGTGGATGAGGGGCCTGTAGCCTCTCCCGAAATACTGAGACATGCTAATACGTTGCACGTAAGGGAATTTTAATTCGACAGTTAATAGAAATAGACAGTTTAATTGCACATCCAGACTCAAGAAATGCGAAAGCGAATCGTGAAGTAGAAAAGCCGTTACAGTTTTGTCTAAGTACATACAAAATTCAGCCTAATATTGAAGTTTTGTATATGCGACTGAAGCCTAGCTCGTTTAGCTACTAAAAACTTTACTGATCAAGCTGGGAGTCCTGAAACAAAGCAAGCACTGATTGAAATGATGCTTGATATATTTTCCAATAGCGGAAAAGGAAGAAAATTTAATTTGATACTATGACTCAGCAGCTGTAATGCCTGTACAGTTCGCGCACTCCAAGCATTGTTTTGACCTGAGTAACCAAATCTGAGGTGCAGAGGGAGTGATGATTTTCCTTGAACTATGAACTTAAGCTGATGAACTCTAATAATTATTTTATGAAACAAATGACTTACGTATGCCTTCCAGGCTAAACAGGAATCAATAATCAATACCGAATATCTTACTGTTTCACTCTGAGGTATGATTTCAGTTCCGAATAAGATAGATTGATAGTTTGTATGTCTATTATAGGAGAATATAATTATTGTGGATTTTTAGGATTCATCCTTATTCTCCAGTTCTTGGAACACTCGTCAATCAGGTTAAGAAAACGTAATTCATTTCCCTAAGATTCATAGGTACCTCTACCCAGAACAGCCATATCATCGGTAAATTGGGCTACTGTAATGTTGTCAGATATTGGTGTTGGAAAGTCGTAAGTATCCTTGTCCTTGTGATATTACAGCTTTTAATGCCCAAGATTAGACAGAACGTTTTCAACTTTGACTGTGAAGCTTCTATTTCTGAGGTAGGGGTGCGTAAGTCTGTATTACGTGTCAGGCAAATAAATATTTGTTTTAGAAAGCAGTCCTTGGTGCCAAACCTTAACAAAATCTATCTCAGTGTTTAAGAGCTGAATGAAATCAACCGTATGCCATTAAAATCAATAATTCAGTAATTCCATTTGGCGATTCGGTAAAAAATCTCGGTGTTCTGATAGACAAAAAATTAACTTGGGAAAATCACATTAACGAAACATGTAAAAAAGTAAACTCGTTAATTCATATGTTTAAAAGATTAAATATGCCCTTACCTACTGCTGTAAAAAAGACTCTAACACAACCCCTGGTCATGCCCCACTTCGATTACTGTGATGTCCTGTTGACGGACTTGAGCTCTAACTTATCCCGAAGGTTGCAACGTGTTCATAATATGTGCGTACGATTCATTTGTAATGTAGGTCTGTTCGATCATGTATCGCCTTCCTTCGAAATGTTGTCATGGCTCCGTCTGAATGACCGAAGAAGGTTTCACTGTCTTTGTCTCCTCTTCAAAATTCTTCATACTTCATCACCATCATATTTATCTAGCCGCTTCCTTAACCTGTCTTCTCATCACACCCTAAATACTATCAACCAAGCACGAGAAAAACTCTGAGCAGCACGAGGAGCGGTACGTGACGTCATACCATGCTACTATTCTCTAAGAAAGCATTGTCACCTTGCAGCTTGGAACACACTGCACACTGGAGGCTAATGTTTACAACGCGCATACAACAGAGAGGCTCGTCTTTTCTCTGCCCAATCAGAACGCTAGTATCCACCTGCTTGTCAACCAACCCCTCTTACCGCACTCCGCTAACAGAGTTTTACTCGTGCTTGGCCGATAGTACAAGATCAGAACATAGTCATGTACTCTCTATTCCTCTCCATCGCTCTTCATCCTATTCATCCTCATTCTCTGTATCAGTAGCTCGCCAATGGAATTCCATCCCCCGCACGGTCAGAGGCTGTCGAACTCTTGGTAAATTTCAGAGAGAAGTTAACATATTAATTTTAAACCATGTAATTTAGTTTTGTTTTTCATCGTAGTAACTAGAAATCTTAATTGGAGTTCTTTTTGATATTTGTAATACGTAGCCTAACTTCTTGTAACTAGGCCTATACGTTTTTCTCTTTAGTATTAGTTAGTATAATTTTAAATATCTTAGGCTATAATCCTAATTATTTTCTTAAGTATTTTTATATTTTGTAATTTAATTTTGTAAATTAATTTTGTAATTTTCTTTAGTAATTTAATGTTTTATAGCACTCTAGTTTATAAATTATAACTATGTTTAGTTCTTGGTATTTAAGTATTAAGTATTAATTAATTATCTGTAATATTATGTATTTGTGTTATGTAATAGTAATGTAGTTTTTTTTACTGGTAGAGCGGAAGAGAAGGCCAAATGGCTTTAGCTCTGCCAGAATAAATAAACAGAATAATAATAACAGAATAATAATAATAAGAGCAGACCCATACATACGTCTTTGTCCTCGTATGTGTCCAGTATACTGTCTACCACATGATGAAGTTGTTGTGGGCGAGAATGTGATTGTCTAAAATCGGAACTGAGAGTCTGGAATTAAATGGGAAAGTAATTGCAAAAACTCAGGAAGTAACAAACGTTCGATCTTTTAAACAGAAGAGAAAGAAGACTTATTGGAAGATAATTTAAAGGATTTTATGTAATATTATTTTGGCTTTTGCACCATAACATTGTTTGCATGTTTCCATTGCTGCGGAAAATAAGCAAGTCTAAGGGTAGCATTAGGCCTATATATCTGTGTTATGCAAACCAAAGTTTTTTTTTATGCATTTAGTAGTGGTTGCACAATTAAGTAACTCCTTGTAGGTGATTTTATGATAACATTTTAACTTTAAGAGGAGTAAAATAATTAAATGGTGAAAGTTTCAGGGGGTCGGAATCATTTCATTAACCTTGCCGGTAAATGTATGGCTATTGGTAAGAATGACGTTAACCTGATGTTTAAAAATTTCCCACAAAAAATTATCCTTTTCTTGTGCAGAAGTTAACCAGTTATCGTTCACTTTCAAAAATATGATTCTTTCAGGTGTCTTTGTTAGATAATTTGCCTTTTCCAGAGGGAGCTATCTTCTAAGTTCATTCTGTTGGAGTTATCCCGGGTTGCTTGATTATTCATTTCTTTCAAAGCAGTTTAAAGATCTCATGTCTCTATTATAGGCTGTTTTACGAGTATGTGGAATTTTGTACATTCCGAAACTCTGCGACAATCTCCTTTCTTGCTGCAGAATTTGAATGTTAGGAGGAAATGTTATCGTAGTTGTTATTTTGTCAAAGAAAAGCTTCCGTAGGAAACCGAAGGTAAAACAGAACACATCCAACTGATGATCGCTTTGATTTTATTAGCCAGCATTGTTTGATTAATTTGTTTATAACGTCACAGAAAGGTAAAATGAATGTGAAAGTTGAGTTATATGTATTATTATGATTTTACTTGATACGTGAATTTCCTGGTATTGTGCAATGAATATCAATAACATCATTCAAAATTTAAATTCCCCTTCAGCGTAGGATCTTAGCGTTATTGAAACTCTGTTTATAAATGATAAGGCATTATTTCCATTAGTAGACAATTTCTTCTTTTACTGATTAACCACAAGGTTTCCTGCGATAAGTGAAATGTATCTTCAGTTTACCTCCAGATGATTGCTCCCTTATGAGCAGTTAAGTTTTACCCTGGTCAAATACCACGTTTAACTTGATTATGATTGATGCACCCGAAACTGAAGATGAACAGGGTAAAATGCGAACTTTACCGCGGGAAAATTTTGGTCGAAAATGGTGCACATGGCCATAATTCATGTTGATTTAATTCTGCGAAGAATTCATATAATTTTTCTGCAATTAGATTCTGGACTTCCACCAAAGTAGTGAGTTCAAAAATATTGAATGTGGTGTCTTTAGTTTATGTACTTTCTGGTGGAGTAGATGGGCTACGTTCATCTATTTTTCTACAGAAGGCTTTAAATTTTTATTTCTTCATCTTTGCAGATGCAAAATTGTATCAGGTGTAATACAACGTATACGTTAGAAAAGAATGGAAAATTATCTTTTATAAAAAATCAAAATTCAGCATGGCAATATGTTGTAATTCTATTGTCTATAAATAGAATTACCTTGAGACAACACAATGGGAGCTTCTGCTTGGTTTTCATGAGTGAATACCCGAAAAAATATTAAAACAAAAATATCCTAATTTCATTAAGCTTAAATTTTAATGCAGGATTGCCTTAGAATTAAGATGTTTGTAAGCATTTTCTTATAAAATGAGTGCTAACAAAATTTCCTTACAGATTGAAAAGTACGTAAGAATTCGCAAAGCTGTGTTTCAGAGACAGCTTTCATTACTCCTACTTAACATAGACTCCGCCTGTTTGTTTTAATTATTTTATCTTTATTCATTTGTTTTCTTGAATTAAAACAGGTTAAATGAACGCAAAACGAGATTATAATAACGCTGAGTTAGGTTAGCATTATTCAGGACGATACGTCCCAGAGAAGTAAAATTAGAAACTTGCACCCACTTCATTTCATTAGATCATACTAGAAAATGTATATCTCTCGTCAAAGAGTCCTGTTCCCTATGAAAACACAGATATTCAATTAAAATATTGATAATTAGACATAACAGAGAGGGTACACACCCATGTTTACCTCTCTGATCTGCTTACGGTGATGACATAGGCTCTTTCTCTAATTAGTTTTCATTCGCATAGCATATACAATGCACTTCGGTGATAATCCATCTGAAAGTTGTGGAATGGGTCCGCTCACGAATGCTGAGAGTTGCAGTTGACGACCGAACAATTATCACATACAAACTCTAATTTTGGGGAACACATGTACATAGTGGAGATAAATTGAAGTGGACACTTTCCATTATGTGGATTCGTGGATAGTTTGGTGTTCTTGATTCCCATGATCTGCACTATTATTTCCTGAGAGTACTTTACGAGCACATGTCATCAATGCAAACACAAATGTACGAGTGGTAATTGAAATTCTGTATGAAATCAAGAAACATAAAAGCATATTTTGTCTGCTAACATTAGTTTGTGTGCCTAATCTCTTCGATATAATTTCTTATGGAAAAACTGTAAATCAACTTTTCGCTTTGCTGGTGAATTACCTATTATAGGTTGGTTAATGAAGGGGGTATACGAGTATTTTATAAATAGCTGTACACGGAAAAATAGTATGTGTATAAGAAATTTACCTTCGTATTGTCAATAAATTTTAACAACTTTGAATAATTTCTTCTGAGGGAAAAAATGTGTAACATTGATTTCTTTTAACAGCCCTCGTATATTTTAAGAAATCTTTTATCATGAAGATAATAAAATGGAGAAACTGTATCAGTTTCGTATAAATATCGAGGCGAAGGAAAAGTATTTCAAAATATGTTTACTTAAAAAAAAACAAAGTTCTTCATTTATTTCTCTAAAAGATAACATACATATGGAGGTACCCCTATCGTTCAACTAAGATAAACAGTTGAACATTTCTTGAAATTATCTATTATACTGTCTTATAGTTATAGAGCGTTCAGAAAATGAGGGGGAAAACCTCACAGCTTCCTGAAATTGTGTTTGTACTCCAAGAATTTCGTTGTATATCTTCGTTAGTATTATAGGTAAGACATATTAAAATTCTTTAACAGGTGCAAAGATAAATTTTCTTATAAAACCAACAAACAATGCAGAGGGGCTACATAATGAATGAGTTAATAGGTGGCATTGGTTAAGCACAGGGTTATAGAACCCAACAGGGAAGGGGAAAAGGCTGATCATTTTGGATAACCATAGGAAGTGGTCACAGTTTATTAACAAGAGTATGCTTTGCTTTTCGTACTATAAACGAGGCACATTTATGACAATTATGTAGGCTATGTATTTCGTCATTTACTTCTCGTTATTATATTATTGTATTTTAATGTCAAAAAAGCAACTAAATTAACTATGTTCAAAAAACAGGTTAAAGCTCACCTCCTAAGTGAGCATTTCAGTAACTTTTTATAATTTTAAACTTCATCCAATACTTAAGCTGAATCTTACACCATGCTTACGCTTATTTCTATCCTATGTTTTTGTAAATCTTGTTTTTATATTTACTTATGTAATAAGCCAATTATATGCAATCCAATTTATTATCTATTTATCAACTACCCTTAGTGTCCACTGCATTGTATTTACATACCATACATATATTCTCGTAGTAATTATATCATGTAAACTTCTGCCAATTATTGTACTTTGACTGTCCTCATTGCGAGCCATAAGGCTCATTGGGACCTTTATGAAAATGTAAAATAATAATAAAAATGTGGTATCGTAACCTGATATCAACACATTTCTTTAAACTGCTTACTATATCGTTTGCATTTTAAGCGTAAAATTTAATGTGGAGATACATTTCGTTTTGTTTACATCGAGTTCAATCCTTAGTTGGACAATGTACAGAGATCGATATATGTCCCCTCACACAGATACACGCACTGCTACATACATTAGAAAACATCTCTACACGATACTAAACAAACACAACAAACGACAAGCAATCGACTTCATGGCAAGAAAGTCAAACCCGCGCCAATACACAACGACACAAGTACACAGCCCAAACATGTCAATTTCACCACACATCCCATCAGGATGCACATAAGAGCACTATTAAGTAAACACATCAAACAAATGGTTACCAAAATTTGGTTTGACAGGAGGTGATAAGCTTCATTGCTTGGCAATCCGGGGGTAAGGGAGGGCACACACACACACTCGAGTGCACGGAGTCCTTCCTATATAAAACACAGTGTTTTATGCTGATAAACCTGCTTCGCCATGCCCCCAAACCCTGGTCCTCCCCATTTTTTACGGATAAAGGCTATGAACCTCTAGATTCGTTGAGCGAATGTAATCATTTCATATTTAATCTAACCTTGTTCGATAAGGGAAATTATTTTCGGTCCATGCCCTTTGTTCACTTCAGATGATTGTATCTATAGAAGACATTATTCACAAGGCAAGTTTTTCAACCCTCCACTTAATGTTTGTCGTAAGTCCCCTCCATCAAGCACATGGTCTAGACGATCGTTTTGGCAGGTTTTCTTGTCCCCTTTCATATTTCTAGGCCTGAGCATTGTTCATGGTCTATGCATGTGTTCGGACTGGAATTAAAACCAATAAGAGATTGCGTCATCCTGGGTTGGTGTGCAACACAAATGAGAAGGAGATTCATTGCCAGCATTAAATAAAGAAAAAACACTAAAAGAAACCAGTAGTATCGGAAAGTTTCCGTGAACTCGAGTGTACTCCCTCTTTTAATTTCTAATTTTCCTCTCAATTATTTCGGCCTAGTATAACATGAGAGTACTTTAGTACTAATTCTAAACCAATGAGTAGCTCAACGAGGACCGTCCTCCATGTAATATTTTATGTCCAAACTTCCACGGATAATGGTAATATTTGTTAACTATTGTTTCCTGTGCGAATTTTAATATTAGCCTACTTACTGTTATATTTTAAGAGATTGCGTTAGGCTGGTCATGAGGTCGTAGGTAGACCTGAAGGGAAGCAACATTTCGGAAGATGGAGGTGAAAGTGGGAAGTTAACATAAAAATGGGTCTCATAAAAGTTAAGGGTAGGAATTAAAGTTTGACGTGGCGCAGGATCGGGATGTGCCGAGCGTTTATTATTGCTGCGATGAATTTTCTGGTTCTTGAATGGGCAAGCACAGTAAGTAAACACTAAAGAAAATTGGTAAGTATGCAATGAAGTAAGCTTGTAAGTAGGTTAATAGGTAAGCTGGTGCGTAAGTAAATAGGAACGTAAATGCGTAATTAAGTAGGTAGATAAATAACTAATTAAGAGGGCAAAGTGTATTTGACGATAACTAGGTAGGCTACATATAGCCCAGAAAACCCTGAAGAAGCTTGTAAAATAAATTTCTTTATAAAAGTTAAAGTGAGAAGTAATCGAAGCTCAGCACAGATTTAGTATGTTACTAACTCTTTTTTTATTTCATGAATTTGCTTTTAGCCAGACGAGTTAAAGCGCAGTGGTGAGTTGCCAGGTGTTGCGGATCTACTCTCTTATTTTATTCATCTCCTGTGGAGTTTGCGGCATGGCTCTATTTAGATAGAAACCACGGAAGTGTATTAAACACAGTTTCCTGCAGAAGTAGAATGCATTAAAAATAAATATTGACCTTTCCCACTAAATTGCTATTGATTCGACAGAGTATACAACCCGATCTTTACTGTTCATTTATGTGGAAGAAAAATAAAAGATGTTTCTTTTCTTTGCGGGTTTTACTGTAAAAATATATACATTTTAAGGAAAGATGGAATAATATCATAAACGAGGAGCCACTAAAAGCTTCTTCAAAACAACTTTCTTGCATTAACTTCAAGAAGAAACAACTCCATAACTCTCTTTAAAGTTTTAAAACATTATTTACCTCTAGAAGATGTTTACTGAAGTGAATTTAAGAGAAATATGTTAAAAATACACCTAGTAATTCAACAGGAACTTATTTTGAAGAGTAAACGTTCCTCAAAAGAGCTTCCTTGGTTTTGCAGTATTTATATTGTCTTGTTGCTTTTAGGAAGAAAACAAAAGAAAGACTTAATTCTTAGTTACTCTTTGGCAGTAGAGAAAGTTATAATGATATATGAAATGTTGGAAGTATTTTTTTAGGAAACATATAGTCCTGTGCCTAGTGTTGCTGAGTACGGATCAGAAGGCCCGGTACCATATCGAACTTTTCTGAGAAAGGGGAATTTGGAACGGGTACACTTACCCCCGTGAGAACAAATGAGGACCTACTTCAGTAAACAAGTAACGGGTGCAGTCAAAACATCCATCATGCCGAATACAGAACCGAAAGTCGACTCCGCCCAACTCGGGTTGGTATATATTTCCCCTACATGTCAAAACTCGACACTTCAGATTCCCTGAGGATGGAGGCAGCGTCAGCCTCGGAAACGTTGGACCACAACAACTTCTCACCTGGCTGCAAACCCGAGAAGATTTTCTACATAAGATTCGCCAGGAAAGCCTCAAATCTTACATTACTTTGTGCTTTTTATTCATTCCTGTAATTTTTCTGCAAAAGTAAAAATTACAGACCGTTAAAAGTTTAAATTAAATGCTATCGTATTTCATTGCTTTTATAACTTACTTATTTCAGTGTTCTAACTGAATTCCATACAATCCTAATAGCTTACTTCAAACACAAATAAAGGACAAATGTTTCTTCCTGCACAATAAGAGAAAAATGCAGTAATTTTTTAGACTGTTGTCGAAACGAATTTTGAGTGTTTAACCAATATGCATATCCATGGGCACAGACTTTGGGGAGCAAGGTACTTTCTACTCCCAACTTTTAAGTTTCTATCAAACAGGCCTATGTAAAACTTGCTTGCCCTTTCAACAATATATTTTTCAAGTCTGCATCTCTGTGTATATCTAACATAATTGTATGAATCACATGGCAATAAGGAATACCGAAAAATGGTTCTATTGATGAACTGTCATGTGCTGATTAATTATACCCAATTACCCATAACCCAAGATGATGGAAGAAAGAACGTGACAAATGAACTTGTGCGTTCTATTGTTAGCGCGTCCAGGTTTATTAGCTCCTGTTGCTATGCGGAAGTTGAAACATATTTGCGTGATTAAATGTACCTATAACCCTAGGACTGTTTTCGGAATAGTAGACTCCATTTTACTATTTTACACACCATGGAATATAATTTAAGCTTATAATGTAGAGACAAAAAATCTGCTTTAAATAGCATTTAACCTGTTTTCCGAAGTCATGTAATTATCGCCGTAGGAGCTTAAATCTACCAGAAGAGCAGAACGAAAAAGCGTATTGGTTGCTTTGTTATTTTGCAAACATTTCGGGGTGGTTTCCACACAATATAGCCTAGGCCTACAAGCTGTTATTATTTTGGGCTTCTTCACGTGTGATGTGGTAGCTCAAAATTATATAGGCTAATGATTTTTACACATAACTGCGTACATTGCAATTTTAGTTTTAGGTATCAAAAAGAGCTCAAAAGTTAATAAATTAGGATTTTTTCAGTAAAGCTAGGCGTTTTAGGCGCATAGGACTAAGGCTTGAAACCTCTATTTTCATTGAAATTAAAATATACACTAACATACACAAAACAAGGCATATAATTGTATTTAATTTAATGAAGGCAGACTTCTGTGTTATATTTACATAAACACAGTTGCACAAACTAAATACAGTTCCATGCTCACTCTCTTTCATAATTATCTGCAGAGTACATCACCGGGATTTTTCTAAATTATCCGCATTATCTTCAGGACGTAAACATTCTGGGCATGGAGCATCCCGAGGGGACTTTAAGCAAAGGTCCCGCCGTAGATTTATGGCACGTAAAAGAACACCAACCCTAAATTAGAGCCACTGGACAAAATTCCTCAATTCTTTCACGTCCAAGTAATAGGCCTACCTTAGTTTCCGGAGGGGAAACTCCATTTCACCATGTGCTCTCTCGGAAAATAAGAATAATAAAATTAATCTAGATATTGAAACCTCCAATTTGAGGCTCTTTGCTCCATAGTAGGGGCTACAGGAGACAGTCCATCTTTGCCTTTTGTCAGCGAGAATCGTTTGAAAACAAAACACCTTCTTTCTACTGCAACACAGTCAGAGGATGAAATTTATTTTAAATTACCTATAGTAGAAGCATTAGTACCTACAGGGACATTTATATTTTCCCCCAGTATAATTCTGAAACTTAAATCAACAACAGATTTATTTAATACAATTGCTTTTAACTTTTTTCCAAAGTACGTCACCCAAAGTACGTCTACCTACTCTATTCCAGCCAATTCAATTTAATTTCATTTACTTCGTGTTATCTGGAGTTAACAGTGCACTTCTTGTGTTTCTACTACTTGTGCCAGGGACCACCTGATAAATTATGATGTAAGTATAATAGAAAACTTGATAATAATGCTGATATTTAAGGAGCCTATAACCAGTTCCCCGAAACTTAGTTCATCAATCACGGTTTTTTTAACATCCTTGAGATCAAATTGTCGCCCACAATCACAACACGAACTAAGAGGAGATATTAATTCTGAAGAACAACAATTCATGCTAGATATTTTACACAATATGTAAATACATTAGGAACAGAAATTTAGGATATGTCATCACAATAGTAATAAGGGATCAGTTTAGTTTGGAAGAATGTCATACATAAAACAAAACTGCTACAGAAATGACTAACTTATGTCAAATATATGAACATATTTATCATAAAAAATGAACCAGCTACGACATTCGTGGTTCTCTAAAGCGAAGGTTATCTTAAATAAATTTCAGCTATGAACTTAATCCTTAACCAGAAATATAATTCTCACAGACCCATCAGCAACTTCGAAGTGGATTTACTGTATACTGTACAGCAGGCCCGGGAAGGACGGCACCGGAAGTTGATAAGTTGCCCTGCCTCTCGGCCTAGTACTCTCAACAGCCAGATAGAGACAACTAAACCGGTTGATTCTGGGACCAGTCGAGTGGCAGGTAGAAAGAGAAAGGAAAGGAGTGGATGTAGGGGTAGAGTATTTATCACTTCCAGTGCCTTGCTTTCCGGGCCTGCTGTATACAATTGAAGTCTCCCCTCTCCAGTATCTTCCTCTTAATCTCCTTCGTGCGTAAAACCGTAGTAAAAAATTATTTCGAAGTTAACGGCTTTCTGTGGCAGACTGTTGTTTAAAATCGGATAACAACTTCATGGGTCTGAAATGCCGCATATTTCATGTAGAGTACAATGAGAAAAGTCTACAGCAGTATGTTTCTAATTAGTGAGACTTTTATTTTCAAGAGTTTGTTGTCCATGTTTCCCCACTTCTTAAAATAATCTTTATTGCAAATAAACCTTTGTTTCTTATACGATACGACTCTGAAAATTTTCCAATTTTTTTCCAGTTATAATACGAGCAAGCAAACATGTATTGCTCAAAGAAATTTTATAGGCTGTGTGGGTTATCTTGGCTCTGTGGTCATAAAACTACCCGGCTACTATTCAGCAGGTAGCCAAAAGTTACTCACTCCACTATCCCACTGAGCAGAGTGTGGGGTAGGGTTGTATGGAAAAAATGGGGGAAAACCAGAAATTCGAGGATTAAGTAATCGCCAGATGTGTTAAGCAGTCATATTGTCGTAGAAAAGGAGACGTGGCGGCTTGTTACTTTAAATGGTGCTTATGTTAAATCCGATGAAAGTGGCCAATATAGACACACAGACCACTCTGTAGCGTAACGGAAGGCACAAATCCATGGAATGTTGTTTATAAAATTGCAGCAGGAAAACTGAGAGGAGGGACCTCACTCACAACGCTCAAGAAGAGTGATGGCATGTACACCAGCGATACTGCAAGCACTCTAGAACACATGATAGATAATTTTGTACCGGAGGATAATGAGCAGGATGACACTGAACAGCAAAAAGTACTGAGAATGCAAGTGACTGAACCGTTACATACTCCAAACGATATGGACTTCACTCCGGAGGAGATAGCATCAGTGTTACAAAAATGTAACCCCAATAAATCGCCGGGAGAGGACGGTCTGACTGCAGATATTATATTAAGGACATTCAAGCTTTTTCCAGCCTTCTTCACAGCACTTTACAACGGATGTCTCAGAAACAGTCACTTCCCAAAGAAATGGAAACGATCACTAATCATCCCAATAATAAAACCGGGGAAAGAGCAAAGCGAGAGTGTATCAAAATATCGACCCATCAGTCTACTCAACGTTAGTGGGAAAGTTTTAGAAAAGTTGATGATTGATAGGATCCTACATAAAATTTACTCAAAAAATGAATTTAATACACGACAATTTGGATTTACGCCTCAGAAGAGTACGGTAGATGCTTTGATGGAAATGAAACAGTTTATACAAGCTAATATACACGACTATGGATACATAACTCTTAGTAGCTTAGATGTACAAGGAGCATTTGATGCTGCATGGTGGCCGGGAATATTGACCAATCTGAGGAAACTAGGTTGCCCAAGGAACATTTACGAACTAGCTGTGGATTATTTTCGGAATAGATATGCCTCACTAAGCACAAAAGGATACCGAATAGAAAAGGAAGTTACGAAGGGCTGTCCTCAAGGAGCCTCATGCAGTCCGGGTTTTTGGAAGATTTTATATAACTCTCTGCTCAATCTAAATTTTACACCACGAACAGAAGTTATTGCATTTGCCGATGATCTGCTAATCATGACGAAAGGGAAGAGTAAATTGGAAGCCGAGAACTATGCGAACCAAGACATAAGAAAGATAGAAGGCTGGGCTCGAGAGAACAAAGTACGATTTAACGAGACCAAATCAAAAGTATTACTGATAACAAGAAAAAAGAAAATAGCTGAC
Source organism: Ectobius pallidus (assembly GCA_964059195.1). Lineage (NCBI taxonomy): Eukaryota > Metazoa > Arthropoda > Insecta > Blattodea > Ectobiidae > Ectobius > Ectobius pallidus. The sequence continues at coordinate 51,128,647 of CAXKWD010000012.1, read as the reverse complement.
AGCAATGTTAACCTATATTTAAACAATAAGACAATAGAGCAGGTAGAAGTACTAAAATACCTTGGAATATATGTTGACAGAAGGTTTAAATTTGACAAACATGTTGACCAAATACATGATAAAACAATTAGCCTAATTCATTCTTTAGCAAGGTGCGCAAAACTCAACTGGGGACTAGGCAGTAAGGCTCTGTACACAATATATAAAGGAGCAATCGAACCAACCCTGATCTATGCTGCACCAGTATGGGAGGAAGCCTTAAGAAGACAGAAGAATCTTAGAAAAATTCAGAGAGTCCAAAGACTGATTAATATCAAAATAACTAAGGCTTATAGAACAATTTCGTATGATGCTTCTTGCATTATAGCCGGAACCCAACCAATTGACGTGGTAATAGAAGGGACAGCGAAGCTATACAGAGCACTGCACGGGGAGAGAAATTACGATACCCCAGTCGAACCAGGGAACTGGGCTCACCCAGCACAAAAGTGTAAAATAAAAGAAACACAAGATGAGATTAAATACGGCATTGAGATCTTCACCGATGGAAGCAAAACAGAGGACAATGTGGGAGCAGCTGCAGCAATATTTAAACAAAATTCCATAATAAAGCAACTAAAATACCGATTACACGGGCAATGTTCAAACAATCAGGCCGAACAAATGGCAATATTAAAGGCTTTACAGGAACTCGAGCTACTACAAAACATCCCAAAAGAAGACAAAATTGCAGCAGTTTACACAGACAGCAAAACAACATTGTTCCTTATTAAAAATAACAGCAGACATTACTCTATTATAGAAAATATTCTGAAAACAATCCAAACCCTCCATCAACAACAATGGGAAGTCCACTTCGGTTGGGTCAAATCACATATTGGCATTGCCGGGAATGAACTAGCCGACAAATTGGCGAAAGAAGCGTCTATGGGTGGAAATGAATTCATCTATGACAAAATTCCCAAAACAACAATCCGGACAGAAATATATGAAACTGGGCTTAACCAATGGCAGAATAAATGGAACAGCACAACAAAAGGAGCAACAACTAAATCCTTCTTCCCAACAGTCAAAGACAGATTGAGAATAAAACTCCCAAGTAGCCCGGTATTTACAGCCATACTTTCAGGACATGGAAAAACTAAATCATATTTACACAGGTTTCGTATTGAAGAAAGTCCAATCTGCCCATGCAACACAGCATATCAGACAGTCAACCATCTCATTTATGAATGCCACAATGTCAAGGAACAAAGATCAGAATTAATAAAGGAAGTACACAGAAAAGGGGACACCTGGCCAGTCACAAATCAGCAGCTAATAAACAGACATATGAAGGCCTTCTACAAGTATATACATTCCATCAACTTATGAACAGTTAGATTTAAACATTGAAAATATCCTGCAGACATCAATAACAAGATTTATATGTGTAAATAATATTGTAAATAATATTGTATTCAACTCACAATTGCAACAACAAACAAAAATGTATTAATGGTAACAATCAATGTAGAATAATGTAAAAATAATGCATGTAATATTACTAGGTAATGGAGCATGCTGATAATAAATCATAAAAAAAAAACCACCACTGCTTCTAGCAGTTACACTGATAGTATTTCTCCCATGCCACCCTCGTCATGGTGACAGCTACAAATTCGTGGAGTGAGTAACCTTTCACAATAGTATGTTTCTATCTCTTTCTGTTCAATAACTGACTTCTGCCAAACATCTTCTGTCTCAATTTTCTGAACCGTGCCAACTTACATCAAACAGGGTATAAAGGGAAGAAGATTTCCATGTTTACTGTAACACAGGCAATTCTTCTTAACAAATACATTATTTTATGGGGGGAAAATATATTCAAGTGGGAACGTTAGAGCAAGAACACTGCAGCACAACATTCTGACGGGGGGACGCCTGGACCAAAAGCCATATCTGAAAGCCCAATTAGCAGAATACATGTATAAACTTAATGTTGAATATATGTATAAATGTGTATATTGTCTTAGCACTACATAATTTGTAAGTACTTAAATAAATTGTAGTACGAGACCTGAGGGCTTGCTTGTTTCTATTACCTATATTTAAGACATTTTTCGGTTTCAGGGTTAACAGAAAATTACAATGTTGGCACATTGGTTGTTCTGGGGTAAGAGGGACAAAACAAGCCATTGAACTGAGTCGGGTTTACCCTCGAACATCGGAACGGAAAGTCATTGGCTTACAGATTGTTTCACCAAGACAATTGTGATTTTAACTAATAATAAATGGAGTTATTGGTTTTCAAAGTCGACGTGCGTATCGATGTTCCATTCAAAATATATTGCAATCTTAGCCCAGAACAATCGCCCAACCAACCCGACGAATTGGGTAGCGTGTAGGTCGGTTGTACAGGGAAACACAAACTATGAACTAGCTGCACGGTGTTTTCTACTTGGTGTGTAGACACTAGGCCTAGTTCCACCTTCTTGAATAAGTGTGTACACAAAATAATCGAAAAATTGATGAATGATGTGTCATGAGCGCAGAACCAGTTATAGGCCTAGGGCTAATTTTTTACTGACAACAGTTGACGCCTACAGGTTCGCGAAAAAAATTTGCTCCCGTTTTTTAAAGAATTAACAGATAGGGAATGAACCTTTGATTTTTATTAATAAGACTCTGCCACAGCCCATACAGCTAATATTTCGACGAGAACAATTATTGAAAGTGTGTTTGAGGAGGACATAGTTGCCAGTAGATATTTGTGGCCCCCGACCTAACCCCCTGCTGCGACTTTTATCTCTGGGGTAAATTAAAAGGAAGTATACAAGAAAAACGCACACACTCTGGAAAATTAAAACAAAATATCCTGTAGGAAGTTGCCAGCAATTCACAAAGCGAACTACAACGAGTGATGGATGGTTTCTTAAAGAGGTGCTAAAACTGTATGCACAACGACGGTTAGTAAAGCCCTAACGTTGTATGGTTGCGTCAGCGCTACTCTATGATAGCCGCAGACGGCAACGCGCGCGCCATCGCGAACTGGAAAAACACCGCGCTACCGGTTCATAATTCATTGGGTCTTCCTGTACAACCAAACCAACTGTCGAGTTGGTTGGATGGGTCGAAGTATCCAACTTCATCCAACTTCTCTCCCACCACTCAACCCCACAAGTTGTCGGGGCAACCAGCAGACAAAATTTCCTTAATTCTTTGTTTGCATAGCGTTCGATACACAATTGTGTTGTTCATTTGTTCAAGTAATTGGTATCAAAATGTGAAGATACTAAAGAAGTATATTATTCAGTCCTAGAGTAATGTGTTTGTGAGACATGGCAAACAAAGGCTAAAAAGTGCCTAGGCCTTCGGGATACACTGAAGTGCTCTTAAAGACCAGTAAAATTAACTTCATTTTTCGATGTGATGGTTTTAAATAACAATATTACATAATTATTTTATTGATCAAGCCGAATAGTACTCAACAACTGACTTTACACACTGCAAAAATAAGGTTCATAATACTGCTAAAAATATTCTAAAATATAGGCTTATACGGTTTTCCGAATTCTGGCCAGCTCAGTTGGTAAAAAGACAGCACAAACTTGCGAGCCCCGGTGTCAGATAAATCGTTCTCTTAATTATTATCATATATTGGCACATAATAAACTGTGGAAAAATAAAAATATACCTATTAGTCAATATCTTCAATTTGTGTTGATCAGTTTATAACACTGTAACATTTTGTTTTGTTAAAATGCAAAATTAAAAGTAAACTTTAATCCTTTCTCATTATTGATTATTCTTCACACTTTAAGTAACTAATAATTTACTTTTTAACATCATTATTTTAATGAACGATATCTACAATTCTACTTTTAATTCAAGCTGTCTAAAAATATATTAGATTACAAGTGAAATTAATATTGAAAATATGGATAGTCACTGCGCTGGCCAGAATCCAGAAAAACGCCTAAGCCTGTATTTTTGAATATTTTCATAAATCTTATGAGCCTTATTTTTGTAGTGTTTAAATTCAGTTGTTGAGTACCATTCAGCTTGTGTACGTAATCTGTCCATGTACAAAAGGTGACTTTTTAAATTATTTTTGCTCACTGTTTGTGACACATAGCTGTGTAAATATATATGACAATAAACCTATGTAATATTAATTAATAACCAATAGTTTTTCAAAGCAATAAAAAAACTAGACAATTTTGAAGTTAATTTCATTCCTCCCCTATATACACCATATGGTATAGGAAAAATCAGGTTTTTGGGGTAATAAGGTGGTTAAATATTTCAAATCCTTCAGTCATAGATAGACTGAGCCTACATGTTTCCGGGATTACTGCATGAAGTTTTAAGTCTTCAGTTCCTTCTTTCGCCAAAAATCTGAATCAAACACCATTAGCCTTTCTTCTGCATATTCTACATATTCGCTCAGAATATTAGGTCTTTAATATGTTTCTTTTTATTAATAGGTTTTACCAAACTGCTGGAACTGACAAGCATTTATCGTTCATGAGCATAAATTAAAAAAAATCATTGTATCTAAATCTTTCAATAAAAACGTGTAACTTCATAAGAAAAGATTTTTTTCCCAAGTTTTCTCATTTTGTTATCCAGCATTAAACAAAATCTGTCAGAAATTTGGCCTCTCGTGTGAAATTATTCAAATCAGCTCTAAAAACATCTCAGTGATTGAATAACACCATTTATATGGCACCTAGAAAGTTTATTGTTTTTACTGTTTGATGTTAAATGATTTGTTAGTTTCATATTTTCTGATTCAGTGTGTTACTTTAATTTATTTTAGCATAGTCATGTTAATATTTTTATCTTTCAAATCATGAAAGCTTTAAAAAAAATACATGTAGCTCGTTTTGGATTACAATAATTATAGCTTTTAAAGCACGCACAAGTCATGTTCTGGCATGATATGCGTACGCTTCAAGAACACGACCTATAGACCTACTGTCTTACTAATAATCCAGTTGTAACATTTATACCAGGAATATACACAGCTGAGGAGAAAAAGTGTACTAATAATCCTTGCATAAGGCTGAATGTGTGCAACGCTTTACACAGCATGGCCCCCTTGTATAAACTTGACGTAAATAATCAAGATGGACGATATCCGTAACAGCCGGTCGTTTCGTAGATGTCTGAGATTGAATTTTGAGGCTACGCATATTCTGCTTTTGCGGAATTATAAACATTGTTCCTTGTTTGCGGGACATATTTCCATACTTGTTCCCATGATTACAGCTTTCTGAAAACAATATAATGAAATACTGAAACTAGAATTACTGTCTGCAGACGACGCATCGCTGTTTGCCTTCTGCTCCAACAGATTGCGTTCGGCAGTCCCTTCATAGCCAGGGTCTAGTAACGTCATGAAAAGCGTTACGTGTTTGATGACGTTGACGTACAAACCCGGTGTAAACCTCGGCAGTTACACTACGTTTATTGGTAATACGGCTTATGTACAACTTGCACGGTGAACAACCAAACAACCGTTCAACGCAGATATAAGCAGCTTTTATTAGTAAGGCTGTTACTGATAAACTGGGTAGTGTAGCCTCGCATCCAACTACAAGGTTGTCACAACCATCGGATCCGACAAGTTGGACAATGTGTGGCCAGCATTACTGACAAGTCAATATTTATCTCGAATCACAGAAGCCAACAGGAAGACATGTTATCATAACTGGAAAAGCCTTCTAGAAAGAGGGCATACACATAATATGGGATAGGGTTTTCAAGGAATAAGGTAAACGTGAGTACGTAAAGGTCTTCACTTTCCCATTTGACTTCATGGAGTCACGCATATAGCCTATATATCGATGGTTTAGTGCACACTACGTGCATATTAAGTATATTTCTATAGCTTAATCTTCAGAAAATCCAATTTAAAACGAAATTATCACGAATGTTCACCCACAATGTTACCACATTTTTATCCCCTGCAGAAAATATATTAAAATATATTAAGATACTGTTTCCTACCTTGTCATATTTGTATAGAGTGAAGATATGCCCCAGGAGTTTCTAAATTTGCACTTAACGCATTTAACCCAAAATTGTACTTAACACATGTGTGCATTAAGTCTTCAATATATCGTACATACAGTGATGTTTAATTTAAAACAAGATATATGAAGTTTCTCTCTCGTGGTTAACCATCTACGTGGTTAATGGTCAAATGACGATAAGGACAAAGAATTTAAATACATAACTATTCACAAATCAATGCAAAGAGAAATATTTTTCATTACTTCTGAGAAGTTATGATCTCACCGGTTACAACTTTATTCGAGGGAGAACAGTTTATACCAGCGGTTCCCAACCGGTGGGTCGCAGAAGGGTTACAGGTGGGTCGCGACTTGATCCTAAAACTATCAGAATTCAACGAATAAACCATCAGAAAAGATAAAAATCTAAACAAATCAAACTGTTTTTTGATTGTTTTCTTGGTTCTTGATTTTGGGCATCTGGGGCAGAGAACAGAACCAACATTCAACAATATCCGTAACTGCATTGAGGTTTCTGATGGTATGGTATTTATGTGAACGTACTTTTTCAACTTTGGTTTTCCTTAAAAAAAAAATTACAGGAATCAACTCAATGTTGAAAGTGACTTACGATTAAAAACATCTTCATTCACTCCTGACATTGACGTGTTATTAGTTCAATCGAAACAATCCCAAAAATCTCATTAATATAGCATTCTTACTTAAAAACAGCAATTTTTCCTGAAAAATTAAAGTGGTCTTTGTGTGCTTTTATAATTGTAGTATTTATCTTCACTTAGGAACACTTGTTAGTGAATATGAAACCACTTATTGCATATACTGCAAATATATATCTATTGTTTAATAAATAACTGTTTTGCTACAAAGTGCTTATATTTTGTCAACCATTTTCAAATCAGAACACAAATTGTTTATCAATAATCAATCTGTATCTAAAAAATATATATAAGCTTATATATATTTGCAATATTTGATGGTAATTTATATATACATACGGAAGGGATACGATACAAATAGGATTTTTTACTCCACCATAGATGAACCGTGGAGGTATTCCGATAAGGAAAGGTAGGTCGCCAGCTGAAAAATGTTGGGAACCACTGGTTTAGACACTTACTTGGCGCAATACTGGCATCACAAAGTATCAAAATAATCTGATGCATTCGTCGAGGATACAAATCACCAGTATACATCTACAGATTTATAATCCATTTAAACAATAAAATGAACTTTCAAAATCCCTCAGGCAAAGCTTATTAACGAAACTTATGAAGCTAGTATCAGACAATAATTATAAGAGTATATTACCATGCTTAAACACATATAAAATTTCAGATATGTAAGCACAGATATAGCTTTCCAGAATTCACTGAGGCATTAAAGTTTCAGAATTATTGTTGTACTTCGGAAATAAATTGTGCCGCTGGTTTAAGTTTCCGTCACTAGAGGAAATATTTGTTCAAAGCTTTGCGTGAATTTAACATGTCTATTGACAAATCATGCAGCTTTAACAACAGTCTCTCCGCTCGTTCAAACGTTGACTTTTCAAGTGTTGCAAGTGTAAGCATTCACAAAGTACTTTGTGGTTATTGGAAGAATCAAACAAATTGGTTATTTAAATCTGTGAAAGAAAGTCACAGCTAGTGAAACTTCATGAACTACTGGCTCATCTTGATAACGAGAACATTTGTTTAGCATAACAAATTTAAGGGGATTTGGTCGAGAATAGGGCTCAAACATTCAACATTCGAATTTTAGTTTCGTTGTATCTCTCTGTCTTTGATTAACAAAGTTGCAGAACAGAACATTATAACTGCAACGTTACAACTGATGCTGTGAATCATGAATGCGGCATTATAAGGCAACGGGCAGCCTTCATCTGCTGAAAGATCTTGTCTGGGTGATAAAGATGACAACGCCAACTACAGGTAACATATGAGGATAGCGGCACATTAAGTTGCCGAGAAGTAATGTCTGACTAATTGCAAATAAATGTATAGTTGATCAATTAAGATATAATTATTATTTTATAAGAAATTATACCAACGTAATTCTGAGATTTCACATAACTTATAAAGTTATGTACGAAATTAAAAGATGTAGGAACTAAATAAATTACGTATATCTTAATTCATCACAATGTACAAAAAATACTTGATGAAATAACTCATAAAATGAACAATCAATCAAAACTAGATCTGAAAACCAAACTTGTCGATACAACTAGAAATCAAAATATTCAGTAAAAGTGAAGAATTAAAATCTGTTAGCCACATTTTAATTGAACATGAGTTATATTTAATAGAGAATTAATTACATATATTTTTGTAAGAAATTATTAATAATTACATAACATTAAGGTGCAATAGCGCTTTCATAGGACAATCGCTAAGAAAACAGAACCAGCGTCAAACCTATGATAACTCATGTAGGCCTTTAATTATCAGAAACTTTAAACACGAAGGAACTGAGGTCAGGAATGTGTTGCAGATTTATTTGTTAAACTACACAAACTGACATTAAATAAACTTTAATCAATCAGAAGTTTGATGTCGGTATCAAGAGTAGTGGTAATTGCATTACTACGTTCGCGATAGCTTTTATATTATTTATTGCAAAATCGGGAACAGTAATGGAATAACTCTACATGATAAAGAAGCTGCCCTCTCTAATCTATAAGATGAGCTATTTCCATTATTGTTCCCTATTTTCAAATAAATAATATAAAAAAAAACTGTGAAATTAGACATGTTTTCTATACATAATGTAAAGTCGGAATACGAGGCCAGACTGCAGCGGATACTCCGAGATGGAACGACAGCACTGAATTATGAATTCAAGCTTCCCCGTTCTCTCCAGTCTATACACACACATAACATACATACACATACATAACTAACAGGAATCTAATAATCTAATATTTCTTGTGTTGTAAAATCGCGATGTGTTTGTGTTAATAAATTATTGCATTCATTTACTGACTGCAATGTGTCAATATGAATTTCCCCAGAGAAATCTCGTTGCTATATAAAAACCTTGCGTAATCTTGAAAACCCATTCAATATAATTACGCAAGGAATGTAGGTTAGATTAGGTAACGAGCTAACAACCTATTCGCCTGTAAGCGTTACAACATGATCAGACTACCTTTTGCTACCTTTTTTGTTAAAAAATATAATATAATCGGTCTGTATAAAAAAGAATTTCCAGAGCTATGTCATATTCATATCCTTCTATTTCCTGAACTATTAATTCTACAAAAATACGATTCCGATCAATCCCTTAGGAAATTTTATGTAGTTTTACTCTGTGCATAAACTGTTTTTTCGCTACAACCCATAGTTTTTTTTGTCTATTTAGGGAAAACTGAGGAAACAACATTTAAAAATGCCCCACTCCCCGCTCACCTCCTATCCATGGGAACTTTTACTATGTTGTTTAGGACACATCTCTTCCAAATTTAAAAACCAAATGATGCAGCGCCACGGAGTTTAGTTTTAGTTTACGTAAGAGTTGGAAAATGTATTTAACATGTACAGAGTTGAAAGTAGTTTCGTACTCTGTACTTTTTGCAAATTTCATCAATTATAAGGGATCTGTCGCAAGCAAACAAATTGGGGACTGTGAGGATATACTGATAAAAATTATTTCGAAGTGGAAGAAGGTTTACTTTCAGGTAAAGGTTTCATAAATTAAGAGATATTGTTTCTGATGAGTGCGGTTTGTGGAATAAATCACACAAAATCCTCTGTTAATTATTTATTTCTTCGTCGTCTTAACTTGGTGAATTTCAGTGACAACAATTCGATTGGTGTTCGAAGTGTTCGATGAGAGACCTACTTCATGCAGGAAGTCAGCTGTTAAACCGGATACAGTAAAACCTGTCTAAGTTGATCACCGGTGGTTCCGGTCAGATCTGGTCAATATACAGAGTTGGTCATGTTACAAAAATTTTCAGTGATCTGTCAAAAGTTTAGTTGTACATGTATTGCATGACCCCTAAAAGCAGCCAGCAGATAGTGCCCTAGCCGGTGCTGATTTCTTTTAGCGTTTACGGGTGGTGTAAGATTGAATGATGGTTACAAGTTGGCCTCATTGCAAAGAATTTGAGGGGGTGCATTACTGTTATCAATAGCTAGCAGGTAGTGCCCACCAATGTTGAAGGATGGTTACAAGTTGACCCCAACTTAAGGAATTTCTGTACAGTAACTCACAAAACTGTTAACATTTACCATTAGACTGGACAAGTTTTACAGCTTAAAGTTCTTAAAATCGTGTCTGACGGTGGTCAACTTACAGAGTAACTTAGACATATAAAAAATGGAAATTTGCCGGTTCCATGAAAATGCTGTCAATTAAGACAAAAGGTCATGTTACAGAAGTGGCCAACTTCACGAACTTTACTGTACAAAGAAACACAAATATAAATATATTCAATCTTTTAAGCTTAAAACTTGATCGGCAAACCTAACAGGCTTAACGTTAAAACAGGTCTGGATTGACCGTTAACATATATAGCTAGCTATATATAGTCAATGAATAATAGATTATTATGTGGTTTAATGATGTTCTCCGTAAGAGAAAGAAATTAAATAAAATTACAATGTGTTAGAGAGAGAAAAAAAGCCGGACTAAAATGTTATAAGAAGGTTAAATTTACGACCAGGGAAATATTCTTCAGAGCTGAGGGGGTGAGTGTCAGTCGAAAACTATGTTAAAAGGCCACATTTAGTGGGAGTGTGTTGGCAAGGAAAAATTATGTAGAGAAGACCACTTATAAGGTTGAATAATTAGAATAAGAAACATCCTATCACACAAGTATTTTGTAATAACATTAATTGTAAAAAGGACTTGTAGTGAGTACTAGTACCACCCCTGCTTTGTTTTTTGTAACAATTCACAAGCTTGGAAGCTTATGTAAAATTTCATAACGAATCTGATTAGATGTTTATGCATATAATATTCCTGATACATAAAAAAATAATAATACCGGGAACTCAGTTTTCTGCTAGAGCAGAGAATCACTTCTGTTCTGTACGCCGTACCCTCCAGGACGAACAATTAAAAGATTGCAGAAAATGAAAAGACCTCCGACGTTTAATTGTAGGAGTGACCAGGTTGGGCTTAAGGTCTACCTAAGATAAAGCCAGTGAATGGGGAAGTACATCGAGAACACTCAAAATCACCTTTTTTTTCTCCTTGATAGAAGTTCATAAATTCTAAATTCAGCGAAAAAAAAATGCGGAGACACGCCTCTTCACTAATTAGGTAGGCCTCCTTATTCAGCTGTGGGAGAACGGACGTGATATGGCTCGTCTGAGGGAAGTAGGGTTATATAGGGCCTAACCTCAGCTCTGTGAATAGAGAACCCAATTTTCATGCAAAAATGTAATCAGATAAACTTGGGAAATATATATATATATATATATATATATATATATATCCTAAAAGAAAAACGACTCGTGTGTGTGATTCCTGTGATCACAACCCGGCCATCCCTAATTTTTTTTAGCCCTGAGAAGAGAGGACATCGCTCTATTGACTGAACAGAAGCCTGGGAACCGAAGATTTATGTAATTGCGACTGTTACGATGACTGTTAATATTACATAGCCAACGACGTTTTTCGCATTAATGTGAAAAGAATGAAGTTGTAGACGCAGCAAGGAAAATTATTTTCAACTTTACTCTTATTTCTTAAAGAAGTTCTTTCCGGTTCACTTGAAACATTTTTGGGAATGGCTGCCATTACAGAGCCAATTAATCTAAATTTACATCCATGACGTGAGTGACTGTTGAATGTCGGTATAAATTTAGATCGAATGAAAAGGCACACATCAGTCAAATTTGTGTACATGACAACTCAACATTTTGATTCCGAAATATGAATATTTCGTTACAGTTTCTATGAGTGGAGACTAATCAAACAGATTATCTAATTTCGGCGTAGCATATGTTGTCCAGTGCCTTGTTATGAGGAAAATAAACATTTGCAAATACTGCAACAATGCTGATGATAATGAAATCTGTGGACAGAATAAATAAACCCCTAATATACTTCCATGTATGGTGGAGTGTAATATTGTTACTTTACACATTACTTGATAATTAAACACCACGCGATTTATACATGCCATATTGAAACAAGCTTTCAATGTAATAACTTAACGGTACAAATAATATTCCGATAGAATAAATTTCTGACCTGCTTTCACTCATGTTGCACAATAACTCCTCTAATGTAGGCCATCATTTCGTTTGTGTTGAATTATTATGCGGAATTTAGCCAATTTATTTAATGTTAACTTCTGGCTAATTAATGGTAATCCGGAAATTCTTTTGACAGGGGAAGGAAAATTACTCCTCTTTTGTCTCAGTTCGATGTTAACAACATTAAATGCACGTCAAAACCAATATTTCCTATGATATGTCAAAATATTATAATTCTTAATTTGTATAATTTTACTGTAGTAGAAGCAAGTCCTGTCTATCGTGACTTGACTTTAGAATGGTATTCTCATTTTGAGAACGGATTTTCGTTGCTAATGGTCGAGCTTTGTAATACGAAATATAGCAGAGAAATGAATTGGACGGTTATTAATAGTCACTGTTGCTTACATACATAGGCTTACTAGCTTAAAATACAGACTTCTGTTATTTGCTTGTACTTCGAAGTAAACTTTTAGAGGACATTTAATTTTCAAAATCTAGTTTTTATATAGCTACTAGCATGTGCCCGCGGCTTCGCCCGCGATAATTATTTCAAGAATAAAAAATAAAAAATTAAGAGCATAATAGTTAAATCATATTTATTAACACCTAAATCACGTGAATTACATAACACGATTAGATAGCGTCGCCTGGTAAAAGCGATCTCAGATTCGAGTTCCTTGGCCCAGAAAACCCCTGTATAGCGAGTTTCGTTCAAATCGAACGATGTTTGGCCATATTTAGGGTTGATTATCCTTAGTAGTATGGTTTTGTTCATTACCCCTTGGGTGGGGCCCGATACTGTCCCGCAACATTGGGTGGGGCAGGTCAAAGTCCATCTCGCAGCGTGTTGCAGGGGCAAAGTCCGCAAATGACGTCATCCAAGATGGCGGCGCGCTAGACCACGTGACCGGCAGTAGGTTTCATATTACAGCACGAAGCGTAAATGCATCGTCATCATTATATTCCGCCATACAAGTTTTCCGTAAAATGTTTATTTCACTATGGTCCTGGGATCGACTCAACCTGGATGCCTAAGGCTGTTAACTTTACTATTATTATTATTATTATTTATTATTATTATTATCAGACGCGATCGGGAGTGTAGAGAAGCGATATTTTAAACCTTCAAGTATTTTTTTTTAAACTATATTTTATCATACAATTTTGCCGTAAGATGTTTATTTCTCTAATACATTCATTTTTTCACTATGGTCCTGGGATCGACTCAGCCTGGATACCTAAGGCTGTTAACCTTATTATTATTATTATTATTATTATTATTATTATTATATTACTTCTTTGATTACATATCGAATTCTAAAAGATATTACGATAGCATAAAGGCGACCAGTGCGTAAAACTCATAATAATATTATGTTAATAATTACGGCATTATAAAATTCGCGTACAGAAAGCTAGCATGTGATTTATACATGTGGAGTACAGAGATTTGCTGAGGTAATCGGAAGTCTCATCTCGCAAGATTTCTACTCACCTTGCAGGGGTCATATGCAGACGCAAGCGTTCTAGTATGTCTTATCTCGCACTCGTGTCACCTACATTTCAGCTCTTTAATTCTCCATTCATAACAGTGATATTTCATTTATCCATTTAATCTTTAAATCCTAGTTTATTAATCTACCTAGTGCTTTTATTAATTTTATGCTTTGAAGCGGACTTGGTCCTCACGGTTGCTCCTGGTGAAAATAGAAAAATGGTTTTCAATGCAAGGTTTTAGCGAGAGATTTGAAATTCTAATACGTAATTCTTTAGAAAATGGCTTCTAGCGCGTAATTTAAAATTATGAACAAATGACATTGTGGCAGATTTGTAGTATATTTTTACGAGAGAGTTCATTTCACAATAGGTATCATATTACCAAAGTCAGCATTTTATTTTCTACGTTTTGTCACACAATCCCCGCGGATCATATTAAGTCTTTGTTCATACGAACTAAAACATAATGCTACGACAGCATTTTTTTCCAAACGTATCTTCAAACAAAAGTTTAATTTCTTTATTCATATACAAGAAATGATATGATGTTGATTCATCAAATTCTTTATTTATGACGTCATCATTACAAACAGGCTCATGCATGCTTCAAGGTCTTACACGGCACGTGTGCGGAAGTTAAGTAGGTCACACATCTCATATTACAGAACAAGTCTCTGCAAGTCACGGCTAGCTCACAGCGTCAGTATATAAGGCGATGACGCCACCGCATCACATTCACTTCTTCGCAGACCGTCGCCGACTACACATCATGGAGAGCTCGTCCGCCGTCGTCTTCCAATGTGGTGAGTGTGCTTCAAGGTACAGACACAAGAAACATCTAGTAAGGCACATCAACCAACATCATAAGAAAAGTGACTACAAGTGTGAAATATGCGGTGTGATATTTACACGAAGTGATGTGCTAAAAAGACATGCACGAGAAAATCATGCCGTTACTGCCTTCACCTGTAACATTTGTCACTCCAACTTCTCATCGGTACGAAACTTAAGTAGACACCAGGAGAGGAGCCACCACCCAGCAACAAGGGACGCTGTCAATCGCATTGGGCTGTATCACCAGGCAGGCCACTTGTACTTTCCTGCTGAAGCCGGGACATCATGCAACGGAGGCGAGACCTCGAGGATTCCCGTGCGCGGTGGTGGTCAAAGCCAGGAACCCGCCCGATTACAGGTACGTTTTATTACATTATCAATCATGTTTTTTAAAATGTAAATACATACATCATAGTAGCGGTGTAACACATGATTACATTTTATTTTTATAGGTCGGAGCGAGGAGCTACGATGCGGACGATGCCAGACAAAACAACACCGATCGCTTCCATCTACCAGCCCATAGCGGGGACGGAGTAGCCCACCCACCGATGGTTGTAGAGGAGGCCACGCCTTCAGGTGTACGTTTACAGGTATGTAGTGAAATTATTATTATTATTTCAGTGATTGTACAAGATATTATTATTATTATTTCTGTGATGGTACAAGACATCGAACTTATTTTTTCCTTATAAAACTCAGTATTACTTTTTCTATGTTACTGAATGGATAAAAAGCAAGACAGAAAACTTAATTTTGTTAATTTTTTCCACGTTACTGAATGTGAGACTTTATATTTCAATGATTAAACAAGACAGAAAACTTATTTTTTATCAAGAGATAAAACTTAATATTATTTTTTATATTAGTACAGAACGGTTAAAATCTAGACATTAAACTTAATTTTTCTTCATAAATCTTAATATTTTATATTTCTGTTGTTATAGAATGCCAGACCAGTGAGTGCACAGACTTCCGCCCGTCCACATGATGACCTATACCAACCTGGACCTTCAGGTGTACAACCACAGGTATGTTATTATTATTATTATTATTATTATTATTATTATTGTGCATAACATTAAACTTATTTTTTATCACAGTACAAGACATAAAACGTAATATTATTTTTTTATATTGGTATAGAATAATTAAAAACAAGTCATAAAACTTTATTTCTTTTACCATAAATCTTACTATTTTATTTTTTATTGGTCATACCATCAAACTTATTTCTTTTATGATAAAACTTAATATTATTTTCTATATTAGTACAGAACTGATAAAAACAAGACAGAAAACGTAATTTTTTATCATAAATCTTAATATTTTATATTTCTATTGTTACAGAACACAGAGTCCAACCGTCAGTCGCGACCTAGCGTTACCATGCTTATGCGTGATATTCCACAGGTATGTACAGTGAAATATCTTAGTATTTTATTATGCCATTCGCTTACAAAAGTCTAGATTGCTAATGTCGATGTTTTTTCGTTATTACAGAGTCAAGGTGGAATGGATCGTGGCGCTATGACCAACTCAACATCGGCAGAAACATGTGAGTTTTTACCTGTTGAAACTGCGTTCAGGTCACGACTGGCAACATATGCTACATTAGATGTTCCAGCCGGCGATATGGAATCTGTCCTGTCATCATACCAGTATAAAATTGAAAACCTTCTGTCAGAGTCACTGTCAAAATTTGCATCAATTAAATTTAATATTTTTGTAGAGTGTGAATTTAAACATCTAGAGCTAAATTGTTGTTTGAGAAATTTTAAGACAAAAAATGAGGCATTGCTTAGAACATCAAATATTCACGAAGTAGTATCTAGACACATTTCTAAAATTCAGGCTGAGATGCAAGATAGTGAAATGCGAGGGTCTGGGTGGTTTTACAATAAAATCCACAAAATTGAAATTCGCATCAATGAGTACTTACCATTTGCAGGGCGTAAGCATATGATCCTCCCTGGTAAATTCCAGCATCAGAAGTCATTAATTAATATTGATAATGATGATGACTACTGTTTCAAGTATTGTGTTTTATCAAAATTTATTGAGTCTGATAAGGATTTGTGGGCCAGTTATCTTACCAGACCAGAGTTGAGCGACAAGTACGACTGGAACTGTGTGAAATTCCCCGTTTCGATTCATGATATTGAAAAGTTTTCCAAAAGAAACAATATTTCGATCAACGTTTTCGGCCTAGAGGAAAAACGGGATGGGAAAAATATTTCTTATTTCGTATTTCCTATCAGAATTGTTGAAAAGGAATTAGATGACCATAGAGATCTTTTGTATGTATGTAATGAGGAAAATTCACATTACATCGTCATTTCCGATTTCGATGCATTTGTAAGACCTTTTGTAACAGCCAACCATCTTCAAGTCAGAGTTTGTAAACGGTGTTTTACACATTTCCAAGCGTACGAAGGCAAGTCTGCCGACGTAAGGTTGAAAGAACATTTGACGTTATGCAACTCGTTCAGCCCAGTCAGGTGCGAAATTCCTAAAAATCCTGAAGTCGTATTCAACAAGCCCGAATATTCGCAAAAGATCAGATTTGTCATCTATGCGGATTTCGAGTGTTTGCTGGAACCGATATCAGGATGTTTGGGAGATCCGCAGAAAAGCTGGACTACTCCTTATCAGAAGCATAAACCTTTTAGTTTTTGTTATTTCATCAAAGATGCTGAGGGCGCATATTCTCAATTGAGACTTTTTAGAGGGGAGGATGCCAGTGGCGAGTTTATGCGCTCGCTCGTCGCTGATGCTAAAGAAATTGATAAGATCTTGAACAGTGTAAATAAGCCCATGACCCCTCTGACAGAAGATGAAATTAGGGTATACAATAGCGCTACTATTTGTCATATTTGTGGTGAGGGTAACTTTACCGATGTGAACTATAAAGTAAGGGACCATTGCCATGTTAGTGGCCGGTTCAGAGGAGCCGCCCACAGAAATTGTAATTTGAATTATAGGAACCAGACATTTGTCCCTATTGTATTGCATAACATGTCCAACTATGATGCCCATTTCATTGTGACAGAACTTGGTTTCGATCAGAATAGAATCAACGTCATATGTAATAGTCAAGAAAAGTATGTCACATTTTCAAAATTTATTCCCTCCTCTTATTTGAAGAGGGGAGGTATGGAGTTAAGATTTATAGACTCGTTTCAGTTCATGGCAAGCAGTCTGGAAAAGCTAGCAAACAATCTACCTAAAGATAAATTTATAGAAACAGCAAAAGTATTTGGTGAAAACGCCGATTTGGTGTGTCGAAAGGGAGTGTTTCCCTACGACTACGTCACCTCAGTTGAAATTTTGAAGGAGAAGAAATTGCCTCCCAAAGATGCATTTTATAATAGACTCGTGAATGAGAACGTCTCTGACCAAGACTACTCTCACGCGAGAAACGTTTGGAATTCTTTCTCGATCAGCTCATTAGGAGAATATTCAGACTTGTATTTAAAATCCGATGTTTTGATTTTGACCGACGTCTTTGAAAACTTTAGACAGATGTGTTTTGAGACGTACGGAATGGATTGTTTGTACTATTCCACAGTTCCAGGCTTTGCTTACTCAGCTATGTTGAAGTTCACAAAGGTAAAATTACCGCTTTTGACCGATATGGATATGATCCAAATGTTTGAACGCGGGATAAGAGGTGGAATTTGTCAGTGTGTGACAAGGCACGCTGTTGCAAACAATAACATGTGTGATGAATATGATGAGACAGCAAAAAAATCTTTTCTTTATTATGTCGATGCCAATAACCTTTATGGTTATGCGATGTCCCAGGCATTGCCGTCAGGCGAGTTCCGCTGGCTCGACAAACATGAGATAGCGTCCTTTGACATCATGTCCATACCGGTCAATTCTAAATTAGGATATGTGCTTGAGGTAGACATTGAGTATCCAGACCATCTTCACGATGCTCATTCTGATCTCCCTTTCTGTGCGGAGATGAAATTTCCTTCAGGCAGCAGAAACAAAAAATTATTAACTACTTTGGAGCCAAAAGAAAAATATGTCGTTCATCACACGGTACTTAAGCAAGCCGTGCAACACGGACTGAGGTTATCCAAGATCCATAGAGTTATCGAATTTCAACAAAGCTGCTGGTTGAAACCCTACATTGACTATAACACGGCCAAGCGTAGAGCTGCAGCCAACAACTTTGAGAAAGACTTTTTTAAATTGATGAATAACGCCGTTTTTGGCAAGACTATGGAAAATGTGAGGAAACGTATCAATTTTCGGCTTGTATCAAGTGAGAAGGAAATTCGAAAGCTGGTAGCCAAAAGTAACTTTATGGATAGAACAATTTATAACGAAAACTTGGTTGGTGTCCATCTAGCAAAAACTAGTTTAGTGTTTGATAAGGCCATCTATGTTGGCATGTCTATTTTGGAAATTTCAAAAACTAGGATGTATGAGTTCCATTATGATACCATGAAAAATTTTTATAAAGAAGGATTGAAATTGTGCTACATGGACACGGACAGCTTCGTCTATAGAATTGAAACGGATGACCTCTTCCGTGATATGATGCATTTCCGAGATGAGCTGGATACTAGCGTCTACCCACCCGAACATCCCTTGTATTCAAACGAAAACAAGGCGGTGGTTGGGAAATTCAAAGATGAAGGAGCTGGTCACTCCATAAAGGCATTCGTAGGTCTGCGAGCGAAAATGTACGCCATAAAATTTAATGATATGGTCATCAAAAAATTGAAAGGCGTTAAGAAAAACGTCATTGACAAAGATGTCAACTTTGAAGATTATGTTGGTTGTCTACAGAGCGGACAGTCAACATTCTCGTTAAACAGATCCATCAGATCATACAAACATAACGTATTTTCGATTTCGATGAATAAATTAACTTTATCCGGCAACGACGACAAGCGTCATATTATGGAAAATTGTGTGGACACTCTCGCTCACGGACACTACAAAATCAGGGAGGAGGAGTGTGATGATGAACCTCCTACTAAAAAATGTAAATTGTAAAAATGTATATTTGTTTATAGACTTTGCTTTATGAAATATTATCTGTAATTTATATGATGTAAGAAAGAATCAATATTTATATTCTGTATGATGTATGATACATTAAACGATGTATGAAGCATTAAAATGTTACTGTTATCCCATGATTTTTTTATTATTATATGATGTATGATACAATATTTGTAATACTTATGATGTGAGAATTGTAATACATATGATATGAAAAATATTATACTTTGTATAATCTGTGTTAAAATAAAATATTAAACAGATGCATTATTTTTAATTTTATCCCCGAGCTTAAAAATCCCACTCCCTACACATATACCTCCTTCCTCCCTCTTTTTTCTAGGCAGAACTAGTCTAGACTGGTTTTTTCTAGACAGAACTAGTATGGATTGGATTTCTCTAGACTGAACTAGTATGGACTGGTTTCTTCTAGGTAGATCTAGTCTGGACTGGTTTTTTCTAGTCAGAACTAGTCTAGGCGTAGTCCACGACGGTAAGTATCCTTTTTTTATCAAGAACATGAAATATAACAAGAACAAGACTAAGACCAAAACCAAGACCAAGACCAAGACCAAGACCAAGACCAAGACCAAGACCAAGACCAAGACCAAGACCAAGACCAAGACCAAGACCAAGACCAAGACCAAGACCAAGACCAAGACCAAGACCAAGACCAAGACCAAGACCAAGACCAAGACCAAGACCAAGACCAAGACCAAGACCAAGACCAAGACCAAGACCAAGACCAAGACCAAGACCGAGAAACAAGACCAAGACCAAGACCAAGACCGAGAAACAAGACCAAGACCAAGACCGAGAAACAAGACCAAGACCGAGAACTAAACGAGAACGAAACGAGACGAGAACGATGCGAGACGAGAACGAAACGAGAACGAAACGAGAACTAAATATACAGAGAAATAGACCTAAAACGAGAACTAAACGAGAACGAAACGGTACGAGAACGAGATGAGACGAGAACTAAACGAGAACGAAACGATACGAGAACGAGATGAGACGAGAACTAAACGAAAACGAATTAGGTTAGGTAGGTTATGTTGGGTTAGGTTATGTTAGGTTAGGTTAGGTTATGATAGGTTAGGTTAGGTTAGCAGGATATTTTAAAATCATTTCTACATTGATAGAAAGGCTAAGTTCCTTGGCACATTTTATCAATGTTTCTAGAAATAATTTTAAAATATCGTCCTGTTAACCTAACGTAACCTACCATAACCTAACCTAACCTAACATAACCTAACCCAACATAACCTACCTAACCTAATTCGTTTTCGTTTAGTTCTCGTCTCATCTCGTTCTCGTATCGTTTCGTTCTCGTTTAGTTCTCGTCTCATCTCGTTCTCGTACCGTTTCGTTCTCGTTTAGTTCTCGTTTTAGGTCTATTTCTCTGTATATTTAGTTCTCGTTTCGTTCTCGTTTCGTTCTCGTCTCGCATCGTTCTCGTCTCCTTTCGTTCTCGTTTAGTTCTCGGTCTTGGTCTTGTTTCTCGGTCTTGGCCTTGGTCTTGTTTCTCGGTCTTGGTCTTGGTCTTGGTCTTGTTTCTCGGTCTTGGTCTTGGTCTTGGTCTTGGTCTTGGTCTTGGTCTTGGTCTTGGTCTTGGTCTTGGTCTTGGTCTTGGTGTTGGTCTTGGTCTTGGTCTTGGTCTTGGTCTTGGTCTTGTTCTTGTTATATTTCATGTTCTTGATAAAAAAAGGATACTTACCGTCGTGGACTACGCCTAGACTAGTTCTGACTAGAAAAAACCAGTCCAGACTAGATCTACCTAGAAGAAACCAGTCCATACTAGTTCAGTCTAGAGAAATCCAATCCATACTAGTTCTGTCTAGAAAAAACCAGTCTAGACTAGTTCTGCCTAGAAAAAAGAGGGAGGAAGGAGGTATATGTGTAGGGAGTGGGATTTTTAAGCTCGGGGATAAAATTAAAGATAATGCATCTGTTTAATATTTTATTTTAACACAGATTATACAAAGTATAATATTTTTCATATCATATGTATTACAATTCTCACATCATAAGTATTACAAATATTGTATCATACATCATATAATAATAAAAAAATCATGGGATAACAGTAACATTTTAATGCTTCATACATCGTTTAATGTATCATACATCATACAGAATATAAATATTGATTCTTTCTTACATCATATAAATTACAGATAATATTTCATAAAGCAAAGTCTATAAACAAATATACATTTTTACAATTTACATTTTTTAGTAGGAGGTTCATCATCACACTCCTCCTCCCTGATTTTGTAGTGTCCGTGAGCGAGAGTGTCCACACAATTTTCCATAATATGACGCTTGTCGTCGTTGCCGGATAAAGTTAATTTATTCATCGAAATCGAAAATACGTTATGTTTGTATGATCTGATGGATCTGTTTAACGAGAATGTTGACTGTCCGCTCTGTAGACAACCAACATAATCTTCAAAGTTGACATCTTTGTCAATGACGTTTTTCTTAACGCCTTTCAATTTTTTGATGACCATATCATTAAATTTTATGGCGTACATTTTCGCTCGCAGACCTACGAATGCCTTTATGGAGTGACCAGCTCCTTCATCTTTGAATTTCCCAACCACCGCCTTGTTTTCGTTTGAATACAAGGGATGTTCGGGTGGGTAGACGCTAGTATCCAGCTCATCTCGGAAATGCATCATATCACGGAAGAGGTCATCCGTTTCAATTCTATAGACGAAGCTGTCCGTGTCCATGTAGCACAATTTCAATCCTTCTTTATAAAAATTTTTCATGGTATCATAATGGAACTCATACATCCTAGTTTTTGAAATTTCCAAAATAGACATGCCAACATAGATGGCCTTATCAAACACTAAACTAGTTTTTGCTAGATGGACACCAACCAAGTTTTCGTTATAAATTGTTCTATCCATAAAGTTACTTTTGGCTACCAGCTTTCGAATTTCCTTCTCACTTGATACAAGCCGAAAATTGATACGTTTCCTCACATTTTCCATAGTCTTGCCAAAAACGGCGTTATTCATCAATTTAAAAAAGTCTTTCTCAAAGTTGTTGGCTGCAGCTCTACGCTTGGCCGTGTTATAGTCAATGTAGGGTTTCAACCAGCAGCTTTGTTGAAATTCGATAACTCTATGGATCTTGGATAACCTCAGTCCGTGTTGCACGGCTTGCTTAAGTACCGTGTGATGAACGACATATTTTTCTTTTGGCTCCAAAGTAGTTAATAATTTTTTGTTTCTGCTGCCTGAAGGAAATTTCATCTCCGCACAGAAAGGGAGATCAGAATGAGCATCGTGAAGATGGTCTGGATACTCAATGTCTACCTCAAGCACATATCCTAATTTAGAATTGACCGGTATGGACATGATGTCAAAGGACGCTATCTCATGTTTGTCGAGCCAGCGGAACTCGCCTGACGGCAATGCCTGGGACATCGCATAACCATAAAGGTTATTGGCATCGACATAATAAAGAAAAGATTTTTTTGCTGTCTCATCATATTCATCACACATGTTATTGTTTGCAACAGCGTGCCTTGTCACACACTGACAAATTCCACCTCTTATCCCGCGTTCAAACATTTGGATCATATCCATATCGGTCAAAAGCGGTAATTTTACCTTTGTGAACTTCAACATAGCTGAGTAAGCAAAGCCTGGAACTGTGGAATAGTACAAACAATCCATTCCGTACGTCTCAAAACACATCTGTCTAAAGTTTTCAAAGACGTCGGTCAAAATCAAAACATCGGATTTTAAATACAAGTCTGAATATTCTCCTAATGAGCTGATCGAGAAAGAATTCCAAACGTTTCTCGCGTGAGAGTAGTCTTGGTCAGAGACGTTCTCATTCACGAGTCTATTATAAAATGCATCTTTGGGAGGCAATTTCTTCTCCTTCAAAATTTCAACTGAGGTGACGTAGTCGTAGGGAAACACTCCCTTTCGACACACCAAATCGGCGTTTTCACCAAATACTTTTGCTGTTTCTATAAATTTATCTTTAGGTAGATTGTTTGCTAGCTTTTCCAGACTGCTTGCCATGAACCGAAACGAGTCTATAAATCTTAACTCCATACCTCCCCTCTTCAAATAAGAGGAGGGAATAAATTTTGAAAATGTGACATACTTTTCTTGACTATTACATATGACGTTGATTCTATTCTGATCGAAACCAAGTTCTGTCACAATGAAATGGGCATCATAGTTGGACATGTTATGCAATACAATAGGGACAAATGTCTGGTTCCTATAATTCAAATTACAATTTCTGTGGGCGGCTCCTCTGAACCGGCCACTAACATGGCAATGGTCCCTTACTTTATAGTTCACATCGGTAAAGTTACCCTCACCACAAATATGACAAATAGTAGCGCTATTGTATACCCTAATTTCATCTTCTGTCAGAGGGGTCATGGGCTTATTTACACTGTTCAAGATCTTATCAATTTCTTTAGCATCAGCGACGAGCGAGCGCATAAACTCGCCACTGGCATCCTCCCCTCTAAAAAGTCTCAATTGAGAATATGCGCCCTCAGCATCTTTGATGAAATAACAAAAACTAAAAGGTTTATGCTTCTGATAAGGAGTAGTCCAGCTTTTCTGCGGATCTCCCAAACATCCTGATATCGGTTCCAGCAAACACTCGAAATCCGCATAGATGACAAATCTGATCTTTTGCGAATATTCGGGCTTGTTGAATACGACTTCAGGATTTTTAGGAATTTCGCACCTGACTGGGCTGAACGAGTTGCATAACGTCAAATGTTCTTTCAACCTTACGTCGGCAGACTTGCCTTCGTACGCTTGGAAATGTGTAAAACACCGTTTACAAACTCTGACTTGAAGATGGTTGGCTGTTACAAAAGGTCTTACAAATGCATCGAAATCGGAAATGACGATGTAATGTGAATTTTCCTCATTACATACATACAAAAGATCTCTATGGTCATCTAATTCCTTTTCAACAATTCTGATAGGAAATACGAAATAAGAAATATTTTTCCCATCCCGTTTTTCCTCTAGGCCGAAAACGTTGATCGAAATATTGTTTCTTTTGGAAAACTTTTCAATATCATGAATCGAAACGGGGAATTTCACACAGTTCCAGTCGTACTTGTCGCTCAACTCTGGTCTGGTAAGATAACTGGCCCACAAATCCTTATCAGACTCAATAAATTTTGATAAAACACAATACTTGAAACAGTAGTCATCATCATTATCAATATTAATTAATGACTTCTGATGCTGGAATTTACCAGGGAGGATCATATGCTTACGCCCTGCAAATGGTAAGTACTCATTGATGCGAATTTCAATTTTGTGGATTTTATTGTAAAACCACCCAGACCCTCGCATTTCACTATCTTGCATCTCAGCCTGAATTTTAGAAATGTGTCTAGATACTACTTCGTGAATATTTGATGTTCTAAGCAATGCCTCATTTTTTGTCTTAAAATTTCTCAAACAACAATTTAGCTCTAGATGTTTAAATTCACACTCTACAAAAATATTAAATTTAATTGATGCAAATTTTGACAGTGACTCTGACAGAAGGTTTTCAATTTTATACTGGTATGATGACAGGACAGATTCCATATCGCCGGCTGGAACATCTAATGTAGCATATGTTGCCAGTCGTGACCTGAACGCAGTTTCAACAGGTAAAAACTCACATGTTTCTGCCGATGTTGAGTTGGTCATAGCGCCACGATCCATTCCACCTTGACTCTGTAATAACGAAAAAACATCGACATTAGCAATCTAGACTTTTGTAAGCGAATGGCATAATAAAATACTAAGATATTTCACTGTACATACCTGTGGAATATCACGCATAAGCATGGTAACGCTAGGTCGCGACTGACGGTTGGACTCTGTGTTCTGTAACAATAGAAATATAAAATATTAAGATTTATGATAAAAAATTACGTTTTCTGTCTTGTTTTTATCAGTTCTGTACTAATATAGAAAATAATATTAAGTTTTATCATAAAAGAAATAAGTTTGATGGTATGACCAATAAAAAATAAAATAGTAAGATTTATGGTAAAAGAAATAAAGTTTTATGACTTGTTTTTAATTATTCTATACCAATATAAAAAAATAATATTACGTTTTATGTCTTGTACTGTGATAAAAAATAAGTTTAATGTTATGCACAATAATAATAATAATAATAATAATAATAATAACATACCTGTGGTTGTACACCTGAAGGTCCAGGTTGGTATAGGTCATCATGTGGACGGGCGGAAGTCTGTGCACTCACTGGTCTGGCATTCTATAACAACAGAAATATAAAATATTAAGATTTATGAAGAAAAATTAAGTTTAATGTCTAGATTTTAACCGTTCTGTACTAATATAAAAAATAATATTAAGTTTTATCTCTTGATAAAAAATAAGTTTTCTGTCTTGTTTAATCATTGAAATATAAAGTCTCACATTCAGTAACGTGGAAAAAATTAACAAAATTAAGTTTTCTGTCTTGCTTTTTATCCATTCAGTAACATAGAAAAAGTAATACTGAGTTTTATAAGGAAAAAATAAGTTCGATGTCTTGTACCATCACAGAAATAATAATAATAATATCTTGTACAATCACTGAAATAATAATAATAATTTCACTACATACCTGTAAACGTACACCTGAAGGCGTGGCCTCCTCTACAACCATCGGTGGGTGGGCTACTCCGTCCCCGCTATGGGCTGGTAGATGGAAGCGATCGGTGTTGTTTTGTCTGGCATCGTCCGCATCGTAGCTCCTCGCTCCGACCTATAAAAATAAAATGTAATCATGTGTTACACCGCTACTATGATGTATGTATTTACATTTTAAAAAACATGATTGATAATGTAATAAAACGTACCTGTAATCGGGCGGGTTCCTGGCTTTGACCACCACCGCGCACGGGAATCCTCGAGGTCTCGCCTCCGTTGCATGATGTCCCGGCTTCAGCAGGAAAGTACAAGTGGCCTGCCTGGTGATACAGCCCAATGCGATTGACAGCGTCCCTTGTTGCTGGGTGGTGGCTCCTCTCCTGGTGTCTACTTAAGTTTCGTACCGATGAGAAGTTGGAGTGACAAATGTTACAGGTGAAGGCAGTAACGGCATGATTTTCTCGTGCATGTCTTTTTAGCACATCACTTCGTGTAAATATCACACCGCATATTTCACACTTGTAGTCACTTTTCTTATGATGTTGGTTGATGTGCCTTACTAGATGTTTCTTGTGTCTGTACCTTGAAGCACACTCACCACATTGGAAGACGACGGCGGACGAGCTCTCCATGATGTGTAGTCGGCGACGGTCTGCGAAGAAGTGAATGTGATGCGGTGGCGTCATCGCCTTATATACTGACGCTGTGAGCTAGCCGTGACTTGCAGAGACTTGTTCTGTAATATGAGATGTGTGACCTACTTAACTTCCGCACACGTGCCGTGTAAGACCTTGAAGCATGCATGAGCCTGTTTGTAATGATGACGTCATAAATAAAGAATTTGATGAATCAACATCATATCATTTCTTGTATATGAATAAAGAAATTAAACTTTTGTTTGAAGATACGTTTGGAAAAAAATGCTGTCGTAGCATTATGTTTTAGTTCGTATGAACAAAGACTTAATATGATCCGCGGGGATTGTGTGACAAAACGTAGAAAATAAAATGCTGACTTTGGTAATATGATACCTATTGTGAAATGAACTCTCTCGTAAAAATATACTACAAATCTGCCACAATGTCATTTGTTCATAATTTTAAATTACGCGCTAGAAGCCATTTTCTAAAGAATTACGTATTAGAATTTCAAATCTCTCGCTAAAACCTTGCATTGAAAACCATTTTTCTATTTTCACCAGGAGCAACCGTGAGGACCAAGTCCGCTTCAAAGCATAAAATTAATAAAAGCACTAGGTAGATTAATAAACTAGGATTTAAAGATTAAATGGATAAATGAAATATCACTGTTATGAATGGAGAATTAAAGAGCTGAAATGTAGGTGACACGAGTGCGAGATAAGACATACTAGAACGCTTGCGTCTGCATATGACCCCTGCAAGGTGAGTAGAAATCTTGCGAGATGAGACTTCCGATTACCTCAGCAAATCTCTGTACTCCACATGTATAAATCACATGCTAGCTTTCTGTACGCGAATTTTATAATGCCGTAATTATTAACATAATATTATTATGAGTTTTACGCACTGGTCGCCTTTATGCTATCGTAATATCTTTTAGAATTCGATATGTAATCAAAGAAGTAATATAATAATAATAATAATAATAATAATAATAATAATAAGGTTAACAGCCTTAGGTATCCAGGCTGAGTCGATCCCAGGACCATAGTGAAAAAATGAATGTATTAGAGAAATAAACATCTTACGGCAAAATTGTATGATAAAATATAGTTTAAAAAAAAATACTTGAAGGTTTAAAATATCGCTTCTCTACACTCCCGATCGCGTCTGATAATAATAATAATAAATAATAATAATAATAATAGTAAAGTTAACAGCCTTAGGCATCCAGGTTGAGTCGATCCCAGGACCATAGTGAAATAAACATTTTACGGAAAACTTGTATGGCGGAATATAATGATGACGATGCATTTACGCTTCGTGCTGTAATATGAAACCTACTGCCGGTCACGTGGTCTAGCGCGCCGCCATCTTGGATGACGTCATTTGCGGACTTTGCCCCTGCAACACGCTGCGAGATGGACTTTGACCTGCCCCACCCAATGTTGCGGGACAGTATCGGGCCCCACCCAAGGGGTAATGAACAAAACCATACTACTATCCTTCTTCCGTGTAGGTTGAAAATGTCATATGTCTGTGGGCCTTGACACTCTAAACAAATGAATCGACCAGCGTAGGCTTACAACATTCAAGCGATCGCGATGCTTTTATTTCCACGGTATGACAAAAATAGCCAAAGCCAACTGCAATTGATTTGACATTGAAATGTATAACTGAAATCTGATGCTTCGACAGCGCTAAAATCACGTTTTCTGCCAGTTTTTCACTCATAACTCGCGAACGAAAGCTAAAATTAAAAATTCGGCTTCGAGGTGCATTTGCCCACCTTTCAGTCCATCTATCTTTAAAATTTCACATCTCTGCGTTCAGTAGATTTCGATGGTCATCGCGGACAGACAGACAAACACGTCCTTTTATTATTATAAGATAGCATGTGCCCGCGGCTTCGCCCACGATAATTATTTCAAAAATTTAAAATTAAGATCATAATAGTTAAATCATTATATTTATTAACACCTAAATCACGTGGACTACATACCACGATTATGTAGCGTCACCTGGCAAAAGCGACCTCAGATTCGAGTTCCTTGGCCCAGAAAACCCCTGCATAGTGAGTTTCGTCCAAATCGAACAATGTTTGACCATATTTAGGGTTGATTATCCTTCTTCCGTGTAGGTTGAAAATATCATATGTCTATGGGCCTTGACACTCTAAACAAATGAATCGTCTAGGATGGACTAACAAAATCAAGCGATCGCGTTGCTTTTATTTCCAAGGTATGAGGTATGATGACAAAAATAGCCAAAGCCATCTGTAAGTGATTTGATATTGAAATTTATTACTGAAAACTTATGTTTTGAAAACGCAAAAAATGCACGTTTTTTGCCAGTTTTTCACTCATAACTCACGAACGAAAACTAAAATTAAAATTCCGGCTTGGAGGTGCATTTTCCGACCCATCACCACACCTATATTTAAAATTTCAGATTTCTGCGTTCAGTAGATTTCGCTGGACATCGAGGAGAATTCCTTTTATTAATATAGATAATATGAATTATAATGATACCTTCTCTAATTTGTCAAACATCCATTTAATTTAATCCAAACCCACCTGATACCACTGGTAACAATACGTTCTGTGAATTTATTTGATAATTCTATGTAAAAAGGGATTAAGTATTTTCAAAAATATTTAATTTTTGGCATTTAGAATCAGAATTTTTCAAAATCCTTTCTTAGTGAGCACCTATATTATGAAGCGAAGGTACTGTCAAAATTCCAAGTCTCTACCTGTTATAGTTTAGGCTGTACGTTGATTCCTGTCATTCAGTCAGTCATTCATTCAGTCAGTCAGTCAGGACAAAGACTTTTATATATATAGAGATTGAGAGTTCGAAAAGAGGAAGAACGACTTATCACACACTGATTATTCCCTCAGAAAACACTAGATATTAGATATATGAGCTTTCATGAACCACAGATTATTGTCTCTGTTGGACACTACATGAGAATATTGTCTGTCTATGAGGTGGACCATTAGGGCAATCAGTCCTAGGAGAGAGGTTCCGTCTGGCGCTGTGAATTGAACTCCGGCTTAGCTCAGTTGGTAGAGCATTGGCGCGAATAGCCAAAGGTCCTGGGTTCAAGTCCCAGTGTCGGAGGAATTTTTCTCCTATAATATTCTCACTAGATATTAATTTTCATCGCTCATTGAGGACGACCATGGATTGTAGTGGTTGAGATAACGAGAAACAGAAATTCCCCTTGTGCTTATAAAATATTTTATTTGCCACTTTCTTCTTCCCATACAACCATTTCGGTGCTAAATAAAAAAGAAAATTCAAAATCACTTTCATAAATTGCTCCCCAAAAGCCTGAGACATCATAATTTACCGCGAACAAAGAACTAAAAACGTTGTAGTATATAATTGATTAATTTCATTTGTAGTATTCTAATATAAAATTTTACAGTAAAACTCCACCTTATACCACATATAATTAGACTCCAGAAATTCAATTTTGAAACAAAGTTTACTACAGAACACATCCAATGTTTTAATATCATTAATATGAAGCCTACTTACAATACTAATTTTTATCATTCTATGCGTATAAGTATACAGGGGATGAAAACAGGGATGGGTTATTTGGCCGAATCTGAAGTATTGCTACCTTTGTCTGGTAGTTTTGAAATTACAGTAAACAAAATATGGTAAATATCGATAAACCATGATGTAGATATAGAAAGAAAACTTGTTTATAAGCAATGCGGTATGAAAACAGCGCAGGGTTGGTTTAACCGAATTTTAAATTTGCCTATAGTAAATTAGGTAAATACAGGACAAAACATACAGATATTACAAAGAAACTAACGTAATAGGGGGTGAAAGGCGCAGTTTTTCAAATTTTTATTTCGCGAAGATTTTTCTCCTGGTTGAAGAGGGCTTGTGTACACAGTTTGGTAAACATCGTTCAAAGAGAGAAAACATAATATACGGGGGGAAAGTCATAGAGGTGGTTGCTATAATCATTATGTTGCCTATATTTTTCATCCGATCAAACAGGGCATGTGTCCACTATTTATTTTAACATCATTTAGAACTTATGGATATGAATAGAGAACATAATGTAATAATAAATTAAAAGGGAGGGGAAATGTGTTCGAATGCTTATATTACCTATAATCTTTTCCAGTTCTAGAGGGACGACATGTGAAGTTCGAAAAAAATCGGTGATAGAATAATGATTTATACAGTCATACAATAGGGGTGGTTTGTTCGGATATTAATTTTGTTTTAAATTTTATCGTGAATGTAAAGGTTGTTAAAACCGATCAAAATTTAGACTTGTATCGAGACTATTAGAAATAGGAAACAGCCAAGAGGTAGTTTATTTGAATATTATTGCCTATAATTTTTTACTGATTCTACAGCGTCCGTTTATGAAATCTGGCAAATCCGTCAAAGAATGTAAATTTATATAGATATTACACAATAAGAAAGCTAGAAAGCAGCTAAGGGATGTGTGGTTGTTTTTTGCCTAAAATTTATCTTGACTCTACAGAGTAAGGTCCCGTAATAATTGGTTAAATAATCTAGATTTGTACAAAGATCATACTATAATAGCGGCTGAAACATACAAGGGTTTTTTCTTACAATATTATGAAATTTTCTTCTATCTCTATAAGGTCTGTCTGTAAAGTGAGGAAAAATCATTAAAATATTACGGTATATATTTATATAGAGACCATATAATAGAAGGCGAACGCATTTGAGGGATAGTTTGTTCCAGGCTTCCCTGAACAGATGAAATTCAAAAGATTCACAAGATATTCGTTGAGAATCCGGATAGTCAGATTAGGTAGAAACGGACACCCACTCCTTCCTTACCCTCTACCGTGTGCATATCACAAAGAAAGGACACCGGACAATGGTAGGCCTATTACTCAGTACACTGACGAAATTATACTTATACAATTCAATAATGCCTTCGGAATCTGAATGACGCTATGGTTGCTGTATCAGTGTGTTGAGTTAAAATTAACACTTCCATTTACCTGAACGGTTCAATGGAAGCACAATTGTTCTGATTCCGACACATATTGTCTCGCATTAACAAAGGAGCAGGAACAGCAGCTAGATTCCAACAATAACGTTTTGCGCTTCCAGTTTCCATGAAACTGCTCTTGTTGTTATAGAAACAATAGTCAAACTTAATTGTATGACGCAATGATATGAAGTATTGAAAGCAGAGTGTACACAACGTCTCTTCACTTTGGGAGATGTACTGATTCATTCGAATGAACATTTTATACTTCTACCTGGGTACCTACATTAAACACACACATTTATATATTAAAAAAATACACAGAGCATGGAAATGTTATAGCCTAATTCAACTTAACATTTTTGACTGGATATCATATGAATTTATCAGAATGCTACCAGAGTCGGATATAAAATTGAGGCCCTGAATCGTTGGACTGCGATTTGATAGAAAGTTGTTTGTAAAGATAGAAATGTTCAACCTCCTACATACTGCGTGCATCTTAGGCCTACATAGACACAAAATGACAATACCAGTTTTGAAAATGTGGAGATTAGGTTAAACTAAAGTGCCTATTGTCAAGATTTCCATGCCTCTGTGCCTGAAAATTTGAAGTTCTTTTGTGCCTAAAATTTATAACCAGTGACAATACAGAAAATCTCCTTGCAGTTCACAAGGACTTCCTGACCTCACAAGTAGGATCGTCTTAATTCAGGTGTGAAAAACCAGGACAAATCGATGGTCGATACTACGATTTTATATCTGATGCAATGCTACAGCGAATGCTCAAAAGGCTTTGGGTTACGATCGACAGATCGTAATAATCCTAGTATTTACAATAAATTAATTTAGATGTATTTTATTTAACATTCTCATTCTCAGAAAAGTGACAATTAAATAAACTTTCTTAATAAAACTATCTTTCCAGTTAGTTACTGATGTGAGTTATATAATCTTATATACAGGCTACATATAGGCCTAGGCTATATGAGTTATAGCGGAGTTCTCATTTTCTCCGCACTGGCCCTGTCTCCGTGCCGATGGCTCCGTGCGCCGGCTCGCTCAATGAGTGTTCTTAGAACCTGGTAACTCGGCCGCAAAATATATCGGAGTTTTCA
Source organism: Ectobius pallidus (assembly GCA_964059195.1). Classification (NCBI taxonomy): domain Eukaryota; kingdom Metazoa; phylum Arthropoda; class Insecta; order Blattodea; family Ectobiidae; genus Ectobius; species Ectobius pallidus. Next base: position 51,095,612 of record CAXKWD010000012.1, on the reverse strand, counting down.
GACTTCTCAATGTCAAAAGATATACTCACCTGATTATGGTATGGTTCAGGGGCTGAGTCCTGACGGGCTCGCGCAAGTAGGCCCTTTTCGCACCCCCTAGGAGACGGAATGATGTGCATGCCCTAAGGCCCCCCTGTCAACAGACTCCACCACCAGCCCCCACGGAGCTCCCCTACATCCAGCTAAGACCAGGTACCACTCCACGTGCACCGTACCAAGGGTCCCTCCTACAAGAGCCCCATAGGCGCGGCACACCATGACGTGCGCCACTAACCCAGGGTCCCTCTGAGAGCCCCAAAGGCAAGGGACCCCACCAGCAACTCTTGAACTCTTGACTACAAGCAATGGGGCAGGGCGGGGGAGGCCCGCAGCAGAGTCTGCAGCAGGAGCTGGCCCGAAAACCAGTAAATGATATGATAATGAGGGGGGGGAAAGGAAGTTGAAGTGGAGAGTGTTGGTGGAATGAATGAAGGGGGAAACGGGAGGATCCCCGAGAAAACCCCCCAAATGTCACGGCTTTGTCCACCACAAATGACACGCCCGCCGGCCCCGAGATTTGAACTCGGGACCGCTAGCATACCAGGCCCACGCGCTAAGCATGAACCACCGTGACGGCTACTCACCTGATTACATCTGCTATAAGGGATATTTCAGTGTTTCATTCTCCGTGTATTATTTGTATTTGAGCCATTCTATTCAGAAACGAAGTCGTGATTCTAAATTAGAGAATTCTGTTAGTGATAAACATAGCTTCAAATTTTAATTTATTCATTCAAATTAGTGCTGAAGTTCACCAATATCTCCCCGCCGTTCTCGGACCTGTATGCATCCATCTGCTTCCTATTTTTCTTATTGATGATCTTCTTGCAGGAGTTTGGAATTAATGTAGGTTATTACAATAGTTAGGCCTACTTTAATTTATTATTATTATTGCAATCTTGTTCAATCTTAAGTGATTTGCTCTTCGATTGCATTACTTCTTATTATATTTAACTATTACTATTTATTGAATGCTAACTCACTGAAAAATATTGTTTGGTCTTAAACAAATTATTAGCGTGTCATATGTACCTTATACGCGATGTAGGCTATATGGCTATAATATAGTCTTCCATACGAATAATTTTGGTATTAGCCGTTCTTCATAATAATTCATATTAGGTCAGATACAACAAATATATAGGCCTTTATATATATGAATATCAAGCAAATTCAACCCTAATTACAACCTGATACGCCTAAGTGAAGTAGTGAAATACCGCAACTAATAGGCCTAAAATTAAGTTAGCTTGAAGTATATGTTTTTGAATAGAAAGATTTGAAGTAAGTTAATTATTCCTTATAAACTACGTTATTATAGTAAAAATTATATAAACCCCGTACATCACAGATTCTAGTCCTGACGGTTTTATAGGAATTTCAATTTTTTCTTAAATAATCCCTATGTTCGTAATAAATTAATTTAAATGCATTTGGCATTCTCATGAAACCTTTGATTAAATATAGGTTAATGTTATCGTTAGCAAATCTGCATCGTACACTTAAGAGGAAGATGATGATGTTGATGAGGATGACGCCGATGGTTGTTCGTTCGATGGTTATGTAACGACGAGGACCTACTGCGACTTAGGCCTATGACCGTCGCCGACGTGGTAAAAATTTCCGCGGCAGTTCTTTACATGCCCCTGTGAGATTTATATAATACTTTGTGAAGAAAATACATAAAATAACTCTTGACCACCTATCAATTCCGATGAAAAAGTATAGATAATTACACCACACTTTTCTTCTAGTGCATTATCTGTGCTGAAAATGTAACACGAAAGATAGAAATTAAGCTTAATGTTCGGCTGCTTCCATGACTGTATCGTTCAAGCTTGAAATATAGAATGAAACTAAGGAAAGAAACGTATGGCCTACAAACGTAATGTTATGTTCATGTCTCAAATTTATCTTAAAATGGACAAAAAGAGGTTATACTGCATTGATAAATAATTGTATGTTCTCTTTTCGTTAATGAAAGCTAATACGGTAATATCGATCGGCGATCGTGCGATAATCACCAGAACAGAACTCGCTCGCATGCACTATTATCCTTCGAAATTTCTGAAAATTCCTTTTTTTATCATTATTTCGGTAAATACTATTTTTAAGTTAACATGCTGGTAAATAACACCCCCCGCGGTAAGATATTGTCTTACGATTTAAGAAGGATTAGATGAAAATCTTCATGCTGAAATCATCTAAGTTATCTGCAAATTTTGGCGAACAGTAACTATTCATTTTAGTCTAACAGCTGCATACACGAAAAAGTATATTTTCACTATAAAGACCCGAAATTGAAGTACATTTAAACACGACATTGATAACGCTCAGCTGACATTATTGCTGCAACATATAGAATGGAACGACATCGTCCAGATGGCAAGGACATTTGTCGTTCAAAAACACACACACTACGATTAAAAGACAGTCTTGCTACGACGTTGCCATATTTCGCGAAGTATGTGGTCTACATAATAATGTTTGTAGTTAATTAGAAAGAAAACTGCAAAGGGAAAATTTATTCTTTCCTCTGCTCATGTTACAAAAAGTTAGAACTTTACGGATACTATTGGTCGAGAAAAGCATGGTTAAATATAGGGACAACTATTTTTTCTTCTGAGAAATGTACTCACATGAGAGAAATAAGGAAGTGACAGTTTTATTTGTTTCTAATGAAGAAATAGCCTGTTTCCATGTCAACAAATTCCACCCTGTAAAGGCGATTAATATAGCCTAATATAGTCTGCCCAACCCAACGAGTTGCTCTTTGTATTGGCTTTCTAGCTGATATGAGGGAGCAATACATTTTATTTTTCGATGGAAATGAAAACTGATTATTAGAACGTGGAGTTGTTAAATGTTAGTAAAAATTTTAGCGAAGATTTGGACATGAAGGTTTTTACACTTTCCATACAAATATTCCATGCACTGGCAGTCTATTTTGACTATAACGAAGGAGCGCAAATTATGTATTTGTTTCTAATAGATTTTTCTGCTACTCATTTACCATGCTTCTGGTAAATATGCATAATTATCATCCATAGCAGGCACGAATATTTCGGTGTGGGATCTTCAAAAGGCAATCATGCAGTAGACCTTCTATAGGATGTCTACAGCCGTCATGTGCAGGCTTGGCTCGTAAGAACATCCCATGAGCAGCCACCGCCAGTATTGTTAGTGGCGTTTTAAGAAGACCTCGTCCCAAACCATCGTCTATCTACAGAAGAATATAATAGTATTGTTCCTTAATTCGAAAATTTGCACCAACACCGATACCGACAAAGAAGAGATGGTCTTGTAGTCGCGTGGATTTCCCCAGTGTTGCCGCTGCCATTCATCACTTCAAATGAAGTAACCGTGCTGAGCAACGTATTTGGCAACATTGTACTGGATTGCAGACAAGTGTAAATACGCCTAATTAACTTTCACTTCACTGATTGATAGGTCGAAGAGGATTAGGGTGGCAGCAGGTAGCGGAAGTTCTTGGGAAGTCTTTAAAAAGTGGCGTCCAGAATTAGAGGTGTACAAATCTCGATTTTAGCTTGCCCATACCCGCTTGAACGCCAGGCAAGCAAGTTGCCAGCGTCATAGCTAGCAAGCAGGCAGGTTTCTTTAAGCTTGTATGGGTCAGGTAAAACCTAACTTACGCAAGCCAGAATAAGCTTGCGACATTCCTATCAGCTAAACAACTGTAGTTGCTAAGTGTAGGTAATACTTTCTTGCTTTTCTACATGCTGGTAGAAGAAATTCACCATGCAGATAAATAAAAGGTGGATAAAGTATTAAAAAACGTTTTAGGTCTTAACACAATTATTATTTTTATTATTCGGTAGATTTCGAAGAAAAATCTACCTAATGACTTTAAAAAAATTCGTTCATATCTTTACGTTTCATGCCTTCCTAAGTACGAAACCACCGCCTGTTAAAAGAATTGTGATATTTATATTTATATTCAGTATATATGTATATATATACAGTATATATATATATATATCTTTACAAGCTAGCGGCCGTAATTTTGAAGATATTTGAATCAAATTTTATTATGTTATTTCTAGGCCCAATACTGTAGTTCAGAGAAGTTCGTTAATGAGCAAAATTGGCGCAAGAGGGTGGTCGGGGGAAGGGGTTGAAATTTTAAAACATTTATATCTCAGCCCCTATGAAGTATAGAGGGAAACTTTGATTGAATAAATTAGAGTACTCCTTATGGAGTTCACAGTGACACCAACGATTCGGGGGTTTTGGGAGTACGAGTGGGGGTGGGGGTATGGGGATGGAAATTCGAAATTTTCGAAACTACGTTTTGTGGGGTATCGTTGAAAAGCTCTTGATGAGTACTCTACAAATCAATAACTAGTTTCTTGATAGTTCTCATATAAGGCGAGATTTGAATGTTTGAAAAAGTTCTCTTTCCTCTTTTTTGCAGTTATTATTGCGGGTTTGTCATGCCAAGGCTAAAGAAGAAGAGTGCTACGCAGCGACAGTAAATTAAAACAAAAGTACTTCGAAATCTACCTCAGCCTGTAGGCTTGCCTAAAGGGATTTTTGTTATTGTTCTTAATGATTTTATGATGTTTTCTCGAAAATATTTGAAAATTTTTCCCTTGCCGGACTAGTACCTTTGTTCATTGATAATTCAAACTCTCCACATTGTAGTTTCTCCTCGGCTTTGTTCAGGGTAAAATTCTCTAAACACATCTGAAGTTCCTCAACTACGTGACTGCACGACTTACCAGTGCGCTGATATATCCAGTTTCATATTCTTTCCGCCAGGCCTTGCAGTTTCCTTAGGTCCTGTGAAACCCACCAAGTTATGAAGAGCTTGTGACTCATAGCGACAGTATTTCTTATCATCGTTGTAATCTGGCTTGCTTTCTAGTCAAGCAAGTTAAAGGCTGTGGCTGGTTGCAGAATTTCAAAGGGGCAAGCAAGCTAAAATCAGAATATGTACACCTCTGTCCAGAATACGCTAGCGATGACTTTCGGATTGCAATAACTCGTTAACGTTTCAAGTGTCATATAGTGAACTAGATGCAATTATCAAGAACTGAGCAGTCCGGTTTGGAGCTAGAATGCTTAGTACATAAGCGTGCTGGGAGCAATTGAAAGAGGAGCAAAGGGGAAAATGTTGACGTGATCCATACCTGCTCCCTAGAGCTGCGAACTGTTGATGGGTGCACTAGAGCACAGTGGACTTGACGTCACACCCCTATGCCAATGCAAGGTGTTTGCTGCTCGCAAAATCACTTACTACCGATTTCCCATCGTAATCCTACTGAGGGATTTCTATCCTTCCCCATGAGAGCCGAGACTGACAGAAGCACTTGATTCTGGGCTGCGAATGCTACTGTATGTGGCAAGTGTTATCTGATGAGTCTGCAATGTAGCATCTAAAGATGTTTTTCAAAAAGCAGTTCTTGTTTATTTTGATTAGTTGCTAGTACTTAATGTATAATGTTGCAATAATTGAACATCATTTTTTTTTAAATTTTACGTATTTTGAACAATTTTAAATACTTTTTGCCTTTGGGTTTTTATTCGGAAATGACATACCCTTCACAGCAGAATGGGTGCAAACTCACTATAGATATTCCATATGCAGTAAATGTACGTGAAGTACCGTACATTTTTTGTATTCCTTTAGAAAAGGCAAACCAAAGAGGCATATGTTATTATTTATAGAGAAATCAAGAACTCATTGTTATTGAACAATGTATACTCGAGTGCACGGAATCTTTCTGATATGATGCGCAGTGGTTTATGTTGGTAAGGGAATTCAAAGCGTTCCGCCATGCTCACTCCCCACCCCTGATCCTTTCCTTTCTTTCGCGATGGTGGATGCGGCAAAGAACCTTTACATTAGTTAACCCTGTTTGATAAGTGATATAACTTTGTGTTTGTTGTACATGTCCTTTGTTCACTTAAGAAGACTGCATGTATAAAACAGAGACACTATTAACAAGGCAATTTTATCCAACTCTCCCTCCCCCAATCCTTCACTCCTGACTCTGAAACTGACCTGTGTTCAAAGGTTAAGTTCTGAGTTCCAGACTTAAGACATCAAACCAATAAAGAGACAGGATCACCCGGGGGCTGAATTAGACAATCATTGTGAATACGCCTTTCAGCCCCTTTCACCGTTCACCTAGGTTGAGCGTGTTCATAGGCTTTACTGCATGTGTTTGACTTGGAGCTCAAACCAATGAGGTTGGTTTACCCAGGGATGGTGTCGAAATGATGATAAGGAGATTCAAATTTAAATATAGAAGAACGCTAGAAAAAAACAGAAGCATCGGAAAGTTTCCGTGCACTCGACAGTAAAACAATCGAAAAATAATCAAATGTTATTATTGGCTCTAGGTTATTGTATTTCCTTTCTACAGGGTGTTAAAAATTACGTTTACAACGTTTCAGGGATGATAGAGGAGGTAAAAAGAAAAATTTTCTTTCTGTGACAAAACCTTGGCATATGCTCCGTTTTGCCGCTAGATGGACTTAAGGGTAGATGGCTTAATTGCCGTCACAACACGCACCGATTAGTTTTGTTTGTACTGCTTTGATCGTCGTGTCAGGAACCATCTAAATGCTACATCCCCCTATCGTTGGATCGGCAGGGATGGGGCGGTGCCGAGGCCACCTCGATCACCGGACCTATCTCCACTGGATATCTTTTTGTGGGAAGACATGAAACGTCTTGTGTATGAGACACCGATCGATACGGCAGAAAAATTAGTTGCTCGCATTGTTGAAGCTGCACATGTTATTTGAGACAATGTTGGCCTTTTTGAGTGTTGCAGAAAGTCCATAGTAAGAAGATACCAGTTGTGCAATGCCTTCAATGAACGGCAGTTTGAACACAATCTCTAAAACGAAAATTGGCCTCGTTCCTTCTGGATAATACGAACAAAATTCGAATGTTGCAATTAACCCTTATGTAGGCCTACGCAATAAACGGCGCAAATGCCAAAGTTTTGTCACATAAAATAAAATCATCATCCCTGAAACGTTGTAAACGTAATTAATTAACCCCATGTATAACTTTTCATTAATCTTTTTCTCTTTCTTTCAGTCTTCATTCTTTATGTTTTATCTATTATTATTGGAGCCTATGTATTCTTTAACATTTTTACAATTATAGTCTATGTCTGTACAAATAGGCTGTATAAATTAGGTCTTTTTAAACTACTGTAAACCTATGGTAAATTATTTTATATGCACAAATAAATAAAATATAAAATGAGTTCATTGGGAAATAAGACAACATAATAATACAAACAAAATAAAATAATCTAAACATCGCATATTATTATATTACAGATGCTAAGGTTTACAATAGATAGGCCTATACTTCGAAGGTATTGGATTCAGCTTTGTGAAAAATTAGTTTCTCTGCCAGAAAAATAGGATGTGAAGAACCTATTTAGTCATCTAATTACAGTATACAAACCACAACTAGCGAGCTTTAAATTCCAAAGAAAACTACCTTGGGAGTAGTTTCTTCCAGCTGAATGAACTGGTCAGACCATGAAATCAAACTGTTTCCTCAAAATCGTTCAACACGCATAATGTCTGAACAAAATGAAAATCCGGTAAACTGATATAACAAAGTGTTCGATGGAGTTAATAGGCCATATATATAAGAAACTAATGGGTTTTAGATCACGGATTGTTAAGAAAGTTTGATAAGTATAGGCCTATTATGTGAAGGAACAAGTAGGATAAGTAGAATATTAACAGAACAAATTCACGACGAATTCCTCACGTCAACATATACGTTTTTCATAATTTTTGTCAAAACATCTGAAGCCCTACAAATACGCAGACAAAGAAAATAAAATTTTACTTTGGAGGGGGAAAATAAAAAAATTGACAGTTTTGGAATTTTATTATCGGTTATAGGCTAAGCGATATAAGTCTGCAAAATTTAAAGTTTCTATCTGATCTGGAAGTGGGCAAACATTTATGTCAATGAGTAAAATAGCCACGCTGCTTTGTATTTTAATAATTTTAAACTGTAAAATGGCCTTTACTCCGGTACCGTTCAACCAATTTGGTCCAATATCAACAGGCTTTTTTCTATTGACGTTATAAGTGTGCATACTAAATTTCATGAATATCTGATAAAGCGTATTCGAGTTATCGCGCATACGGACGGACGGACAGACAGAAAGACCGACATTTTTCCCGTCCGAGATGTATCTTAGAAAGTACCATCCGTTACTGATGTTGCAATAATTTTTTTTATACGTCTCTCTTACTGTTTACCTACTATAAGCCTCCAAAGAAGGCCTTGCACAGACCTTAAATTTGCGCCCACCATTTTGAATGCTTTTCGGGTGTAAAAAATAGAAACAGGAAACTTTTGGAAAATCTCCTTGGGTTACAGACTATAAGCTATAAGTATGCCACATTTCAAGTTTCAAGTTCCAAGTATGAGAGTTGGCTCCTTTGGAAGTGAGCAAACAATAATGTCAGTGAGTGAGTTAGCCACGCGGCTTTGTTGTAGTAGTGATGACTTTTGCAGTTTTTAAACGTTAAGTGGTCATTACTCTGGTACCAGTCAACGATTTGGTCTAAAATCAATAGCGTTCGTCCTGTGAACGTTGTAATTGCGATTACTAAATTTCATGAAAATCTGGTAAAGCGTATTCCAGTTATCGCGCATACAGACACACGGATAGACAGACGAACAGACATTTTTCCCATCCACCATGCAATCCTAGAATGTACCATTCTAGAACTTAATAACTAAGGCCCACTTATCTTTATTTGATCTGTCTGTATCAAATGCAAAATACGTAACATTCATCCCTATTAAAGGCTGTGAAGGTTTTTGAGGAGTTTCCTGGAGTTTTAGACATTCGGATCATTAAGCTTAGGAATTGACTGTCTTTACCCTCAGGATTACTCCTCGTATTTATTTCCAATAGAGGCTGAGTCGAAGATTAGGTTACGTACGAACGGGCATAATAGAGTTACAGAAAACGAGCATATAATTAGGCCTAAATAATAATTATGCACGTGTTCTCAATAAAGACAAACTTTACATACCGGTACGGTTTGTTCGAAATTGAATAAAAATTATAAATATATTCACTGTATTAATAGGGGTCTAGAGGAAATGTTGGAATGGGACTCCATACGTCCCCTGGGAGCCTAATAGTCTACATTAAAAATAAGCGATCAATCAGCTAATTACTGGAGACAGTGGTTTTGTTATGTAACCTTTCAATGGTAACAAATACATCATAATGATAAAGTAGACCCTGAAAAAATGTAAGTACAAGAACGGTGAATGACGTAAAGATGTCCTCCAAAGGAAGTACTGTAGCTGTTTTCAGAGAGTTGACAACCTTATCTTCTATCGCCAAATATCTTAAAATCTGGTAACGTCATCCCCCTGAAACCCTTAAGGCCTCTACGGCATTTTTACAATGCACACTCTCAAAATTTAAAATAGAAATTGTCTTCCTTTTTCCGAGAAAACTTCCCCCTAACTCACATGGATTCCCAGGGACAAACTAAAACCCTGGGACAATATTAATGTTTCCTTTGTTGCACTGATATCATTTCCGTGCTAACTCGAATATTGCAAGGAAAGGAACATCCCACATTTCTTTCGAGAACATTTTTAAGTTTTTGCCCCACCATCAACAGTCTTCCTTCATCTGCTTCGTTCAAGGCTATGGATAATTCCTCTAAGGTCTTTGAAATTACGCCAATGAACTTTAAACTTCCTAGTAGCTCTTCAGGAATCTGTTAAGTTGTAAATTCATGCAGAGAATATTCTAATTGACATGTGTATATGAACATAGTGTTTTTTTTTGTGTTCATTAGAGAATGGTCTCATGTCAAGGACTTGTAATCTTGCAATAGATTCTGCAGTTAGCAGTGCCGTATGTTATGTGTTTTTCTTATTTTTAGAGTGTTTCACATTGTGGACTGGTAAGAAGTTAAATAAAATGTCTGTGTCTCTGCCGCTTTACTTGGTGGTAAACTTCGATAAGATAAATTCTCGAATTTAAAGTTTCGTTTTAATTGAATGCACTGAGACTTTATTATAATGGAGAGTGAATGAAGTAATTATGAAAAGGGAAAGAAAATAATTGCCCAGCCACATGGAAATGTAACCATGTGGAAATGTAACCAAACCAAAAAGGCAAGATTGAAAGGAGTGGAAGTACACGAATTCCAAAGGAAAAGTGAATGCTGCTGTAAAACCTGGCCCAGCTTGAAGGCCATTAATTTTCTGCAAATATTTTTATACTTTTGGTAAAATATGTTGTAAATGAGGATTACAAAATACGTGTGTTTGATTGTCACTCCTGCCCTAGAACGTTCCCTTACTACCATTCTTAGTTATTTGTACTCTCCGTAACACTTAGAAATTTTCTCTTAAACCATTGTACTTTTATTACTTTGACTTTGACTATCTTTTATTTTGATTGTATGAAGGACGAAGAATTCTACAGTCAATTAAGTGACCCCTCACAAGTACAATTAATGAAGGTAAAGATGACGAAAATCATGACAAAACCAACATAAAGGGCACATGTCCAAAATTCAATTTATTTAATTGAAGACTTTAAACTTTGTTTAATAAATTAATCTTGTACTACATAAAAGTTTAGAATTAAAAAAGTGGGGAAAAGATTATTGAATTTCAATAACATTAGTGTATAATTTTCTTTTCCATTTCGCAGAACTTTCGAAAAGTGGAATTAGGACCTTTCTTCTTGGGACGATTCACTTAGACTATAATTTGATCAGAGTCTTTTGAGACAGTGGAGTGGTTAGATAATTTCCGCTCTAGAGCTTGCCCTAAGTACGTAGATAAAAGTAATGTGCTAGAGTGAGGCAGACTTACTTGTTTACGATCGGTTCTAAGGCGGACAATACCTACCCATTCCACTGTCCTAAAGACTCTGGCTAAAGAACTAAAGTGTATTTTCCTTACATTCCGCAATATTTTAGGAAAATACTGAGTTAATACATTAATTCTATTGATTCTTAAACAATAAAATCTGAGATATGGTCGTATATCGTTTTTCGAAAGAAAAAACAAACAAAAACAACAACAACACACAGCGTGAAGTGTGTCGAGAAACCCCTAGACTTCACTGTTGATGTCAAACGGTGTAAGTAATATAGAAATAGTCTTACATGCATAAAATGTACAGACCCACTTTTGGGTTTAGTATACCATCGAGATCTGCATCATTTAAAAAAAAGTAAAGAAGTCGGAAAACTTTTTTTTTATCCTCCAGTTAAGTTATTGCATGCAAACGATTTTCTCATCCTCACGCGGGTATTTTACGGTAGAATATACGCATAGTGTACTTCTTTAATTACTGGGCTACGTCATTTTATTTGTGAAGGTGAAAAAAGCTGAATTACAGTCATAATGAACTTTGTCATTCTGTTCTGTTTTTATTCACTGAACTCCCCTGGGAAAATATCCCCCTTCGGCTGATAAAGAAAAGGCCTGTAATTATTTATTAATAAGTGCGCCGCATTGTTATCAGTATTACTAATTACGGTAATGGAGTTTGAGACTAGCAAGTAAACAGTGTTCTTTTCAAACCCTGGTGTATGTATTATTAGATTTGTTCCACCAACATTCAGAAACCGTCATCACAAGTCCGATGACGGCCACTGAACGTTGAGGGAACAAACCTATTACATTTTGGACATTACTCGTGTTCTAATACGTGTAATTTAACGTTATATCATATATTTTTTAAATCTTACTTTTTAAGAGCTACTGTAAGGCAAAGTCCCGTTGTAAGTAATATCATTTCATTGTACTACATTCGGAAACAACGTGAAGATTATGACACTATAGTGAGGCGAGACCGTAAGAAAATAGCCGCAGGAAAGTTTTGCGCCAGACTTCAAAATTAGGTGGTCGGCCTCTCAGCCGGGCCATCATACCGAGTGAAACCAAGTGTACAATGTCGTCAATATTCAGATTGAATTCAGCAGATAGTCGAGAATACGTATGGGATAGTACGATAAAAATAGGATTACTAATAAAATCAGTATTAGTAGGAGTTACCTTAACAAATTATGACAAACAAAGGCACTGCTTGGACTACTAAGTGTAACGATGATTTACGAAAAGTGTGGAATGGTAAAAAAGCTTAGCATTAAAGTAATTACTGTTACTGTAGTATACTGTAGTATATAGTAGTGACAGCTAATTTCTAGGTCAGTGACAAGTTATGTTAGGTTAGGAACTGCTATATTAGTTTACAAGCAGTATGCTGAAAGCTCGGTGTTTGTTATGTGCCATTTAATAATGTTTTACGGAAGGTGCAGAAAAGTAAAAAAGGGTAGAGGATTGCAATTTCCCTTCCCGGAACTGAAAACTTCTTTTAATTTACTTACTTTTGTTCAAGGAATTTATTAAGAAGCGAAATTAGCAGTTTTTAGAATTGCTCTTGTATTTTTAACCATTTCAATAAGTTCATTTTCAGTACGCATAAATCACTCGTCATATTATGGTTCTGAGCGAAGAAGGATGAGCAACGGCGAAGTAAGTAGATGACCAACTGTCCTCCTTGCATTAAGGTAAGTATTGGAAGGTAGATTCTATTTTAGTGGCAGTTAGGTTAAGAACAGTGATATTAGTTTTGTAGGGCACACCGAATTCACGCGTTTCGAAAATGTGCCATATTATATCCCCGTGAGGTTTGTCTTGTTGGTCAATCTGTTCCCCCAGATAATATGGCAGTCAATTATATGTCATTATCATGAATTACGTATTTTAAGATAAGAGAATTACAGGATGAATTCTTATATATGAAAATTTTCGGGTCTAATTATAATCCTTGCACCTGCGACACATTTTTAACGTTGATTCGTTTGGTAAAAACTAAAACTGTAATGCTAAGTAGATAGGACTGGACCCGTAAAAAGATTCTGCATTAAGGTAAATAGTGACAGCTAAATTTTAGGTAGGTGACAGGTTATGTTAGGTTAGGAACAGTTATATAAGTTTAGCAGCAGTATACTGAAAGCACAGGCTTCGTTATGTGTCATGTTAGAAGTTTAACGCGGTGTGGAACGGTAAAAAATCTTCTGCATTAAGGTAAGTAGCGACAGCTAAATTTTAGGTCAGTGACAGGTTACGTTAGGTTAGGAACAGTTTTAGTTTAGCAGTAACTTAGTATATTGAAAACTTTGGGTTCGTTAAGTGCCAAATAACTATATTTTATGAACGGTGTGGAAGGGCAAAGAAAAGTAATTAGTGTAAAGTAAAGTAATTCTAGGTCAGTAGCAAGTTATGTTAGGTTGCGAACAGTTATATTAGTTTAGCAGCATACGCTAAATAGAACGGAGTTTGCTTTGTGCCATACTAATCTCTCCCTGCGAAGAGAGTGACATCTACTCGCGACTCGGAGGGGCACGGACACTACTGATGGTGCTCGTCTTGCTCTTAGCTGGCTACCCTATTCTGAAGGAGTTATAAGTTTTGTTTTTTATTTTACTTCTAGGATAATTTAGGTACAGGTCTTGACAGGATAAGTTCGAATACAACATAACAATTGTCCCTTCAGATAAAACACACTTACGTCATGAGTGCCATGGTCAAACCAGCCCACCCTAAACAGTACATTTTCTTTTATTTGAGAAACTTGCAATAAAGTACCACGCATCCGCTATATTTACTTTCCATAAAAGCAAGAAACAGATGAATCAACGTTCCAACTCACATGAGACGACGTCACAGCACCTTGGAAATAAGGGTGTTGGTGAATTACAACAAAACCCACAGGTAAAGTTTGTTAAAATTTGGAGATATATTATTTGCCTCAAATTTACCTCCGGTCAATTGAGGACTGGTTTCTGTGGTATCGATTAATTACCATAAAACCACCGGCAGTAAATGTTGTGGTTGGTACCTGTGTAGATAAGGTTGCTTCAGTTTGTTCTATCCTGCAGGGCGTTTGCCTATGTCTATCAAGATGTTTAGTATCAGTGTCTGCTGTACCTTACTTCGCAATGACGGTGCATTTGACGTGCTTACAACAAAAAGTAAACAACTTTTAGTGATCACTGTAATTTAAAATTTATGTTCATAATATATCTAAAAGTAATAAAAATTGAATTGATAATTTAAATTGAAAAAAGGTTCATATAAGAAGAAGACTAATAAACTACTAAATTTTTATCATTTAAATATATTTCATACTTTTAACCACACCAACCATGCTGGTTGCTCAGTCCCAAGTCTGTATAAATTGAGAGAGAAAATGTATCTTTGTGGCATTTCACATGTACCTTTGTAGCAATTCACATCTACCGGTACCTTTGTCGCACTCATCCAACCGCATTTTTGTGGCAATTCACCGACCCCGGGAAATACCTTACACAGGATGACCAACATAAGAAAACACGTGCGCTATTCAATACGCCACAGCTAAACTAATGCCACTATTAACCTAACCAAACCTAATCTAGAACTGCCACTAACCTAGAACCTACCGCTCACTAACAGAACCTACCAGTCACTAATCTAGAAGGTCACTGACCTAGGTTAAATACAAGGAGCATAGTTGGTCATTCTGCTCCACACTTTAAATAGCGAGATGGTGGTCTCTGAATTAGGCTAGTCTGAATGACCCATGATATAGAAACCTTACGATTAAGTAACATGTCCGCATAGCGAGAGAACATTGCATAGCCTGTATAAGTTATGCTGGCCCCCTATCAGGGACGCATGAATGATTTCATTTTCACTAGGGCTCAGAAGTTGATGATTTAAAAATGACTGAAAAAAAATGAAATTGGATTTATGAAAATATGGCATGAAAAATTGAAAGTATGACTTAATATTTCTAAATACATATTTTTAAGAAAGGAATATAGGCCTATAATAATTTTGGAATCGCGCACAATGTGCATTATCTTAACCTAAGACTGAACCTAACACCCAGTCCTGAACCCGGGGAGGGGATCTTTCACTACTGAAAAATCCCCGACCCGGCCGGGAATCGAACCTGGGCCACCGGAGTGGAAGGCAGGCGTGCTACCGACTCGCCCACGGCGGCGGACAATATAGGCCTATAGTAGTATAAACAAAGGACAACATTTAAGTATTTTATATTGCTACTTTAACATTATGGTTTCTATTATTGTTCTGTTTACTACAGCAAGTAGGTTTGTTTATGTGTACGTCACAGTTACACCTTAATCTAAAATAAAGACATTAAAAGTTGAGTCATAGAACAAAATTAGGTTTTCTTGCTTTCCCACTATTGTCAAATTTATCCAGCACCATTTCAAACACTGCTCGCTCTGCCGCTATAACCTATCCGAGATGGCGTAGGCTACTGCCAGCTTGATCAGCTGTTTGCGTTAGTAACTAAGCGAGCATTCATGCCAGCTTGAGCTGCTTAGGTAATAATACAATGTTTGGCTGAATTTTATACATACTGGAAAAATAGTGTTGGTATTTCTATTTCACGATTCGCCTTTCATCGTTTATGAGACAAGATGTGCAATTAAACTGTCTACTACCTGCGAAATTAAAGTGCTTTTATGTGCAACATATTAGATGACTTAATGTTTCGGGGCTGAAGCCCCCCCAGCCCTCCCATTCTGAATACGCTCCTGCCCCCTATATCTGGGACTATGCTAAGAAATTATATTATTAGGCGACTACATTATAGTGTTGTCCTTTCATTGCAATGTTCCATATTTCGCTACTTGCTACTTCTATTGCCATAAAAACGGATAAAATATAATTTTCTCCACCAGGCAATGACATGTCAAGCTTTTGGACATACTCCAATGAAAAAAAAAAAAAAGATCATTCGCATCTGGGCAGCAAAATAATGTTTATTGGATTGGATTTATAAAAGATACCTGATCGAGAAAGTTTCTATACAAAATGCAGTACAATATTGAAGAAAGCAACACTCTTTATGTTTCTTTTTTTATGCGGGACTAACAAATACAATAATTAAGATTATAATAATAAGCACAGTGAATTAAAAACGAGATCTTCTTGCTTAGTTAACGATTTCAAGCTTTGAAGCTTTGAACAAACGAACCTGTCAGGTGCCTACTACAACTACTATCCTGAACATTAATGAAAACAACTGTTTAAGCTTTCTAAACAAGGCAAATTGTGTAAATATACGAGCTTATCTATATAAAATAAAGTATTCTACATTACCTCTCATACAGGACACTTCTGGAAGTGAATTAAGCACCAGTATTATTTCGATAAATAAAAGAATCCTCTTCATTTCACCAGCACTTTCATACACTCAACGCAAGACTCACAAGTGAATAGCACCAGGCGTGGAGCGCTTGTGTTGCGGAAACTCACGTGGTTCAATTGAGAGTTTTAAGTAGAGGGCAACAAAATATTTAAAAAATGAAAGACCTCCATATCGTAACAGCTAATCTCAAAAATATCTTATATGACTCAGTAGTAACCTATTATTTTTCTGAATGTGGAAGTGTTTCGACGTCCCAATGCCACAATATGATCATCATGATTGACTACTTACGTATAGTTAATTCATTTGCACATTAGATGGCAGAACAACATTCACACTGTTTCACGAAGTATGAAGAACGCATTGAGTGTTTGGCTGGATGTAATAAGAACGATACCCTACATTTTACCAAGAACAGTGAACCTCTATTTCGATTACATGTTTAGGTTCTTTAGAACTGAATGAGTGGCGTAGTTATATATATATATGTTATCCAGCTTTCTTTAATTGATCTGAATTCCTTATAAATAAACTGATAAAGGATTTCTGTATGAGTATACCTTTTTTATAAAGCTAAAGTCAGTTATATTATGTGTTATTTTCTTCAGGGTGTGTAGAGTTGAAAAATGCTATTTTTATATATGTAGTCCTAATTTCCATATGATTTGATATTTTAGAGTTGCGTGCATATTGTGATAATTTTCCATATTTTCTATATTTAAAACAATGAAAAATAAACTCCATACTCAAGCTATTGAAATAATAAAATGCGGAATTCCATTGAAGAAGTATTTAAAAATAAATTCAAACTGTACAGTCTTCATCTAAGGTAATCCTTTAGTATCTGCTGTATTTTTGAAATAGGATAGGACATTTCTTTTTAAATTTCTAAGTTTTAGCTTCAGCATAATATAAAAATTTGGTTGTGTCAATTGTGATTTATTATTCAAGAAGACTGGTAAATCAATAATATTATGCCTAGGCTATAATTAGCAGAATAAATCAGTTCAAAATTGTTCTCAAAGTTCAGAGTAGATTTCATAATATGCCCTCAAATTGCATTATCTCCTAAGTAGTCGTCCTGGGTAGCGCAGCGAGTATGGCGCTGTATTTCTGTGTTCTAGTTCGCGGGTTCGATCCCGGCCTAGGTTGATGACATTTAGATATATGTTTAAATAAGTGTGAAAGGCTCATATCAGGAATGTTAAAGAACTTTTACGTGGCAAAATTCCGTCATACAGGCCACAGACCTCGGGTGCAAGACATTCTCTTCGATAAAATGACTCGCTACCGGTCATTGCTGGAGAAATCCCAGCAGATGTGTTACTAGAGGAAAAAAGTAATTTCTTACAAAATACGAAAACACCTCCCTACTTGAATTGCAGAGCGGGAACTAAATCAAGAAACTTACAAAAGGTATAATCGTTCAGAACTAATGAAGCAGCTTAGAAGCGCAACTTTACATGCGTGGGAACGACGCTGGAAAGGTGCCCAAAAGGGCTTCCTAACAAAGGACTATTTCCCTAGCGTCCGCAGACGACTCAGTCAGAAATATATCGTTCCTGATTACTCAACATCTCAATTCTATTCGGGACACGGCTATTTCACAGCAAACTTATTTGTGAGCCTGATACAATATACCAAACACTACACACATGCGCGAGATGTAGTGGAAGCACGCATTGGCCTAAGAGAGGTAGCCAAACAAGCAGGCGAAGTATGGCCAATAGAACTTAGCTTTTGGACGACAAAGGGAGCTAACACAGCTTTCTGAATATTCACACGCCACATGATAGAAAGCAGGAAAAAACAAGAACAAGATGATGCCTAGGGCGGTATTCCACTATCCAATTCATTGGACAAGAACTTCACGAAGAACTTGTCGGGCAATATTTGAATCAAAGATGCGCTATTACACTACATCCAATAGCTTTGACCAAAACCAGTTTTCTCTGTATACCAGGCTATAGGGAAAGCTTGAATTTCGAAGATTAAGTCATAAAAAAATCCTTTATAATGGCATTGGTTTATTAGTTTTATATAAATGTTTTATAGCATAATTGCAGAAATATGTAAGTGACAAGGAAGTCAGGCCGAATCGTTACGTTTTTTTTTTGTTTTTATAATACATACCAATATTTATATCTTGTAGTATGTCGCTTTCGAAATGCGGCTTAAATAGTATAAATGCACTGCCATGAAAGTACTCTTTTAATGTTTGTGATTTATAATGCAGTACATACATTGGATCTGCTAAGTTAGAAAATGCAGGGTGTATACGGAAGGCTTGAGTTTTGATGGCGAATCGTAAAACAGTATATATAATGGCATAATTTATTAGTTTATAAATGTTTTTGTAGCAGTGACCCCTTTTGAGAAATATCTAAATGACAAAATCAGGTTGAATCATTGTTTATATTGAAGGTTAGCCTATGTGAGACGAGTTTAGGTTAGCTTGCAGAGCTTTTTAAAATATAACCCTATATTTCTACTATAGCATGTAGTACCGGTGTATCATTTTTAAAATGTGGATTAAATACTGAATAATCATATATAGGCCTACATGGAGAAAATGTGGTATCAAACTATTTTGGTGCCGTTTACTTCTCAAAACAGTCGATTTTAGCCGCCATTTTAGACCCCTATGCTATGAACGCTGGGAAATCTTTGATCCAATGTAACGACATGCAGAAAGTCTTCAAATGCTCTTCCAATACGGTTTCCTTGAAGCAACGGGCGGCCATTTTATTTTTTCTAGACGATTTGACCAAATAACTTGGATAGTGGAATACCGGCCTAAGACACACCGAATTTGAGACGAATCCGCCTTCTGGGAATGCCCAGATCCCCGGGGGCCCTACCGAGGAGGAAGGACATTGCAGAATGCCCAAGACTTGCCTCGGAAGCTTCGGGATTGCCTCGCAGCAACCGATCTGAGTGAGATTTTCGCGGGGGTGGAACGCAAGGCCAAAAAAATCCCCTTCGTTAAATTACCAAGAAACTAACTAACCACCTATGCTAAATGGAAACCCGGTGAGATATGTGGCTGTCATGATTCGGCCAGATTTTAGCTAATTTTAATTAAATATAAATTTAAAAATAACTACATGTATATTTACATATCTTGAACTCTTTTAGTGCATTTAAATCCTGTAAAATATGTAAACGCTATTTTCATACTCACTTCACCGACGGTAAATATTATTGTATCCTGTTTATAACAGATTAACCATATTTTTCAGTATTGATCTATTGTATAATCCCCGAAAGACGTATTTCACTTACAGTTCATTACGAGCAGTGAGATAATATCAGGTTATCAATTTTGTTCGGACTGTAGATTGTAGAGTTGATTCCAGCATCACTATGCTCAAAATAATCGCCAGGGAAATATTACTGGTGACGTATTGCCATGGTTACTAGTGATGAATGAAGTCGACATTTTAGCTCGGCAACTGAACAGAAATTTGGAAAATGATACTGAATTTTAATCTACGTGATTTCTCCTGCATGCGAATCTCACATCAAATTTCTGCAGAGTCTGTTAGCCTTTAGTCAGGGCTGGGGCATGCATATGGGAATTCCAAATTCAAGGAATAGGTCTACTTGGTAAATTCAGAAATACGTGCAATAGGGCAGATGAACGCTGGGAAATCTTTGATCCAATGTAACGACATGCAGAAAGTCTTCAAATGCTCGGATCACTCAGGGCCTTGTGGATGGTTTTGACATGCGTGTAAGATAGCGTATTTCTGCCTCGCGCCATTAATAGGGATAGCAAAATACTCCCTGGTAATTGCATGAAGAGTACTCCCTATTCTCTCACAATGAAGAATTTTAAACGTCTTACTTGGCTTATCCCAGCAATACCTTAATTCGTTAAAAAAGTGGATAATGAGGATTTAGATATGCCTACTGTTTGTTCCCTTTTGGTACAAAGATTCAAATATTTGATTAAGCCATTCAGTATGTATACATACAATAGGCCAAATCAAGCGAAACTAAATTGAGATGATAAATTAAACATATGTTAAAATGCTGAAGTGATCAGCTTCGAGAAAATCACTGATTGAATAAAATGGGTTCCTCAATAACCAACTCTTAAAAACCTGCGAGGATAGCGTAATGGGCTTGTGCAGAGGGAAGAGAGATAGAGTGAAGCTATGAGGAGTGGAGTAAAGCATCATAACATAGACTAAATTTATTTTTCTTCATGCTTACTATAACGCGGTACAGGGTATATGATGACATTTGTGTAAATGAGGAAAGTTTTACTATATAATAATAATACAATTCGACCGTAGGATGGGGAAGTTAAGCATTGTTCTCTTGGTGTCTTTCGGCTAATACCAGCACCGGGTTTCACCTCTACCCTTCTTCAACTCACAATCATTGCTCACTACACTACACTAAACTACAGAAGCACCTCCAGACAAACTCATTGTTTCACACCTTACACTTCTTCCAGTTACTCAACTCCATGTATTGTGGCCTGCCCAAATGCGTCGGGGTAACGGGGTTGACATTGGATACACCCACATAGGCCAATAATGTGTTTTAAGCAGGTGATAAAATGTATTCCCCTATATCGTGTAATAAAGGATGAAATCCTTCTCTGTTAGCCTAAATCCTAAATGTAAGCCTTTAAATTGATCTGCAGAAATGGCCAATATTGCAGTTCGGCCTTTGCTACATAGGCTTAAAAGAGGTTACTGCAAATAATTAAAATTTTTAATGACACAAAGCAATTACAACAATTATAATATTATATCTTTACTTACTTGAACGTTGATTTTTGATAAAGTATAGTTGCAGTCGCTCCTTGAATGTGTTTTCGTTGACATAATACTCGACACGAACCCTGTAAAGAAAATAGATCGTTAGAAAATGCTATGACAATAAATACCTAAACTCACAAATCGGAGTAACATTATTATATGTCCAGTATGCATGTACGAATAGAATGATAATGTTAGAGCTTTCTAAAAATAGCTTTCTTGTTTATGAAAGTAGTAATATTCGTACACTCGTTACTTTGTTTAGGATTTCATCTTGACTAAAACAACCATGTCACTGCTATTGACGTATAAATGAGTCGCCTCAAGAATGGTCTAATAGAATAGTTACAAGATTAATGAAATATTGTTTTACGTAAAATGTGAAGATTTTTATTCAAGTGTTACGTTTGTCATTCATGGTACCAGTTATTCCATTAAAAATTTCGCCATCGATTTCAAACGTAGAGCCCTCTTTACACTAAGTCTCATTGCCAGTGGAAGCATTGAGATCTGAAAGGGATATATCATCACACCCGCATTCCATGGATTATGGTAGTTATTTTGGAAAATAAAATAATATCGTTACGGAACGTCGATCCCAATGAAGGAAAATTTCTTGCCCATATTATTATATAAAATAAAGACTAATTTTAAATACATGAAACTATTTATGATTTGTTTATGGATACAGATATAGATCATATATATTATAAATATTATAATATTAGAGCTAGAATGTATCCACAGCAAATGGTCTTGAAATCCAAGACAATATTAAGATCTGCAGTTCAACCGTTCCTGTTTATATAGATAAATACAACCTGGATGAATTGCAAGTTTTATTGGATTGATGATCGGACCTTGAGGAACAATATCAATTTAACGAACTTTTGAAAAAATGGTTTGCCAAAATGTAATTTCAAGAAAATAACTTCAGTAACTTGAAGAGGGTATATATTGAGATCACATCTACATAACTTTACATTATAGTTTTAAGTCTTGAATTAATTTATTTCGCAAAATTGCACAACACTTCATTCACATCAAGAATAAATTATTCTATCAGGAATGTTTGTACCCATTTCATATGCCCTAATTGGCCAATCACAATTGTGGGAAGTCTTTATCCTGAAATTAAAATAAAACAATAGGCCTACATAAAACACATATAGATTCTGTAGAATATTTAAGAGTTTTTGTAAGTAGTGATTATCGTATTTTTAAACGTTTAACTTTCTACACAATGGCAAATTCAGGACTTTTATTTTACAATTTAATATTCAGATTTACTTGTGGACTATACACACGAATAATCTACACTCTTCAGAATGTTTTACATCCTCTTCAGATTTGTTAGCGTGGTTCTTTGTACTTCGTTTAGTTTTGATATGGCTGTATTTGATCAGGAGGATGGGGAATGATTGGCAACTTCCGGTTTCCACTTCGTATTGATAATTCCTACAAACCAGGGAAAAGTACTCGTAGTAAAATATTGTTCTGTGCAGAGCTTTTTGCTCAATACTGCTTGAATACACACTGGCTGGTTTTAATATCACTAAGGCCCGGATTTTTAGGCATTTATAAAAGGTATTTTAGCCTTTTATTTTCGTGGAATAGCCCTTTTTAGGTTTTAAACAAACGATTTTAGCAGCCTTAATAAAACACTAATGTTAACACTAATATTTATTACAATTTTGACACAGCTATCTAGTTTTTTTTAAGAAAATAAACAAGTAACTATTCCTTATATCGGCACCCGAAAAATAGCATAAACAATTGAAATGTTTACTCTTTGATGATTCAATTATTCTTTCTTTTTATATTATTCCATCAAGGTCTTCCGATGGAACCCTTAACATACCATATTTGCACAATTCAGTAAAACAGACGCTACTACGTGACTTTATAAATGTACATGATCCAGATATTATATTCTTACAAGAGGTGAACATTGATACAATAAATTTCATAAACCCTAAATACAACTCAATAGTCAATAGAGGAGAGAACGACCGAGGGACGGCAATAGTTTACAGAACAGGTCTTGCCGTTAAAACTTACGAGAAACATTTAAGTGGGAGAATCACATCCATACTAACAGAAGATAACACGCTCTATCTAAACCTTTATTTACCTTCAGGCACGAACAGACGGAAAGAGAGAGAAGAATTCATTCTAACGCAACTGCCATATTATGTTCGACACAAATATAACAGAATTTTCCTAGGTGGAGATTTTAATTGTGTACTCAGTGCGAAAGATTCACGAGGAGAGTTTCATCCATCCTTAGCTCTAGACAGTTTGATACAAGACCTTAAATTGACGGATGCTTGGGAACATAAATATGGAAATAACACTCAATTCACTTTCCACAGAGGAAATTCCGCATCAAGAATTGATAGATTTTATGTGGATCAAAAAGACGACATATGTGATATAACCGTTATTCCCTCGCCTATAAGTGATCATCATAGTGTTATGTTAACCGTCAAAATAAATAAAGTACTTCCTCTGTATGGTAGAGGATACTGGAAGATAAATGAAACATTACTCCTAGATGAAGACATCAAGGAGAGTTTTTTACAAACGTGGAATAATCTAAAGAGAAGAGCACAATTATCTAAGAAAAGCCACCTGCAACAATGGCTCTTAATATATAAACCGGGTATCCAATCCTTCTTTAAGGGGAAGGGAATAGACAAAGCCAAAGAAAAACGTCAGAAAATGCAGTACTATTACACGCTTCTACATGATATTCATCAAAAACAGAAGGAAGGACACAATGTAGAAACAAAAATGTACGATGTAAAAAAGAAAATATGTGAGATTCAAGAATCCATGCTGGACGGTACAATGATTCGATCAAATAATAAAAGTAGCATCGAAGAGGAACAAGCCTCGCTATATCATATTGCGACAGAAAAACAAAAGGGGAAGGCAAAATATATAGCCAATGTGAAGACAGCAGAAGGCACAGTAACCACAAGTTATGAAGAATGCAAGAAAGAAATACACACCTATTTTACTAACATGTACAAAGAAAGCGAAAATTCGAAAGAAGCATCTGAAACATTATTCCGGTTTATCACGGACCAAATAACGGAAGATGAGAAAACAGGCTTAGAAGACTATATTACTATTGAGGAATTCCGATATGCGATACATACGGCGAGTAAACAATCTGCACCGAGACCGGGTGGTCTAACGTACGGCTTTTATAAAAAGCATTGGCAGCTAATAAAAGATGCACTACTTCAAACTATGAACTGCATTTTGAAAAACGAAGATGGAATGACAGGATTTAGCGAGGGAATAATAGTACTTGTGCCGAAAATGTCGTCACCAATAACAGTACAGGATTATAGACCGATAACACTCCTCAATACGGACTATAAGATATTTATGAAAATAATGGCGAATAGAATACGACCTTTAATGGGGGGAATGATTGGACTTGGACAAACCTGTGGCATACCGGGTCGAAAAATTACACATGCACTGGCAGCAATAAGAGATACAGTACAACACTATGAGTCACACCCGGAAGAGAGTGCCGCGCTTTTGACCGTGGATTTCGAAAAGGCTTTCGACTACATCAACCATGATTATCTCTATGCAGCATTAAGAAGATTTGGTTTTCCACGATCAACTATCACCTGTATTACGTCCCTGTATACTAGTGCACGATCAAGTATTTTAATCAATGGGTTTTTCACAATGCCAATTATTATAGGCCGATCAGTACGACAAGGATGTCCACTGTCCATGATACTCTTCTCAATATGTTTAGAACCATTGATACGAATGTTACACAGTCAAATAAGTGTACACCCAAACCAAGACAAACTTTTCACAATAAGAGCGTACGCCGATGATGTATCCATTCTCTTAACGAAGCCCGAACACACGAAAACTGTACCAGATATCATCAAAATCTACGAACCAGCGACGAACGCAATAGTGAATTATAACAAATCCACGATGTTAAAATTTGGCTCCTGGCAGAACACAATAAAGAACGTAGAAATACTAGCACAAACTAAAATACTAGGCCTCATAATAACGACCAAACTCAATTCAATAATAGAAATTAACGCGAAAAATGTGGCTCATAAAATTAAATATAAGCTCAATCAACAGTTCAGCAGACAACTTAACTTACTGCAAAAAGTATGGTATGTAAATGTATTTATTCTATCCAAATTATGGTATACAGCACAAGTGATACCGATAGCGGAACAATACACTCAACAAATTGAACGAGCTTTAGGATATTATATTTGGAGAGGGTACTTATATAAAGTAGCACGTGATCAATTACGACTACCCATAGAGGAAGGAAGACTGGGACTGATAGCAGTAAGTCCAAAATGTAAAGCCTTGATAATGAAAAATATCTTAGAAGCAAAAGCAGGTATTGGAGATGAACAAGATATACAATATTGGACCAACAATGATAAAACTCCAGACATTTTTACAAATATACTTAAACTAATAACAACTATACCGGAAGAATATAAAAACACAGAAGAACGGAAAATAACAAACGGTTTATATAAGTACATATTAAAAGCAAAACAGAAAACTCCACAGATACAGGTCAAATACCCAAACCAAAATTGGAAAGCAATTTGGAAATCATTTAAACAACCCTATATCAATTCAGACTGGAAAGTGAACGCCTACAAAATAATAAATGAAATTATCCCAACCGAGGAAAAAATGTATCGCCATAACATGACAGCGACACCATTATGCAAAAAATGTGGAGTGATCGATACCCAAAGACATAGATTAACGAAATGTATAGACAGTGAGCCAATATGGAAATGGGCAATTGCACAATTAAATAAACTTTTCCCATCATCACATGACAGTAACATACAGGGTTTGCTCCTTAAGATGGACCGCATACAGAATTCTAAGAACTTCCTGCAAATATGGTTTGCGATGGGATTTCAGCATCATGTGACATCTGCAACAAAGCCATCAATAGAGTGCTTTAGGAAAACACTACAGGACACTGTAGTAAAACTCCAGAAAAAGACAACTCCGCTAGCTAAGGAATATTTCAAACAAATAGAGCCTTTCCTTCGGTCCCTGTAATATGTGATGTGAGTTCAGTGTAAAGGTGTTGAGGTAACTGGAGTTCAGGTGTTGACCATGCCAGACAACTAAAACATTAGTTTGTTTGTTTGTTTGTTTTTGTTTCTTATTTTCAGAAAGACTGATACAGAAGGGATTTCAATTTCTGAATTTCAGATGTGTATTAGAACTAAATGGAGAAATTCCGCAACAACACACAAGATTAGATATTTACGTTTACAGTATAAGTTTCAAAGAGGACAGAATAATTTTTTACTGTATTATATGTTTTTCTGCTGTTATTATTTATTTTCTACTGTTTTTGCGGATCTGTCATTGTAAGTTTGTGTTTGTAAATAAATAATAATAATAATAAATAAAAAAATAAAATAAAAATGTGGAGTTTGGTCCATACAGAAAGTATATTAAGCTTTTGTTTCTTTCTTACTTGTCATGAACGTGTAGAGTGAAGACATGGCTCAAGAGCTTACAAATTTGTTCTTAACACATTTGAATGGAGCAGCTCCAATTTTGACCGAAATGTACAGATTCATCATCGATTGATGCAAGAAAGGTGCATCTCCGGCAACTCATTGGAATATTACAGCTATTTATGTACTTACATCTACATACGTATGAAGCAAGAATCATACATACATACATACATAGGCTATATAGCCTACATACATACATACATACATTACATACATTACATACATACGTATGAAGTTTGCACCAAACAATAACAGAAATGAGGAATTTTTACAGTATGACAGCCAAATGTAAAGTTGTCTTGCATTTAACTTCAAAGTTTGCTACATCCAATGACATTGCGTACAATGCACTGAACTGTGAGTGTGAGTACATTGCATACAATAGTGTCTCTGGAAAAGAAGATGATGACGAATAGGGTGCTGAGTGACTTAGATACAATATACTTAGGCCTATCTCAAATTTCCATGTAGGCCTAAATGTGTTGAAACTCATGTTCCTAAATTTCTACATAAATAGAAACAGCTCCCTTAAATAATTTGTTTACGTTTTATAATATTGTAATTTTAATTACAATATTTAATTTTGATGCAAGAAGCAAGCAAGGTAGATAATAATGGTGTAAAAGAAGGTACAATGACAACTATCAATGGGAAAACCCGGTTTTCACCTGACAAATTTTAAGTTTGTAAAAATAGTTTTCGTTGATGTTCTCAAACGTTAGTAATTAGGGTTGCAAAACCATCGATGTATTTCAAGTGGATTACAGGTGATGTTCGGTACTTCAGACCTGCGACTGCACGTGCAAGATACAGTTCTGGTTTAAATACGGTTCTAAATTAATTATTTATGTATTCTAAATCAATGGTGTTGAATAACAGCGTTGGAATTCATCCCATGTGTAATATTTATTACTCTTGTTGAGAGTCTGCGTTACACAAATTAATAAGTTTACGGGAAACAAGGCGAGATTCAGTCAGTTTAGCAAGGTAGCATTGGTTCCCCTTTATGCGCTTCCGTGGCTACATTACTACGAGAGTTGCTAAATAATGGCTAACTCCACAGCACAGTTTACGAACACCTTCAACCCCAAGAGACTCCTTTACGATCCATACAGAGTCACTATAAATTTATATAGTCCTCTACGGATGTGAATAACTAAAGATACAAAATAGAGATTAACTTCCGTTCATGGTAAACAATATCAAAATTCGTCATTGCATTGAGCTCATATTTTATGATAGATCGCTGTCAACAGTTGTACTTATTTGACATTTCTCAGGGACGGCATTGTCATACGGGAATTCGGGCAAATGTCCATCACGCCAATCTAATTTTCGTTAAAAGGCGCCAGTTGACCAGCGATGTGCGCATGCGGTAAAACATCTCAGGCACCTTTCGAAGGCTTGCATGTCTCTACTCTAGAGGTGGAGCTAAGATCTAGGTAATCACTTATTGGTGAGTTGGTTGGGTTGGGGATCAACATCATTCTAGGACAACATATACACTTAACCCAACGAGCAGGAACATTTCAGGTCCTAGGCGAAAAGTAAATTATGTATACATCGCTTTCTTCAGTGGGAAATCCTCGAGAAGCCATATTCAGATTGGTCGGCCCGAGATTTGAACTCGCGATCACCCGAATGTGAATCCGTGATGTTACCACTTCGGCCACCTCACTCGGTATATAATTTTATATTGAGGTACTGACGTCTTCAAATTTAAAGTTTTATTATCACAACCATCCTATTAGCAACATCTTTGTTATCAGGAGTATCGTGTGATTACTGCACTATTGCTTTAAATACTCCACATCCGTGCAAAATTAAATAAGCTAATAGGCCTGCGCCTTTTTCTTACTTTACTGGCTGAAATTTAATATCTTTATTACTATTTCTAGGAAGTCGCCATTCGTTGTAATTCTCTATTGTACTAATAATGTCTTTCTTTTTCTTGCCCTAATGATTCCATCTACAACTTGACAGAAAGAACTGTCTTCATTAGTTTATTATAAGAAATTGAATTACTCTTTTAGAAATCTTTGACTTCTGTTAATTAAAGACGTCCCTAGCTGGAAGCAGAAATCTTTTATTGCATCAGTGTACGGAAATCGTATTAAATAAGAGAGACTTTTTAACGACACTAGGAAGTTGATATTCATTTCATAGTTGAAATAAGTACTACCTCGCTTTCTGTGCAGTTTTTAAAACGGGACCACCTAGGTCTATATAGAGAATTAATATCCTGTTACAAGAAAACATATTTTTCTGTACGAGATAAGTATTGAGGGTATGCGCTGCTCTGAGCTAAGCGGTAAGAAGGCACTATCCTAAACTAGGAAACTGACAACTCCATTTCCGCGGTATCCTCTCCGATTGGTATTCTTGATTCTATTCTTAGGGGCCGGTCAGATGCACCGGATTGTTAGTAAGGATTGTTACTCATTACTAGACTTCGGATTTTAGGTAAAAACCTATTTTAATCCTTAAGTGATATATGGACGAAAATTTGTATATGTATGAGAATATTATAGGAGAAAAATTCCTCCGACACTGGGACTTGAACCCAGGACCTTTGGCTATTCGCGCCAATGCTCTACCAACTGAGCTAAGCCGGAGTACAATTCACAGTGCCGGAAGGAACCTCTCTCCTATGACTGACTGCCCTAATGGTCTACCTCACAGACAGACAAGTTATGTCATATGCAGTACTGTGAGGCACACTAATTAGTGATTTTTGTGACCGGGCTCCCACTGTTATTGTACAGTTGACATTCAAGATAGATATTTAAGCTTTCATGAGCCACAGATTATTGTCTCTGTTGGACACTACATGAGAATATTATAGGAGAAAAATTCCTCCGACACTGGGACTTGAACCCAGGACCTTTGGCTATTCGCGCCAATGCTCTACCAACTGAGCTAAGCCGGAGTACATGAGTGTCCAACAGAGACAATAATCTGTGGCTCATGAAAGCTTAAATATCTATCTTGAATGTCAACTGTACAATAACAGTGGGAGCCCGGTCACAAAAATCACTAATTAGTGTGCCTCACAGTACTGCATATGACATAACTTGTCTGTCTGTGAGGTAGACCATTAGGGCAGTCAGTCATAGGAGAGAGGTTCCTTCCGGCACTGTGAATTGGACTCCGGCTTAGCTCAGTTGGTAGAGCATTGGCGCGAATAGCCAAAGGTCCTGGGTTCAAGTCCCAGTGTCGGAGGAATTTTTCTCCTATAATATTCTCATGTAGTGTCCAACAGAGACAATAATCTGTGGCTCATGAAAGCTTAAATATCTATCTTGAATGTCAACTGTACAATAACAGTGGGAGCCCGGTCACAAAAATCACTAATTAGTGTGCCTCACAGTACTGCATATGACATAACTTGTCTGTCTGTGAGGTAGACCATTAGGGCAGTCAGTCATAGGAGAGAGGTTCCTTCCGGCACTGTGAATTGTACTCCGGCTTAGCTCAGTTGGTAGAGCATTGGCGCGAATAGCCAAAGGTCCTGGGTTCAAGTCCCAGTGTCGGAGGAATTTTTCTCCTATAATATTCTCATGTAGTGTCCAACAGAGACAATAATCTGTGGCTCATGAAAGCTTAAATATCTATCTTGTATATGTATGTTTCATAAGTGACTACGCCTAAAACTTATACTTTTATAGGACCTAAAACAGCCTATTTTTAGGTTAGAGCCTAATATTGCCTTTTTGCTTGTTTTTCCTCTAAAGTTCAAAATAATTGATTTTTTATTATAAATTCTAGCATTTATTTTCAGTTTGTACTAAATTTTTAGCTCGAAATGTGTAGCACATGACATATTTGTGACTTGGTTAAATAGTAAGGATTGTTTTGTCTTCAGTAGAAAAAATCTTTGGAATTCCCACATCCAGTATTTGAAAAGAAAAAAAGTAGTTCTCTGAATCACTAAGGAGTTGAATATGCTAGCGTGCGTAGCTTCTGGGCGCAGGGATTAGGTTTTCACTGATATGGTAGTAATAGGTTAATAGGTCTACACATCTGCTTTACAGTATCTAATAGGCAAGTCAAAACAGATACATTTACAAGCAGCTGCTGTTATAGCACATTTACTAAATTTATCATACATATATTTCATAGATTATGAAAGACATTAGGCTAGGCCAACAGTGAATCATATAATACAACTATACATACTTTGTAATTAAATATAACCCTAACATACCCGGTAAAGTAGGGTTTAGAAGATTCGGAGATTCAATAATAATAATAATAATAATAATAATAATATATAATTCTGTGTACCATAGGCCTATATATGTGTTTTATCATGATTAATGATTAATGGTGACTTCAATAAATATAATATTCTGCATTGCAATTGAGGTATTTCATAAAATTGGCAACTTAACGATTTTATAAGAGACTATTTGACGATTTTTAGAACCTATTTCCCAATTTTTAGAGCCTATTTTAGGTACCTAAACAGCATTTTTAGCGACCTAAAAGTCCGAAGTCTACTCATTACGTTGTACTAGGCGGGGTAGAGGGGGTAGACCGTCTATGCAGAAGTTACAGTTATCTGAGAAAGCATCGGTCTCTTTGTTTGCTTCGAACGGGTGCTTCTTAATTCTTATACAGAGGACATTATGTTTTTACACAGTGCAATATACCACCGCGAAAACAATTTGCAGGCTTCTTTATGTTGCACGACAACTAACACATAGGCCCTACACACCTTCATTTCATTATTATTTATGTTATTTAAGGTTCTTCCTAGACGACTGCACATCTTGTTGACACCGGCCATCATGAAATAAAAAAATTAAAAAATTAAAAAAAATCACAGTACGTTGGTCGAGTTCAGTCTGATGGAACTCACCACTGGTTGCACTAACCGAAATGACCCTGACGTCCTTCGGAATGATATCGCAATCTTGCTATGTTACTTTTGTTTTTCACATTTGCCAAATATTACACTACTCGTAGTTGCAATAACAGAGTGCAACGGTAGCACTGATATATGCCTAGATGGATCAGCTGACTGGTAAGAGTAAGAATATTTTGCGAGAATAATTATTGATAGTCGTTGTAACAGTTGATGGATGCATCTTGAAGTTTAAATAATTCCAGTCATCCACATTTCTCATTGTTAAAACTTTAAATGCCTAATAAATTACTTCTACACATCTTCCAAAAGGAAGTTATGGTTATACAGTATAGCAAGAACTTTACGTGATCTTGGATAGCTCTGACGATTCGTCTGATAATGGTTTAGATATAGCTATTTTTCTACCAATCTACACAACAGAAGGACGAGTAGACAAAGATTCTTCAACTAAAGAAAACCCATGTATTGATAAGTTAAGCCTAATCTGCCAGAGATCATAGCGGAGTCATTGCAAAACTTATTCTATTATATTAATAAATGTACCCAGCAATTATATATCTATCTATACAGTTTATATTTAAAAATAAAAACAAAATTCTTTATTAGTGCCGTTGCGAATGTCGAGTCTTCCACCCTCTAATCCTTACGCGTTTGCAGGTCTTTGAAAGGCAGTGAGCTATCCATGCTATAATAGAGGAATGAAGTCCCGGTTTGGTGGTGACTCAGTGCCACGGTCACCATATCGTACAACTAGCATTGCTCAGTCCCAAATTAGGAATATCGAAGGATCAATTTTAACCCGTGTTTTCTGTGTAGCTGTAGGACCTTATGAGATAGTAGAAGCATGGCTGCAGAGCAGAGGATTTAATAATACAATAGTCAAGGAAAATCCACTTATAAATTGATTATTTTGTTCGCTAACATTTTAGGCCTATAGGTTAACGCCTCTAACAAGTATGTGATAAACGACATGATTTTTTTTTTTGTGGCAACGGCTCATTGCAATAAGATCACGTGACGATTGAAAACTTCCAGGGATTTTTTTTAAAATTTGTAGACCTATTGTTTCAAGCCCTTAATGGACGAAGCTTGCCTCACGGGCCGTGAGAGGAATCATATATAGGATGATATCGACGGCTTTCAAGGTAAGTTAAATAGAGGTGGTTTTGCCATTGCCTCAATCGGAAATGTGAAGATTTCCACCAGGATTTGAACCCGGGACCGCATGTACCGTAGGTATAAATGCTAGTGTTTAGCTAACAAGGCCCATTGTAGTAGGCCTTTGTAATTACCAGGCGAGCAGTCTTTAAGGGCTGTTTATACTAGGCATCACTCATCACAGTCAGAAGCAGGTCGATAAAAGATCTGCCTGAGCCTGAGTAATCCCCTAGAGTTATTATAAAAATACGGTAGACCTATCTATAGGCTAAATGATCTCAATGCATTTATTTGATCTTTCCAATGATCCCATGCCTGTACGCTATATTGTGAGCATCACCTATAAATGCCGATTGGAAATGCAGTATGATTTAAGCCAACGGAAAATTTTAAAGTACCGGTAACGTTTTCTTTTTGACTGATTCGTCCAGATTTGATTATAAGAAAAGTGAAAGTGAAAAATGGAATAGGAAAATAATAAGCTACATTAAGATTTGAAAACAGAAATAATCGCAAAACATTACGTTCTATAATGTACCGTGTATTTCTGGGAGGCTATTTGTCCGCAAGTAACGCTCGATATAAACGCTCCTTCCCAAACAGCAATTTACTCTCAAAGCTTGTTAAACTATAATTACCGCAACTAAAGAGACAATTTTTATGGCTGAATTATTTCAACACATCCTCTTAGGCCTAAACAGCAATTCTTTAACTAATTATATCGGTAATTTATGAGTGGTACAATAAAAGGAAAAAGTATTCCTTGATAAGTTAGTGTGAAAGTATACACAGGTATAACTCGATAGGTCAAGATCTGAGCCAACAATCGGATGCGCAGTAGTCTACGATGAACAAATCCAGACCTGCCTGACCATCATAACACGTCATGTTCCCTGATAGTTTATACTGTAAGGACCGTGTAAAAACATCTTAGTTAGCCTCACAGCATTCAATAGTGAAGTGTGATACGTTAATAAGAGCAATGGAGGTTGGTGGAAGAATAGTCAGAGTAGGCAAATAGTGTGGAATGTATATAGGTTTTTGAAACAGGTGCCCCAAGATGACCCTAAATACGCAATTCAGCAGCGTGTTTCGGATGCTAAAGGAATTTCATTCAGCAGCATTAAAAGAGTTGTAAAAGAAGGTGAGAAATGTGTTCAAGATGGAACGAGATTTAGTTCCACATAAAAAACGACGAAGAAAAGTGAAAACAGACTTAGATGATTTTGATAAGTTTGTAATTTGAAGGACGGTGAATGAATTTCACAAATCAAATGAGGAAAGGCTAACTCTAAAAACACTATTACCTTTCCTAAAGAACAAAATTAATTTTTCTGGAGGTAAATGGGCTTTAAGGCAAGTGTTGAAAGATTTACATTTCAGGTGGAGGAAAACAGTGAATAACCGGATGATATTAATTGAGTAGGAAGCAGTAGGTCCATATGGGTACAAGACGAGAAATGAACGCGGTGAAAGATTAGTGCAATTCGCACAAGAAAACAACCTGAAAATAGCTAATACATTCTATAAGAAGCATCCAGATGCAAGGTGGACTTGGAGATCCCCGGACGGGAAGACGAAGAATGAAATAGACTACATTCTAAGTAACAACCTAAGGGACATAGAGGACATTCAAACGACAAATGGACTGAAGTTCGATACAGATCACAGGCTGATTCGCACAAAATTTCGGGTAAAGAAAACCAGAAGATTCGTCAAAACAACACGTAAACCCAAGGCCGAAAACGTCGAGAAGGAAACGTATAGATTAATGCTACAACAAGCACTGGAGCAGAGGGAACGAGAACCGGAAACTAATGTACCGGAAATATACAATGCACTACAATCAGATATCCTAACGGTGGTGGAAGTAGCCTCAGAAAGCAGAGCAGCATCAGAAAGAAACATAAGGAACAAACAGAAATTAAGTGAGAAAACAATTAAACTGATTGAAGACAGAGAACAGAAGAAAGCTACCATTGGAATACAACTCTAACATAGCCAAGCACATCGCAACCACATCGAGATCGGTCAAGAAAATAAAAAGAGAAATAAATGAAGGGAAACACTGGATGTTGGGCGTTACAGGGGACAGAGGAAAAAGAATAGATAATAGAAAGGACATTAACTCAGCAGGCACTGACTACTATAAGGAACTTTACAAGAGTACCGCGCAACTAAGAAACGATGAACTCCCTGTAATCGGAGATGAGACGGCGCCACCGATACTCAAAGAAGAAGTAACACAAGCTATAAAATAACTAAAATGTGGGAAATCCCCCGGTGAGGACGGGATTCTAAATGAATTCCTGAAATGGGGAGGAGAACCCCTAGTAACTGCAACGACCTCGCTATTCAATCACATACTACAAACAGAGGAATTACCACAACAATGGCAGCAGAGTACAGTAATTCTGCTGCATAAGAAAGGAAACAGGGACGACCTGAACAACTATCGGCCCATCAGTTTATTATCCAATTTGTATAAAGTATTCACTAAGATTCTCACCAAAAGGCTTACTAAAATCTTTGATGAAAACCAACCTCCGGAACAAGCTGGATTTCGCGCGAACTACAGTACAATTGATCACCTCCAATCAGTGAATCAAATCCTAGAAAAAGCAGAAGAATACAACAGACAGATACACATTGCTTTTGTGGACTACAGAAAAGCATTTGATACAGTGGAACACACGAGTGTTTTGAGCTCCTTGAAGGCTATAGGCGTAGATAACAAGTACACAAGACTTATAGGAAAATTATACACAAATAGCACCGCCAAAATTAGAACAGAGATAGAAGGCACGCCATTCAAGATAGAAAGAGGCGTTAAACAAGGTGACCCGATCTCACCAAAATTGTTCACATGCCTGTTAGAATAAGTTTTCAGAAAACTGGATTGGGAAAAGAAAATATGGCTTAAACATAAACGGGAAAAGACTCACAAACTTACGCTTCGCAGACGACATTGTGTTATTCGCAAAAAACTGGGAAAGAGATGGAATACATGCTGAAATACTTAAGCGGGAAGAGCGAACAAGTGGGACTAAAAATGAACCCCGGAAAAACTAAGTTAATGTCATTTTCAGGCCAAGCAGCAATAACATTGAATGGAACAACAATTGATTACACCGACGAATATACCTATCTAGGTCAGTCAATATCAGTGACAAAGAGAGGAGAGAAGGAAATTAGAAGAAGAGTGGCCATGGCATGGGGTAAATTTTGGAGTCTGAAGTTTATATTCCAAGACAGATCTCTCAAGCAGAAGACAAAAATAGAAATACTAGAAAGTTGCGTCAAACCAGTGCTAATCTACGGATGCCAAACATGGGCATACACACAAAGAGAGACAGAACTACTACAAAAATGTCAACGGAAGATGGAAAGGCGAATCCTCAACATCAAGTTGTGCGATAGAGTGATCAGTGAAGAACTCAGAAGGAAGACGAAAATGCAGGATATGGCGAGTCAGGCTTGGTCACTGAAGTGGAAGTGGGGAGGTCATCCAGCAAGACTCCACCAGGACAGATGGGCGTATGTCACAACAATGTGGGACCCCCGAATAGGGAAAAGGAGCAGAGGACGTCCAAGGCGAAGATGGTCCGACGACTTCACGAGAACACTAGGCGCAACATGGAGCAGGACGGCTAGAGACAGAATAAAGTGGAGAAACACAATGAAAGACTTAAGAAACCCAAAGTGAACAGTGATCAGTGATAAGTGATGATACCTATCAAATGCAACACTTGAGCTCGCACGGACCGGCTCACCGAGCGAGCAAACCTAGAGCCAGCCCTACGATCGGTAGGAGGCCCTTGCCCTAAAGGGATGCCAATGGGCTTATTTTATTATTATTATTATTATTATTTTATTATTAATTGAGAAAATGGACATCAGTATTTTAAGTCTGAAGTATTTACGATGTCTTACAATGTACAGGGAAAAAGGGCTACCACTCATCTACATGGACGAGACCTATATTCATCCATCGCACACCAAACAACACGCATGGAGTGATAACAGTAACATGGGACTGCTAGCTCCGGTTCCGAAAGGACAACGGACTATACTAATTGTGTATGCAGGTGGTGAAGACGGTTTTGTAACCAATGCACTTCTAATGTTTAATTCGGGTACAAAATCAGGAAATTACCATAATGACATGAATTTTGTTGATTATAAAAAATGGCTTAGGATTAAATTAATACCCAAACCTTCCCCAAAACTCTATTTTGATAATCGATAATTCACCATACCACAACATAGAACTTAATTCCGCTCCAAATTCCTCATGCAGGAAAGCAGTCATGATGGCTTACACTACATGGTATTCCATTTCACTCGAAAATGCTGAAACCAGAATTATATGCACTGATTAAACTCAGAAAGCCCGCTTGGGAAACATTCAAAATTGACGCCCTTCTTTCAGAACATGGACATTCCGTTCTACGACTTCCACCTTTCAACCCCGACCTAAATCCTCTAGAATTAATTTGGAAGTTACTCAAAGACCGTGTGGAGAAGAAAAGTGTACATTTTACTTTGGACTCTGCAATGCAATTGGTAGAAGAGAAATGTCAGCCCATGTCATCAAAAGACTGGATTTCAAGAAGCCGACATGTTCGAGACATTGAAGAAACGTACATTGCCCAAGAACCGGCCATTGATGCAGTAATAGAACAGCTGGTAGTTCAAGTGGGAGATGACAGTGACGCAGATGACGATGGTGATGATGATGATGACGATGACGCTGGTACTATGTTTGGCGTTGAAGCTTTATAGACCCAACAGCGATATTCTATGAGTTACATTCCATTACTCACATAATATTTCATAACTAAAAAAATACTTTATTCACTTTATTTTTGTTTTCAATAGTTACGTGCTATACCGCATAGTTTGGAATGAATAGTACAGTATATGCATTCTCTTCCGTCCCTACTCCATTGCTATCGGCGGACGATAAGCTATCTGCGCGTGTTTGGTTCAGGTCCTAGCGTCCCAGTTATACCTAAGTAGGCGTATCATTTAAAATTCCACAGAAACAGGTTGTGTACATGACTGTAAGGTATGCCGTCCACAGACACTCACAAACACAAAAACGAACATTTTTGTAAATGCTATTGTTTCTAGTTCAACGCATGCAGGCCTATAATCAGCGTTTTCGAATTGTATGCGGAAAGAGAAAATATTTCGAAATTGCATACCAATATTTTCTAAGAGATATCCAAATTCCGTACCAATACTTTCTAGGATATGTCCGAGTTGCATGCCAAGAAGGTGCCCAAAAAAAGTATAATTACCCTTCCCATTTTCGTGACTAGTCTATACTATAACGCACTGTTCCTCTCACGAGTTGGCAGATCGCACGAGGATTTGGCGGCGGCAGTCACTGGCTCACTGCACAGTTGTCCAAAACACGAATCTAGCGGGACAAAACTCATTTTTGTCAACTCTTATAAAAATAAGTAAGCATCGTTGGAAAATACTGTCAACATGTCCCAGTATCATGAATGGACCTTTAAATTTCGATAATCTGATGTATGACAGCGTGACAATGACAGCGTGACACATCCTCAAAGTTGAATGAAAGCCTGGTGACTTTGAACCCAGCGTCAGGTTGTTTATTTCTGGGTAAGATTTATCAGTGGTGGTAGCAAGTGTGAACAAATGGATGAATCTATTTCTACTGGAGCATTTATTCTAAGGTACATGAAACTTCTTGATGCAAAAAATTATACAGATTTAGAGATTTGTGAGTGCATAATATTAATTTGTATTGTTCTCGGAAAATAATTATATTTTAATTATTTTAAGAAATTTTAAATTTATTTATAAAAAATGCGCATCCGAATACATCGATTAAAAATACTATTATACAATAGTCTAATTCATGGGCTCTAAGGGGCAAACCTTTCGCTTTTTTTTTAATTGACTTTTTTCCAGGAAACCAATGGACAATGCATTTTCTACTGCAGTGATCGCGCATGCAATACGAGTTCTCCCTGTACAATCATACTTTTCTTCTCACATTTTGTTATTAAATCTTTCTGCTTGTAAATGGAACAATATATTATTACTGGTGCAATATTGAATCAATGACACATATAATAAGTAGGCCTATATCACATATGCTTTGCCGATAGAAAATGCTTCTGACATCTATATGTAGGCCTATTATGTTTGAATATATGAAGCAATATGCAAAGTCTGGTGACAGTCCTAAAATTGTCCTGAAATGTGGAAAATTGCAACATGAACATTTCAGAGGAAGTATTCATGGGCTTTTGTTATGCCTTAACCTGTAAATAATAAGAGGATGGAAACCAACTTCGTTAAACGTATGTTAGAGCATATTAGACTCCATTTTGTTCCTTGGTATATTCTGACGTGAAACGAAAGGCTGGAAATAACCATATTGAAATCTCTACGACATCAATGTTTCACCTCGCATGTGGCTTTTATTGTAACCCGGACATGTTCTTTTCTCAATACGTCTGCTTTAGCTTCAAACCATTTGTGAATTTCAGTAGATTCATAGAGAGTTTATTGGCTTATAACATGTGTTCAAAATTAACCATAAAATCCCTCAAGGCTTAAAAAGGGTTATCCTATGTTGCAATTAACCTATATGCTGTGTTGTTAATAATTCCTAAAGTTGTTTCCAGTGTTAAACAGATACCATCTTTAGCACATCAACTTGTTTAAACACTTTTTATTGCTATATATTAAACTCTGTGATGGCTAATTATTTATGGACAGGATTACTTGTTCAATAAAATGTTTATGAAGAATGTTTACAACAATCTTGAAATTCCGTGTACGTGTATATGTAATGCTAAATGTCATGGAGTAGACTATATTCTATATCATAATTTATCAGCGTTCTGCTCCACTTTATTTATTTATTTATTTATCTATCTATAAGATTTTGTTACGGTTGTACATTTCCACATCTCTAGATAAGTTTTGTTCATTATTTTAAAGATAATAAAATTCATTTATTGCCATACAAGACTTTTACGACTAAAAATTCTGAAATTTCTTGAGGCCTGCGTTTACGACTGCCAGCTTTCCTTTTTTTTATCAACATTCCTAAGTAGAATTCCATTTTCTTAATTATATACTTTAAACTATAGAATTTCATTAAGCATTGTTATTCCAACTATCGATTAATATCGTACACGGAACAATCTTCAAGACTTGAAAACAGAAAACTCAATTCTGTTCTCATTAATTTAATATTATAATAAATTTTGTTCGTTTCGTGTGTTTTCTTCGAGATTAAAACGCCCAAGAAAAGCCCTGCTCCCTACATGCTTTTCTGACCTGCCATCTATTGCAAAATACGAGAACCTACTAACAGTTGGTCGCCGAGATAGAGAGTCATTTGTTTGATCAATTACAAGGTGTTCTAAAAACTGAAAATATAAACATTTAGTTATGCTCGAACAAAATCAGTAGCAAGAAACTTGCCTTTAATGGTAATTTAGACGCTCCTATAAAAATGAAATAAATGTACACAATTCTCATTAGATGTCATTATATGCTCGTTGCATAATATAGGCTACTATAATATAACACCGTGGTAACATGGATTTTTAAAATAGATAAGAAAATTGTTATTCTACAGCAGGGTACTGCTAGATATATAGCCGAAAGAAGAAAAATAACATTGCATGTAGGCAGAAAGTACATTGTTTCTATGAATTCTCAAATGTATTCTCAGATTCTTAAGGGAATGACTTCTTAATAATATATGTCTTCTAGGTCTTCCTTATGTAAACAGTGATGTACAGAAAATAATAATCGTATCTATAATTTTATTTTGAGGAAAGTTTTTATTTTAGATTGAGTTTTGAGAAA
Source organism: Ectobius pallidus (assembly GCA_964059195.1). Lineage (NCBI taxonomy): Eukaryota > Metazoa > Arthropoda > Insecta > Blattodea > Ectobiidae > Ectobius > Ectobius pallidus. The sequence goes on along the minus strand of CAXKWD010000012.1, from coordinate 51,055,072 downwards.
TCATCCTTGTTTTAATTGCATGTTTCTTAAAAAAGAGAAAGTAGCATTTTTGTTTGTAGGAAAGTGCTTAATCCTTTGATGTTGGACGTAAAATATTAATCCATTTTGTAATTCAAGTAAAGACAGATAAATCTACTAGAAAATAAAAGTAAATAAACATTTGTAAATTACGGAAAATAAACGTATCAAAACAGAAATGGTTCAAGTCTGTTTTTGCTCGAATCATAACAGCTCATAATTAGGTGAAATGTCATCCATTTTCTCAGACATCACAGTTAATGCAGGATGTAGTATAAATTCGTCTCGCTTCAAAACAAATAAAAATAACCTACTATTATTTTGCTTTTTTCTGCATTCTATTATCTACTGATCATTTATGTAGGAAATTTCTACTCTTTCGTTTCAATTTCCCTTATTTTATATTCGGAATAGATTTTTCAAACATTACAGACAAAGCGATCTCATAATTCCTTACATTCAGACTGTTATAAGCGTATTGATTTGGCAACCTTATTGTCAGGCAAAAAAAGTACAATATTTATTAATTTAATATACTAGGCCTATAAACGGATGATGATAATAATAATAATAATAATAATAATAGAAATCATAATAATTAAAGCAGTAGGGCCTAATACTTAAAAAGTGTTCTTTACTATTAAACTAGCCCTATTGTATAATCCCAGTTTTAAATACATATTTAAAAATATTAAATAATTTTTCAGTTTTTGTGGTAATATTTTTATACATTTAAAGTTACTTTATAGGTCATCTTTTAGGATTTTTTAGTCATAACAAACGTTAAGCAACTTATATGTCTCACTACATATAAAGAACATACAATTCCTATAAAACATGGAAGTAAATCCGCCGGAATAATTATTTGGTAGCTCAGTAAGAAACAAATAACTTCTTTTAGTCCAGAAGAAAGGGTGACTGTAAATGAAAAAGCTCACATCTTTATAATAAAAAAACCTAATTAATAATGGAAGATATTCTTCATCACCACAGGAACGGAAAGCAGTGTGAAATGGTAGATGTCTTGTTGAATTTATTCGAAGAAAATCAGTGTAAGTACAATTTTTAGAAAACTTCGATGTTTCCTAGAAAATGACTCTGTATGGACCGTATCATAATAATTGCATGGAATTAAGTAAGTTAAATGAATAATGCATTAGCATTGGTGAATACACACTCATTTAACGCCATGACTGTTCCTTCTGGATTTTAAAGATGAACGCACACATAATGTAGACCTGGGATTTTCCAGACATAAGTTAATTGGATAACTGAGTATCTAATCTCTTAAGCAATTAACAAGATAAATGCTAACCGGATAACTGGATGTCACTTTAACCAGTAATCCAAATTATTTGTTACTGTTAAAAGAGAGTTAAGTTTATAATAAGGGCAGTCTGCATAATAAGTTTCAGCTCAAGAAGTTGTCAAAATATTTCGTCATGTTTTAGAGTGAACGGGTAAGCATGTGGCTGCTTCTAGCGGAAGTATATGTAATATTGACCACGTGGAGTCGCATGAAAAACAGAGAGAAGAGTACATACAGTACCGGTACATAGACAAAGAGAGTGAGAATTTACTACAGAAACATAGTCTTGCGATGTGCCACTGAAGTGCGCCAGATATCGCAGCGCGAACATGTGTCGATAAGCGGTAATTTGACCTTCGGTTTCCCGGGGAAAGTCACATTGTGAGAGCCAACTGTGGCTTACGAACGTTGCAATTCGTGAAACGCAGTGTTACAGGACCTATTTTAAGTGTTTTTAACTGTGTTTGTACTGTTATAATGCCACAGCATAGGTACACTTTAGAACAGAGAATTTTTTATTTATGATTCATATCTGTCAACAAAATCTTGCGGAAGAGTAAGGCTGCGTTTTTTAAGGAAATTTCCTGGTGTTCCTTCACCTCACAGAAATACCGTGAGGGGTTATGTACATGAGCCTTTACCGGCCAACGACTTGCTCCTAGGCCGCCGTGCGGACCGTGCGTTCTCGGCACATCGCAAAAATAATCTCTTTGTATAACTAATTGCAATGCTACTGTTAATCCTGATAACTGCATATAAAATGCGATTAACTTTAAGTTTAAATAACAATTATTTTAACTGTTCTCCAGTTAATTGTATGTGCAATTACCCGTTACCCAGTTTTTAGGTAGATTTCGAAGAAAAATCTACCTATTGCAATCGATACCATGCCATGATTTTCGAAAAATTCTTTCATATATTTACGTTTCATGCTTCCCTAAGTATGGAACAACCGCCCGTAAAAAAAAAAAAAAATATATATATATCTTTACACGCTAGTGACCGTAATTTTGAAGTTATTTGAACCAAATTTTATTATTTTATTTTTAGGCCCAATAGTTCGGACAAGTTCGTTAATGAGCAAAATTGGCCCAAAGGGGGGTTCGGGGGAGGGGGTTGAAATTTTGAAAACTTTAAATCTCGGCCCCTATGAAGTATAGAGGGATACTTTGTTTGAATAAATTAGAGTACTCCCTATGGAGTTCACAGTGACACCAACAATTCGGGGGTTTTGGGGGTACGAGTGGGGGCGGGGGTGGGGGGATGGAAATTCGAAATTTTTTGAAACCACGCCCTGTGGGGTACCGTTGAAAAGCTCTTGATGAGTAATCTACAAATCAATAACTAGTTTCTCGATAGCTCTCATATAAGGCGAGATTTCAATGTTTGAAAAAGTGCTCTTTCCTTTTTTTTGCAGTTATTATAGCGGGTTTGTCATGCCAAGGCTAAAGAAGAAGAGTGCTGCGCAGCGACAATAAATTAAACCAAAAGCACTTTGAAATCTACCTCAGCCTGTAGGCCTGCCTAAAGGGATTTTTTCAGTTCAAACAGAAATACTTATAAATACAGATAGTAGCCTATTTTATGATAATATTATCGCTAAAATCGAGAATTCATTTACCAACGGGCCTTACCGATTGTTACCGAGTGTACAATGTCGCCAACTTCACAAACATGGCTACGTTGTAGACTTAACTCGGAATATGGCAAAGCAGTCTGTAGATGATAAGGAAATGCCAGTGTGTTATTTACAATGGGATAATCGAAGGAGTTAGGAGTTAGGAGTTATGATAGGAATTATCAAAAAGAAAGGCATCTGAATTTTAAGTGTAACGAAAGATGTGGAAGGAAAATGAAGTTGCTCCAATATGATAAGTAATGGCAGCTAATGAAATTGGCATGTGGTATCAGTGATAGGTTAGGTTTGGAACAACAGCGGCATACTGAATTACGCGTATTTCGTTTTGTGCCATATATCCTGGGAAATTTCGTAACTGCGATCAGCGTTTTTATTTTATTCTCCGCGGGGACATTCAAGTTTGGGTACTGATAAGTAAGTGATATACATTTATTTTTCTCAGCAATGAATATTGTTTTGAAACATTGTAATCTGCAATGCATATAGGTCTACCATATTCAGAATTAATCGAACTGTTGCTGTTACGAGTAACGGTCGTTACAAAATATTAGCCACGTTTTTGTGACATTTCTTTTACATGACAATTTCCACAAATATTAATGCTTTTTACTGACTGTTTTTCCTATTTATTTTTAATATCATAAGAACAACATTACCTACAATCATTGATTTAACGTTAACAATTTTTTAAGCACTTTTAAGCAAGACTTTCCATACACTAATCTCTTTTGAAAAAATTATTCTGTAGATATTTCAAAGATTGCAGGTGATTTTACCTATTTTTATCCAGGCGGAGAAGACAAGCACCGGTACGTATCTCCTTCAACTGGGTTGTTGATGGAATGCAATTTCTTATATAGTTTATACAAAATATGAAATAAAATACTGGTACATAGGCCTAACTACTATGAGACTGTCACTTGTATGGTAAAATATCACTTTCACTACCAGTTATGTAAATTAGAATTATTTGAATTTTTCTCGGCGAACAGCCGAGTCAAAGACTTCAATGGTGTGAAGTCGTAATCCTAAGGATTATTTTATACAGATGTATTACAGAAACGAATATGATGCAAAAATCATCTTATTCCGAAACTTATTACTGGGAAGAAGATCCGCATACTCCCCTTATTACTACACTGCACATTATGAACCCAGAGAACCGTGCATACATTAACTAACCTTGTTACCAGAACCGAGATTCTCCCTAGATTGCTATTTGCATGAAAACCGGAAATTTGAAACTTATGGATACCACGAGTCAACATGTCTGTAGGAAGCAGTTTCTCTAACAATACATGTTTCAAAATCACTCAATCAAGATAAACAAATATGCTAAGCTATAGATGTGCATTTGAAAAAAAAGAATATAAGTTAATCAACTTTATGCTTCGTACGTTTGTTAAAGGTATGATAGGCCTATTAACAATAAGAAGTCGCTGGGATTTTAATTGTGTTTGGAGGTACTATTGGAAGATCACGCGATTTGGTTTAAATTTGTATAATGTGGAGGAAATTGCAATCTTTATATTAGGAAACTTGGTACACACTGTTTCAGAACATTTGTATACAACAATATGATAAATAAATCAGTGTCTTATTGAATAGCTAGGTGCTCTTTATTCGGTATACGGCACATTTCTTTGGATCATGTTGCTTTGCTTTTTGTAACTTACAATATCACATCATTAAAATTATCATACATTATATAGGCCTAACTCGAGGTGAGCATTTATTAATACATTTATGAGCAACGAGGTTGTGAGTGTATTTATCTCGAGATAATCCGTCCTCTATTTATATTCATTGTGACTGGTTAGCGAATACTCACAAAATTAAGCATAAAATGAATAATTATAACCTTTATCTTTTGAATTTATATAAGAAAGAAGTACACGTAACTGTGATAAAATGAAAGTGATACAAACAAAACGATAAAATTACGGTGATAGACACTTGAGATTAGTTAACATTTCAGGTTTTTTTATAATGGAATTGTCACTAATTCATGAGCAATATAATCATTAAGATTGATTGGATGGCTGAATCATAAAAAGTGGCAGCGACCCATCGTTTGGACATTCTCTATATTAATTATTTAAGTCCATAATACGAACATAATGCCACGAAACCCGTGATGAGAAGCCTTATACAATTACATACAAAATGCTACAAATATGTATATTTATTTCCCAAAACGCACTGCCAATTAATTATATTGGACGATGATTCACTGACATTTAGGTTACAGCGGTATAGCAGCTGTCTCACTTAGGTCTGGAGTAGAAAAGAAATTACCTTCAAGATGGAAAAAATCTGCCAGAGAATACAATTAATACTGTCCATAAATAACTAATGGAAAAAATTATTTAAGTAGTAAATGTTTAGAAGCTACATTGAACAGGAAAGCTAACTGGGGAGATCATACTGAACTGGTTAAAAAAAATAATAATAATAAAAAAAAACAAAAAAAAAAAAAAAAAAAAAATGTTAATGGAGCATTAACATTAACATTAACATTAACATTAACATTAACGACTTATCTCATTCTTTAAATTAGTCAGTATTAGGCATACGATAGCCGATTTAAATAATATTTGTAAAGCAGTATTGGAATCAAAGAGTTATATGCAGCAGAAATATAGGGGAAGGTACAGCTTGGATGAGAATGGCTTGACTAAGGGCAAGGTGATGCAATAAAATTTTAGAAATTCCAAGAATTTCATCAAACCTGGCAGCCAGACATTATATGACAATGGAAAGTTTAATGGGCTTAGTATTAGTTGGAAAAGTTAAGTACGTAAGAAGTATTTTAGAGAACGATCAATATATTTTTTTTTGGGGGGGGGGGACAGAATGAAATTCTTACAAATGACTAATATGGGAAGAACGTTTGACCGGTTAAAGTGCAAATATATAGAACAAAATTTTATACTAACACAATTTATAACTGGTCACGGAAAATTTGGGCAGTATCTGGAACGATTCAAAATAGGACACAATATCTGTATTTGCAAAGACACAAATCAGACTGTATCACAACTTATATTTGAATGCTCTGCTTTGGAAGTCCAAAGACCAAAAAAAATGATTACTCAATTAAATTATTGCCAAAATAGATTTGAACAGCCTTTGACAAATGTTTTGCATAAGAAATGCTGCTACCAGAAGTTATGTGAATATTTAAATTTTATTTTTTAGAAACTTTGATGTAGAATCAGTATTTCAATGTTAATTAATTTTATTCATACCTGCAATGTTGTTAATATGTAACTATAAAAATTAAGCAAACTGTAAATGAATGTAAATTGCATTAATTGTACTGTAACTAAAACCCTAGCATACCGAAAGGTGAACTAGGGTTAATTATATTTGTAGATTCAACAACAACAATATGGGAAGAAATTGGTTGGCTGGAATAAGAAATAATGTAAATAACATCAGATTAAACTGGATATGACAGAGAGTAGATAAGATAAATATTCCCAGTATATTTAAAATAATAGAGATGCGTTCTGACAAAATAAAAATTAAAGCATTGTTTAGCTCCAAGCCTGTCCTTCTGTCCTCTATCGGACAATAAGCGTAACAAAAGTTAGTATAGGTAATGAAACTGAAGGACTATAGAGAAATGAAACTAAGTTGGGGATTCAGAAACATACATATAAAATAATAACAAAGAAGAATGAGAAGGGATAGTATGTTGCAGTTTTGGTACGTGGAAGCTAAAGAACAGAAGAGAAATAATGTTAGCAAAGGAATTTGTCCATTATGCAATAATAAAGAGTACAGTAATAATAGGATAATTTATTTCCGTTTAACAGTACAAACTGTAATATACAGTGTCAATCGTATTATATAAATGTAATTTCGATAAAAATATTTACTGCCATATTCATAGAAAGTTATGTGAGATCTAGGCTATGTTATTAAGTGATAGAAAGTCATCAGTATTATAAAATTAATTTTTGGTTAGCCATGTATAAAATATTTTTTCAGTTCTTTCAGTAGCAGTTCCAATACAGTGCAAGGCAATTTATTGACAATGTTTTGTCCTAAGTATTTATAACTTTTCATATTTTTGGAGTATAGGCAACAACGTGATATGTGTATTACGTGCTTAAAACTAGTATTATGGTTACGAATCTGATCTCTGTTGTTATATGTTAGAGTTCTTGCTTAGGATAAAAATTACCACGCAAAGTTAAAAGGATTTATAACACTAAGTATAGACAAATTAATAAATAAAGGTCGGCAGTATTCTCTTGCTGAGGAACTATTTAATATTCTTACTTCTTTCTAGTGTATCTTCAGTAATTTTTTTTAATGTGTGAGCTTTAACATACAAAATGAGAGCATGTCTAAACAAACTTTGAAAAGAAAGAAAAAAAAACGAAATATGCTCCTTTTACACACAAGAATGGAATGTAGTTTTTCAAATTCCTAAGGAAGAATATGACTTTTAACAGTTTGTTGCTCGTGTAATTGGCATGCGTTATGCCAAGAAAGTTTAGAATCCAGATATATACCCAGTAATTTTACTGGTCCATTAGAACCATCTTCTATAATTTGATCTGTTAGTGTAAAGGTAATTATCTGAGTTTTATCATTGTTCACTAGTAGACCATTTGCTGCACACCTCCGTTAGGTATTATTTAGACTAAGACATAAAATATTCTCGAGATCGTTAAGGATGCTTAGGGAATTAAGCAGAGCTGAGTCATCTGCGTATATTATTGATGTTATACTTAAGTAATTAATCATTTACTCTATATCATTTATCATTTATATAAATGATGTCTTGCATATTGCATTAGGATGTAGAGTAACACATTACTGGGTAATAGCTGTAGATAATATATGTTAAAAATTAATTAATTAATACCACATCTGAATAGGCCTATATGAATACTTTTCTTTCTTTATATTCATATTTGTTCATGAAAATATAATAGTCTATGTTTAAGCCTATTATTTTATTTTTTTAATACCATTATTATTAATATTTTTAATGTCGTTATATTTATAGTGTTCTAGCTATTATCATTATCATTATTATTATTAAGCATATTTTTTATGTTTTAGCTGCATATAGGTCATAAAACGTCTTTAGGTTACCAGTAGTGTCTTTTCAAATGTCAGAGCCTCAGATGTAGGGCCTACACAAGATCCACATGCTCTCTCCAGTTGTCTACAAAATGATTATGCTTTACTTTCATATTTCCCGAAAAAGGCAATCAATCCAAAAGATCTACGGTAATGTAATATAATAAAATATATTCATAAGGATAAGGGAAATTATAAAAGTAAAGTATTGCCTCATCGAGAAATAATTCTGGAAAAGGATTATCCAGTAACCTACTTATTTTTTAATAACTATGTCGCTTTTACTTAGACTTTTTCAAAGTTAATAACTTTTCAATATATAGGCTTAGAGATAAAATAAAAATGTCAGTTACTCTTAATTTCTTTGGATAAATAATGTACTGGTCGTTTACCAGTTTTTAAATGGCCTTATTTAGTTATCTGTATTTTCTTACATTGATTTCATTCTAAATGCAGTTATGTATTTAAATGATTTACCTAAGACATTCCAGCAAAACAAAATAGTGGCTAAATTATAATCGTGATTTGATGTTTTGGATGTTGATTTTGCCTGTACTGGAAATTTGATTTTGCATAAGTTACAGCCATATTCAGAACCAAGCCATCGAAATGGAATGTAACATTTTACTTATCGGCCTGCGTCAAGTACACTAGAACGCTACATGTCAGCGTATCACGATTATTATTTATTACAATTTTATATGCATTATGAAGTGATTTGTTCAAATGATGACATATTTCTTTAATTATTTGATTTAAATTATTACATTATGATAGAAAAACACTATTAATTTTTAAATATCAGTAGGATTATTTATTTGCAGTACATTACATCCTAAAACTCGTTAACGGGATTAAAGTGTGTTCCCTGTTACAGGCCATGGAGGCCCAGAGGGTTCCAGGAGGATGAGGCTCCCAGATTTTTTAGAAATCGGCACATGAAGGTGGTAAGGTTGTCAGCCTTACGCACCGGCCGCCTTTACCCCAGGAATGATCCCGGTACTCATTTCTGTTAGAGGCTGAGTCGACCCCAGGGCCATAGTGCCACCAGAAGGATTAGGCCAATTGAAAAACTCCAACGAGGGATCGAACCCGCGACCTTCCGGTTTGTAGCGCGGTGCCTCAACCACTACGCTACGGCGTACCCCCAACGGGATTACCCGGATTAAAGTTAAAACAAACTAGAAATAACACAATTGATAAAGGTAATAATAATTATTGTACTGTAATTTTTTGGTCGTGTTGTGATCTGATATTGTGCATCGAAGACATTTATTTCATTCATAAATTCATAATATAAATAAATCTGTAAGACAAAAAATGTTCGTTTTAATGTTCTCTACAAGTTTATTGTGATAGTTTTTTTATACATAGTGTAGCATCAAACTTTAATTGACATAGCCTAGAAAAATAAAATTGGACACGAGTAAATACGCCTTAGTAATTTTTACACAGAAACGAATAAAATTATTTTATTAGACATGGATTGAAGTTTCGAAATGAACATTTTTGGGGGTTCGATTAAATCTCAACAAAGTCCATAATCCACAAGAAGAATACTACATACAATGAAACGTTTACCCACTACGGATTCCATAGACAAACAAAAATCGCTTATTCGTGAAACATGTTTTCCCGGTGTTATCTCGATTTTGATCTTTTGTCACGATGGCGATCTACATAGGCCTAATATGTATATTAATTTATGTACATGCTAAAAAAAATCTAAAATCAAGAATTTTTTTAAAATTCTGTTTGCTTCCTCTTTAAAAAGGATGATTACGTAGATAACGAATCTGTCAGCAAAAGTTTCGTTTGGTGTATAGAATGTTAGTCGTCTTGAAACGTGACTTCACACAAGAGAACAGAACCCAGTCTGAAAGAACGTGAGGAAGAAGAACTCACAAATTGAGACACGTAAAATATAAGTCCAAATAAAAAAAAAAAAAAATAAAAAACTGTTGCTCAGATCCCAGGATATATCGACCTAGTTTGAACACTGACAGGTTTATTTAAGTCATCTGTGAAATGTGACTGTGAGGGTTAATTTAACAGCGCTTTTAAAAGTGTGTTATTTATGTGAATTATGGACTAATTTTAACATAGGTTAATCAGATCAGTTTATTCGGTACGTTGAAACATGCAAACCACGTATATTTTCCATCGGTATAATTTTTGTTGTTCTTTCCCATTTTAAAAACAAATAGAGATTATTGTTATTTAAGTTACGTTGTGTTAGCTCGCCTCTCTGGGAAACCCTAGCCAGTGGCTGCAGAGGAAGGGAGTAATCTATGGATAATATGCACTTAGGGCTGTGTTCATCAACGCCGATAATCTGTCTGATCCTGGTTTTTGGACTGAAAAGCTACGATATTTTGTTATTTTGCGTTTCACCAGCTACAACAAATTGGTTTTTCGATAATATCCAAGCTAATGCTTTACCGGTGAAATAATGGCAGCAAAACGAGATAAACCAAGCTAATTACGATATCGAGATGGCGCGTAGGCGATTGGAACATCTGATCAACATGAGAAATGATTACAGTGACGAGGAATATGAAGCAGAGCACAGAATACGGCACCCTAGATGGATAAAGGAACGTACGTCGTACTTGTACACCTATGACAACATTAATTTGTGGACAAGATTCAAGGAGAAAATGCGTAAGGCGTGCTATACGCCACGCCCCCACAAACAGTGAGACATCTAGTGACCATTTGTAGAACTACTAGCGAGAGACAGCATGAGGGGAAACTTGCGTGTTGCTATGGCAACGTGTACATTTAGCATTGGACGCAAGCCAATAGAATTATTTTCCTCGCCCCTGAGGTTCTCGGAAAACTTTTTTTTAAAAGATCTTTGGGAGATAAAGTGCGTGTATTTAGTCTGCTGTATTGGCTATTACCTTTTTGCCACTTTCAGAGACCTTTGTGAACACTGTTTGATAATACCGTTGCCATGCCCTTTTTCGGTGGTTTCAGGGCTAAAAATTAAAAAGATAAACTTTTTGGAATTTTCCTGTGGTTTACAGCCCAAAAGCTATGCGTTGTAGTTATGTCCTAAAAGTACACGAAAACAAATCACACTTCTTTTTAATGCACTCATGAGCTCTTTCTTTTGTGGTACATGTCTTCGAGATCTATCAGGTGCAAGTGCGGTTCAAGCACCCTAGCGATAAATTAATAAGCATAATTAATGTATTTTAATATAATTTTTATATAACTTTTATATCATTAATAACAGTTGTTGTTATATACATGGTGTTTGGTATCAAAAGATACAGTTTGTATTAAACTAAACATTAGTAATATTCATTTCATTAAGTAAATTCATATTAAGAAGTTAATAGACTTGTGATTAAATATTGCAAATAATTAACAGTAGCAAGTAACTTGGAAATGAACACGCAAGCCAAGGAATTACCCTGCCAGATCAGTGACGTAGGAAGGAGGGTGCGGGGGGTGCGGGCCGCCCCGGGTGCCAACACCCGGGGGGTGACAAAATAAAAATGTGTCTTTGTAAGTAAAAAATCGCTCAAGGGAATTTGAAGAAAATAATAATATTATTTAAAACAATGTAATAAGCTTAACAACTTTCTACAAGTCAACATGCGTATTGAAACTTCTTTTAGTTTTAAATGCAGTCAACAAAGGTAATAAAACGCGGCTGAACTGGCCGCTGTGTTGATATGAACAATAATATTATTGTTAGAGGGAGGGGTGTTTATTTCTGCCGATGCTTGTCTCTGCAGTTTTATTAATTTAAATGAGACTTCAACAATCGGTGATATTTTATATCACTCAAGCCGCAAACAATTCTACCCGCTGCGGCAGTCATGACTTTGACGAAAATATGGCTCTTTTCACACTGGCTCACTTGTGACGGTCACCGGTGACCGTCGGTGACGGTGACGGTCACCGCTAATATTGCCAATAGTTACTACATGATAAAACAATTTGTAATCTCTTTTGACATCCCAATTGGCAGGCTGACATTCCACCTCGCTAATAAAAATCGTTAGTATTAATCAAATCTTAACACATGGCTGGATAACTAGTTTCGCTGAGATCGATTATACAACTGAATTATGTATATTATACAACTTGCATTGTTGGCAATCATAAATGCGGAGACCAAGCGGTCACAAGTGACCCAGTGTGAATGTTCCCGTTTAAACCAATGCTTCTTCGCCGGTGACGGTCACGGTGACCGTCACAAGTGTTCAGAATAGACACTGTAGCGTCACTTGTGTTTGGGTGGGTCACCGTGGTGACCCAGTGTGAATACTCCCATTTACACCAATGCTTCTTCGCCGGTGACCCAATGTGAAAAGACCTAAACTTCGAATGTGAGTTGACTCCGAAGTCTCCTTCAATCTAGATTTTGAACTGGGATGTGCGCATATTTAGGAATAGATTATTAATAATACAGTTCCGTCAAATAGTTACATTACTTGTTTATGAAATTTATTACGATCAACCTATAAAAAATTATGTATAATTCACATAACTTCCCCTGCCCAAATAAAAGTTAGCCTCCCCTTACAAAGAAGAGAAAGTTGTTGCCAATCTTCGTGTCACATCCCCAAAAGGTACCAAACCCAAATACAAAATTTTGTTTTCGTACGATTTTTCATTGCAAGAGGCCAAATCACAAAGAGCGCGTATTCAGAGTGGGTGGTTTATAACTACCCTTCAGAGAATTATTTCGAAAAAGTGATTCAAATAAAAGTTTTAGCTCTTAGCATAAGCAACCCACGTGCAAAATTAAAATAAAATCGTTAGAGCCGTTTTCGAGAAAACTTTCTTCATATAAAAATAAGGAAAACTTGTCTCAAATCTTCGGTTCACATCTTGAAAGGTATCTGACATGAAAACAAAATTTTGTCCTTTTACCAAAATTTATCTTTTCAAAATTCGAGATTTCGCTTGGAAAACAAAATATAAAAATATAAAAAAACACTCAAAAAATAAAAATTTTCACAATTTCGGGAGTGTATTTTGGCCTAGATGTTCGCTTTATTAACGGTAACACACACAGTCTCTCGCCCACGAAACAATGAAAATCTGTCTGTCTATAACGTACTTTAGATTAATAATAATAATAATAATAATAATAATAATAATAATAATAATATTAGTAGTAGGCCTAATAATAATAATAATAGTAAAACTTTTATTTGAATCACTTTTTCGAAATAATTCTCTTCCGAGATCAGAGAGTGGTCGGGGCTTTTTATCCACAAGCAGATATCAAGTCTACGAGAATACTATTCCACTCCAGAGCTGATGCGTCATGTCTTCACCATGCGGTATGCACAGCTGACATAAAATATACACCCCTCAATTTATCGTCACTGGAAATGCCAGTCCCTGTTCCAACTACAAAGGAGACAAAGGTAGCAGCATGGAAGCAAAAATCTCTCCATGGGAAATATCCATACGAGCTGGATCAGCCTCATATCGACAAGTCTGCGTCGCACGCTTGGCTGACCTATCCTGGTCTTTTCCCAGAAACGGAAGGATTTGTTTTGAATCAAGTGATAGCCACACGGAACTATCGAAGATTCATCATGAATGATCCAACAGTTGTCACAGACAAATGCAGACGTTGTTCCAGAGCTACAGAAAGCATACAGCACATCATATCTGGCTGCCCACACTTGGCTAACTCTGATTACAAGCACCGATATGACCAAGTAGCTAAAATTATTTACCAGAAACTTTCTGTAAAATGTGGATTTGTTCAGACACCACCAACTGCATATTGGAAATACACACCCCCACCAGTTCTAGAAAACTCTTTTTACAAGCTACTATGGGACCGGGATGTTATAACCGATGTCATGTGCAGCAACAGGCCGGATATAATTTTCATCGATAAAGCAAAAAGATCTCCATTTCTCATAGAAATTGCTTGTCAAAACACTTTGGTAGCGTCCTCCTCGGTAGTGGGCGGCTGGGTCCGTCGAATATAAGTGGATGTTGGGCGCCAAAACGCGGGTGCGCTTAATTTTATTCCTTTGACCAGCACCACTCCCTTGGATTCCTTCTACCTCCGGTTCTCAGTCGATGCATAAAGACTCTGGAGTCCCAGGTTCCGACTAGGATAAATCTGGTACACCGTCGAAATAAGAAGACTGGACGCCTTTAGTTCTTACTTGAGATTTATTAATGATCAACACGTAGGTACATTTTGTACAATATCCACTGTAGTAGTATTTGAGTAGTTGTACAGTCACTAGTCGGATGATGGCGTCACTCCAGGAGGTTCACAATTCGGTCGAGACTGACTTTCTTCAGTTCTTGTACTGACTTTTTACTTACTGAACTCACTTACTGAATTTTTACTGACTGCCGAGCTCCGTAGCTCTGCTATATATATAGTCCGGGATAGATTCTAGAAGTTTCGATATTATAATAAAATTGTAAAGTATAGATGATTCGAGAATTAAAATATTGGTAAGTATTCCAGAAAACTCCTTAAAGAATACCCACAATAGTAAAAGCTACGCCTATTAGGGCGTTACTAACAATCTTATTGGCAGAGGTCCCCTCCCCACAAAATACAGAAGGGTTCCTATTTGTCAAAAAGGCTTAATAGGTGGTAATGGGGTGTGACACCATCATTCTTCTAGGAGTTTCTTTTTCTGGTTATTTCTACAGTTTACAACACAAATTAAGTTTTTATAAACCATTTCTGGATAATTCTACATTACACCAAAAGTTCAGAACTTTTCTCTGACTGACATATGTTATTTAAGATGACAGGGTTTTACAAATACAATTTTCTGCTTGAGTGAACTGAACATAATAAGAATAACTCTAAGGTGCAGAAACTGAATAGAACATAATTATCCGGTCCCGCCGCCTATTGTGCTTGACAAGGCATAAGCGGTCCCCCACAAGTTTCTTTCCTTTCTCTATTGAATTGGGGAAATTTCCTTAGTATTGCAAGGGTTATGGAAACTTGTTAACACATTGTGAGTCTTAATACTTATTATTATTGTGAATGTACCATATCTTTATAATAATTGCATACTTCATTTGAGTAGATACTAAAATAAACCTACAATTTATTAATGTTAGTTACACCTACATTTCTACACAAGAAGAACTGTCTCATACTGCCCAATATACATCTGGATAATTCTGTGATGCAAAAACAGACATTAGACTGATGTATATATTGTCCTCACGAAAAGCAAAACCAATATAACGTCGTTGCCGGTGAAAAACCTCCTATGTGTCGCGATTGACGAAAATGAGGTTTTGATTTTGTTGGAAAGCTTAGATCGCTCTGCATGTTGTGACAAAAGCTCTTATGTGTATCTCTACCACAGAAAATGTTATTTACGAAAATATCAAACCTCCTATGTGTCAGTGCAGTTCTGCTGCCGTGAAAAATATCCTATGTGCACACATTATACACATGAGAGGTTTGGTACCAATGAATTTTCGCCGGACTGCCGTGAAATAGCCACCTCTGATGTGTTCAACTATGCACATAAGAGGTTTGGTAAGATCACGCTTACATGCACACAATAGATTTATTACAATATTCATTAATTTATAATTCACAAATATTAATAAATATTTACATGCATAGCCTTTGTGATTCGCTGTCTATGTGTTTTTACTGTATAGGCTATAATGTAAATTTCAATTTGTAAATTTATTTCATGAAGTAAATGTACGAGTATATATGTCTGGCTGACAAGATGCATTTGACGTATTATGGGCTTCAGAGGGGTTTATGAATAGCCAAGGAATGTGGTTTGCCAGCCCCCTCTTTATTACTTTGTTTCGATATTTTTTGCTGGTTCTTGGCCTTCAATGTGTTGTAAAATTCCTCTGACCGCAGGGCCATAAATTTTTTAAAGTGAAGACTAGAGACAAACTCAAAGTAGTGACTGGGTTGACTTTATAGGATGTAGTTGTGCTTTTCCGTGATGGTACCGTGGTAAAAAGTAAAAAAATTAGCACAATTGGCACTATCGCAAGATTCTTCAGCTGATTAACAGGACAATGGTAAGAAAATAATTACAACATAATTTAAATAATTCAATCAAATTTATCAAAGTTTTTTTTTCATTGTGAATAGTTTTCCGGATTCTAAATAAGATATTTATAGCTATTATTATTATTAATATTATTATTACTGTTACTATTATTAATACATTCATCATTAACTAACGTCATTCGATTTATTTTATTTTACACAAGAGAACTTCATTATTAATGAAGTTGATAGCACCGAAGAAGTTCCTTCGTATAGTTCTGAACCAATAACAATTAATAATGAAGAGCTAATTTATCATATAGCAGGCATGCTGAGTTATCATTTTGACAAAATTAATGCTCCTTTTCTAGTAAATTTTACTACTGCTAATACGAGTACCACTATTATTTTTTTGTTAGTATTATTACTACTACTTATTTACTTCCTTGCTCAATGGCAATAGACAATTCCTCAGTAAGCTAAAGGAATATTATCTATTTTATGGAACCCGAATGTTCATTGCCGTGCTTACCTGAGCCCACCTAACTCCATCCAATCATCCCTCGCAAATCCTACTTCCCCCAAATACATCCTAATATTGTCCTCTTACCTATGTCTAGGTCTTCCATGTGGTCTTTTCCCTTCGGGTCTACTACTACTGCTCTTAATGCTAGTGCTACAAATTTCTGGTTACTATTATTTTATTACGTATTATCAAATTAATATTTATCCATTTAATTATTTTACACAGAAGACTTTAATATAGGAAAAAGCTGATAGCATTAAGGAAGTTTCTTCGTATAATAATAATAATTCAAATTTAATAATTTTCAAGTGTTAAAACTAGTTATAGGTCGTGATTATCATGCTTTTTAAGACAATTTGAGGGTGAAACCAGACAAAGAGAAAAGTTGAAAAGTGTTAATCTGGAAGATGTGATTATAGATTTTGTGATCTTGTTATTGACAATGCTTTCAGACACTTTGAGGACTGAATAAAATAACGATTAAATAAATAAAGTTTATTTTAATGTATAAGTTAATTCTCCTTAAATTGTTCTGCGGAATGAACATGTTTTAATATCAGACTTGTTAACATTTCATGGAACAAAATCTCCTATGTGTCACTTTCGTGGAAGGGAAAAATCTCCTATGTGCATGAAAAATAATAAAAAGTCAACAATATTCAAGTAATACACAATTACATCACAGAAGTTTTATAAATGTATATCTAATTATACATTAGAGAAAACTGTTGCAAAATATATCTCAAACATCCAATTACCTCTGTTGAATACAGTTTTTTATCCCTCCTGTAAAATTTCATTTTTTGCACATAAGAGGTTTTTCACCGGCAACGACGATAAGTAAAATGATAACCTACTACAATACATTTCATTGGTTTCTACTTTTTTTAAATAACTTCCTCATTTCTGAATTATGAACATCGTATCTAATTCAATTCTTATTATCAATTATCTAATTCTTATCTAATGCTTGCTGTTACTAATTACGTCCTCATGCAATTATACACCTTACATATTTCACACAACATTTATATGTGTATTTCAGCGTAATTCCAATGTTCCCATGTGGTACTTAATTCATGTCTTGTTCACTAATCACTGCTCTTACACTTTTAAAGTTTGTTTATCGTACTAGTATACACTGAATCAGCGTTCACGTAGCTAATATTGCACACAATTAGCGTCTTATTCCCACTACACAGTTACACTCATCATCACTATTTTTTTATGAACATAAGATATTCTCTACACATTAGCGTTACACTTCACACTTACACTTACATCTTACACTATGCACTTTAGTATTAACATAGTACCCTTTATGTCCTCAGTGATATACACTTAGAATAGGAAGCATGCTTGATAAGTTGTGCAAATTGGAAGGGCACCCCAGCTCAAGAGTCGGCCAGGTCCATAGACCGATATGGTTTTAATAGGCATTTGTTATACCTGCCGATCACTTTGTCCTTACTAGGGTCGTACAATTCATAGCATATGTTGTTAAAAATGTTATTTATAATAAAAGGACCACCATACAATAATTCTAACCTATGGTACTTCGTTTTTAATGCATTTGACAATATTTTTCTTTTTAGAAGAACAGACTGACCCACACACGGCTCCCAAATTGCCTTGTGCCTTTTTGCCTTCAGCCTCCTTTTTTCAGTTCTATCTCTAATTCTCTGTATCGCCCTTCTGCATAGTGACTCTATATCTTCATTCTGTCCTTTTGGGACAGGATTAGGTAATTCCTTGACTAACTTTTCCGGCTCCTTGTTGACCATCCATCTGTATGGTTCTACTCCGGTTACTGAATGGATTGTGTGGTTCAAGACATTTTCTATTTGTTGACAGTACTTGACCCAATTCGTATGTCTTTTATGGCATAGTGTTCTTAAGTATATGCCGATATCTCAAGGCCCTTTCTGCGCTATTGGATTTCGAATTATTGCTACTAATCCTATATAATTTAATACCCTCTGCTTTCATCCGGTTCTGAAATCTGTCACTCCTAAATATTGCTGCATTATCACTAATCAAAGAGCGGATCATTCCGTATTTTGGTATCCAATCGGCCATGATCTTCCTCAGACATTCCGAGGAAACTGCTTTTCTACTGGGGTACAACTTTACGAAATGTGTAAACACATCATAGATGATTAATATATGCTTCATACCGAAACGTCCAATTGGCATTGGACCATGGAGGTCTATGACTACAAGTTCATTTTTCTCCTCTCTAGTTATAGTAAGGGGCTCACAATCATACTTGACAGTCATTGGTTTAGCCTTCTGGCATATTTCACAACAGCTGAGTATTTTCCTTATTTTCCTTCCTAGGTTCTTAATATACACCGATTTCTGTATGTACAACCTTACTCTTTCTGTGCCTGAATGTGCCAGTTTTTCATGAACAGTGATGATTAATTTATTTTCCATCTCCTTCGGTATGTATACCTGCCATACCTTCTTCTCCTTACCACACAGTTTGTATACTATGTCATTAATGGTTTTGTACTTCAGATCTCCCACACTACTTTCAGCTTCTTCTAGAACGTTAAGTTGATTATATATTAATGATATCTCAGGGTCCTCTTTTTGCATCATACTCACATTCTGAAACATATTACGCAGTGTCGGTTCTTTTACCATCCTGATTTGCATGACGTCTATTTGATTCCCACTATCCCGGTTAGATTCAGGTATACCGTTGTTCATCCTTCAGAGGAAATCACACAGTTTATTTTCCATCCCGGGGATATGGCGTATATCTATTTGATATTGAGATATCTCTTGGATATAGCGAGGTATTTTGCTGTTATTAAGTTTACATCTGTTTATAAATGACAAACTCACGTGATCTGACATGATAGTAACGGGCCTGTTAAATACATATTGATGAAATTTTACTAAACCAAACCATACGGCCGATATCTCCAGTTGGGTTATTGATCCACGGCTTTCTACAGGGGTTAGGGCTCTGGATGCCAGTGAAATGATATGATAGGACCCATCTGGGTATTGTTGTGTTAAGGCGGCTCCAATTGCCCTACAAGAAGCGTCGGTAAACATTACATAGTGACAGTCATCCCGTGGTCGCTCCAACAGTATAGATTTTTCAAACAGTTCCTTAACTTGCCTGAATGCTTTTTCCTCCACATCAGTCCACTTGATTCTCCGGTTTTTCTTAAGTAATTCTGTAAGTGGTACCAAGTGCTCTGCATAATTCGGGATGAATCTAGACTGGTAGTTTAATATTCCTAGAACCCTGCGTAACTGCCTGAGTGTCCTATGTGACGGTAAGTCCTGGATAGCCTTTACTCGATCTGGATCAGCCATTATGCCATCTTTATTAATTACATATCCCACAAATTTTACCTCATCCCTTAATAACGTAATCTTCTCAAAATTCACTGTCATGCCATTACTCATGAAAGTTCCCAGTACCATATCCAGTCTCTCCCGATGTTCTTCGAATGTCATCGTATGGATTAAGTAGTCGTCTACAAATGCGGAAATGTTTTCCCCAGGGCCTTCCGGAAACATGTTCTGAATCGCCCGGAGAAGAGCGCTATTCGATGTTTTGATGCCAAATGGCGTACGTATAAACTGGTAGGTCTTCCCGTTATGGTTGAATCCAGTATATTTCCGGTCCTCTTCTCGTAGACCGATCTGCCAAAACTAGAAGTTAGGTCTATCGTTGTGAAAAATTTTGCTACACCAAACTGAGCTAGTATCTGGTTAATGGGAGGTGTTCGGAAGTTGTCGCGTGCCATGTATCGGTTCACCTGTCTTGCGTCTAATACCATGCGCAGTTTGTTGGGCTTCTTAGCAATCCAACATACAGGGTTTATATATTTAGAAGTCGACAATTCTATAATATCATCCTGAAGCATTTGTGAATTAATCTTATCAGCTTGATCACGGACTGAAAGAGGTAAGATACGAGATTTATAATGTATTTCAGGCATATCTTTCATGTCAAAGGAATGTACATACGCCGAAGATAGTCCATGCTTGGAGATAAATACATTGATGTTCTTGGTTAATACTCGAAGTAAGTTACATTTTTGGTCATGGGTTAGAGAACTGAGGGCTTCTACCTTGTTTCTCAATATCCCTATTATATCCTCTTTGTTTTCATTTTTCATCATTCTCGTATTCTCATCTAGTTCATAAAATTCATCTTCTACTAGAACGCCTTCTTCTAACGACTCACTGACTGATTCGGAATGACCATCTCCTCCCATGCTCCATCATCGTCAACAATAAAGTTTGGTCTTGCACCCGAAAAACATGTGCAGCATCATCGTGCCGGTCACACACAGACAAACCCTCTACAATAAAGTCCTCTTCCAATACCATCCTTTCCCGTTCGTCACGTTCGTCGTTTAGACACTGGGCAGAGTCTAGTCGAAAAGGAACATCTATTACTGCATCAGTATTTCGAATTTTGATGTTATTCTTAGTGAAGTTAATGAAGGATTCATGCTCATACATAAAGTTACATCCCAATATTAAATCGTGAACTAACCCTTTAACCGCCAACATGTATAATTCTACTACATGGCCCGCTATTTCAACTTTGATCATGCATTGGTAATTTATTCCATACTGTTTTGAGCTAATGGCCGTACTGCAATAAAATCCTGACGTGCTCAGGTACTGTAAATTCAATTTATTCTTGACCATTCTGTCAAATAATGCCTGCGAGCAAACTGTGTGGGAACACCCAGTATCAATTAATGCCTGAACAACCTCCTTACCAATGATTACATCAATGACCGGGGGCAGATTTTTGCTTTGTTCCTTGCCACTATTATTTTCCTTTGTTCTGTTCTCTATCTTGATAGTTTCACATCTAGGCTCTTTTTTCCCCCGACTATCAGAGTGCATGAACCCTTCAGGTACCACTGGGTACATTTTAAGAGTAACCGGGTTCTCATTACTGTCTAAGGTTAGTTTAAAGGCCTGTTTGCCCTGGGGTCACCGTCATCATTTTCACGGTATCGGAAATCAGGGGCTCGTGGGTTTAAATCGGTTCGTCCTTCTGCACTTGGTGAATGGGCACGCGTGGGATTTCTATTCCTCTCGATTACCCCATGGTTCCCGCAGCCATTTTGTTCCCTAGTCGGGACCTAGTCTCGACCCGCGTAGTTTTGGCCTCTACCATTTACCTGTAAGGCGTTTATTGGCGTATTCCTTTAACCATTACGTTGGTTACGGTCATTTGGCCCTGGTTGGTTGGGATTCGAGTTTCTGCCCCGTCCTCTGTTTTCGTAACTCCTATTGTTATACTGGGTATGATTGCTATGAAAATTTCCTTTATATCGACTCTCTGGTTGTTCTTGTCTAACACTTTCATTATTACTTCGAGGGCTATCCAATACGGGGTGCATGTCAAGGTTCGATAGCAATTCTAAAGCTTCATTTATGGTACTTATCTTGGCTACTAGCAGTACGTTTCGTACTTCTGGAGAAAGGTGGCTAATTAACAGGGCAATAATTTCGTCATCAGGCAAGGGTGGCTGGAGCATTCTTGCTATTTTTATCATACGCAGAAAATAGTCTGTCATGGACTGACCCGGGTTTGTACCTAATTTCCCGTTATATAATTCCAGGCGTGCTTTTAATTGTTTCCCGGGGTTCCAAAAGTGTTGTAGGAACATCTGACAGAATTCATCATAACTGCAAGTGGGCGTGATAGCAACGTCGTACCATTGGCGGGCTAGGTTTCTTAAAGCTCTTCCGGCTATCATTACTTTAAATTGCTCAGGCACGGATCGTAGTTTAAAATATTCAGTTAGATCCTTAAGGAAATTTTGGGGGCTGGTGTGGTCATTTTCATTAAATATGGGTAGGGTTACCTCATTTCCAATAAAATGGGCTATTGTTTGCATATTTGCATTACTTACCATACTGCTTCTATTTTCTATACTTACCATAGCTTCGGGATTAATGCTGCTACTTGACCCAATCGTATCATGGTGACTCATACTCGTAGAATTATTATCGAGATCAATTAAATTTATATTTGACACTTCATTGGGCTCGTTCGCACCATTATTCCTTCCGCCGATGGAAGCACTGTCTGCATTCCGTTTGCAATTTTGTATCATTTCTCCCATCTTTTTATTTATTTCATCGGTAATTCGAGTTAATTTTGTTTCAACTTCCCTGGTCAGCTTCAAATTTTGTTTATTTTGTTCTTCAACCTCAGATATTTGGGTTGTTACTACCGTAGCATTGGTTTCTAGCGTATCTAATCTGTTATCAATTTGATGTAATTCTTTTTGTGTATCATTACGCACCTGAGTGATTTCTCTACTCATGTGCTTAGTAATTTTTGTAGTTTTACTTGAAATATTGTTTTCGATTTCAGAAATTTTAACCTGCATATGTTGTTTAACTACTACTATCCTGTCAGTACACTCTTTTTTACTCACGCCTATGTCCTTAGATAACCTATTGTCAAGTTCATTTAATTTAGTGTCAAATGTTTTAGTTAGTTCCTTATTGGATGCTTCCATTTTATCGGCTAAGCTATTTATTTTAAAGCTTAACTCGCTATTACTTTTTCCATTAATGCCCTAGTTTGCTTATTTTCTTCCTTGATTTTCTCAAACTTGGTTTCTATTATCTCATTATTTTTCTTTATCTCACAACGAATATCTCGTTTTACTTCTTCACTATTTCTTTTGATTTCACTTTTCAAATCTTCGCTATTTTTGTCCATTTTTTCTAATAATGTTGCAAGCATCAGTTCTATGCTGCTAGTACTACTCTGTGATTTCGAGTTATTACTACCTAGGCCTACCTCAGAATCGGTTGCAGTTGCATGATTTATATCGGTGCTATTTTCATTTTCAGTTTCTAGTGCTTGATCCCTATCGTTAGTAACCCTGTCATTATTAACATCAACTAGTACGTTAGTTGTATTATTTATTTCGGGATTATTTCTTTCTTCATTTAATTGGTCCAAATAATTATATTCACCTGAGACAGGAAATTTCCTTAGTATTGCAAGGGTTATGGAAACTTGTTAACACATTGTGAGTCTTAATATTTATTATTATTGTGAATGTACCATATCTTTATTATAATTGCATACTTCATTTGAGTAGATACTAAAATAAACCTACAATTTATTAATGTTAGTTACACCTACATTTCTACACAAGAAGAACTGTCTCAACTTCCAATCTACAAACAACAATAGCTACAAAGATATCAAAATACACAGAACTAGCGATAGAAATACAACGCATGTGGAAGCTAGAATCAGTTACCACATTCCCAATAGTGATATCATGCACAGGAGTCATTCCAAAAAGCTTACACAGCTCCCTGGCAGCACTGAACCTGCACCACCACATGTTCGTTGAATTGCAGAAAGCTACTCTTCTCAGCACATGCCACACTGTCAGAAAGTTTCTAGGAGCAACTTTCAAACTACATGAAACTGTACAACATGAAGATCCAAGCCTCAGTTCTGGTGGTATTGAAGGACAGAACCCGAAAGATGTAGATGAAAAAACAATGACATAATTTGTGTAAATGTAAACATTTATTGTATGTGTCCTGTAATTCATAATGTTGTAAATATTTGTAGATGTTGGCAATCTTATAGTTAAGAGGGGGACTCCTTGCTTAGGCCGAGTCTGCCCAATATGTTACCGGCGTAAGCCGAGCCTACCTAAGTGTCAATAAATAATAATAATAATAATAATAATAATAATAATAATGTGCTTGATATGTATGTCTTTCCTTAATCCTAACAAAATTGCCTGAATTAAGTTAACTATGTGTCTTATATGCACCATTGGTAGCACTGGGTACAACATGGCGACAACATGGTAATTCGAATCGCTTATGGATGGTTAATTCATAGTATACCATGATTTCGGAGCTTAGTTTTGTTTTATATAACGAAGTAATTATTACTAATTTTGCATAATCCATTGAGTTTTCGAGTTACATCAGATAAATTCGTTGCAGCTTCATCTATCGATAAACTCTTTAACTTTCGTGGGATTACCTTTCACTATCCAAAAAATAACACTTGAAACTGTTCCATCTTTTAATCATTTAAATGGGGGGGGACAAGAGATTTTCCGCACCGGGCACCACTTAAGCTTGCTACGCCACTGAGTTCTCGGACTTGCCACAATCAAGCCAATTTTTGTAGATATGCTTCTGGTAAAAGGAGTGATTTTGTTGTACACATAATGAGTAATTGTAAACCAAACATGACACAAAAACTATCTGACTGCTTCTTTAATATATATAGGTTTATTTCATCTTCATACAAAAGGGACTTTTGGTTACATTTCTGTTTTACCATTCAGTCCCTTGAGTACTAAACAAACATTCTATAACTATTTCTACCTATTACTTAAAAACAACAACCAAGTATACTATATATTATTTCCTACTTCACTTACATTTATACAAGTTCCTACTATTTTATTTAACCATTTCCTTTTAACTACAATTAAAAATTTCCCCTTTCTTTTCAATAAATCCCTATTTATCGTTATGCATAGCTTCTTATATGCTACCCCTTTATTAATTTTTAGTAATTTACCACCAGTGAAATTTACCCTCCACCTCTCAGTTTCCTTACACTCTAAAATTATATGTTTTGCATTCTCTTCCTCGTTACATAATGGGCATATTCCCCTAGGTACCGATCCTCTCAAGTTTTTCAGTCTCCACCAAGCCAAACTGGATCTTTCCTCCCGACTACATGAAAATAAATAAGCTTCCATACACCATTCCGATTTCATCCCTGTATACCATTGTAGCGATTTAAAATTTCTCATCTCCGAAAACATTTCCTGTCTAGTAATATCGTTACACCTTTTTTTATGTTTAATATAACATATTTAGCATATGAGTGCTGTATCATGCACTAAATTACATTAATGAAACTGCGTGTTTAGACTGCATACGGGTAGTGTCCAATCAGAGGGGATAAAACTGTTACACCGCTTTATAGTATTTTGCAATTTGAGATGGTACGATCCATGTCATTGGCTGACGTTTTCCATATTTCCACCAGCATTATTAGCAAACCCGGTAATCTCCATTTTTAAAGAAAGATAGAAATGCTAACTTCTGACAAAGGATGCCCACTGCACGAATGAAATTCGAACAAGAATCGCCATGGCCAAAAGCCGCATTCAACAAAAAGAGGACTCTACTGACCAGCAAGTTGAGCTTGGAACTAAGGAAGAAAGTGGTGAAGTGCTACATCTGGAGCATTGCACTGTACGGAGCAGAGACATGGACCATGAGAAAGAGGGAGAAGAAATACCTAGAAAGCTTCGAAATGTGGTGCTGGAGGAAAATAGAGAAGGTCAAGTGGACAGAACGGGTGACAAATGACGAAGTACTGAGAAGGGTAGGAGAGAGGAACATTATTCTGAATACAATTATTCAGAGGAAAGCCAATTGGATCGGACACATACTTAGACACGAGGGACTCATACATGATGTCATCGAAGGGAAGATCAAAGGAACTGCTCGAAGAGGAAGGAGAAGAATATAACATCTGGATGACATGAAAGATGGGAGGAGATACAGCAGATTGAAGGACGAAGCTGGAGATAGGGAACACTGGCGTCAGAAATTCTCCGTACGAAGACATGGACCTGCCACTAGGCAGAATACTAAATAATAATAATGAAAGTTTGGTGCATTTCCTGCATGTATTTCAAATCTACTTCTCGCGTTAGGGAGGAACTCAGATTTACAACACATACACTTAAATATTTGTGCATTAAACTTTCATTAGAAGTTAGCATCTCTATCTGTGGTGTCTTTAAAATATGTCGTTCCGTGCTTAGCGTGTTATTTCCGAACGCTGTTGAAAGTTTTCTCAACTCTTGTTTTCGAGCATGCGCGTAGCCTCTTTTGCTCCTGTCCAGCTGTACGCTGCCGCTGGGTTCGCTGTGTCACGAGCTGTTCTACTAGGGTGTGAAACTTAAAAATTTGTCCTTGGATCGTCGGCAGTTGAAGGCAGGGGTGAGTGATTTAGTTCGCCTTATGGATTTTCAAAGACCCCTTCAGGTTGTTCATTATGTAACTTTATTATTATTTCTTCACCATCATTATCATCATCACCATCATCATCATCATCATCATCCTTGCAGGGATTAGACATTAATGCCTGATCCGCCTTCACAGTTTTATGTCCATCTTTTCCTCGGACGTCCAATATCTCTCCTTCCTTGAGGTTGATACGTATTTACTAGGTCTGGGATTCTTCCATTATTCACACGGCCTAAGTGGGCTCTGCAGTTATTACCTTTGTATTCTTCTATTTTCTCATTTATGCTGTATATATTTAATTCATCCTTTATATCCTCATTCGGGATAATATCCATCCTTACCCATCCGTTGCATATTTTAAATCTAAATTTCAAGTCTTAGAGGCATTACACGTTGCGTGGTATTATGGGCACAAATTTTCAATATGGTGGCTATGCACAAACCAGACACGCTTCAGAGTAAGGAATTCGTGGAAACATGCCGGTGATCGTTCGAACAATCTTCCATGTTCAGAAAAAATGCCAGATTTTTAGTCAATTGTGTTGACGGTGGCCCTTGATAAGGATCTGCACTCCTACGTGCTTGTACCATTCCGTTTACGTAAAGTTTCCTATCAAATAACTTGTTCATCCAGGGCAAATTCTATATTGAGGCCCCGTTTATGGTAACTAGTTGTAATTGGTGTAGGTCAATGGGAATATTACACTTAGTATGTCCGTGTTCTAATAATAGTTAGCTACTTGTATGTGATGTACGTAATATGGAATGCAGGCAGATTTCCCACGCTATGAAACTAGGTCATGTTCTTCACCTTGGGTGGGTATTGGTATGCTGTTTTTCTATTCGGGTAGCGCGTGATAAAGCATTGTAACATTTCTTGTTTTCTTCTAGTCATTATCTTATAACTTGAAAGCAACCTTATACTAATTGGTATTAATATTGATTAATAACTACAGTAATTATATGAAATTTCTCTCATCTTTAAATCAGCTATTGTGCTTACAGAACGTATATATAATCAGATTGTAGATTTCCGTTGCATATCGGTAATAACTTTTAATTATTTCAGGAACAAACAGAAACTTCTAAACAAACAGATTAAAAATTATATATATATAGTCTATTCTTTCTTTATAATTAATTAGGGAGTACCTCCAGCGTGTATATTGGGTTATTGACTTTTCTCTTATTCTGTGCGTCATATCGGTATGCTATCAAAGTACACTGATATTTGGTTACGTAACTATAGTGGGCAGAAACTCAGGCATTCCCATTCAGTGAACTCAGCCCTAGTCCTGTGTTTCTGGGTTTCATATTCTCAAGAAACTTTTACATATGTATTTGCTCATGACATATACATTTCTATCCAAGTATCTTCAGGAATGTAAATTGTAAGTATTTTTCATTAGTATGAATTTATTGTAATTTATATATTAATTTAATTATTTTACATTTCATTTTCATAATTTTGGCCATTCGCCTCAAAGATTTTCTAGGCATATTGTAAAAACTTTTAAGTATTCTTTAAATAAGTTGCTCCTCCTTGTATCAATCATAAGTTATAGTGCTTGATAAACTAGGATTCCGGTTCCTCGGTAAATATTCTTATTTCTTCATTTGAATTTTCATATCCCATATTCTTAAATAGTCGGCCGCGGTGGTCTAGAGGTAGCGTGCCCGCCTCTAGATCCGCAAGGCGCGGGATCAAACCCGGCCGCGGTCGATGGATTTTTCAGGACGTAAAAAATCCTGGGCACGGAGTCCTCCGGGAGGGACTTTAAGCTGGGGGTCCCGTGTCGTAGATTTACGGCACGTAAAAGAACTTCAAGCCTTAATTAGAGCCTCTGGACAAAATTTCTCGGCCCTTTCACGTCCAAGAAATACTTAGTTTCCGGAGGGGGGTTGCGAGGCGATGGGCTTACCACCTGTCCCTCTACCCTCTCTCGGACAATAAGCATATCAAAATTAGTATAGGTAATGAAACCTCCATTGGAGGCCCCTTCGCCCCACCTGGGGATCATAGGGTACCAGATACAGATACAGATACCGATATTCTTAAATACAGTAGAGTCCCGCTATTCCGAACTATTTGGGACCGAACACCGTACATAAATTGTATTTGTTGCCTGAAATACATTTGTTAAAGTGTCATGGAAATATCGCTTTGTCATTTTATACCGTGGCTAATTCCTATCCCTCCTGGAATTGAGATAGATTCGATGCAGCGGTTCTTTGGGTCTTAGCCCAGCATGTCTTACTTCCTTTGGCAATCAGATAACTAGCCGTGCAAATTAAAGAAGCATATAAAGCGCAGATTGCTGCTATTTCAACTTAAACAATATTTTTACGTGATGAGACGTTAATTTGATTTGAGATTTCTTTGAAACAATAGTCAAATTCCTGCTTGAGGGGGAATTTCCTAATTAAGTAATTAGTAGCAATTTGTGAAATATATAATATTTGGAAGGCCGGTGTTCAATATTTACAGCATTAAGAGTAAAATTGTTCTATTAATCTAGTATTCAAGAATTCACTTACTCAACCCAAATATTCCCATACACCAAAAGTATTACAACTGGCAGCAGACTGCAAAGGAAATGGTATTATACAACGAAAATCGTAAGCCTATTTCATATCTTTTTTTAAAATGCAGATTGCCGGGTTTGCTAATTGACCCCTCATAGGCCTTAACAATTGCGGCCTGTATAATAATAGTACTGATAACTTTAAGCTAAAATTACACACATATAGCTGTGAGCTCTTTCTGATTGCCTTCTCCAATCAAGGCTTCGTAGAGTTTTTTTTTGTAATTGTCAGCCAGGATGGAACAGTCAATAATTTGTCACGGTTCCCGTAGTTGAACCCAGCCCAACTCTGTGGTACATAAGTGTGCATACATGCCACAGCCGTATGTAAATTTACAGGCATGTAGAAGAATTTCTGCGGGCCAAAATCCCACACATTGGCGACGGTCAAGGGTCTTAAGAAGCAGAACACAATCGTCGTTAAATAACCATGGGACACATAGAAACATTTTGAAATTGGTAAAAGCTCCAGTGTACAAACCAAGTTCGCACTTGATTGGTTTTATTTAAAAAGGAGGAATGTGGCTCTGTTGAAATTATATAGGTCAAGGTTGAATGCTGAGTGAATCTGCGCGTAAATTTTATGGATGTTGAGCTCTATGTGCGTAAATATATGGCTGGAGGGAAAATAACAGCAACATAGATGACTGATTCATAGTATTCTGCTTTCATGCAGAAACGTACATATTCCATTTACACCTAATGCAGACAGAGTAATCGATTCCCTTAACGCTAATGCATTGTCACTGTCATGTCACATCACGATAATTGCGTAACCACAGCTGTATATTTTCCATTTCCATTTTAACTGAAATTTTCTCTTTATTTTTCACAAAATATAGATGAATTCAAATAACATAGAGCTCATACAAAAACGTTTCGTTATTTGTTTTCCATCTGCTTTTATCTATGAATATTTTTTAAAATTATTCCTAACACTTATTATCAATACCTCCATTTAGAAAATTAATTCCTCTAACGAAAATTAAATAATAAAAATAACACTTTTAGTTTACGAAGAAGAAAAAATAAAAAAATGAGAGAAAAACAGCTGTTACAGAATGCACATCCAGGTCATTCACTAGTCAGGTTCTATGAGTGGAAGTGCATTCCAATAGGCCTGTAACTATGAATGCTCATCTGATTGCTATTGTTGACGAATTATGGCTTCTATTAAATTACAACTGATATTTAATTTTAATGAATATGGCACAGGATGAAATACCAGCGATGAATCATGGTAAGCAAATATTCAACGCGGCATTTGCCTTTACGACTGGGGAAGTCGTGACAAAACCCAAAGTCAAATTGACCTGCCATTGGTTTGAACCCGCCGAGAATCAAGGTTTGGACTTGTCATAAGTGGTACCGGAAAATTTCCCGGTGCGCCCTCTGAGCAGACGCTATCTGCCGCCCCCTCAAGACAAAAAGGTAACCGTTTTATATAATTTTTCTTTTGCGTTCAACATTACTTGTTTTTTTTATTTTTCTTTCACTAATCTGCATTTCTTAAAATGCTCTGTGGGTAAATAGAGCGACTTCTGCGCACAATACTTTCCCATTTCGTGTATAAATTCAACGCATTCTATGAAATCTAAGTTGTTAGAGCAACTACTGGCAGTAAATTTGCTATTCAAAGGTGTCTCTGTTGTTATGTCTACGCTGTAATATTAGGTGCCAGAATGGTAGGCTACTTTCTAAGATTACTTGGTGAACCAAAAAATGTTTGTCTGGCCGTCTGCAGGCGCGACAACTCAAATATGCTTTACCAGATTTTCATTGAACTTAGTATACACACTTATAACGTACATAGGAAGAAAGCTATTGATTTTGAACTAGATCGGTTTACCGGTACCGGAGTAATGATCAATTAACGGTCACGTGCTTTTTAAATAGCATATCATAATCAGGCTATACTACAACGCCGCGTGGCTAACTCACTGACATAATTGTTTTCTCACTTCCAGATGAGCTAGAAACTTGAAATTCAGCATACTTATAGTTATAGCTAATAGCCTGTAACCGACGGACATCCAGAAGGTTCCAATTTTAATTCTTTACCCCCGAAACACATTCAAATGACGGGTGCAACTTGAAGGTCTGTGTAGACCAGGGGAAGACAGAAGGTTGCTCTGTGACGTCACTGCTTTCTGCTCTGACTGCTCGCGTTATATCACTGCGAGGAGTATGTGAAGTGAAGGCATTAGTGAACAGGGGGGAAGAGAGGGGCATTAGTATTGCGGGCAGCGGGAATTTAGGGGGTTAGAACTTACGTAATACGTGTTTCAGAGTTAATAAAACATCAATCGATTTTCTTGATAGTTTATCGGTTAATTACAGCAGAGTAGTTTAACATATTATAAGTAATTGTATTTTTCTATTCTGTGAGAACAATTGCCTTTCCACAAAATCTATGTTCTTTGACAAAAATAGACAATAGGGTGAAGTAAGGTAATTTGGTGATAATTCTTCTAAGTCGTGCCATCAGATAAGACACATATTTTATGGCATGGCTCGCGGTGCACATGTTGCCTCATTCATTCGCATACCTCTCTGTTAATTGAAACTTACTTTGAGCTTTGCACATTTCATTAGTGAAAAAAATTGCTCGGCCACATATGTCGATCCAAAATTACATAATATTCGTGCGGCAAGTTTCGGGAATCTGGTTTCAGAGAAATTTCTGTAAAAGTTACCCAAGACCACTTTACGTTCGTATTTGTCCTTTAACAGATCGTCACATTGTAAGTTTAGCAGTTCCAACTGATACCGGCAAGGAACGTCTTTGACATTAACTGAATATGGGGTAGCAAAAAGTTTAAACATTGGAGAAAGGTTTTCCACATCCTGAAACCTCGATTCGAACTGAAGAAGAATGTTTTGCAGAACTAATACATGTTCTGCAGAGAGAACGCTATCAGGATCGCATACTTGCATTAACTTTGAAAAATGCTCCGTACTTCCAACCAGAAGTTGTTCTACCCACAGAGCTAAAGTGAATAGGTCCTCTAGTACCTAAATCTAGCGTACTCTAAACATCCCTACTACCGTGCGCTCTTGCTGACGTCACACACAAGGAATCCGCATGCTCTTGCTCCACAAACGTCATCACAAGACGTAGTTGACTTCCCCTGGTGTAGACCTTCTTTGGAGGTTTATATAGCTAAACAGTAAGTCGTATAAAAAAACAATTGAACCTTAAGTAAGGGATTTTGAAAGACCCTACAAGTTTTGTCCTATGACTTTTTGTTGTATTTTCATCGGTTAAAACTGTGGTCTTCAACCTCTATTTCACTAAAGGTAATTTTCTTTCTAATGAAAGAGTAGCGGGCCGCATTGTTTCATCGATTGTTATTAATAATATGATGGTTTATTTCTTTCTTTACCTTAGTTTTACCTCTCCCTTTTAGGGACATTTAAGTGACCCACGCCGCCCGGGCTTCCTTACAGGGCCGCAACCTATCGGGAGAGGGATTAATTATGGATCACATACATACATTTTGAACAGACAAGGACATGAAGAGCCTCCCCGGATAAAGTGATTAGAACAATGCCGGGCCACCGGATTATTTAACATTATAAATGCGTTTGTTTCATATTTTGTTTTCCACTTTGCAATGTTAATAATAACACAAAGCACAGTAACATTGTTGAATTTAATATGAGATTTGACACGGTTTCTTTGTCATTAAATTGTCAATATTGACATAGTAGACCATGGGCCACTAATATGAAACCCTCCCCCCCCCCCGTGGGAATTTTCGACACAAATATTTTTGTTGGTATTGCCATCTAGTTTAAGTTTCTAGTTGTTTGCCCCTTGTCAATTACAGCATTTACCCGGAAAACTACGGAAATCCGGAGAAAATGAATGTTTTAATTTTTCATTGTTCTTTGCTCCTTTTATTCCCAGGGAATTACTGACTCACACATTTTTGTTGGTATTGGCATCTAGTTTAAGGTTTCAGTTGTTTGCCCCTCACAAATTACAACATATCCCCGGAAAACCACATATATACGGAGAAAATGATTATGTTATGTTTTTCTTTAATCTTTGTTCTTTGCTCCTCATATTCAAAGGGAATTTCTGACTCATATGTTTTTTTATTGGCATTACCATCTAGATTAAGGTTTCAGTAGTTTTCCCCTTATCAATTACAGCATATCAACGGAAAACTCCTAAAACCACGGAAATCCGGAGAAAATGACTTCGTTTAATTTTTTTAAATTCTTTGTTCTTTGCTCCTAGTATTCAAAGGGAATTGGTGAATCATATGTTTTTGTGTTGGTATTATCATCTAGATTAAGCTTTCAGTTGTTTGTCCCTTACCAAGTACAGCATATCCCCGGAAAACCCGGAAAACTACGTATGTATAGAGAAAATGAATATGTTTTATTTTTTAAATCTTTGTTCGATGCTCCTAATATTCAAAGGGAATTTGTGATTCGTATGTTTTTTTGTTGGTATTGCCATCTAGATAAAGGTTTCAGATGTTTGCTCCTTATGAATGATAGCATATCTCCATAAAACTCCAAAAACCACGGAAATCTGGAGAAATTTACTTTGTTTTAATTTTTTTAAATCGTAGTTCTTTGGTCCTAGTATTCAAATAGAATTGGTGACTCATAAGGTTTTGTATTGGTATTGCCATGTAGATTAAGGGGTCAGTTGTTTACCCCTTATCAATTACATAATGTCTCCGGAAAACTAGAGATTAAAGAATAAAACATTGTCATTTTCTCCGTATATACGTGGTTTTCCGGGTTTTCCGGGGATATGTTGTAATTGACAGGAGGCAAACAACTGAAACCTTAAACTGGATGGCAATACCAAAATTCCCTGGGCATTTAGGAGCAAAGAACAAAGAAAAATTAAAGCAAACTCATTTTCTCCGGATTTCCGTAGATTTCCGGGTTTCCGGGTTTCCGGGTAAATGCCGTAATTGATAAGGGGTAAAGACTTAAACTGGATGGCAATACCAACAAAAAATATGTGAGTCAGAAATTCCCTGGGCATATTAGGAGCAAAGAACAAAGAAAAATTAAAACTAACTCATTTTCTCCGGATTTCCGGGGTTTCCGGGTAAATGCTGAAACCAGATGGCAATACCAACAAAAAAATATATGAGTCGGAAATTCCACGGGGGGGGGGGAAGGGGGTATACAGTATCCTACGCTCTATAGTAGTTAAAATTAGAACCTATGCGGGTCGCCAAAATTTAATTCTCGGGCTGCATGACGGGATTGAAGACCACTGCCTTAGATATAGTTAGTTTTTCTTTTTTTAAATTGTAAACTAGTTTTATGTATTTCCCTCATACTATGTAGCCTAATTATTGGCACTTATAGGATAGCTAGAATAATGAAATTTGTCTGCAATATTGGCACATCCAACGGCCATAAACGAGACGTTGCTAAGTTCCATACTATCTCCCCAAACATGCGACAATATTCCTGTGATTTTCACTCGGTTTATGTTTTTTAGCCCACAAAAAACGCACTAGCGTCGCTGCTTTTTACAAGTGAACGATGCACGCCATCTTTGCTGCGTAGTTCAAGCTTCTCTCGCTAAAGCTGCACCTGAAACAAAATTTGTGTCTGCAGCGCAAACTTCAAGCTATATCTCGGTGACATTTCAACTTCCCAGCCACAATACCAATGTAGCGAATAACAAGACTATAAGAACAAAAGAAAATTAAGTAAATAAAATGAAATACTTTTTATCTGCCTCAGAGGTCCCCCTCTTATTTGCTAAAGTACGTAACAAAAAAATCTTGGTATTGAAATAGTTAACATAAAACTCTATCTCGTTTTTATTATGTCGATGATCAGATTAAGATAAAATTTCACGTTGTTATTTCGAAGTCACGTGCGTCTTTCGTTCAGCAAGTATCGGATATCAATAACATATCGTATTTTCGGTGTATACTTTACATATCATTTGTTTATGACAGATAGCTAACCCTATAGCGGCATATGTACTGCACGTCTCCTTGCGTTTATGGATTTCTTTTCATTTTATTTCGTGACTTCGTAGTCTGTCAAGAGGAATGCTGATACGGTAACATTTAAATATATTATTGAACTCTGGTTGTATTGCCTTTATTGTAAAGCAGTGTTCAGTTTAGGAATGCCTATTGCCCAGCGTAAAGAGATTTAATAATAATAATAATAATAATAATAATAATTTGATCTCAATTCATTATATAGGCCTACACTTAATTACGTAAAGCAGGCTTACACCTATTCTCTCGTATATATTAAGCTAGGTTGTGTAAGTCATTTATATAAAACACTGAACACTAAAAGCCCAATTATATTATAGTTTTATAAGCTATTTGATTTATCTTAGGCCTATAGTTTAATTAATTACAGTAGAAATAAATTATAGTAAATTATAATTATAACAAATTAAAGTGATATGATATTCTAACTATCTATATTTACCTTAGTTTTCCTCTCCCTTTTAGGGACATTTAAGCTATCCACGCCGCCCGGGCCTTACAGGGCAGCCACCTGTCTGGAGACTGATTATCTATGGATCACATAAATACTTTATTGACCAGACAAAGACATGGAGGGTTTCCCCAGGTGAGTGATCAGCCCAAAGCAGGGGCCACCTCTGAGACAACACGAACACATAGGACGAGGCATACCGTTCACACACACACACTCACTCCGAACAAGGCGATGATGGGATGAAGATGATAATGACGGCCAGATTATATCCGGGGACCCCACCTAGGTAACTTATCCTGACCAGGATGCGAACCCGGGCCCGCTGCGTGAGAACGCCACAGCGGTGGACGGTATGATACTACAAGTTTAAAATATTGTAACAGTGATGATGTTCTGGCAGGTGAAGACCAGAAACAAAGCCATGGAATGATGACAAGGCTCTTTTAGGAAAGAAAGGGTAAAACCGCTGAATTTTGCCATTGCGGGTTGAGGACGACAGCCACGCTACTTAATTCATCCACGGCGACAGACATGTGACAAATTGTAAGCTAGTATACTAGTATTTTAGGCTGCCCCTGCAAGTTGTCACCTCACTCGACCGAGTGCTAAATGTGGTCAGTAATTCATTGGCTTTATCAGAGTATAAAATATTGCAAAATAGAGTGGTCCTCCTGTGGCCTAGTGGCCGTACCACTTCCTAGCTGTTCAGCGCCTCAAGCGGAAGAGACTGTTACCTTCACCCTTGTCTTCACCTTTGATATTTATTAAGTAGACCATAAAGGAGACCAACAATGGTTGGAATTCCATATACGTGTAAAGCTGTAGGTCACGCTAGGTCGGTACAAGAACGTCAGAAGTTGTTAATCCACACTGGTCAGGATTTTTAGGGCGAGATATGGAACTGGGCGCACTCAGCCTTCTGAGGAAAAGTGAGCTTTTAGCGGATCCGGGCCAAAGAACCATCAATATTGGCCGTTAAAGTCTGCATTCCAACCATATGCTCCTTAATTCCATCTGACAGTACTGTCAAACGTCGGAATTGGTTAACACAGCGTTCGCGCGGTATTCTTGCCTCTTAATAGGATGCAGCACCACAAACAATATTAAATAAGGCTGACGATGAATCCATTTCTATCAGCCACAAGATTCAAAAAGCAATAGCAGACATGAAAAAGGTGACACTGGCATGTTTGCATTCACAAACAATTTGAAACACATTATATAATTTCATTCTTGTGTCCATCTTGAGCGTTGTGTATTAAAATAGTTGAATTAAAATACTGGCACTCTGCTGATGATGCAGGAACACCACCTGTGAAACGGCAGTTCAGAAGTTTACCAAGGTAAATAAAGTAAGTTACAGAAAGTACTTTAATTCAACTATAAATAATTTTTAGAAAATATAAACCAAAACAAACTACATACTTGGTAGAACCCAGGATACATAAAGTTAGATTATATTCTGGTAAAATATCTCTTTAAAAAGAGTAGAGTTTACAATGAATCAAAACTATGCAACAGATAGTTAAGAGAATTTCAACTCAAATAAATAAATACTACAATAATTAATTCGTTAAAAATTACAACCTATAATACAGAAGAACAAAGTGGATGGAGATGTAGCTAACTAAAATATATAAATAATTAGACTAAATAGGCACTTGAACACCAAAATAAAATATCAGGATGAAAAAAATAATTACTTTTCAACAAGATAATTAATACTCCTATTGATTTTCCCTGTTCATATTTGTTAGTTCTGGATGTGATTTAACTATGGAGTTAAAGAGGCTTGGACTCTTGGACCATAAGAAGGGCTGTAAATAATTGGAGAAGAGGTGAAATATGTTGATTCGAGCAAATATGAAGTTTAATTCTTTTTGTGTTTTAGCTATATGGATAAGATACGCTCATGTTTCGGTATTTGCAAAATTAAAAGTGTAAGCTTATACAACATGAAAGGGGTATAGCTGTGCAGATTTTAACAGCTTATTCCTTCGGTAAAAATAATTGTGAAAAATTAAAATACTTGTCACAAGTGAGTCTTTTCTAAGAAAAAAGATTTTGTCCTTAAATTTCGATTGTGATTTACTCGATCAAATGTATTTTCTGCACTATCCTATCTGCAGAGGAAAGAATAAAGAATAAGTTTTCCCTTTGCGGTTTTCCCTTAAAGTTGGTAATTTTTGCGCACATTATATACAAAGTTTATAACATGGACACCATATTCATCGCAGTTTGGCAACGTCTAGACAAATGTCTTCCGTTTGTGGTTGTGTAGGCCTATATTCTGTACGAGTAACAGATAAGGTCATTGCACCCGTATCTTTGATTTAGTAGTGCGCCTTTGCATTTCTGAGAGACTAATCACCGCTTGAACCATGGGCTTAATCACAAAACTCGAATAGGTTCATTCCATTTGCTGCTGAGACAAGTTCTGGTATTATACTGTACAATGTAACTTAAAGAAAAAAATAATGTATGAAGTTTAAGCACTAATTCCCATTAAGTATGATTAATTTGCAAAAAATTACTTTCTGAATAGGTTTTATGTTAATTTTAACATTATCTTCTCCCTCTATAATCTGCACAGGTATACCCCCTCTATGTGAGTTCAATTGTCATAACACTCATAGCATTAAATTAACCCTCGAGTAATCGCGTAGGCTACATGTGTAGCCCAGCCGTTTTTTTTGTTGGTATGTAATTTCTTCTGCGTTTATGGGGTGGGGATACTGTACCTTCCTTATAGCCTATAGTTTCTTCTGAATGCTCAAATGGTTATAAGTTTTCTTCGAGGGACAGTATTGTTATTTGCATTTAAATTCAGTTGGGTATAGCTGGGCTACTTTTTTGTATATATTTTATTTTGAGACTATATCTAGACATAAATATTGTAATTGTTGCGATTTTAGTCTGATTAAAATATTGTTGTTTTTACTGCATATTAATTAACAAGATTCAGAAATATAAAATAATATTTTAGGTGATTTTACTAATTATTTTGGAAGGCACACTTATAAATTGATTTAAAGCCAAATTATCCCAAACGATTAATAGATATCAATCTCAATGTAAGTAAATACTACAGAGAAATTAAGGAATAGTCCAGTTAGTTTTTAAAGCAACTGTAAACAATGTATAAAGTAATGATGTAGCCCATGTGACCATACACGTCAAAAGTATCACGTCACTACCCGAGCGAGGGTTAAGGAAGCCTATAAGAATTATAAGTTATGATTATTTTTTCGTTGTTTTTGCATGAACTAGATAGCCTGTTTCGAAAGAGAATAGGACCATCACTTTAAGGTTTTTTAAAAATACGTAGTTGCTCTGAAGGCCAGAGGTAATGAAAATACTTCTTTGAAGGGAACTCCTTTCCTTATGATGTTTCTCTTTATTGTCATCGCCTTGTGGCAAAGCCAAACAGATGATATCTTCACAATGGAAAAGGAGCTTTGAGAATTTCACGCCTCGACTACACGCATTGGCAGACACATTGTAAATGTCTTTTAAAGTAAATTATAACCTCATCCTCTATATTTTGGTAACACAGTTCAAGGATATTTCTTTGTTCATGCTTCCGCAAAACATTAAGGGTTTTATTTCTTTGTATAGTTTTAATATGTGTATTCGGCTTCTAAAATCTATTACACAAATAAGTTCATACCATTAACTTGAAAACTTGAAAACAAGGAAATTTTCAAAAGATATTAGTAAAATTATACTACATGTTACATGTAGTGATCTACATCATCGGTTTCGTTATGGTATGGGACATCCTCGGTCTTTGAAAATTATTTTAGAAAAATTGTCTTTTTACTTCGCAATGTATATTTATGTTGTTAATTATAAGTTGACAATAATATCAATAAGCCTACTTACTTCTGGAATAAAAATGACAGAACAAACACTGTTGATGACAACAGTAGTAGTAATGAGAGAATATAGTGAAGTTATTATGATGAAAAATAATACCGGTGTTGTGAAACATAGGCTACAACTTCCTCTACATATAACTTTTGGAGAAAATAAGCAAAATGGCATTATCTTCACGTAAAGTGGTTGTAAAAATGAAGAGGCGTTACGAATTGCATCCCCGAAGGATACACAACGCCAATAAAATACCATGCAATGCACTCACGTAACTTTCTTTGCCCCAAGCATGGGCAATGCATCTTTATCACTTCACATTCTGATTATAGAATAATAGGCCGTATTGCAAGGAGTAGGTATTAAGTTGTTTCAATCTGATGTCAAACATTACTGACCACCAGGCAATATTGTAATAGTAGTTTATTTAACCTGGAGAAAGTTAAGACCGTAAGGTCTTTTCTTCCCCTTCACCAGGGACTAATAGTAACTTACATTAGTAACTACCCTTCATGGGATTTTCGAATACATGTTTGAAATAAAAATTTTAGCTCTTAATATAAGCACCTTTTGTACAAAAGTTAAACATGATCGTTAGAGCTATTTTCGAGAAACTCGCAAGCAAACGAAATTTTCTTCATGCAAGAGAAAGTATCGCCAACCTGCGAGTCACATCCCCAGAAGGTACCTAACTAAAACTTTTTTTTTTTTTTTTTTTTTTTTACGATTTTTCGTGCTGGAGCTAGGTTGTTCACAGACACACAGATATACACACAGACGTACTTCTGAAAATACAACTTTTGGGTTCAGGCTACCTCAAAACGTATATTTACGATGAAAACTTGACAGCAAATTTCGGGATCGAACACAATACTTTCTCTATCCATAGGCCTAGTACCCACGATATGGGCAGAGGAAGTAAAATTGTGAAAATTACTTGGAAAAAACCACTCTTATAGTTAAGGATCCACTCTTATAGAAGTCAAAAGGAACCTCTGAGGAATATTACGCTTTATATTAGGAAGCACAGTCCTATATACGAGGCGCATCCATAAAGTAAGTTTCCCTGGGCCCGTTTACAGAGACAAACCGGAATTTCAAGGAAATATTTATTGCAACAGACACAGCCAGTGTTCAGCTATTTTCCAATATATTCGCCATTGGAATTGAAACATTTGTCTTAACCATGGCAC
The DNA here is from genome assembly GCA_964059195.1 of Ectobius pallidus. NCBI lineage: Eukaryota > Metazoa > Arthropoda > Insecta > Blattodea > Ectobiidae > Ectobius > Ectobius pallidus. The sequence goes on along the minus strand of CAXKWD010000012.1, from coordinate 51,014,306 downwards.
CAACTTTTGAACACCTGTGTCGTAGACGCCTGCCGCCAGGTATATGAACCACTGTGTGACAAACATCTCCGCCTCTCTGTCATTCTGTCATTCTTTATCATTTCTTTAGGTGTAGAAAAGATGGAAATCACTGGAAGATAAGTCCGGGCTTTAGGGTGAATGTTTAAACAGCTCCCAAACCGAACTTCTGCAATAGAACTCAGTACTACCGTAAGCCCGAGCGCTGACTTATCTAAATAAGTATAATACGGCAGTCCATCGAGACTTGCAACTCCAGCTATGAGAAGAATTCATTATGTCAAGGAGCAGGCCTACCAGCTTCGAATGGAAGAAAATATATGTCGTCTCTCCAATTTCTCTCGGTATCATTCAATATAACCCAATATAAAAAACTGAAGTGGCGTGGAAATAAGATTCTCGTTTATTTTTATTTGGTTTAGGGTGATGTGGAGCGTTCAGGAGGGTTACGAGGTTGTTACTCCTATGCACGATCCAGGTGATCTTTAACCTTTCGAACAGCTTGACATCTCCCTCTCTCTCTATCTATACATCTCTCTCTCTTTCTGCGACGCCTCCTTGAAGATGGGTGGATAAGTTTGTGTAAAAACTAAGATATAATCACACAGCATAAGAGCAACGATTGGGAAGTTATCCAGAAAATAAAATATAGTGTATAGTTGCTTCTTGTCATATTTTCACTGTAATTCACATAGGTTCCCATTTGGTTGCAAGTTGTTTTATAACATGGGAACGCCTTTATAAAATAATGAAATTGGGATAAAGTGGAAACTTATACTGCTGAAAAATATCACTCAAGGAGTATACAGATATAACAACTGTTTGGGCAAATCAGAAAGAAAAATGGGATTGGTGAAGGAAAAAGCAAAGTAAACTTGGCTGGAAAATGATCTAATGTGAATAATATTAGACATATATATAGGCTATATATATATATATATATATCAATTGTAGGTCTACTTAGCAATTTGTTCCCTGCAATATATCGTATTAGTTAATGTGAACAATTAAATAGCTAGGTATCTCTACCAGGAGAGGAATATTTAAAACAATTTGGTAACATACATATGCCTCGATGATTTTGACTGTTAAATGGCAGAGAGAAGATCTCCAAGTTGACGGATTAGATAGTAAGGGTTGAAAACATGTGAAGACTGAGAGAATAGTATTTTATGCCTTATGAACACTGCTTTCAAGTCTTACCTCTGTTTCCATGGGGATATTCAATCCTTATTAATTTAATTAAATCTTCATTTAAGAGCGTTACTGTTCTTATTTAAATGTTTCAGATATTTTGGAAAATAATTATCCCAACCAACTCATACAATTTATTAACTCCGAATTTATTTAATTTAACTTTTTTAAAATTTATTTTCTAATAACTTTAAACGTTCTCCTACAAGGATGTTGACATCTGGAAGAATAACATTTTCATAATGGGTTTGCTGTACAGTTTAAGTGATCAACTGAAACGAAGAAATAGCATACAGACGTGAATAGGTCTCATCCATAAACTCAGGTTTTAAATCTTGTCTTGTGAATAATGTGAATTTCAATCTGGTTTAGATATCTGAATGCTCATTGTCGCAATACAGCCGTTTGCTCTATGTTGGAAAAAGAAGGATAGAGAAAGTAATGTGAGTGCTTCACATTAGAGCTGTTATATAAATTACTTGCTGGATAACGGTTAACTGTACACAAAATTAATTGCGGAGAACATAAAACAGTTAACTGTTAGTTGAAGGCATAGTTAACTGGATATTACACACAGTTATGTGGATCTTTATGTCAATTATCCAGACAATTCGTCTGCAGGTAATTATTTTAAGAATTATCTGGATAATAAAAAATAACTGGATAAAATGACGTCATTATCCAGGTTTTTGGTTAACTGTTATTCTTTTATTTGAACAAGAGATAATGGTTTTTTGAACAATTATTTGCTTAGTTAACCAGTAAACTTTTATCCGGATAATCCCAGTTCTACTTCACATTAGACTTTTTCTATAGGCCTAGTATTAATACTTTATTCCATTTCATCACTTACCTATGAATCGTAGCTTGGAAATGTTTCGTGGTATGAAGGAAGGAGGATGTGTCAAGTGATATGGATCTGTCTTTGCTTTGCTTATAGCCTATATATCTTAAATTCGTGTTCATAGTGAATTGATTTTGAGGAAGAAGATGACAATTCGTGAAAATATTCTTATTTTAGAAAGACCCCTTAATAAGGAAAATTATACCCTTAAGTGTACTCCAGCAGAACATCTTAAATACTAGTCCGAAGAAAACTATGCCCGCCAGAACATCTCAAGTAACTGTAAGATAACTTAGGCCTATACCAACAATGTAGTTACCGGCAAAACAACTTAAGAACCTTTTCGGCAAGTAATAATCAGTTTCAAGAAACAACGCTGATGTATATGTAACTCTGCTCCTCCCAGCTGCATACTGACAACATTTTATTCAGTTTGGCTTAGTAAATATTAACCAAAACTTTTTTTCTCCTCCTGAAAAAAATGTAAATGGCGCTTAAGATGTTCTGCCTTTCACCCATCGTTATGTTGAGGAAATAAAATTTCGTTTATTTCTTAATAGCACTGAAGGTATAAAAATGCTGTAATGGAATAAAATCACATGTTTAAGAATTTATTTTAAAATATACCTATTTATCATACTTTTAATTTACAAGAATACATTATTTACTAATAAAAACATGTCTTAAAAACAGAGATGATCAGCAAGCGCGCGTGGACTATATCACAGGAATAAATGCCTCCATGGTGTCTGATAACTGATAGGATTGCCCGACGTCAATGTATTTCCTACATTGGCCTATGCCACAATACTGATAGTGTACTGTAGCTGTAGGATAGATGCATATGTTGTGCCCAATGGTAATTTCGATCTTAACGTCTAGGTATGATTAGATTTTAAACAACTACTAGTAAACTAAGTCTGATGAAACTGATAATATTACTTATAATTCATTATTATAAATGACGTCTGATTACTATTTTTTGAGAATTCGTCCCCAAAATAGACCTAAGTCTTTCGCGCTAACTTCGCGAATATAGATGATTTCGTTCTGATTGTTTAATTTCTTTACAATCCGGATAAATTGTTTTCAAAACATTTAGGACTATTCCGAAAATAAAGATTGTCTTTTAAAAATTCAGAGTACATCGCTAAATTAGACAAGAATCACTTCCTTAACAACCGATATTGCGGCTAGCTAGAAGACTGAAGATCCCTGAGTTTATGTTGATAACTCATGTAATGACTATTTAACAACACCGAAGGCCCATTTCGTTTGACAACATGTTGTAGATTTCGCAAAAGGAAAAATAATTAATGTTGAACCAAACAAAACCAAACTAATTCAATTAGCCACTTATAAAGATAGACTATCAGTTTGCCTTCGTAAATAAGAAACTTCAAACTTAGTTAGACCTATTCTAGTCACCGCATCCAGTGTCCGGCAGATGCTGCAGTTGTGACGTAAGAGCCGATCATCTCGGAAGAGCTTGAGAGAGCGAGCAGTTGACTTGCATTCCTGTTAATACGCACTAGCGCAGTGGCGTTCAGTGCAGCAGTAGGGTTAAGGTGAGCCGTGATGGTACATTGAATTGCGTGCATTAACCATGGCAAGGGTGCAGAGGTCAGTTAATCAGTGAAATGTATGGTAAATTTAGTGCATTCAGATTAATCCTAGACTTACGGAAACGTCAGGTCACCCTCGGAGACACGCCATATTTTCCAAAGTTGTCTACAGTATGTCATTCAATTACAGACATTAATAATTATGTACAAATATTAGAAGAACTGGATCAGGATATTTTATTACAGATTTCAAGATTTTGCAAAACTCCAATCCGATATTTGCATATTTGCGACACCATTTTCTGTGGATGTTGACAGTGTTCCAACGTCATTGCAACTAGAAGTCATTGATTTGCAAAATAATATTGAAATGAAAGACCGCTTTCAAAACAAAAAGGATCTATCTATATTTTATAGAAGATTTCCCCAGGCAACTACATAATATATTTGCTGCTAGAATGTTGAGTATATTTGTATCGATGTATGTATGTGAATAGTTCTTTTCTTGTATGAAGATCTGCAAACCACAACATGGAAACCGCCTATCTGATCAGAACATGAAAAATGTTCTCGTTTGTGTGTTAGCCAGACTATGTCTCCTAATATTGCAAAATTAGTGCGCGAGAAAAGAGGGAAAAATCTCGACAATGCCTTGAGCTTGGGCACGATAGTGACACAAAGTAAGGGTGTGTATCAAAAGTCTGAATAGGCCTATACTTGGCATAGTGCTCACAAAGGTGTATAGTTTAATTTGTATATTTTGTGTATTTTGTATATTTTTATACTTTAACATTTTTCAGTTTCCGAGTAGACAAAGTTTTGGAGTACTCCTTAAAGTATTCTTATGTTTTATGTATTTGTATGTTTATAGTAGTTTCGGAGCCTCATTTAAATAACCTGACGCTTCCGCACCTGGATGCATTTCAGATTAGTGTAAGTAGGGCCTATATTAAATTTCATTACAAACAAAACTGTTCTGTTACATTGATTTATCACAGTTGTACTATTTTGTTTTCGTACAAATGCATTGTAATTGTGCTATTCCCATACTATCTACGAAGATCGGAGCGCACTCTGTCAATGCATAGGCGTCGTTCCGCCACTGGCCAGTTGAACCCTTCCTCCACGCTCAGTACGGAGATATTGCCGAGCAAAGAGCGCGGATGCTCTGTAGTATGACGTCACAGAGCACGGAACATGCCGGTCACTGGCATAGACTGCACACCAGTATGGAATAACAGTTCAATATTGTCCTCCCCCCTTTACTCACAGAATATTTGGTTTCGTATTAAAAGAAACCATACTTCTGAAATGGTGACTATATTTTTCAGTTTTCATTTTCAAATATATATTTTTCTGAAAATCCATAAATGGCTATCTGCTTTTTGTCATCTGAATCAGTTCAATGAATATCTTGGCTTAAGACTTTCGAAATTATCTTACCATATGTTCTGAATGCAACACAAAATTCACACTCTACAAGTTTAATTGGAGTGAAAAATTGAGAATTGTTATTATTATTATTTATTATTTTTTTCAGCTCATGGATTAACTACGTGATGTAGATTTTTACAGCAATAATTTTATATCGATGTCAATCACAAAAAAAGGACAGGCTATTCACATATACAGCAGTCTGCATTCTAAAAAGTACAAAAAGCTATGTGTTTATTGTTGAATGCATACTTCAGTACAATATGCACAAAAAGCATTCTAGCCTTCATTTAGTTTCAATTCGATAAATTATTTCTGCGTATTGTATTATTAATTTAATATTATTTAAGCCATTCGTCACTTACTAAAACTCAAGTAAGTCTTGCCTCGCGAATAATACGACGTTTTAATGAGGCTGAGACAACTGAAAGCGCACTACTGCAATACAGCTATTTTTATGTCCTAATACGAAGGGTAAAGGAAGTAATGTGAGTGTTTCACGTTCAGGTTTTTAGCAGAAGTAACCAATTTCTGAAGCAGGAACCACACAAATGTATGTTAGAGCAACGAAGCCTACTGCCTACTGCCTACTTCCCAGGGTCACTGACAGGGTTGCGAGCTGCGACTAGTTCAAGCGTTGACGGTTAAATGAGTAAAATGAATGGAGGTGGTCATCCGAATCTCTAGCTAAAACATACGAATGGTGCCGATCATCATTCTTAGCACCCGAAGCCTCCGCTTGAAATGGGTCGAGAGAATACCTGGCAGTCGCCGGCCGCATGACAGTGCTTCTTGCCGGGTAAGTAAGCGTTCAGCCATCAAGAAACATGCAAACTATTATTTTCCGTGTCCCTTGCTCGAGCCGGGTTGACAAGTGAGCGTTAACCAAGCTGCGCGGCAGAGACTTTGGTTGCCACAGGTTGGCAGTAAGAGACGACAGACAGGTCAAGATGGCAAGCTAGCTGAAGGACGTGTCTTGGACACGCACAATTATTTGTTATTTTTATGTTCTTGAATATTCATCATGGACAGCAGAGATGTATAGTATCATTCAAGTGTTAGTAGCAACAGCAAACTTAATCAAATATGTTACAAGAAGACTATGTGTTTTTTGTTTCTTCGCTAATGAAAACGTTGCATTGTGTAACCTAGCCATCTTGCTTGGGCTTCGTTGAATTTAAATACAGTCCACCTGAATCTTGAATTTAGTCCTTGGGCATAACACTTATGGTCCATCGGGTCCAATGGTCAACTACTCGTATCTACGCAAGAGTGAGACAGACTTACTTGTTTAAGTTAGGGCCAGTTCTACAACTGAAAATATCTATCTTTCCCACTGTCTCGAAAGACTGTGACCAAAATATAGTACAAGTTCGATATCTGAGCACTGTCTAGACTGAGTGGCGAGTAAGAACATAAGCAAGTCAACACATTATGCAAATGCATATTTTGTGAGTTGGTCAGACTTCGCTTATATATTAAAGATAGGCTAATCATACATTTGTTAAGTTCAAATGGACTTTCGAAGTTTTTAAATCACATTATGAAAAGAGCGTTGTAAATTTGGAAAATGTGATTTTTTTTTTTATTCATACGACATTACAACTATCTACTGTTTTCCCTCTAATCTGCCGATAATTAATTGTTGGATCAAGAGTTGAACTTGAACCCAGGTTTAAAGAAGGTTCAATCAACATATGTGAAATGATTATGTAAATTGGTCGGTTAATATTGAAAATCCATTTTTGGCGCATAAACTTTCTGTGACAGATAACAGACGAAGTTCTGACTCCCGAGAACATCGAAAAGCTTCTTGGAAAATACCGTGCTGTTTCATTTTGCATGCAATGAACAATGTTTGAATGACATGACATTTTATGTGCTTTTTTTTCCAAGTTAGGTGCATATTTTTAAGCATTTTCAATGCATATTGATCTGGCCTCTAGTGATAATGCACAGTCATTACGACAGTAAGTCACACGTTCGAATAGAATATATTAGATAGCCTAAATATAAGATTATTGAAGGACACCGGCAAAGGTCAATCGTCATTTAGTAATCTACACATTCGGAAATAAAGATTTAATTTAGCCACATCCCTATTTTTTGTAATTGTCTTATTTCTTAAACTCCTGTTCTTTGTTTGTCACTCTTCGAACCTATTTTGTCCATGGCTGACATCGTTAATATGAAAAGCTTTGTTAAGATGAACAACAACGACAAAATAGCGTTATTAATATAAAATTTATCTTGAACACGATGAGATTTAATCAAATAAAGTAACCAGTAATAATGGTGGTAATGTGATACTCAATTGTATCTAGGAATTCATCCACAAACCTACGCTATAAATTTACACTTGACAAATTGAAAAGAAGATATAGGCCTGTACTCTATTTCACTACAAGAAGGAAGACAACTAGGACATAAGGTATAATGCTGGCATGCTCAAGAGATACATTTTCCACAGTTAATTATATCGAATCGCTAATTTATGTGTTGCGGTACCAGAACTCTGTTTTAATCCTATGTCTTTATGTCTCTACAGCAACCTTGTAAATTACACTTCACTGTACAGGCACAGGCAATTACGGTGTTTGAAGATGAAAGGAACACTCCAGGCGTTATAAATAAAATTTAACGTATTTTGATGTAGACTCTCATTACTTTTTTGTTAGTGTACGTGTAATAGGAAACAATTAAAATGACATAATTAACCTCAGTTTTTAAACAAAGATCTCAAGAATGTATCCGATAATTACCGTAATCTATGTTTTAAACAAAACAGCCCTAATATTAAGTCCGCTGTAGTCCAGCATAATTAACTAGCTAAATAAATAAGTAAATCAATGTAAAATTAAATAAATAATAAATAAGGTAGAAAGACAAATAGATAGACAGACAGACAGAAAGACATTAACAACCTTTGGGGAGATGTATCTGGGGGCTTGTTTGAAATTTGAGCTACTACAAATTTTTTCAGTTGAACAGATGGAACTTATAGACTAGAGGATTATACACAACATAATAGTATAATTAATACTTATTAATTTTATGCCAAAAAATTATGTTGTACACAAAAATTTTAAATTTAAGGTTGTCACCTTCTTACAATGCCAGTACTTCAATAAACATAGGCAAATATGCTACGGTAGCCACAATGTCAAGTGGCAACGCTTATAGACCTATTAAGGAATCCCGGTACTATGTTCACGTAGGCATCCCATTGCCGTCCGCAATTAATTAGTTATGGGGAAGAGATGATGGTGGATGAATCCGGTTTTCCAATGACATAGAGATTGCCTGACAATCAGTTTAACGTTTGTGAGAAATAACTTGCAGGAAATGTAATAAGATAACTTGATTCGAACGTAATTCGAACCCGCGCTCCACTATATACAGCCTTACTAATAAAAGCTGCTTATATCTGCGTTGAACGGTTGTTTGGTTGTTCACCGTTCAAGTTCTACATAAGCCGTATTACCAATAAACGTAGTGTAACTGCCGAGGTTTACACAGGGTTTGTGCAATGCTAAACCTACATAACTGTTCCTAACATAACATAACCTGTAACCTACCTAACATTTAGCTGTCACTATTTACCTTAATGCAGAAGCTTTTTAGCATTACAGTTTTAATTTTTACTAAACAAAACAACATTAAAATGTGTCCCTAGGCACAAGGATCATAATTAGGCCCGAAATTTTTCATATATAAGAATACATCCTACCTTACCTTAAAATACGTAATATAGGATTGCTGCGAATGTTTTATTCTGTCTTTGATGAACTTAATTGTATTTCAAGGCGTATTTTTAAATTTCTCGCAAATTCCAGTATCAAGCTTCGGAAACAGTGAAAGATGAGATGAGGAAAATAAGTATTTTTAAAACATTTAATTAATCCAATAAGAGTACAGAAGGGAAAGGTGAATAATCAAGTGAAAAGAAAATGGTACAAAGATCGTCTAAAGCCTAAAGAATTAAACAAAGTTAAAAAAAAAATCTAAACGTAACCTGACCTATCCCTATATACTTCTTTATCCAGGCTTTAAGCTCATGATAATGATATATGGCCCCCGTGCAATTTTTTTAGGTACCGGTATGCTGATGCCACACTCAACACCAATCTCCATGCCACGGAAAGTATAGGAATTTTCATAAAAATGTCCATGCAAATATTAATTTTAAAATGAACGGAGGGCAAGATAATCAATTGCCTTACCTCGAAATTTCCATTTATAAGAAATCCAACAGTTTTTTGGACACCGTGTTTACGGAAAATCTACCCATGCATATAATATAGGCCTACTTCAAGAAATACATTTACGACTATCACTCACAATTATGACTGATCTGTCGGCCCTACTACAAAGGGAAATGACTCATCTGAAGGAAGAAATTTATGCTCTGCGGATAACATTTAGTCGTTCTGACTTAAGATTTTCCGAGCGTTATTTTACAATGGTCATTTCTTCTAACAAATGTTTGGAATCCGAGAAAGAGCAATTCCGTCGGGTTCTTATACCCTCCATTAATCCAGCGTTTGGAAAAGAATTGGTACGGTTCGATAAATTGGGGTCTTGTCTTCAGGCACAAACAAACAACAGGTCGAATACTTCCGTGATCGGTGAAGGATGTACTTGGGTCTCGAGTTTATAGTTAGCTTTATTTCTAATTTTCATCTACGTTGTACAATTTCAATCTCCTATAGGCCTAGCAATCGTAAACTTTGAAGTTACGTTGTAACGTTTACAAAATAACAAACAATCAATACGATGCCTTATTCCTGTATATTAAATTCTGCAGCCGATGGTAGAAAATATACCGTTTTTACTTTCTCTACCCAAAGGTAAATTCCGTATGTCAAATTTTTAGCAGAAATACTGGTTTTTGGGTCCCATGAATCCAACAATTCAATTGTCAGAATTTGTGTGTGTGTGTATATGTATTTATGTCTTGTGCGCGTGTATAAGGGGACAGCTACGACCAAGAACAAAACATCACAGAAAAGAAGAATTTTATATATTTTAGATTAGATACCTTATGGGAATATGATAAGAAGTTACTTCGGGATTATCTATTAATTTCTACGTTTCTTACTTGAAAATCTAAGTTAGTGAACTTCCACCTACCTTGTCTAGTAAAATTATAAAATAGCAATATAAAAATCAATATCCTCCATCCCTTGAAACCTCTGATACTTTTTTTAAAATAAATTTAGTCGGCCATAGGCCAATTTTCCTGATTTTTTTTGTCTTGATTTACCGTTTGTTTACCTCGTTTTCCTCATCAACACAAACTCGACCCAAAAGTCTCCTTCATCGCGACTCCAAAGCAACACGCCTTAGCTAAAACTGCTAAGGAGGTCGGTGCTCATCAAGTCATAATGCATGTGCATGGTCAAGACCGGCATTACATTTCACGGATGAACTGGCCACCTTTGAAGTTCCTTTTTACAAGTCTCCTTCAACTATTCATAGTTGAAATAACTCCATAGAAGAGCCTGATGTTAGGTTTCAAAGTTGCGATATAAATAAGCATTATTTACAGTCAATTACGAGCGTATCGCTACTATAGGAGAGCTCAGCTGTGCTTATATTCCTTCACCGATATCGTAAAATCTATTCTCTACATACTGTAGACACAAATGAAATTTGCATACATTCAATTTCCTTTACAATGTACAGCCAGAGGGAGGAATATGAAAGCAAAGATACACTAAAGACAATAAACCTTAATACGATTGCAGGAGACTGCTTATAATTTTTAATAGAGTGTGGCGGAAATAAGTAAAATAACAAACTCCATTGTTTCTATTCAGAGATGTTAATCTTATAACATATTTCTTTTCGAAAGATTACATCCATATTACCAACAGTTTGGCGATAAAATAATATTTATCTAAATTGTTCATTTCGCTTTTGTATCACGAGATACATTTTATATCTCCATCTAAGTTAGTTCCTGAAACATAATGTTAATACAGTACAAGGAACTGATTAATTAGAATAAATGGTACAAACATGGTCCACAAACTTTCTCAGAGGTTGTAATAATGTTAAGATGTATATATATATATATATATATTATTCAAAATATTTAGGTAGGATTTGTTGGATTTCGAGAATTGCAAGATTTTCGAGAAACCGATTTATTAATTCCAGGAACAATACACGCTTACAAACTAGGCCCGCAGAAGGTATCTTTTTAGGTGTTTCGCTTATATGTAAACAATGATGCATCGTAGAGGAAAAGTTGTTATATACAAAAGTCAAGCTGGTAAAATTTACTACAAGTTTTATCCCACATATTTCTTTCTATTCCCAATAGTTTTCGAGATATCCGCTAGCGAAAATAACAAATTTTCGAAGAAAGCTCTTTCGCCTCGCGCTTGTCGACACACTTTGCATTCTAGCGCTTCAGCCCTTAGGTATACAGCAATTTTCTCATGAAAGAAGTTGTAGGAAAATAAACTCACTCTAAAATGAGTACTCATTTGTTATTTTGTCTTCAAATGTTCAAAAGTTATAACAATTTTAAGTGTCGGTCAAATTTCGAGATTTCGAAAGAAAACCGTACATTTTCACTTTCTCTATATTTAGGTGTTTTATCTTTGTATATAAGCTGTATATTGTGTATTTACATCATGAAACAAGTGGAGAAATATCACACAACCATTAAAGTTGTATTTATTAAAAATCCGATCACGGTACAAGCACAGTACATGCAATGGGAAATACATTATATTCCAGGCAAGAAAGGAAAAATAGGGTAAAAAAAATGAAGTTTTGAAATTTGGCAGAGATGTGGGAGAAAGTGTCCTAAACATCATAGGAAAAGTCCCCATGCGGGGGATGGGGGCACTTCTAAATTTCATTTCTCTCAGTTTTCCCTAAATACTCAAAAAACTATGGGTTCTAACAAAAAACAGTTATGCACAAAATTAAACTGCATTAAAGTTCTTATAAAATTATTGATCTGAATGATATTTTTGTGGAATTAATAGTTCAGGAAACAGAAGGATATGAAGTATGACATAGTTCTGGAAAATCTGTTTTACATACACCTATATATTATATTTTTTAACAAAAATGAAGGCAGATGATAATTAAATTAGCATGATGCCAAGCAAGCAATCTAGTTCTTAGAAAAATATACTTACTAATGGTTTACGTTACACATAAAACTCATTATTATGATTATTATTATTATTAATAATAATAATAATATTATTATTCTTCAAAATAATTACACTAGTCTAAAAAAAAGAATTCTGCGGTAGAAACGAAAATAGGTGTGTTTGATTAACTTCGCTGTGCTGAATTCGAAAATGCATTTCGTCTTTATCTATCACATCTGGTTAATTTACGATTGTGAAAAATATTATTTTGATATTTTGTATAATAAAATTATAACCGTATGCAGCTTTTGATGCTGCATTTTGAAACTTTCTTTTGCAGCAAGAAAGTGGTATGATAGGTGAACTTAACTAATTTTGGGTCACTGAACACGAATCCGTTGACCGTTTCGACGTATCACATCACGTTTTCTTGCAATAGATACATCAAATTGAGTTATTGCATAGACTAGCCTATTGGATAAAAGGTACTGAAAAATTAGGAGAAGGTTTATAATATTTGCAGAAAAAGTAAAATAATATTTTTAAACACTCCAAGATATATGCATTCCACAATTTTTTGTGAGCGCAGGCCAAATAATATTGAATATTCAGAAATATTATTACATTACCTACCGAATAACACAAAATGCTTTGGAAACTCGTTCTGTATTCTGAATTTAAAATACATATAAATAAATGAAAATTTGCAGAGATACATAATAGATGTAACTTAAGTAAATAGCCCTCAATTAAAGGGGAATTTTTATCATATCGTTCTAGGGAACGGTGCTTTAACAGGCTATTAGATCTATATCAATGTAGGCAGAGGTTAAGGTCAAGAACATGTCGCAAACTGGGATAACAACTTAGTCTATTAATAAAATAGATGAAGGTGCACGTAATATGTCTCTCGAGTATTACATAACTTCCTTAAGTTACAGGAAAATGAGAAAAAAGAATTTACCCCTTTTGAGTCAAAGTCATTTTTTAAGTTATGAAATCGAGTATCATCGAAATTTGAGCTGCCCACAAAAAGTGCCGCTCCATCCAGGGGTTATATGGCTTCAGCCTGAATGCGACACTATTCCTACGGAAGGGTAGGCTAAATGGAGAGATAAAGAGAACAAAAATAAAAATACAGTAAGGAAAGAAGGGAGAACAAAATAAAATATTAGAGAATCTTATAAAGGGATGAGAGCTTAATAGATTATTTGAGCCAGTATTGAATTGAGCATAATAAAATCTTAGGAGACCGGAAAAGGATGAACTTAGAACAGCTAATGAAGGGTAGAAAATACTGTGACATTGCTCATTGGGGGTTAATAAAATTTTCATGAAGATTTCTCTCTAGTCAGTCCAGCAATTAGTGAGCAGAATTAGTTCGTGAAACTTTTAGTTGTGACCTTTACCATAGTTTAAAGTAGGAGATAGAAAAAGCATAGATTAATTTTTAAAAATACAATGGAGGTGCTGCCACCAAGAGTTGTGGCCGTTTAACTTTCAATTAACTGTGGTGGATTTAGCTTGAAGTGAAATAGCAATAATGGTCAGGCGAATTAAAATTAATTCCATACCCTTATGATTAGGAAAGCCTAATACAATATAGTTTATATCAGTATTTATGCAACATGATTGTTTCTGAAATACCGTTAACATTGTTCGTATAACACAACAAACTCTTTCGGGTATCACAGCTCTTAGCCCATTCAGGCCCAGTGTCCTATTTAGAGGACAGTACACATATTTATTTTTGAATGTATAATTAATTATTATTTTCTTATTGTTACTGTTCTATGTCATTTATTGATGATTTTTAAAACAAATTTATGTTTATTGAAAATTAAAAACAATAAATTCCACCCTTAATTTCTTATTGAATACTGAGCCACATTTTTCGTTATTACAGGTATTTACATTATTGATAATATATGCATATTTTATGTATGTGGCAATGATCTCTTTGTGTGCATTTATAGCCAACAATCTGCCTTTTGAACTCCTTGGATTATTAGCTTCATATCAATCATGATCATTATTTTGCGTTGTTGTAAATTTTGGTGTACTCTAAATAGGACACTGGGACTTGGTGTTATCATTTCAGTTATTTATGTCGGTGCATGTTCCAATTGGAATATTTGAGGAAAATTTGTCTGTTGACGAAATGATAGTCAAATACTGTGGACGAAGTGGTTTGAAACAGTTTATCCGAGGCAAGCCTAATAGATTTGGTTATAAGTTGTGGTCTCTTTGTGGAGCAAGCGGATACTGTGGAAACGTTCCAGCAGATATTGAAAGGGATGACCTACTGTTCGGATCAAGAGCAGTCCTAAACTTGCTGGATTGCGTTCAAAATCCAAAAATCCATTCTGTCTACTTTGACCATTTCTTCACCAGTAGAGATCTTCTGTTTCATCTCAGAAATCTGGGTTTTCGTGCAACATGGACTGTCAGAGAGAATCGAGTTGGCGACTGTTCATTACAGATCAGCAAGGAACTGAAAAATACAGCTCGAGGTGAATATGCCTATCAGTTTGATAGGAATGGTGAAGTATTATTTTTTAGATGATACGACAACAAGTGTGTTACAATTGGTACAAATTTTGACAAAGTTGAACCTTTAGGAGCAGCTACCCGGGACGGTAGACAAGCAAATAAGAAGACACAAGTGCAACAACCTGCCGTTTTGAAGTCTTATAATGCGTACATGGGAGGAGTTGACCGCCATGACTGGTTAGTGGGAAAATATGCAACAGGAATCAGAGGGAAAATAGTATTGGGTCCTATTTACACGTATACTGGAAGTAACCTCGTAAATGCCTGGCTTCTCCACAGAGACTAAAAAGTGCACTAGATTTACTGGGTTTCAGACGAGCTGATACAGTTCCGTGCCTGAAACTTGACGTTGGAAGAAAAAAATCTTGACGTCCATTGGAATCTCCATTAGCCGTTGAGAGTGATACCGGACATTAGGTTTGATGGAATTGGTCATATAATTGATCGAAGAAACACACAAAGAAAATGTATAAGAGGTGAATGTAAAGGGAAACCAAAAACATATTGTGTTAAATACCTTGTAACACTCTGTATGAAGTGTTTTGTACCTTATCATAAGAAATAAACAGTGCCAACTTGAATGCAGTGTAGTATGCTATACAGATACTGTTATATCCCAATGTCCTATTTAGAGGACGGTCATTATGTCAGTATGTACAAATATTAGCCTACTAGGTTATTTTTGTACTCATATAGTATAGACGTTAGAAGTAAGGAATAAAAATTTCAAATATATAAAATAAATAATTTGGGACTTAATGGGTTAGAGAAGCGGTTCATACACAATACACAAGGGCAAGAAAATAATTTGGTGTAATATACAGACCTCCGAAAACCAACTTCCTAAATGACTTGGAAACTACACTCCTTAATATTTTGCCGCTTTATGAACATATTCTTATTCTCGGAGACATGAATACTAATTTACTAGAAACGACCCACAAAGACACGAAAGAAATGTGTGAAATGTTCCAGTCTTTCGATCTAAATATCCTTCCTCTAAATCCTACCCACCACACATGTACTTCAGAAATGTTTCTAGACTTAATTGTAACAAACAATATTGACAAAGTAATGACTCACGGACAGGTCCCTGCTCCGGGCATCTCTGCACACGACATTATTTACGTAATTTATTCTTTACAGTGCCCTAAAAGAAAAGCAAGGGTAATTACTTAGAGAGGCCTGAATCATATAGACGAGACTGCATTCTTAGAAGACGCAAAGTTTGGCACAGAGTTTGGCATGCACATTCTGTTGACTGAAAAGTAGATATATTTAATGACTTAGTAATTAAATTGTATAACAAACATGCACATGTTAAGACTAAACACACAAGAAGATCGCCCGCTCCGTGAATGACGCCCGACATTCGAGAGATGATGGCTTTAAGAGATCAGGCCCAGGTCAGTCGGTGACGTGTTACGATCAACAAGTTTATTGATATATCCAACTTTAGCATTTCTAATCATCTGTGTGGTTTTATTTCTAAGACGTTTGTAATGTTGAAAATTTTCGTCATTTTTATTGTCTGAATTTCCTAAACATAGGCCTACTAGGGTATTCTTAATGATAACATATTATTTTGAATATAGGTATTGTTTACTTAATGCCAGATTCGGTACAATACGTGATTAGCCTATATACTAAAATAAACTTTCTTGTAACCACGACAAGTATTAAGCCTACGGTTATTGTTTTCAAAAACTATATGAATGCTCACCTTTAATACTTGTACATTTTACAATATGAGGGGAGGTAGATTCAATTACGGAGTAGCATCGAGTTACAGACTGCAGAGAGTATGCTTGCTGCAGGGAAGCCAGAAAGAAAGACTTCATAAATATCCTGAGCATTAATAGTTTATTCTTTATGCAAATTATTTTTACATGTCATAGCTGAACCACGCTAACTTGCCTGTATTGAAGCACTGAGCTAGATTGAAGAGAAAATATGTATGTTGCAGTTGGTAATGGGCTTCTTGTTAATTCTGTTTACTCGGGTAAACCAACTCAATGACAATATAGGTCTATACCAAAAATATATTTAAATTATGTGAAACTTATTTTTCATTTTAATGCGGGACTAACTCCGCAAATACCAAGCAGGATGGCTCACGAACTAGCATCTGGAGCTCACATTGAGGGGACGGCCAATCTGACTTAAAGTTTGCAAGGTTTCTCCAGTCGCAAAGGCAAATACTGGGTTTCATATTTATTTTCTGTGATTCATCGTTGCTAATTCAGTCAGTATTATAATCATTAAAATTAAAATAGACCTGTCGGTTAAAACCAACTCACCATTAAACAACGGCAATAGCTGATCTATACACTGTGACGGTGATCTCTCTTATGTTCAGCGGAAATTGTAAATACAATTAAAATAAAACCTGGCTCACTTCTTGAAGAATCAAAGTCAACGTAGAGTAGAATAAAGGAAGGAATTTTTACGAAAAGAAGTCCCAGATCTCCAAAGCCACTCACGCTACATGATTCTTCCCATTACATATTAATCTCCTATCAGCACATAGAACGCACCAAAAACACCGTCTTGTTCAGTTTTATTCAACTCTACCAACAATTCCTAAATCTTGTGATCTCAGAAACTATGAAATAACTACTTTGCACAACCTTAATACACTCTCCAAAATTACCTGCGGCTGTGAAATATGGAATTCTGATGCACCACGTTTCCTCAGGAAACCAAAAGCAACTGTGCATCACTAATTCTCTGTGCATCACCAACTCCCTTATCGGAAGCAATAGGCACCATGAACTATTACATTTAAAGCCATTATTATTGTACAATGCACCGCAAAAATAGTAAGAAGATTCAACCTCTCCATCATCCACAGTCTAAATCCTTTAATGGCCAACCTCTGTGGTAATCAACAGTGGTACGTCTAATTTCGAGCATTTCTTTTCATTTCCAAATAATGGCTTACAAATCCGTTACCTTGTAACCTCCAAGCAGTGCCTTGGAAGCAGTGGAAGCAGTGGAGCAGTGCTTTGGAGTTTGCACTGATGGTGTGTGCTATGAATGGCAAACAAAGTGGTGTGATTTCCCAGATGAAAAAGGTTATGCCAGAGGCAAAATTCGTTCATTTTAGTCTTCATAGGGAAGCTCTAGTTGCCAAAAACATGTTCAAACAATATGAAATAGTATTGGCAGAAGCAGCAAAAACTGTTAATTTCATAAAATCAATAGCAGGAAATTTCAGATTATTTTCTATCTTGCGTGAACAAATGGGATGTGGGCATAAACACCCTGTCTTCCACACTGAGGCCGTCCAACGGAAATTGTCTTGCCCGTTTGTATGAGTTGAGACAAGGAGCACAAGCTTTCCTCTCTGACAGGAAATGCAAGATGAGAGAGGAGATTTATAAATGAGTATTGGCTGTGCATGCTAGCTTTCTTGGCTGACATCTTCTAGCAACTGAATAAACTGAATAAAGGTCTGCAGGGCAAAGGCACAACGCCCCTTCATTGTTCATGACAAAATACGGGCTCTAAAATAACTCAATTTGTAACACAAGAGTTTTCTTGACTGACATCTTCCAGCGACTGAATGAACAGAATAATGGTCTGCAGGGCCCTTCATGGTTCATGCCAAATTAAATGTTCTAAAAAGAAACTTCAATTTTCAACACAAAAGTTCCGAATGGACAACTAACACTTTTCTTTCCATTCTTGGAAAATGTTATAGAAGAAAATTAACTTCAACTTCATGATTCCGTGATAAACTAGATCAAAATACATTTTCTGGGTAAGATTTAAGAATTTAGTGAATATTTCCCTAAGAATTTAGAAAGTCAGTTCTGGATGCGAGACTCCTTCTCTGCAATGCTAGACGCCAGGCTGCCAGATTACTTTTCAATTAAACAAAAAGAAGTTATTGAACTGTTCGTGTTCAAATCAAATTTCAAGAAAACATCTTTAACAAACTTTTGGATGCAGAGACATGACGAGTTTCCTTATATCAGTGATCGTGCTGTGAAGTTTATAATACAATTTTCAACGACATATTAGAGACTAATTTCCGCTTGAGACTTTCAACTGGAAAACAGACATCAGAAGATCGTGCCATGCCTTGCGAACTCACCCATCTCACTGAAATCTTTGATGAATCAAAATCTCAAGGAGTAGGATTGAAAACGTTCATTCTTAGGTATCACTTACATAAAGTTCATACAGTTTTGTTATTCCACAAAATTTGATAAAGACACGAACGCTCAGATTGCTTTGTTGTGATGTGTTGTTACGTTGTAATCTTCTTTCATGATATTTTATTAATTACTATGTGTATTTGAAGGGTACGTCCTTTATAAATTAAAAACTGCCTTAACAGTTTAGCTACAGTGGTCTCCAACTCGCTGTATTTTGTGTGCGTGCAAGCAGGCTTGCACTGTGCGATCCCTGTGCACCATGTGATGTCAGTCTGAACCAGGGTTCCGTCGGCAGAGGTGGGTTGTCTATTTCACCAACTTCCAAGCATTATGTTCGGTGTAGAATGTGTTCCAATATGTAGGCCATCGACTCCTATATTTGTGGTAACAAATACCAATATAAGAGAAGTTTGAGTGATTTTTATTCGGATTTTCTCCGATCTAAGCTAGGATTTTGTCTATGTTCAGATCTACATACGTACAAATGCGAGCAGTTTTTTCACTAATGAAAATAAACAAAACCCGCAGCAGAAGTCAACTGTCAGATGAAAACTTAAAATGTGAACTTAGATTGGCTGCTGCACAAACATTGATTCCAGATGTTGAAAAACTTCTGCGTCAAAAGATACAACAATCGAGAAAACAAGCTTCCACTAATGAGTGATTTTGTAGTGTGAAATGCTTTATTTGAGCTGTTCTTTAATACTGATGTATTACATGGAGATATATTTTCTCTGAATTCTGTTTGAAATATAACTTTAATATTAATATTTATGTTCAATAATGTAAATGTGGAAGTGTGTCATTTAAAGGAATGAGTCTAGATTTTGGTTTCATTTCACAAAATTTTTGGCATTACAATTTAATTACTATAAAATTGAATAAAATCAGGAACTTTTCAACTATGGTCAAAGCTACAGAATTAATTTGTGTGAATTATCTTGCTATGAATATATTGTACTTTATTTTCTATTGTTACAAACATAATGACTTCACGAATTTTCTTTGTAGAAAACATTAAGTAAATGATAATGAAATAATAATCTAATAACACATTTATACAACAATCATCTGTTGATATGCCAATATGATTTGTGAATCTCAAAAGCCTAATGAGCATGCCGACACTGAACTCAAGAGAGAGAGAGTACACCACATGATTCTAGCGTGCAATGGGTAAGCTTGCAGTTACTGCTGAACTCATTGTGCAATGAGTTGGTGGCCGCTGGCTTAGCATGTAGTTTTTTAACCTGCCATTTGGAAATGAAATATCGTGGGGATACATTAATTTTTATGTCATGTCTAAGGGGTACAATCTTAAAGTTTGAGAACCATTGCTTTTAACCATCCTGAGCTCCCAATTTAAACTATTGAAAGTGTATGCCCATAATCAAGCCAATCACACTGTAAAAGATAAAGCATCACAAACGAGACTGAAATCTATTTACAACTAAGTTACTCGTATAAATAAAAAATAAAAACAGATGATTTTTAATAGTTATAGGGCCTATGCTGCACACGCAGATCTTAACAGACTACATGACCTATGCTATTAACATGTGTATAAATAACACTGAAATAAAATTATTTTTTTTCTATGCAGACAAGGAGACAACATAATCTAGATAACTTACCACATATGTAAGCAAACATCTTAAAGTGATGCAAATGGTAAAAAGCGACAATAACCACAAGTTTTCAATATATTCTCGACACTTTAAAATTATTGATTTGGTACTGTAATTAATCATGTACATCCAATTCAAATAATTGCAATTTTCCACAAACTCGGGGTTTATTAAACCAATTAACACTTTAAGCTATTGAAAGTGTATGTTCATTTTACAAAGTTTGAATAAATTGGTGATACCTTCGTCTTTCTCTGAGTTTTACTTCCCCCCCTAGGACTTATAGGTAGGACTACATTTACACAGCCTACGCCGTTCAGACATTACAGAACCATGATCCGTCGGAGGAGGGAGTTGCAAAGGATCACAAACATTTTTTAACTAGACAAGAACATGGAGGGTCTCCCCGGATAAGTGATCAGCCCAATTCTAGGGGCCACTCCGAAACAACACGAACACATAGGACGATACATAGGCCTACCATTCACACACCCAAATGCACTCTGAACAGGTGCGGATGGAATGAAGATGATAATAAGGGCCAGATGTTATCCGGGGACCAGGAGGACCTAAAATTCCCCGGCATATGTGAAGAAAACCCCTGAAAAAAACCCAGCTGTGTAACTTGTCCTGACCAGGAATCGAACCAGGGCTAGAGGAGAGCGAACGCATCCCCTACGCGACAACGGTGGACAAAGTAGTGATACCACAAAGCACGAATTCCTCAATTTCTAAAACTGGAATATTTTTCAAGTATTCCTCACCTAAATATTTACTTACATATTTTGTAATTGATTATAAATCTTTAATGAAATGTAAATAAGATCGTGGTTCTGGCCTACATAAGTGAAACTCAGAGAAGCCTATTTGTTATTGTGAAATAGCTTACTTTTCAAACGATTATCCAACGCTGCATAAAATGTCACAAGAACACTTATTTGTTATTGTGAAAAATATTACTTTTAAAACGAGCATCCAATGCTGCATAAAATATCACAGATTATCAGGCTTAAAATATATCTGCACCGTTCAGAAAAATAAAGTGAAAACGAGAGTGATATTATAATATCGGAATATAATATTCTATATGCTGTCCGCTAAGAACAATATCAGTATGTGCATAGGTTGAAAAACTGCTACCAAATTACTCTGCTACTGATATGTGCACAATAAAAGAGCAGTCGGGCCTGGCTAGCGCAATGAGTATGGCGCTTGCTTTCTTTGCTGTCGAGGGTTCGATCCCAACTCAGGTCGATGCATTTATGTGTGCATAAATGTGACAGGCCTATGTCTGTAGAATTACAGGCATTTAAAACTCCTTCTGGACAAAATTCTGGCACACCGGCGACGATCACAGGCTTAAGGTGCAGTACACCCTTGGGGTTAAATAACTATATAACCAACCAATCAGAATCATTCTCACGAGTCCATTAGAGCCAAAGGCTTAACATGACTTGGTATGTGTGTGATAACTAAATGAAAGAAGCTTTCCTTGCGTGGTCTAGTGCCTAGCATTGCTCAGTACGGAACCGAAAGACTGGGTTCAATCTCCGGTACCCCCAGATGGTTATGACATAGAGAGCTCTGTAACAGGGGTGTACTCAGTCTCGTAGCACCAACTGAGAAGGTCGTTGATGAAAAAAGTGGCAGTTCCTTTCCGGTAAGCCATAAATAACTCAATAACGGTCATGGGGTAGAAGGCCTAATCCTCAAGGAATGTAGCATCATGGAGTTTAGGTTATATAAAGGAAGCATAATTAATAGTGGATAAATATAGCTCCGACAAAGTACTAACTACTAGCTTCAAAATCAGGCATTATACAAATACAGTAGTATTATTTCTGTCTGACACTGCTCAGAAAGATGCGCCGTAGACAGACGAGTCCACTATAGAAAAATTGTCATGTTAAGGGGTGGTTGTTTATTAGTAGAGGTAAATCATTTCCGTAACATCTCTGGGATCTGTTATGGGTAGGTTGAGTGCGAGTCTGGAGTCTAGCACGCAGCTGACTCCCCGCCCCCTCCCCCAAACACTTCGCCAACGAACAGGCGAGACCATCGTAACAGGTTTCAGAGTACAAGAGGCGCCTTTTTCAAATAGCAATGGTCAATCTACAATACTTATTTCTCATACCGTATTTAATTTTTTCTCGTAACTGAAATAAAACTGTCGTCTTTACTAGCTGTTGTTCAAATAGTTTTCACCTCTGTTTATGCCGTGAGCCTATCTATTCGTATTTCTGAAGTGCCAACAGCCAGCCACCTTTTACCGGTGTAAGGGGTTTTAAGCCGAAAATACGAAGTATGAAAGAAAGAAAAAATCATAAAATCGTATACGATACTTACTAAATTAATTCATTAAAGTTTCTTTAATAGTAATGCCCAGATAGTGCAATGCTTCTTCTTAATAACTGAACATCAGCTTAAAAAATAGCATAAAACAAATTTTTGTAAGGAAAAGATATTTTCGTACTTTCATCTTAAATATTTAGTATTTTTAATGAACAGATAGAAGAAACTTTTGTTAGGTCTGGACAAAAATATGTTAATTGGATTTAATTGTTATGAACCTGAAGTCATAGAACGCAAGTCCAAGACGTTACTATCTCGACCACCCCGTTAGGTTTACGGAAATAATTATTTCTAAACTTTCAGAGCCATACGTGAACACAGTTTGATAATACCGTTGCCATGGAAACCGAGCTCTTTTCGGGGGTTTTTAGGGCTAAAAATTTAAAAAAATTACTTTTTGGAATTTTCCTGTGGTTTACAGCCTAAAAGCTATATGTGTACCAAATTTCAAGTTTCTAGCTTATCTGGAAGTGGACAAACATTAATGTCAGTGAGCCGAGCCCTTTTTCGGTAGTTTTTAGGGCTAAAAATTTAAAAAATAAACTTTTTGGAATTTTCCCGTGATTTGTAGCCTAAAAGCTATGCGTGTACCAAATTTCAAGTTTCTAGCTCATTTGGAAGTGTGCAAACATTAATGTCCGTGAGCCGAGCCGAGCACTTTTTCGGGGGTTTTTAGGGCTACAAATTTAAAAAAATATTTTTGGGGGGAATTTTCCTGTGATTTACAGCCTAAAAGCTATACGTGTACCAAACTTCAAGTTTCTAGCTCATCTGGAATTAGGCAAACATTAATGTCGGTGAGCCGAGTCGAGCCCTTTTTCGGGGGGTTTTAGGGCTAAAAAATATAAAACTTAAGTTTTAGGAATTTTCCTGTGGTTTACAGCCTAAAAGCTATATGTGTACCAAATTTCAATTTTCTAGCTCATCTGGAAGTGGGCAAACATTAATGTCAGTGAGTGAGTGAGTGAGTGAGTCAGTTAGTCAGCAGTGTGGCTTTATATTATAGGGATAAGGTACAACAAATTAAAATATCAACATTTTAAGGAGTAAACCTATTCACGAAATAGCTTAAATGAAGATTTGAATTATTGTTATAAACATGTTCTATTGAAACGAACACGTTAAAATTGCTTACACTCGATATTTATATTTATAATATTAAGAACACTGTTAATGAAATTAAAATAAAGGCATCCTCAGGAAATGAAAGTTATGCATGGGGACCGATCTGTGAAATATTTATAATTTCTACATTTTTCATTCCATTTTCTTCATTTGTTTTACCTGTCCCCGGAAGCATTTAGGATAATCCCTAAAATTTTGAGAGCTGTTAGTTTATTTAATCTTGAAAAAATATACTTATATTTAGGGCCCTGATTTATTGGGCCCTGATTTATCGGTGTTAACTTCCTTCTATTTCGGTAGGTATTTCGTGAAATAAATTACTTTATACTACATTGGGAACATTGCGCAATGATAAACTTTGCTTCTTTATTTACATGAACTAACACCCCCCCCCCTTGTATGAATGATTTAGGAATGATTAGAGTTAATGTTGAGGCGGAATATGCCTTTAGACATATTCCATAACATTTTACAGTAATTAATTAAAATATTTCATTTCATTAATATTATACAGAAATTAATTAAACATTGGGAAAGATAAGTATAAACTATAATTATTAAGAGTTTGAGAACTAGAATCAATTTTGTATAAGAAATGGGAAAATTAATACTTTAGAATAAAAGCAAGTGCAAATAACTGTAATAATAACACAGTCTGAGGAGACAAAGGCAGGCTGTCAATCACTTGAGCAAATTCTGTGTATTGGTATTGTGCTAGAATTTTAACGTAGACAAAAGAACATCAGATAAGAGGCGATTTTATTGTGTGATGGGGATAAACCAGCTCTGCTCCGACACTAGAGGAACAATAGGGTGTTTAAGGTTCCGGGAATTGGAAACCTTCAGAGATCTGTGTTGGCTTCCGATATTCTTCCGCACTAGCGGAATAATACTAGCAGATAATAACCAATAAGAATGAGGGACTAATTTGTGTGTCTGACGTCAGTACGAAGCTTCTTGGGAGGTGATGATTTTTGAGATAGACAGAAGAGCCGAGAGCTCCAGAGGTTTCGGTCGCGTGGTTTTTGCAGGCCAGTAGGCCACATCCCGGTAGTAGTCTCGGAATTTATAAGTCCAGTCGAGGGTCGCTGGGTACTTAGTCGAAGTTAAAGTCCGGGAAGAGCAATCATTGTGATATACCAGTAGAATCTGAGTAAACTATCAATTAACAAGAAGCCGCGTATTGACGTAACATATTGCTGAAGAGATTAAATTAATATCCTGAATGTTGTAATCATATTGTAATTGTGCATAGAGTTTTGCATTGGAATAAATTTCGCTCTTACCCAATTATAACGACTTTACATTGAACGCTTTCCTTATAACGTGCTGTCCCTGAGATAAGAGAAAATTAAGTCGGGCAATAGAACAAACAGGTACGAGCCGGGATTGGAACATCACGGCATCACATCACGACAACAGAGCTACAGCATCCTGTGGGTCTAGAGAAAGACTGCAAGTAAGTGACACCTATTCCAAATGGCGCTTCCAACGTTTGAGGGTGTCGAGCATTAATGGCATAGGACATTAATGAAAATTCAGCACGGGAGGCGACGAGGCTTCACTACCGAGGATCGACGGCAGCAGACAGCGGCGAGTGGGACTTCAGTCACCGCCACACGGACCAGCAACTCATCGATCATCACACCAAATTGTAAAGTACAAACATTTCATATTTGTGTATATATATTTTGTTTTTTGAGGGTATTTTTACATGCGTATTATAGCTAAATGTGTTAGCATAGCAGGGTATATTTTTGTGCAGAGGGAAACTAAGTGTAAATTAGCTCGATGAAGTTAAGATATAAAATTATTGGAGATAGCATGGAGAACCAGGAAATGGAGGTACAGGGCGATGTAGAGCCAACAACTGTAAATGTTAATGAGGATGTATTATTGGAGGGTCCTTCCGACCAAATAAATGTCCAGGGTATTGAAATTCAGGACGAAAATCAGCCAGATACAGCTATGGAGGTGGAAGAAATTAGGCCTAGCACGTCTGGCGCGCAGGCTGTTCAAAATGACACGACGGACATAAAATTTTTATTTAGTAGCTTCATGTCAGAAATGAAAGAAAATTTGAGGGAAGAATTAAAATCTGTAAATAGTAACTTAGAACAGAAATTGAAGGAAAATTTTCAGGAAGAATTAAAATCTGTAAATAGTAACTTAGAACAGAAATTGAAGGAAAATTTTCAGGAAGAATTTAAATCTGTAAATAGTAAATTGAATTCTGTGGGGGACTTAGAACAGAGGATGAAAGAAAACTTGCAGGGAGAATTAAAATCTGTAAATGATAAACTAAATTCTATAGGAACTCTAGAATTGAAAATGCAAAATGTAAAAGAACAGGTAGCATCTGTAGAGACAAACTTACAGGCGAAACTAAATTCTATGGGGACCTTAGAACAGAAAATGGAAGAAGGTTTTAAGAACATGCACGACAAAGTCAATAATTTTGAAGATACTGTAAGGGGATTGCAGACAGAAGTTAATGCTAAATTTATTGAAATCACAACAAATGTTCAAACCGAGCTTAGGCGGGAACAAGAAAAAATACAGCAAACTTTAACTGAACAAAACGCTAGAGTGAATGCAAATCTCGAGCAGGTCAATGTTACAGTAAATAGTAGCCTAGAAGCAACTTTGAATCAGGTTAAATTAGTGGTAGAATCTTCCAGTAAATCAGTGAATGACAGAGTTGATAATTTAACTTCACAAATGGACTTAGTTCAAAATAAAATTAGGGAACTGGAACAGAATGATAGACAGATAGACACGATTTGCCAGAACAGCATGAGTGGCACTTCGAGCAGTGATAATGTTATCCCGGAGGAGAATAGAGTTAATAATGTAAATTTAGCTTCTACAAGTACCATGGTTGTAACTGAAAATGCTATTGAACTTGAAAGAATGTCAACTCCAGTCCGGCATAGCAGTATCGCTACGCATGATAGTAATAATGTTAGCAGTAATGGTATTACTCAAAATGTGAATGCAACTGTACAGGGCATTCCTGTTCACTTGTTAAACGAGATCCCATTTCCAATTTTCAATGAGGACGAAAATATGAATCCTCAGTATTATCTTACTGAACTGGATAATTATTTCAAATTAAAGTCAATTCCTCCAGAACTTAAAATGTTAATGGTGAAGAAAAGCTTGAAGGGTAGGTCATCTCAGTGGCTAAAATTAACACTAGGGGAACAGGTAGATTATGACACATTTAAGAAATTTTTCATGCATCGCTACTGGAATGACAACGAGAAAAACAAAATTCGAAGCGAACTTACTACGGGGAAATATAATCCACAAGGGGGCGTGACGATGATTGATCATTTTTTACGCATAGCTCAGAAAGGGAGAATGTTAGACCCTCCTCTTAAAGATTCCGAGGTCTTGAGTATCGCTGCAAGCCATTATGAGGACCATATCAGAAACAATTTGATAGTGGCTAGGCCTAAGGATTTTGGGGAAATGGTAGACTTGCTTACGAAATTTGAGGCTACGGCAACTTCACCTTACACTCAGGATGGGGGCAAAAATAATAGCTTTCATGTAGGGAATAGTAGCAACAAACAGAACAATAATTCACAAGGTTTTAGGCCTAATTATGTATCTCGTGGGCAGGAGGCACCGGCTGCGCCTCACTCCAGCCAAAATAATCAGGCCTATCAGGGCAATAATGGGGGCAGATCAGGCCAAAATAACTTCCAGAATAGTTTCCAGTATAACAGGGGACAGAACGGACAAAATAACAGGGGATTTCAGAATAGGCCTAATTTCCAGAGGGGAAATAATAATAACAATAGGCAAATTAACATGTTCACGGTCGATAATAGGCCTAGTAACAGTAACAATGGGAACAATCAGGGCTATAGAAATAACTATAACAGAAATGCTCCGCATTGGTTGCGAAATAGGGGATATAGAAACGGGTATTGGAGAGCCAATTTCTATAGGAGGCCATACAATAGACAATGTAACTGGCGAAATAACAATAATAATTGCAACAATCAGGCGACAGGTAGGTCTGATAATGATACTAGAGGCGGAAATATGAATCCGGAAGCCCGGAGTTTTCAGCCGAATAATGATAGGAGTAGGTCGGCTTCGCCACAAGGCAACGGCGGAAACCAGCCGTCGGAAAACTAAGTCACGAGATTCTTGTGGACCCTGAGATTCTCGATTGCCTCAGTCGTATGAATACTACTGACAGAAATGGGTCTACCAACTATATGACAGCTCAGAAAGACGTTAGGGACATTACTGACACTACAAAAATTCCTTTGACACAGACTGGACGTGATGTAATAGCTGAACCACCTAGAATTAAGGCAGATATATATGGCTTGCAATGTGATATATTAATAGACAGCGGGTCAAGTTCAAGTGTGTGCAGTTTAGATTTTTATTATAGGTTGGAACAAATGGGAATTAGAATTTTGTCACTACCAGTATGTGCAGTATTTTTTTCAGTCGCTGTAGGCAAGCGACGCGAGAGAGTGAAAAAACAATGTTTACTGTTAGTTAAAATGGGGAGATTTGAGGTAGAAATAATGTTCCTTGTAATTAATGGATTAACTACAGATGTTATCCTAGGATCAGATGCTTTTTTAGAATGGAACGCAGTAATAGATTTCAAGCGACAGGCTTTATTTGCAGTGGTTAATAATGTTGAGATAAAAGTCCCATTTATAGATTACAATGACACAGGGGTTGTAGATAAAAGATTGGAGATAGAAAAAGATATGGATGGCGAGTTATTTTTTGTGGAACACATTTGTATAGGGGATCAAGAATTGGTTGAGGTCAGTGCATATGACAGTGCTGAGCCTGAATTAGGTCATATTTGTACACAAGGGTCACTGGACTGTGACGCGTGTAATCTCCACATAGTGTCATTGAGACATATTCACGGCGATTCTAGGAAAGAATCTAGGCCAAGATCACCGTTAGACTCGGTGTGTCGCGTGCCAGGAAGTGAAAGTCATGAAATGTTAAGCACATTACGTGGCGAATTGGAGCGCTGTTACGAGTTAAATACCGAACAGAAAGATAAATTGTGGCAAGTGCTCGTACGTAATGTTGACACTTTTTCAAATGTTGCAGGCCTATGTAATTCTTACACACACACTTTTACCGTAGTAAATCCACAACCTTATTACCATAAATGTAGAAGTGTTCCTATCTCTATGCGGGACGCCGCTGACGAGGTAATTAATAAAATGCTAGAGCAAAATATTATTGAACCTTCTACGTCTGAATACATTAATGCACTTTGCTGGGTTCTTAAAAAAGACGGTAGTTTACGTGTTACTTTAGATGCGCGGAAGGCTAACTCTTACACACAAAAAGACAATTTTAGGCCTGAGCCAATTGACACGCTACTGGGGAAAGTTAAGGCAGGAAAGTATTTTTCAGGAATTGACCTTACGTCATCTTACTGGCAAATACCATTAGCTGAAGAACTACGTAAATACACAGGTTTCGTGCATAATGGGAAAATGTACCAATACACCCGCTGTGCCTTCGGTCTATCTACTTCCGGGAGTGCCCTGTTAAGAGCTTTAGATAATATTTTTGGTGACTCGACTAAAGACTTCCTTGTACAGTACGTCGACGACTTCCTCATTTTTGACCATGACTTTGACGCCCACTTACGTCATATCGACTATGTTCTGACTAAGCTGCGAGAACACGGAATGACCGTCAAACCAGGGAAAACCATGTTCTTTAAGAAACAAACTGAGTTCGTGGGTTATGTGATCTCAGAAGACGGCATTAGGCCTAATCAGGAAAGGGTCGACAGTATAAGACAGATACCCCCCCCTAAGACTGTCAAGCAGTTGCGCAGGTTTCTAGGAATATTGAACTATCAGAGTAGATTTTTAATCAATTACGCAAAGCAAGTAGCTCCGCTCAGAGAATTGTTACGCAAAGATGTGAAATTTAAATGGACACCTATCGAACAAAAAGCGTTCGAGGAGGTAAAAGAATCCTTTGCATATTCAGTGCTTTTGGAGAGGCCCAGGGACGAGTTGCCCTTTACGTTGTTCACAGACGCATCAGCTAAAGGTTATGGCGCTGTTTTGACTCAAATAGATGAGCAGGGCGAGAAGCACGTGATAGCCACAGCTTCTAGAGGCCTATCTAGATTGGAGGCAAACGCCTGTGTCACAGAGCAGGAAATTGGAGCTATTTTCTTTGCGCTTAATAAGTTTAAGCAATATGTGTTCAATAGACAGATTATTTTGTACACAGATCACATCAGCTTAGGTTTTATGAACAGATGTAAACTCACTAGTTCAAAAATTTCTAGATTTGTTCATGAAATCATGTCTTATGACATAGAAATTAGGCATATTGCAGGGGACCAAAATATCTTTGGGGACCTGTTATCCCGTTTGAATTTCACTCAGGGGCTACCAGAAACAATGGCCGCACCCAGCCATGAGGTGGCAATAATGAAACTTAAGGCGTCAGGTAATCATAAGATTTCAGAACGGTTTAAGCAAATTAAGCAACTGCAGGCATCCGACCCAGACATAAAACGACTGACCGACGAGGCAAAAGAGATCTCGGAGTGCGCTGATGACACCATCGGTATGAGAGGAGGTGTACTGTATAAGCTTCACGGTACAGAGGTTAGAAAATGGAAAATTTATATTCCAAAATGTATGGAGAGGGAATTAATTGTTAGCTTTCATGAGGCATTAAATCACTCAGGGTGTGAGAAGGTTTCACTCACGATACAAGACAATTTTTATATTAAGCATTTGGCAAGGAAGGTCAGACAGGTGACATCGACCTGCGATTTGTGTCAGAAAGCTAAGCCAATGACAGTCAGGTATGACAATGAAATACACGCCGTTGTGAGAGATAGGCCTAGGGCTTTGGTAGCCATAGACAGCCATGGTCCTATGCCTACCTCGACGTTTGGTTATAAACACATTTTTGTTATGTACGATGTTTTTTCTAAATTTGTGAAAGTATACCCAATGAAAGTGATAACTAGCCATTCTATTCTCAAGAAAATCACAGAATCTTTCATTCCACACTACGGCAGCATTGAATGTTTATTGAGTGATAACGCCACAGTTCACACTAGTAAAAAGTTTATGGATACATTACAGTCACTAAATATCAAGGCCTACAAATGCTCACTTTACTTTGCTTCTGGGAACCCTTGTGAAAGAGCCATTAAAGAAGTATCACAGTACATGAGAATCTTGTCACATAAGAACCACAAAGACTGGTTTAGACACTGTGAGGTCATCGAAAAAGTTATCAATAATTCTATCAGCCCGGTCACAGGGTATGCTCCCATCAAACTTATGTTAGGTCAGGATCCAGAACCTATTATCGTGAACTTGCCTGAAGCTTTGCCAGTAGATCGCCCTCTTACCGATGTTGAGATGTGCAAACGCGCATTCGAGCGTATCAAAACACGTGCAGCCAAACGCAAGGAGAAGGCCAAGCGCTACAAGCATAAATGGTCGCCTCAAATCAATGATAAGGTATTGATTAGGGACACTAAGCTGTCTTCACTATTAAGGGGACGTTATTCTCGTCTCGAGCTTCTATTCAAGGGACCAGGGTTTATAACTCAGAAATTTGGGGACCACACTTATGAAATTCAAGACGTAAAATCAGGTAAAATTTTTGGCAGATACCATAAACAACTACTCAAACCATATAAAGAATCACCCACCCAGTAAATTCACACCATGAACAGGAATAACCTACGTTAGGACTGTACAATAGTTAAGCAATAGTTTAAGTAACCACTAGTATACAGAATTTCAGAGTCATATGTTAATGTGTAAAAGCAACAGTGAGATGAAGTCCGATCTGTGACAGAGTTAAAGCTTAGACTCAACGAACCTTTCTCTTGTCATAGATAAAGAAATAGTGTTGGTGGCGTGCTTGTGGTATAAGTCGAGTGGTGCGCTAATTCAAGCTTGACTGATTGAACCTTGTTAGCGACATCATTAAAAAAATGGTGCAGTGTGATGCGTGTGTCGTGCTTTCGCGAAGTTCATTTTTTCTATGTTGTGTTTTGTTTTTTTTTATTCCACGACCATCAGTTTAAAGCAGACTCATCGAACCTTTGCTGTTATGTGTACGTGCAGTTGTATATATTATTGTAAATAAATTCCCGGATGTGACAAGAATGGCATTTGAGGTGGTAGGCCTAGAAAGGCAAAATAGGCCTACATATGAAATGGAAAGAAAGGTGAACAGGGCATTGGGTGAACAATGTTCCAACTTGTATATATTTTGTATAAATAGTAATAAGAGTGTATAACTAGTAATAAGATGTTAGCATAAGGGCAGAGGCAGATGAAAATGCAAAGGCCTACAATCAGTTGCAAGGAAAATCAGTGTTAAATCTTCAACACAACAAATAGGGGAAGTTTAAATTAATGATTTAAGAAGTTAACTAGTATGCTATACTTTACGATTTTAATTTGAGTGATGTATAAGAAGGTGATGTCACTTTAAAGTTTTGTGGAGGCATTGTTAATTCGTGGGCATACCTACGATAGAGATATTCTTGTCAACAAGCAATCTCTCTCCCGCAGGTAGGCATTTGAGGCGGAATATGCCTTTAGACATATTCCATAACATTTTACAGTAATTAATTAAAATATTTCATTTCATTAATATTATACAGAAATTAATTAAACATTGGGAAAGATAAGTATAAACTATAATTATTAAGAGTTTGAGAACTAGAATCAATTTTGTATAAGAAATGGGAAAATTAATACTTTAGAATAAAAGCAAGTGCAAATAACTGTAATAATAACACAGTCTGAGGAGACAAAGGCAGGCTGTCAATCACTTGAGCAAATTCTGTGTATTGGTATTGTGCTAGAATTTTAACGTAGACAAAAGAACATCAGATAAGAGGCGATTTTATTGTGTGATGGGGATAAACCAGCTCTGCTCCGACACTAGAGGAACAATAGGGTGTTTAAGGTTCCGGGAATTGGAAACCTTCAGAGATCTGTGTTGGCTTCCGATATTCTTCCGCACTAGCGGAATAATACTAGCAGATAATAACCAATAAGAATGAGGGACTAATTTGTGTGTCTGACGTCAGTACGAAGCTTCTTGGGAGGTGATGATTTTTGAGATAGACAGAAGAGCCGAGAGCTCCAGAGGTTTCGGTCGCGTGGTTTTTGCAGGCCAGTAGGCCACATCCCGGTAGTAGTCTCGGAATTTATAAGTCCAGTCGAGGGTCGCTGGGTACTTAGTCGAAGTTAAAGTCCGGGAAGAGCAATCATTGTGATATACCAGTAGAATCTGAGTAAACTATCAATTAACAAGAAGCCGCGTATTGACGTAACATATTGCTGAAGAGATTAAATTAATATCCTGAATGTTGTAATCATATTGTAATTGTGCATAGAGTTTTGCATTGGAATAAATTTCGCTCTTACCCAATTATAACGACTTTACATTGAACGCTTTCCTTATAACGTGCTGTCCCTGAGATAAGAGAAAATTAAGTCGGGCAATAGAACAAACAGGTACGAGCCGGGATTGGAACATCACGGCATCACATCACGACAACAGAGCTACAGCATCCTGTGGGTCTAGAGAAAGACTGCAAGTAAGTGACACCTATTCCAATGTTCAAATATAATGACGAGAAATATTATCGTAATTTCTACTAAACACCATCAGATAGCCATTTGCAAACAGGAGTGCCAACCATACCACTGTGGATAAAAGACGAAATCTGTTGAATATAAGTAACAAACATTCTACACTCTTCTGTTGTAATCGATCATAGGCATCTCAAACTTGACAAAGACATAGCAGGAAAGGAGTGTACTCAACAGTACGAACAAGGTCACAGGCTATTTTTGCGTAAATTCTGCAATCTTTGTAATCGATCACAAATATCGATATATCGGTAAATATTCGCCAGCCACAGAAACAGCAGAAAAAAGCATGCTGCTAAGAAATAAAAAATATAGTACACCAAAACACAATATTGTGATTTTAAGGCACATTTTCGTGCTCAATTCTCAATTTACGGACAGAAGGGGCATATTTCGCGCTTATAGACACATTTCGCGGAATCGAGTAAATTTCGCGATATTTCGTGGATTCAATTTGGTCCATATTGCTATTTTAAGCATATAAAAGCAAAATATAGCTAAGGGAGGTTGTTTTATAAAATTTCGCGCTTATCGTTGTTACCAAAATATACGGCCCCTACTTATATTTTGTGATTTTATTGGGTTTCATGGAAAAAGATCCTTGGAGTTCAATTTTCAAAATTTTGGGACCGAATTGCAAATTTGCATATTTCATTTTACACACGTCAAAACCAAAAGGCTGATAGTTTACTATTTCTTTTAGAAATAAAAGTTAACGTTATTTTACTTAATTTTGTCGAGTTAAAATTATAAACTATATATTATAAAGGCATAAATAGCTAATTGTTTTTAATTAACTATTCGTTGAGTTAATTTTACCACTGATAAGTCTAAGAACTTGGTTGAACATTTCAAAGCAATTGATTAAATATTGCTACGCAAGGAATAATTTAAAGTATTTATTCATATAATTTGAGCAGTTTTTTAATACAGTTTAGGTCACCGAAAAAATAACAAATGCATGCTTAAAATATGCGGACTTTTCGTTTCTCAGTTCTACGAACTAAAGTAGAAGCTATTCATGCCCTATAGTGAGATATTTCCCACCTTCCAGACCACGAAATGCATTTTTAGAGCGCCTTTATGTTTTCTCCAATAACGTACTAAAATGCGAACTGTTCTGCGAAACATTAAACTTTTACTCTGTATTTTTGTGCTTTTCATTTGTACAACGCTGTGTAATTATTCTTCTTCACTATCTTGAAATTTCAGCACAAGTGCACTATATTGTTAAAAATCAACTGTAATACCATAGTGCCATCCCCTTCTTTTGTGAAGCAGGTAGAGCAGTTTTGCGAATGAACAATACCTATCATGGAATGCGAGACTACTGACTACTGAGCAGCTAGCCCTGCACATCCCCCACCCTTCGCTGCATTGCTAGGATCGCTCACTGTCCAGCTAGAGAAACCCAGAGATGTTACGAAAATGATTTACCTTCTACACAGGTCTCGGAAGAAGGAACATCTCTTGTTGCGGTGCCTAACAGACAGTGCTTCAGGTGAGTGCAGTTGTGCGCAAGACTTTTGCAACATGCCTCCGATTCATAGCAAACTGGGAGGGAGTAAAGTTATTCATTCGCAGACAAGAGAAGTAGTATATAATGTATATAAATATTTTCGGGATGTGAGGGGTCAGCGTGCATCTGTATATAAAAGGGTTTCAACAGCTACAGGTGTATCCATTAGTACTGTGAAGCGAATCGTGAAAGAGGCCAAAAGTATTGAAGAAGGAGCTTCTAATTCTTTTTCTACCCCTGATAAAGAAAGAATACGTACCTCGAAGAAATCATCTCCTGACAATTTTAACGAAGAAGTAGTCCGACGAACAATTAATAATTTCTATATTGAAGAAAAGCAGAGACCGACTTTAAAAAAAATACACTCAAGACTAAAAGAAAAAATTGACTTTCAGGGTAGGATCTCTACACTCAGGAAAATTATTTTACATATTGGTTTTCGGTGGAGGAAAACAAGAAATAATAGAAAAATTCTTGTGGAACAACAGAGAATAAAGTCCCTCAGATGTGCCTATTTAAGGTCTATTCATCAGTTTAGGACTTAAGGGCGTTCAATAGTGTACATGGATGAAACCTACCTTCACACAACACATACTACACCATGTGCCTGGAGTGACGAATCGCTGAGTGGACTCTTCTCGCCAGTTTCGAAAGGACAACGGCTTATTATAATTCACGCTGGAGGAGAGCATGGCTTTGTGCCCAATGCTTATTTGAGATTCATTTCACACAGAAAAACAGGGGACTATCATGGGGACATGGATTTCAATAACTACGAGCAGTGGCTAAAGGAAAGACTAATTCCAAATCTTTCTCCTCACTCAGTCTTGGTTATTGATAATGCCCCTTACCCATAAGATAATCAAAAGCAGATGCAATAATTGAATATTAAGAAAATCACAGTCGGGTAATAGAAATTAATAATCTAACTGATAATTGTAAACTCTGGTAATACCAAAACTGTGTTGCTGTAGCTATATCAAAAATATTAATAAAAATAATACAGTAGTTATATGAAAATACCCCACTATAGTTATATCAACATAGTGCGTGTTATTTAACCAGATTCAAAACAAATACATATGAACTGAGATTAGAGAAATAACATTTACTGGAAACCAAACGAAATCTAAATACATCAGGATCCAAACATGAGTAGTGTTTCTGTATAAATAACCCATCTTTGTAATCATTCAGGAAAATGGATCAATGGGGTTTATACTTTATACTTAGCACAGAATAAGTTCTTTTGGCAAAATCCCATGGTACTGGACCCATTTTTTTAAACCGAGATTATCTCCATAAAAAACCTAATATCACACGTATTTTATTAGACATAATTCTGTGGAGAGATGTTGTCTTAGCGAATGATTTGGTTCAACCCACCTGCCCTAAATGATACACTTTATTTTATACCACGATCTAGCGAAAAGTAGCGAAATCTCTTCCATATTAACTTCCTGAAATGGTAAAGAATTTCGTGAACGTTTGAGCTGTTACATCACACCACCAGAGCAGCTAGAATTCTGGATAAACAGGTTGACTAACACGACAAACCTCGCGGGAGATGTAATATGGCACATTTTCGAAGCGCAACAATTCAGAATACCATACATACTAAACTAATATCACTGTTCATTTCACAATCTAACCTAACTGCCACTAAAGTAACAAATACCTGCCATTACTTACCTTAATGGCGAGTTGGCTACAAGGCAGCAGCAATGTGCAAGAAGGACAGTTGGACAGTTTGTTCGCTCAGAAACAAAACAAAAACATCACAAAGACTTGTATAAACGTAATATCGCGCGAATGGGTTCAGTTCACTGGGGTTATGCCGTTATTTTATTTAACATGGTTCATCTTTATTTATATGAGAGCAGAGAATCTAGCAAATGAGTGAAATGGCTGTTGTGAATTAAGTAAATAATTCTGCTTCTCTTCATTGTGAAAACCATATTCACCCATAAGTGCACACACATAATCTATCAGAGAAGCTCAAGTTATAATTATACATTTCTAAGTTACATAACAAATAAATCCAAATATAATAGCTGAAGCCACCTGACTACTAGATATTACGTCGGCCTGGATGGCGCAGTCAGTCAGTATCGCGCTGGCTTTCTGTGCCCAAGGTTGCGGTTTCGATCCCGGCCTAGGTCGATGGCATTTATGTGTGCATAAATGTAACAGGCTGTAGATTTACAGGCACGTAAAAGACATATTTGATTCATATGGTATTCATCTGGTTGCAGGAATGAAAAGGATCGAGGTATATCTCAGATTTCCTGATCCATCAGAACCGGTACTAAGCTGAAACACTCACGTACCCAGCCATACCGCAGAACAGAATAGATTAGAATAGAATAGGAGGATCGAAGTTGGTAGCTGGAGGGGGGAGGGAGTTCGTGATAAGCAAAGAAAGGTCACAATAGTGCCCAACTCTAAACATTTGCTTACCACTATACGCAAACGCATACTACATAAAAGCAAACACATTCAAATATCTCTGCCGGTGGCGTGTTTACGAACTACCTTGCTCAACAGTGAGTCATCGCGTTGCGCAGAACATTCTGCACGAAATATCAGTCGCTTAAAACCTGATAAAGTGACTGAGTTGTCACTGTGTCGTGCTGCGGACAGCATTATTAAGTATTAGTGTACAGAATTAGGCCTACATAACTCATAGAGACTCCGTTCTAAAAGTCGCCGCGAAACGTTATAAATCCGCAAAGCAGAAAAATAATTTACAATGTACTGAAGATCTGCAAAGAAAAAATATAATGGTCTAGTTCTTCCTTTGCAGAGAGCCGTGGCAAGAACAGCTAAAGCAGTCATAAAGAGTGAAAGTTCGATGAGAAATATTGCAAAAGAGTGCGAGAAAGCTAACATATCAGACACGCAAATTTCAACACCGGGCAAAAATCGTGCAAGGAAACTGAAATTTGAAGTGGACGAATTTAATAAGCGTGTCATTTGAAGGACATTTCTAGAATACTATGAGATGCATAAAGAAATACCAACAGGGAAAAACTATGGACTGCTATAAAGGACTAAATAAAAATGTCAGTGGTGGAACAAAAACATTTTGGAGACTAAAAGAAGTGTAAACATTTAATTGAGCGTCAGGACATTGTTGCTCGCAGAGCGGCCTATTTGTGGGCTTTAAAAAAATGAATAGGGGCCAAAGAAATCTGTTGTCTACACTAATGAAACTTGGGTACATACAAATAACATGGTTAATAAGTGTTGGCAATATGACAACTTTCCCGGTGTGTGGGAAAGTAAATCAGCAGAGAAAAAAGCTATAGTGGTACACGCTGGTGGGTAAATGGGCTCTATAAAAGGAGCAGAATTTATTTATGATTCTCAATCTCCAACAAAAGGCTATCACAATGAAATGAACAGTTCCAACTATAATAGATGGCTTCGCGAAAAACTTATGCCAAATGTTCCGCCTGGGAGTATTTTTGTTCTAGACAGGTGAAACAGATGGAAATCGCTTGGTGCCAAATCCGGACTGTAGGGAGGGTGGTCGAATTATTCCCAACCTACATCGCATCAGTTGGTTTATTTCAACTAACATAAGCGTCAAAAGTTCGTGTTGATTTCATGAGGGTCATAAAGGAGGACTGCTGAGTTGAGTGTCTGATTCAGTAATAACACTGACATTGACGACACCATGATCATGTCGAGCATCTGAAAAATTCAGCATGATACAGTAATTTCACTCCTTGGTGACAGCAATAAAACTGAGGGGTGACAGAAAACGTTCCTATTTATTTTCTAAAATCGATATAATTACCTGACTTGTTGTACAATCTTCCCTGTGGTTTTAATACCAGGTCACGCCATGATATTTAACACAGACCACAAGGTAAAGTATATTATTAATAAATTTCATCTTTGTGAGGGGAAAAGATTCACAATGTAATTTATAGTGTAGCCTATATTTTGCCTTATATCCCCCAAAATTATAATAGATTAAGAAGCCACTATATATATGTGTGTGTGTGTGTGTGTGAACTACCTTAACAATATAAATTGTTAATAAAGGCCTATTTCAGATTTTCAGTTCTACTGCAGCTATCTCAGAGATGGCGCTAATGTGTAATTTACATTTTTTATTACATATTATGCTAACTCTGTTCTCGATTTCTAAATGTTAACTGAAATTAAAACATAAAAAATAATTGTATTCAAATCTACTATCGAAGGAATGAGAAGTGCATTGTGAACGATTCCATCACGTCTAATGGTACGAGTAAAATTATTTAGGTCAATTTTTAATAGACAAAATGTAGGCTATTTTGTTCAGTAAATTGAAATTAATATATTGTTCATAAATGCACAAGTTTAATTCTGTTTACTAAAGATATTAACAACAATAATTATATTAAAATAGAAGGAACATAGGCATAATAGCCCAGGGAATAATAATAATAATAATAATAATAGTAATAATAATTCTATTCCATACTAATATTAATAATGTTTCCATTATATTTTAGGGGAGTAAAATTTTGGTGCGCCATGTTTAGTCATGAGTGCCTTGTGTGCCACGAGTAGATAAATTGCTTTGGTGCAGTGAGTTAGGCCTATATAAAGTACTGTATGCTTGTGTGTGTGTGTCCATTTTGAAGTAAAGAATATGACAAGGTGAAAATCTAAATGTATGCGTGTGAAAATGTGTATATAGGCCTAACTTCTCAGGATCACATAAAAAATATTAACATAATATGTATAACAGTTTCTGACGAATTATAATCCCATTTGTATTGGTACTGACCACAATTTCATGTTAAAACTGTATTGAACTATATTCCGTCCCCCTCTGTGGCTTAGTAGCTGCATGCTTGTCCCGTAAGTTCTGAGCCCGATGGTCGGAGGTTGGAAGCCAAAGAAGAATGACATAGCTTTAGAGGCACAAAAATCATCTTCAGAATTCCTCGGAATTTCTTGATTTTTAAATTACATATAGTGGACAAAAATTCCTTACAATGTATTTACAAGAATTCTTCTGATAAAATGCATATAGGCCTAACAAGATTAGCTGGCGGCATGCTTGCTCCTCTAATATTGCACCTGGTGATAAGAAATTAAATTTAACCATATGTCGGAAAACGCCGTAAGATCCTTACGGTAAAGGATTAGGCTTTACACAACTGCAAAAATAGATTAAGAGAAATAAACGGAGGAAATACGAGAGAGAGAGAGAATCGTGTATATGTATCTAATGTCAAGCCCATCCCCTGACAAATTTGGGGTCCGCAGTGAGACGAATAGATGGCGATAGTGTGGCCCATTTTCGAGTTATACACCACTTTGGGAAGCCACATTACATGGCGATGTGTTCCTGGCAGAAGTAGGCCTATAAGGTGGGAAGAGATGAGTCTGTGTAGAAGTGTTCGAGTAATGTACTGTGGAGTATGAGTGATGATTTTGAGGTGAGGAAGGATGGAGGGGAAACTCAGTGCCGGTATTGTCGAAAGACACCAGGGGACCGATAAGCGTAAACTCCCCATCCGATAGACGAATCACTCTCCACATTGACGTATTCTTAAGTTATACGCACTGCGGAGGCGTTAGAGGTTGAGTCTAGGTATATTCGGCGCGCCAACTAGTGACTAGAAGGTGGACACCACCATCTCTCTTAAATCTATCCATCGGGGTCAGATTGCAAACCCTATCGCTATAGGATCCAGGCCACCGGGGTGGGAAGCCGGCGTGATGCCAACCGCGCCACGGCGGCGGACGAGACCGTCCTCAGATTTTTTAGATGAAGAAGACTGGTATAGAGCAAACAATTGAGGATTTTGGATGATGAAATTTATCATTATTGGCTACAGAAGTTGTCATATTGACAACAAGCGTCAATCCTATTCTTTACCAATGAGGTAGATGAAGGTAAAGGTAGGCTTTGTCCTTAATGGGATATTCCGCCCGGATGGGGTTTGTGCGGTTTTATTTTATGCATATTGTATGCGGGAGTAAATAGATAATGGCAGGTGTAAACGAAAAAAATACGTAACCTTAATTCATCTTTCAGTGACCCTTGAATTGCGCACACAATTCCCAGTAGTGTAGCCTCCGGCTGTGGCACTCTGGGTCAACTATGGTAAAAAAAAAATCTATGTGGGGGGGGGCTACTTTAACTGCGTACAAAGAACAACATCGTCAGATAGAACAAGAAATTCCTGCTAGTCTTTCCGTTGAAATTTTACTAAGATGTTCGTTGCTTCGCATCCACAACCATTTTTATTCTTATATGCACTTTAAAAAAATTCAATTTGGCACGTACAGTTCTATGGATAAATAAAAAACAATAAATCTTTCTAGTCTGAACAAGATCGCGACATGGCTTTGCGAAACAAACCAAGTCCATTTAACATTAACTGAAGAAACCAAGCCTCGAAATTTTGTAACAAACACAGAAATTCCACATATCTAACTAAAATGCTATTATTTTATGAGCATGCAATTCAACTATTGACTTGATTCACTATGGCAGTGAACGCTTTCAGGTAACTTATCCGTACACTATCTCCAAATGTATGAAAATTGGTTTTGGTTCGGTATGGTTGGGAACCCCACAAATATGAAAGAGGTTTATTAATTAGATTGGTTTGCTTAAAAAATGTTGAGTATTACTACGCTAAAAATGAGTGTACGTTTTGAGAGGTGATATTCTCAGCAATATTAATATCATTTTTTGAGAAGTTTCACTTTCATCATTAAAGGTTTCGACAAGTGTTACTCTCAGCAATATTAAAATGTAATTTGTCCTTTCCGAAAGGGTTCCCAGAAATGTAACCTGTGCGCATTTCAAGTGTTCCCAGATACGTTTCCTGTGTGCAATTGAAATATTTTTAAAGGTAACCGTGTGCGCATTTAATGCGAACCGAAAAAAACACTATGGGCCTACAGGTAAAAGTGTTAAGTACAACAATTACATTTATCTTAGATAAGTCTGTAAATTGGGATGGATTTACGAGAAATTATAGGCTACTTAGGGGTATTTAGCCTAAGGTATTTTCTAGTAGCTTCTTTTCATTTTACATTTACAACTATAAATTTTCGCTGGATTTATTAGAGGGGTTATAACGAAGTCAAATCGTGAAATTTGGATAGACTTTTCAGTATATATATATATATATATACAAAGAACATGCCTGTTAATAACACATCATAAGAAAAAGTAGGCAACAAGGATTTTTCTGATAACATGCAAGTCACACTCAAGTCACATGCAAGTGTTAAGCTTATCTTGTGTACTCTTCTGGAAAGTAAGCCCTTCTTCTCACCTTGTCTATTTCACATTTCGAACACCTGATACAAAAATGCTCGGAATTCCCATATTTAAGAACAGGAAAATTGTAAAAATTAAGTAGGTATATAATGATCAGGATTTTATATTTTTGAGCTAGTTATTCTGATATAACTTGGGCCTTATATATGCCTATATTTTTCCTAAAGATGTTTAGAAGCCACTCATCAATGAAATTATGCTGCCCTGTCACATGTAAGACTACATATACTCAAAAATCAAAGGTAAATCAACTCCAATCTAGCATTCTCCAATGAGTGGGGAAAAATCAGAAAACTACTCCGATTGACCATTCGCAAGATTTGAACTCAGACGTCCCATGCCTCACTTGGCAGTAATAGAATATCTTCCATTTCTGAGTGTAGATTAGGCGCATAAGTAGATTTTCTGAGCCTGTATTCAGCTATGCTTTTAGTACTTAAAATATGTACAGCAATCACACACGTGTATTAAATAAATATTTACTTCCATAATGCCTGAAATCTTCACTAAGATTACAGCCTACTAAATAAAAACACACACACAATTAGCAGAAAAAAATAAAAACAGAATGGGAATTACCAGGATGAGAATTAAACTAATCTTCCATACAACTGCCGTTGAACGCAGTCCGATATCACGAAAACAGAATTAGCCACAAATTGAATGGAAAATATTAATGCAATTTCATCCTTCTCCAAGGTATTGTATGGGCTGTTATATAAGATCTGCCGATAAAAGGGCTATGTTTGACCAGGGGCGAAACACAAGACAGTTTCGTTACTAAAAGTTAATGTTTTTCCTACATGTTCGAACTCAAAAGGTGTAAGATAAGATAAATTATTTTAATATTTTTAACATCAAGTGAAAAATAAAATATGGAAAGCAGAATAGAGTCATCCGTTGATAACAAGCTTTAGCAGGAGTTACATATTTAACAGCTGACAATAGTTAGTTAGTTAGTGTTCCCTATTACAGGCCATGGACGCCCAGAGGGTTCCAGTAGGTTGAGGCTCCCAGATTTTTAGACATTCGGCACATGAAAGTGGTAAGGTTGTCAGCCTTACGCACCGGCCACCTTTACCCCAGGATTGCTCCTGGTACTCATTTCTGTTAGAGGCTGAGCCGACCCCAGGGCCATAGTGCCACCAGAAGGATTAGGCCAATTGAAAAACTCCAACGACCTCATCGGGAATCGAACCCGCGACCTTCCGGTTTGTAGCGCAGCGCCTCGACCACTAAGCTACGGCTGACAATATTATTTCGATCCTCGGAGTACCACGGATTCTATTGAGAAAAGAAGGAATTGAACTTGGTGTAATCCGCCTCTTGAATACATAAAGAACTACAGTTAGCGCGGAAATGTTTTAGACGGTGGTATGGATAGGTATTGCCCATTCTAGAACGGGCCTTGAAGTAAATAAGTAAGTATACTTCGGTCAGAGTCTTTTGAGACAATGGAATGGGTAGATAGGTTTTGCTCTAGAACCGGCCTTAAAGTAAAACGTCTCGTCCCCAGTCAGTAAATAAACAACCCGTCTCG
Organism: Ectobius pallidus; assembly: GCA_964059195.1. Lineage (NCBI taxonomy): Eukaryota > Metazoa > Arthropoda > Insecta > Blattodea > Ectobiidae > Ectobius > Ectobius pallidus. The sequence continues at coordinate 50,970,258 of CAXKWD010000012.1, read as the reverse complement.
TCCCGGGCATTCTCATGCATCGATTAATTTCCACGATGCACCGTCTATTGGCAGTTAACAAATTATGGCTTTATGCAAGAATAAGTCGCTGTAGGTTTCATTTGGCAAAGGTCTGGTGGGCGAGTGTTTTAAATCTTGCTATGTCAAATGACTGTAAAGAAAATAATAAAATTGGGGCCTGGCTGAAGTGGGGTTTTGTCCTTGTGTACTTAGATTCATCTAAGCTAGAAAATTGTTTCATATTCGATATGCTCCAATCGCGCCGAATGATCAATTACCGGCAAAATTTGAAACGTATCTGACGAACACTTAATTGTTTTTGTTGTCTTCATTCCCACTGACAATATGGGCTCATTTTTCTGCTGCACTTACTACAACTACAAATGGTTGTAGTGCTTTATACTCTCCTCAGCCTTTCATAACCACATATAAAACTGACACACCTTTTACATTTTTACTTTTACAATTTTATTCATGAAAGGCGACATTTTTAACCACACCAACCAGCAAAATGGTTGCGTAGTCATAAGTCTGCCCTAAGTGGGAAGAAATATTTTGTCTTTACCTGATCGCACCTATTCTTAAAACCCGGGATGAGCTAAGCTGTAGGATTAATGCGTCGAGAATTAAGTGGGGAAGAGTTAAACTCTACAATTAAATCACCGAAATTTACTTTGGGACGAGTCGATTCTGGGACGAGATAGGCTATGCCCAAGTAAACAAGAAAATCTGTCTCACTCATTTGTAGAGTAATGTGCTAGGGTGAGACAGACTTACTTGTTTACTTTAGGGCCGGTTCTAGGGGGAACAATATCTACCCATTCTACTGAATCAAAAGACTCTGACCAAAGTTTATGTCTCAATCTTAAGTAGATATGAGTATTGTGCTAGAGTGAGAAAGGCTTACTTATTTAATTCAGGACCGGTTCTAGAATGGACAATACCTACGTGTTCCTCTGTCTAAAACATTTCCTCGCCGACTACATTGATGAAAAAAGGTGCGACACCAGCCAAGAAGACTGTTATTACCAACCATGGGAGTCGACTTGATGACCACATACACCCAATCATGCAAATACAGTAATAATTAACAGGCTTTTTAATTATGTCAATCATGTAATATGTGTATGGTATTTGGTTATATGTATATTCTTAAATGCCACAAGACAGCTATTTAAAAAAAATTAAGACGAATTACTTAATACTGTATAACTGATGATGCCGCATTGAGGAAAAATATTATGAATACATGAGGAAAATAAAAACACATCCCTTTTTTGTTTTAATTAACACCACGGTTTTATTACTGCATACTCCATTACATAGCATAATGTAACACTACATGCTTATGAGAACAATCACAATACATTACAACACTCAACACCTTTAACACAAGTTTGAAATATTGATAAGTAGGCCTAACTAGTACCACAAGAAATTCATTTAGATCACGTCATATAATAATTTTCCATTATGAAGCACTCCTGTTCTGATTGAATATATCTTATGAATCGAAAGAATACATCAGGATTACCACAAATACGTCATAAATTGGTTTTCAAACTTCTTGTTCTGCTCCAAATGGTTTCGGCTCTATTCCGGACAAGCTTATCTGTGTTACGGAAGTGACTTATCTCGAGACGAAGACATTCTCTTGGACACAATCCCTTCACTTTGTAATAGTTTGTAACTTGAACATTACATTCACGCGAAGGTTATGTTAATCCCACCATGACAACGAATATTCACGCCTGAGCTAACACGTAAATAGGACAAAACATTCTAAGCTTCCACAATGAAGACATTTTAAACCGACCTTAAATTATGTATAACTGCTTATTTGATTGCAGTCCGATGTAATGAAAACAGAATTAGCTACAAATCACGAGGGAAATTTTACTGTAATTTAATCTTCCCCCTAGATAGTAGTCACTGTTATATAAGGCCTGCCATTAAAAGGGCTCTGGTTGACAATGGGCGGACCACAAAGCACATCCGTGCGTGCGACCTATATTGCTGCCACTAGATTAAGTGTTGACGTCGAGTCTCCAACTAGGGACTAAAACTTTATCCCCTATAAAACTAGCTTGTTCTTTCCTCCATTATTATACTGTGTTGAGAATTAGCATATAATGTAACTGTATAACAAACTCTAAATTGTGCATCATCAAGATACCCGAAATAAACTACTTTCTTTATCACTCATTAAAAATTTACCAGTTTGAATTTGAGAACTAGTTCATTTCCACAGGTATAATGTACACGGATTCTTTCTAGGCTTGCAAGTTCGTTTGAGTTACGTATACAAAATTTACATAGATTCTTCATCAATAGCAAGCATATATTAAACCTAGCTATGATACTGGGGGTTCTGCTCCAAACTCCCATTGAGATTCTCGGGAAAAGCTTTTTTGGGAACCGACACTATATTGGATATAAAACCCGTGTACCACTAAATAAAATTATATCTTTATCTAGGGTATAAACGATGGAGATACGACAAAAAACCACAGAGCCGCATGACTCCCTTACTCACTGACATAATTGTTTACCCATTTCTAGTAGACCTAGAAACTCGAAATTTGGCACATTTGTAGGTTTTATCCAGCAGCTGACGGGAAGATTGCAGAAAGTTCAATTTTTTATTTTTACCTACAAAAATCGTTCAAAATGGCGGATGACATTTCTAAGTCTGTGGAGATCTTCTTTCGGGGCTTATAATAGCTAAATAGTAAGTCGTATCAATAAACCGATTGCAGAAGTAACGGATTATAAAAGATCAACATGTTCGGTTATATTTACTTCCTTACATATCCAGTATATTTCCTACAATTAAACTGAATCGCAAAATAATATAGGTGATGTATCACCTTGAAGAAAGTTGTAAGATCAAAGGACAATTTTATTACATCGATTAATGAACGATATAATAAACCTTTTTCTAATTGCGTTCGAACTTTGTTCTGTTTTCTCTTTTAAAAACAATTTCGTACATCGTAAATCTAACCTCCACCCCTAATAATAAGCAATTTTAAATCACTTCCTGCTCTCCTTTTCTATACAGATGCGATGTACTTAATTCCGAAGTAAACGAGGAGAACTCATCGAAGTGGAAAACCCTCAAACGGTAAATCAATATAAGAAGTAACTCGCTGCAGCAAGGAAAATCCAAGAGAAATTGCTGGCCTGTATCGAATCATAGCATATAAAATATAATTTTCTGCTCAGATACTGACAACATCGCTTTATACCACGTATAGTTGGGTTTATTTGTTCTAATCCTTTTTCCATACAAGCAAACCTCAATGGCAATCACTTCCTTACGTGCCAATCTCTTTATATCTACGGAGACCTGCCATGCTTATGTTTTAGTAAATGAACCGAAGTCGATCGATTGAGGTGGAAAACCCGCTAACGAACAATCAATACAACTCTACAAGGAAGAAGAAAGCCAAGGTTTTATTAGTGTAAGATCTTGCCTTCTTTTCGAAGCACAGTAATAACAGGGAACTGTACTTTCAGAGTTGTTTGTGCTATTGATAATATCAAAGTCTGCTCCTTACAGTTTATGTATCTGGAAGTTCTGAGGCTATTACGACACGCCTGTGAGTTCATAATGCTGAAAAGTCGGGCCTGCTGGTGGCATAAATTCCTTTCTTGTTATTTCAAGAGTGCAGTGCCTTTGAGCGCAGAACTAAGAGATTGAACGAGTAGTGCACAATGGACAATACATTTCATCTTTCTAAGTAAACGATTCCTTAAGGAGAAAAAGATCCTCTGACATCTCGAGCAAATAAAAAATAGAACAAGTACAGAAAGGTGTAAAACATTAAAGTCATTCCTCTTACAGTAAATCATTAATTTGAACTAAGATTGTTATCCTAAGACACAGCAAATCTACTCTGATAATTTTGTTCTTTACCAACAAAATAGTAACCTCTTCGTTCCAAGATTATTATTAGAATTTTACTTTGTCTTATTGTTTCTTATTATTACTGTTATTATTATTATTATTATTGTTACTATGGGGTTAGCCGTATTAGGCTACAGTTGGTGGAAATAATGAGCTACAAACTGGAAGATGTTGAGAGAGATGTTAAATATTTTTAGAAATCTTATTTCTTAGAGTATAAACATAACTTACTTTTATTACTTTGTATTATTTGCTATACGAAATTGAAATCTTCATCAATAAAGGACAACATTTAATTAATAATGATATTATTTTATACTTGACAAAGTATATTATCGGAGATTTAAACTACAGTTGTTCATCATAATAATAATTACAGTACTATTCTGAATTTCAAGTTAAAATAAGCGGATAAATCTCATTTGAAAGCTCAGTTAGACGTATTCATTTAAAACCAAAGTAGCCATGAAGGACGATCTTATGGTGGTAGGTAGGCTTGTAATAACTATTAACATACCGCTAATCGAGAATTTTCAGTTAGCATTAGAAGTATTTCGCTGCGCTCGATTCGGACTCATTCAGCAATATAGAAAGCCTCGAAGAGCTGAATTTAACAGGATAAATGGTTAACATTAAGTGAAATAAAGAACGAATACGGCTTTTAAGGATTTTTTGCTGAACATAACTGAATAAGACTAATCGACTTGCATGTAATACTAATAATAATAATAATAATAGTAATAATTAATAAAGAATAATAATAATCGTTTTATTTAACCTGGCGAGATTTATGACCATAAGATATTCTCTTCCATAAAAATAAAATTTATGACACTCTTTCCTTTATGCTAGGTACATGTGCATAGATCACTACAGTACATTCATAAAGAGAAAGAAATCAGTGGAAGAGTTTTCAAGATTGTTTCATTTTTGGCAATTCTATGACATTTTGACAGTTAGCATTTTCTTTTACATTTTTTTGTGGGAACTAAAAACTGCAAACTAAATTTCAGATATGAAATTATATTAATCTTATACTCAAGCTTGTGTGGTAAAACAATAAAAAAGTTTATGGTACAAAATGGTATGGATTTGGCCCTCCAACGTAAGTACATACCTTGAATGGGCGAAAGCGAGATTCATGGGATTAATTATTTCAAATTGGCATAGTCTACTTTGTGGTACTAATAATGTGTCTAATAACATATATTAAAAAGATACAAGATACAAATATAAGCTTACACCCCCACGATTAATCTGAATCCTGATATTAATTTTTACTGTGTATTCTTCCTGCATTCTTCTTCGCTAGGGCATTTTCTTCAAGGGAAAGTTGTAATTTCCTATGTCTTGGGATCCCTTAAGTTTCTTTTTTGTTTCTGTTAAAACAATTATATTGGCATTTCTTTCTTCAATTTCTTTAATAAGTTCTATTTCTTTTCCTCAAATTTAACTCACTGCTGTTACTCCTTTATTATTTTCGAATGTAAGTTTTTCAAATATTTAATTCTTCAAGGCAAAATAACTATGATATAAGATTCTATTAAATACAATTGAACGAAATGTAGCAAGAATCATTAAGGTGTTTTATCGAACAAGTTTGTCCTATGACATTTTTATATTTACCAAATACGATTTCACTGATAACCAATAATCAATACACGTGTGTGTGTGTGCACGTAGGTTTTTTGCAAAATATTTTGGCCAATACATACCTTTGATATCAAAATAATAATACCAACATTACCTCAGTCGACTTGTTAGGAGAGTATTGACAGAATATTGAGTTTATATTTCTTTGTCTTCGTACCTTCTCTCCCATACGTTGGTACCGATCCGGTGGTTATGAAATTTCAATCAATTTAGGCCGATTAATCATGATTGGACATGACCATGCATTAAAATAGCCTATATCTTTATTCAAAATATACCGCCGACGTGGGTGATAGGCAGCGAACCTATCTTCCACCCGGGACAGTCCGGGATGGATTCCCGGCCGCTTGGGGGGGGGGGTTACAGTAATGAAACTCCCCTTCTCGGGTTCAGGTTGTTGATCAGAAGATTAAGTAGGTTAGGTGTTAGAACAGATAATACAGAATGTGCGAGATTCCTTAATTATTAAACATGAGAAATAATATATTCATAATTTTCCCCTTGAAGTCTGGATGTTCTTAAGAAAAATCCACTTATTGCATTCTATAAATCAAAGTATTTTATGAAAACACTTGATTTGTTGACATGTCTGATTCTTTATATTTATTGCGGACATAAATTACTCATACCGATAACAGAAACAGAATGCTTTCTGCATTATTATAATTGGATGCAACTACAACTTCCGAAGGATTGTGAGATGTTTGAGTACATGTATTTTTAGTGTACTTCTCAGAGACCGGAAAGTAAGCCTATGCTCTTCAAAATGCTGCTGTACTTTTCTACTATTTTATTGTACGAGAACCTTTGTCATCATGGACACAAAATATGTATTGGCTAGTATGGTTATGATGTTTCTCTTCTCAATTTCTAAACTGATGGTCATTAGCAGCTGTAATTTTTCTGTTATATAAGTGTACTCTACAATACTTCCAAAATAAGGAATAGACATGGCAGGTATTAGAACTATAGACTGCAGCATTTAACAACCCATATGAAATTCTTGACGGTGCATATGGAGCAAAGTATTCTACACACAATCTGTTGAGTTATCGGAAAGGACGTAACGTTACAGATTGTAGTGTTTGCCTCCTGTAAAGGTGATATAGGTGTGAAGAAACCATTATATATATACTTATTTTCGCATGTCTGTTATGCTGCATATCGTACCCTCAAGAATAAGCATAAAACAGTAGGACATTTTCAAGGTAGGCGTTTGACTTTACAAAAGTGTCCCTAGAAAATAACCTAATCCCCTAAAACGAAACAGATCTATTTGTATCAAGGAGGATTGAAACAACCCATCCTGAAGAGACAACATGTTTTCCAATTCCTTCATTGTTAAATTTTAGCACTCAACACTTACATGAAACTTATAGACATGACAATCTTATTTAGATTACAGTTTGCATCTTATCTCCTCGCTATTATGTTTTTTTTTGTCAATACAGAAATTGCATCAAACTTACTAGTGAGATATCAATTCCAAAATACTACTATTTTCATTTCTTTGAACATATACTTTCATGTTTTATTAACTGTTTTGCAAAAATATTATTTGAAAATATTATCCCTGACAGTAAAATGTGTTGTATGCTTTGACAACTTGAGCATTTGACTCAATTCGATATACCATAGCCCCCCATAAGTCACAGGTAACAAGCCTCCATTTTGATTTGCAGCCGGATTCATATTATCAATAAAATTGAAGAAAATGATAGAATGATTATAATTACTGGACCGAGCGAGGTTGTCTAGATGTTAGCGTCTAGGACAGGCATTCTTGGAGGTTCCATGTCCACACCCCGTAGCAACAATAGAAAACTAATGAACATAGATACTGACTCCTAATATGACTTCAATGTTCAAACAAAGCTGAATTAAAAAATAATTATTGTGTATTTTATCGAAATGTACGGCTATCAAGGAATTGCTCTACCTATATTAAACTTTAAATGTGATTATTTGGTACTTTAAACGGTCTATGTGCAAGTAACAGGCCAAATATATTTCCTGATGGATTCTTTTCAGTCTGAATTGTGTTTCGCTAAAGTCCATTCCTAACTTATGCTGCTGCTCTGAAACTAGAACCATCATGTGAGTGGATCATATACAAACATGATTAATACTGTCAGTGAATTCTGTGAAGTCTTCACATATTTTAAGTAATTCTTATGTGAGTGTGTATGTATACTGTATATGAATGAATTTAATTATCTCTTTATAGTTAATTGTTCAGGGTGTCTGTTAAAAGAGAAGTGCGAAAGTTTCGTAAGGGTTTTCTAGTCTCTTCGTATGTGGAGACTAAAATGAAATGCAGTCTGATGGCTGAATATCATGTAGTGTATAATTTGATGGTGAACACTCTTTCTTTGCATCATTGCACAAAGCTTATTGTATTGAATATTTTATTATAACCAAGTCTGGACATTATTGCTTTATGCAGCTTAGCGATTGTCATGACTATTACTGCGGTAGAGATGATAAAGGGACAACGCAGCATGGACGTTAAATAAACGATCAATCATGAGGATACTTTCAACTGAAGCCTTTGTTTTTTAGCAGAGGGATTTCTGTCTCATCACAGTAATGGAGGCCACTTCTAATCCATTTTATCGAGCTGACCGCTAATTATAGAGTTATAGGCTCTAACTTTGAAGCCTCTAGGGATATTCACGACATGAAAGACAGAAATTGTCACAGAATAACGCTATCCTGTGTTAGCCTAATCCTAAAGTTTGTTATGTCCTAATATTGGCTATTCCATAGTGCTTTTGTGGATGTTCTTGTGACGTTCAAGGTTGAAAAGAAATTCTGAAGGGAATAAAAGCATGACAGCAAAAAGAACAACCTATAAACAAAACATAGAAACTCAAATATGAAACAATCACATGCCTATCTCTCTATCATTACTTTCGATTTCTATTTTCTCGCTTCTAATTGTAATCCACTGTACTCAAACTTCTTTATACCAATAATATCCCTGTAGCTGTTAAAAGTTACACCAGGGTTGTGCGTAAGACGTCATCGATACGTCATAGTCTTTAACATGGAGGAAGACATTTGGTGCCGACAACATAGAAATAAGACTCGTGACTCGTCTGAACAGAAAAAAAAATAGGATGTTCATAAGTTCGTAACTTATGTATTGTGCAACTTTACACGTATATCTACTATATATATATATACTTCAGCACTTGGGAAATATTCCTGAAGTAATTTTGTGTTGCTCTGGAATCCACTGAAGCAATTAAACCGCTGTATTTCTGTGAGTTAAAGTTTTTATTTGCATTTTAACTGCGGAATTTGATTTTTTGTTTTATGGTTTCCTCATGTTAATTTCTCCTGAAATCTACTGGATGAAAATGAAATATTAAATAAGAAAATTTCAGGAGCGTCCCTACGAAACAGAAGCAATTGACTGTAATTCATTGTTATTGTTCTTCTAACTATATAGACTGGCTGCATGTAGAATTCATTAATGACCTGAAGTTATCGAAGTCCTACAAACACATTCTCTTTGTTACAAAAGGTGGCTTCTTACACGCTGATATAAAATTTACCCAATTATTGTATGACTATGAAGTTATCTCCAATCAGGGGTAATCAGATAAGTTTGGTTACAATAAGGTTTATTACCTAATAGTTAACACTACTGGCCTTCCTCGCCAGCTTCAAAATGCATTTAAAAAATCAAATGCACTCGTCTCACTTAATTCATGAGACGGTGAGGAGCAGAATTGATAAATATGAATGCAGAAATAATAATTATTGCCGACTGTCTTTCTAACCTATGATAATACTAATTTACGGAGCGACTTATTCCCGCGTCTATTTTCTGACGATTATCGATGCGAATTGTCATTATGACTTTACATGTTCAGGTTTTCTCCATCGGACAACAAATTATCTTTTCTCAAATCGGGTTGGCCAAAAATTACATCAGTTTAAAATCCTTTAATTTTATTGGCTGACCAAACCGTTGGAGAAAAGATTACAGATAGATATATGCATATGCATTCATGTACCACAGATTATTGTCTCTGTCTATTATCGAAAGATTACAAAATTTCGTTCTGCAAGAGATGTTATTGGAAAATACTACATTACTCCTTGTTCTAGTACTAAACCTTTTGTTAGGGAAAATCAGGATAATACCTCTTTAGAATTAGCGACTACCGAGGACCGTCTCAACATAAAGCAATAAAGATATCTCTTCACTGCTCACCATGCCATGCCTTATGCAAGCTATCTTCGTCTGTTTCTAACTTGAGGGTTCTCTTTCCAGGTTGAATGGGAAAGAGGTTACCTGAAATATACTTGGCAAATTCCAATTCACAAATCCTTCATCTCCCCACGTTTTACGGAAATTTTCTTCGCTGCATTGGGCATACTATTTCAACGTTCATTTTAATATTATTATATTTTAATATGCCATTAGACACACTATCGCATTTATTATAATAAATAGCTGGCAATATTAAGCTGTCTCAACTTGCATCAATATAAACCTCTTCACGTATCCAATACGTAACCTAAATTGATCTTACTTCCATGCGAGCTGTGGCTTGTATTGAACACACAGACAGCATTTCCAAACTGTAATAAATTTAGAGCCCGGAAGTTCAGGCATTTATTTTGGCTAAAATAGGCAGGTAAAAAGGCACTTAAAATACCGAAAATAGACAGTAACATAATTAAAATGGGCATTTATTAACAGTGTCCACCGCTGTGGCGTGGGGGAAGCGTTCGCTCCTCTCGCTCTCACATGTGAGACAAATTTCGGGTGACTTTAGGCCCGATATAATCTGGCAGTCATTACTATCTTCATCCCATCCTTGACTTGTTCGGAATGATTGTGTATGTGTGAATGGTGTGTCTCGTCCTATGTGTTCGTGTTATCTCGGAGGTGGCCCGGCATTGGGCTGATCACTTATTCTTTTAGGCCCTCCATGTCCTTGTCAGGTCAAAAAGGTATTTATGTGATCCATAGATAATCCCTCTCCCGAAAGCTCGCGGTTCTGTAAGACCAGGGCAGCGTGTCCTAAAAGGGAGAGGTAAAACCAAGGTAAAGATAGATAGGTTTATTAAAAGTCAAAACAGAAAGTAATCCAACTCTTTACTAAAGAAAAAGCTACCTAAGACTCTTAAGTTGTTTATCACATACAGTACTCACCCTTTCTTTTCTTGATTGCAAGCAACAAGAAGATTTTTCATCTGGCATAGCCGCCGGTCAGAGAAAACGTTTTTCATCGTGGAAAAAAGTTTTACTTCATCTGAATTGACCTCAGCATATTTAATAATATTCATTAAATATGTTTGTTACATGAACGTGTCAATTCATTAATGGTGTAACATTCTTTTTTCACTTTCATACCTTGAAATTATTTATGTGCTTTTTAAAATGTGTAGACCATATATACCATGCACATACAATAACTTATTCCTTTTTCAAGATTGACATATTTATAGATTATAATGTATATCTTTTGCTTTTACTAATGGTCGACTTGTAGCTTTATTGTTATTTCTCGAGTTGTTAATTCTATACGAAACAAGGTTTCCGAGGTTGTAAAATAATTGTTCTCTATGAGTGAGGTCACATATTTCTAAAATTGCTATTAACTTGGCGTTCGGGGTTAAGATGCGTCCAACATACTGTGATGTCCTTCTTCGGGAATTCTACAAACCGTTAGCCTAGTGCAGGGGAAGACAGAAGCTTGCTCTGTGACGTCACTGCTTTCTGCTCTCACTGCTCGCGTTATATCTCTGCGAGGAGCATGTGAAATGTAGGCATCAGTGAACAGGGGGGAAGAGAGGGGCATTAGTATTGCGGGCAGCGGGAATTTAGGGGGTTAGAACTTACGTAATACGTGTTTCCGAGTTAATGAAACATCAATCGATTTTTTTGATAGTTTATCGGTTAATTACAGCGCAGCAGTTTAACATATTATAAATAATTCTATTTTTCTATTCTGTGAGAACAATTCCCTTTCCGCAAAATCTATGTTCTTTGACAAAAATAGACAATAGGCTACTATCATTTGAATTAACATAATTCACTACAGTAAAAATGATAAAAAAATGAACTGAATTAATTACCATACAAGCTCGTCTGCACCTTAGATGATACAAGATTACAGTAACAATTTTCTGACTTTCCTGTCTCTTTTTCTTTAACAAGTTTATCAATGTTGGGACGTAATGTTTGAGCAATATTTAATCGAAGACTACATTTAGGTTGTGATTTAACAATGTACTTCTTGATTTGAGCTTTGCACGTTTCATTAGTGAAAAAAATTGTTCGGCCACATATGTCGATCCAAAATTACATAATATTCGTGCGGCAAGTCTCGGGAATCTGGTTTCAGAGAAATTTCTGTAAAAGTTACCCATGACCACTTTACGTTCGTAGGCCTATTTGTCCTTTAACAGATCGTCGCATTGTAAGTTTAGCAGTTCCAACTGATACCGGCAAGGAACGTCTTTGACATTAACTGAATATGGGGTAGCAAAAAGTTTAAACATTGGAGAAAGGTTTTCCACATCCTGAAACCTCGATTCGAACTGAAGAAGAATGTTTTGCAGAACTAACACATGTTCTGCAGAGAGAACACTATCAGGATCGCGTACTTGCAATAACTTTGAAAAATGCTCCGTATTTCAAACCAGAAGTTGTTCTACCCACAGAGCTAAAGTGAATAGGTCCTCTAGTACCTAGCTCTAGCGTACTCTAAACACCCCTACTACCGTGTGCTCTTGCTGACGTCACACACAAGGGATCCGCATGCTCTTGCTCCACAAACGTCATCACAAGACGTAGTTGACTTCCCCTGGCCTAGTGCGTCAAGTGTCTCAACCGTCTCTTCCTTCTACATCAATGGGATGACCTAAGTGTCTTGTATACTTTGAGTCTTTGTGGACGGTTTGCGCCAGATGTCATTGATTTTTTAAACGATCCTGTAATCTCTGTTAATATTATTGAGGTTCTATATTATTTCAATGACTTCTTTGATTAATGAAGGGAATTTTCTGTTTTCTCGTATTTAATTTACTCTTGTTAAACTGAATCCCTTAGCCAGATCTGAGTGGAAAGCCATTCAGACTTTTCACTGTTCAGAGTTAAATAGAATGTCACTGAAAAATTAGCAATAGCCTACCACTCAGAAGAAACTGGCCACGTGATTCAATTTAACGACGTTTAACTTGGCGCTCTAGGGTTCCTTCATTCCACTCTCCGCAAAAGGACAACACAGTGTGTTCGAAATGTCATTTTTCAATGATTCGACCCTGCTTATTCCGAAAAGCCGTGATAGGAGCATTCAGGTACATCAGAGCTAGAGTAACGTAAGTACACTTTTAAATTTAATTTTAGAGCCCGGAAGTTAGGAAAAATATTTGTTGTTGTTGCTTTTCTATTTTGGTAGGTATAATAAAGAGGTAGCGTGCCCGCGGGATCAAAGCCGGCCGCGGTTGATGGATTTTTAAGGACGTAAAAATTCTGGGTACTGAGTCCTCCTGGAGGGACTTCAAGCTGGGGACCAGTGTCATAAATTTACGGCAAATAAATGAACTCCAAGCCTAAATTAGAGCCTCTGGAAAAAATTCCTCGGCCCTTTCACGTCCAAGTAGTACCTTAGTTTTTTGGGGATGGGGTTGTGAGGCGACTGGCTTACCACCTGTCACTCTGCGCACTATCGGGAATTAAGCGTAACAAAATTCAAAATTCAAATAGATAACAGTAACCTCCACTTGGAGGCCCTACTCTTCACCACTGGGAGCAATATATATACACATTCCCCCAAATACTGGCTTTCCTTTTGTGGACCCAATAAATGCTACCGCCTGGCGAATTGAATATCATCGTTTTACAGGAATGATTCAAGCTTCAAGGGAAACTTTGATGATAATAATAATAATCATCGTCAATATTTTAATCCAGATGTTGTAATTTTATTGGTACATCGATAGACAATACATTTTATAAAATATCGAATAATGCATATTTACATCTAAAGTGTTTCCTGACCCTTATTGTAGGACTGTTGTAAGGAATTAACAGCTAGATTGTTCTGGAATGTTTTCCATTACATAGAAGTAAATAATTATTACATTTTGAGTTAAAAATTTCGTTTGAAGAATGTATTTCTCCTCCTAAATAAGAATTATGGTTATGTTATTTATTTGGACATTTTTCCTCATTACATTCCGAGGTTGAGGCTAACCTTGCACTGTGCGCAAGTTAATACTTATACTTGAGGGTTTTATCAAATTATTAAAAAACAATTTAACTTCGTTCTATGAAGTTAGCAGAAGGATAAAGACTAAGGAAAGTTCTATTTTGAATATGAGCGCATGAAATTCTAACCCAACCATCCTATTAGATCTGCTTACACATTAGTCACACTATAGAAATATAGTTTTATTATGGAATATCTCATTCCATTTAGAATTTAGCGTCTACAGCTCTATACTGACTATTTTGTTAGGCCCACAATATTTTGATAAAGCTTTGTTAATATAACCGGTTTGATGAGTCATGCCGTTTTGAGATTTTGAAATGTTGGAATATTGCAAAGAGTTTCCCTCCTAATACTATTTTCACAAGACTATTCAATATTATGCGAAACCAAAAAATGGAAAAAATAAAATAACTGAAGATACAATGAAAGATGATATATAAAATAATCGTACAGAAAGATGATAAAATGCATAAAGTAGGAAGTAATAAAGATGCAATACGCCATGAAAAGACAAATAGATTTTAATAACCATACGATATTTTTAAAAAATATATATTTAGCCTATAGTTAGGTAAATAATTTAATAACTGATATTACTTCCTTCAGAATTTAGCTGACTATTCATCTAGAATTCGTTGTTTTAAATTTTATAAATATTATTAGATAGGCCTACATAAAAATAAATAATGGTACTATTGCACTACATAACTTACGAATATAAAGCCTGTAACCCTGGCACTTCAGAAACTGCTATATCCGCCAACCGTTTGGTCTTCATGAGTGTAAGAGATGTACACATAAACTGAACGACATATGTCAAGAGTTATTCAAGTTGTAACTCAAACAATAGCATGTCGATAATGCAAATGAAAGAAGACGGATCTGTAAAGCAAGGTCCTTCTTTGATTGCTGCAATTTTGCTAAGAATTACATGCACTAAATGTTAGTTAAAATAATGGACATCAATTGAAATACACGAAACATATTTTGAAATAATTTCACGCAACTATAAACATTTCTGTCTGCAGAAATATATTACTATAATAGGAGGAAAAAAACTACGTTTTATACAGTCTGTACCAGAATTCAACCAGAAAAATTAGGAGCATTGTGGAGGGGACTCAGATAAATATTTAGAGATAAGGAACTTATGATCTACACAGCATAATACTGAACTGTGACGCATCTCGGGCAAACGATTGCTAACTATTCCATTCATACCACGCATATTTTTTGCTTAAATTAAGACATTTATTTTTTGTTGATTACTGAGAATCAGATTTATTTAATTTTCTCCTGCAGCACAGTCGCGAATCTAATCGATAAACTCGTAAACTCACGTGGGATTAACTATTACAAAACGCCAGCCCGTTATTGGATACTTCAAGGTAGCAATATGCAGTGATTATACGTCACATATCTATATTGCTACCAGTGAACAGGATAAAAACACGCTATTGATACAAACAACGTAACTTAATACGAAATTGAAACTTTAAAAATTGAAAATTTAAATTTAAATGTGTATTGATTGAAACACAGTTTTGATTCGGTGCAAGTCAGTTCATATGTTTTTATTCTGTTCTAATTTTAGCTCATCTTAATTATGTTAACTATTACTGATTCCTGCCGTTGGTAGCGTCTGGTAACACATTCGATTGTTCATTATCTTATTATGTCATGATCTGACAAGTGACACAGGAGTGATTTCATTTTAAACAACACAAGTGAGACAGTAATTAATATCCACATAATCTGGAACAGTTTGTTCATAGAATATTATCATAAATCCTAGTCGAGAATACGAGGTTCATCAGATAAATTAATTCGCGCTTCGCCCTTGCGAATCTATCGCTAATCTAGTAAACTCTCAAGAAATTCATTAGCCTATTTAGCTCATGAATCAGTGAACAGGTATATGTGGTGTTTCAAGCAATCGCAAGTGTCCATTGTCATAATTTTGTAGTTTTTTATGACTTTCATTTCACCGCACTTATGTGCAATTGGTACATCTTTACTTAAATTAATTTTTTTTTTTTACTTTAAAAGGACTAATCATTGAAATACCTTCATACCTGTAGCTTCTTTGATCAATAGCAATTAACTATTAAATACAGCGGTTGCCTATAAATAAGCTGGATATGAGTGAAAGGACATGAGACAGTAATGAACAATAATTGTACATTATTTAATATGTGGGAAAGCATTAGAAAACTCCTATACTAATAAATACTGTGTTAATAACAGTAGATATTAGTAGTGGCACACTAGCACTTGTTTAGTATAAAAATAAAATAAAATAAAAACTGATATTAACGTGTGTTGGTACTGTTAATACCCCCACAGAGCTCCAACAACTCGTTATATTGATTGTATCCCCATCGTCTATCTCGTTTATGATGACAAGTAGGGAAGCGTTTTTATTCATTTTGTGGTTTTGAATTATTCATTACATGCTTGATCATTACATGCTAAATTGTCAAAATAAATATAACTCAAGGTCCCGATTTTCCCAAGATAAATTATTCACGAGCAGAAAATTTATCAAAAAAATCCGGACTTCTTATTACATTATCTATGATCATTTCATTATTAAGGAATAAGTTTCTCTTTCTTCTGTTCTAATTTTAGTTTAGCTTAATTAAGCTTCGTTTCATTGAATGCCTCTCGCGGGAGAGTAAAGTTTTAGCACACATTGTACGATATTCCTAAAATTAATTACTTCTTTATCTTGGTGAAACTGACCTTTTTTCAGAACTCACAATAGTTCGAATGTTTAGAATGCTCGGAATGATAGTGCACGGCAGACTATGTTTATACGGAAAATGAAGGTATTGTCATAACCCTATGGGAAAAATTACTAATCAGTTTATTGTCATCTGTTTTCATACAGTTGAATGGACGGCTAGGCAGTGGCGTGCCCACCCATAACATAGGCTATTATACACTATTGCATTGTATTCAGAACCATACGTCTCTTGACTCAAAATATTTAATTCCACTCTAGCTTTCCACACCTTTTTCCGATGTATCCTGGAACACTTTGTAAATAAATGGTGCAAAATAATGTTGAAAAAAATTTTCTCACTCAAACGTGTTTGGATTTATATTATTGAGGTTTAAAGTAAGGATTGTTGAAGATTGTCAGGCTGAACATTATTTTAAGCCTTTAATAATAATATAATTACTATAATTTATTATTATTATTACTTAGCTTATTTTAACTGCATATAGGCCGTATCACGTGTTTATAATGTTGGCATGTATCAGTAGTATTTTGTAATAATTCATTTGTGTGCATGTGTTTCTATAATTGTTCAGTGATATCTTCTTTTTTTATATTCAGTTTGAACGATTATAATATCTGGTGACAGCTGCGATGAGTTATGGAAATTAAACAAATGAAAAAACCAAGTCAATTTGGCACGCCACAAGGTTTGACTCGAACCAAGGACCTCTTGCCTATTAGCCTACACCACCTCGCTGTGATTGGTTTTAGTGTATTCATTACGACTGAGGTAAACTGTATTTCATAACAATAAGTCGATTGTAGTATTCTTGTTACTATGGGAAACAAAATAATATTCATAGTTCTAATTATGTATGTTCTGACATTCTGCATTTAAGTCATATTTATTTCGGTTTTATCTCGATACCTCAATTTCGTTGGCCCTCCACCGCCCCCGTGCCCTCGACCATAGGCCATACTCCGGTACCAACAACTTTCCGGCGCTTGAGTTCTATTGTTTTATTTTTGCTCTGTGTAATGTGTTTTGAGTTAGCTGTTTGATTCAGCTTGAATAGAACTGTGTAACTGTTTGTGTTTTGTCATCTGTCTGTCAGGGGTCGTCTCTCCGATCCGGTATTCACCTAATGAGTGAGGAAAAACCCCGAAAAACCCTACTCGGATCAGTTGCTGCGAGAGGCTCCCACAGTAAACAGGGCACTTGGCAAGTGTCGATATGTAGTTCTCGGTTTAATCCCAGGAGTCTGAGTTTTCTCCTGAGCTACGTCTCACGATTACGTTGCCTTAACTTGATACTTATTTATTTTATAAAGTAATGTGTTTAGCGAAAAATGTTCATTCCATTTTTCTCTACACATTTAGATTTTTATGTATCGCCTACTGTAATGGAGAAGAAGAAAAACTAAGTCAATTTTACAGAAAAGCGGTTATAGTCATTTTATGAGTAATAGATAAGAGTTTTGAAATTTAACTTTTTATTAAGATCGTTAGAGCCATTTTTTTTTAAATACAACATTTTAATAAAGTTTTCATATAAAATCCCCTTAATATTTCAGTTATAAAAACCAATTCTGGACGGTTCGATGAAAATCTAAAAAGAGTTTTCAATTAAAAAAGAAGTAAATAATGAACCGTTTATCTGGTTTGCTTGTCCACAGACGGACAGACAGACGGACGGGCATGCAGACAGAAGACGTCATTCCAGAATCACTTATTTCGGTTATTGGGCATCGTGAAACATGTTTTCCCGGTGTTTTCTCGATTTCGTTTTTTGCCACTTTCTGTACACTACGTATGTGGAAGAAAGTAAAATTGATCTGAATAACTTATGAGATTCGTTTAACGTAAGCACTAAAATATTAACTTAATCACGGCCTTCCTTCTTTCCTTCTTTCCTTCCCTCCCTCTTTCCTTTCATAAGTATATGTATTTGTTCATTTCTCTTACTTCCTTTTTTACAATTTTATTTCTTTCGCTCTTTGTCCATTTTACCTATCGTTTCGTGAATATCAAAGTTTAATGCCCGTAGGAGAGAAGCAAAGTATATGAATCAAGTATATTTAGGTAGAGCATTGAGGGATTTCCTGGTGTCTGAACGTTACAACGCAAAGTGTCATATTAAAACAACAAAAACATCCAGAGACAATTCGTTCGGGCGGATGTTAAGAAAATTAGAATTCTGCGTTTGCCTTTGCGAGAGGAGAAAACTGTGAATAAATTCACTCAGATCGATAGGCCACGAGATTTGAACTCGATCATCCGAATCCACGACGTTACAGCCTCAGCAAACTCACTTATGAAATTTCTTCGCTCTGATTGAAAATGAGCAATATAAGGCAGTAACAATTCCTTGTGTGTCCGATTGTTTCTGATGAAGTCAGTTCTTTGATGCTCTAATCAATTTTACTGTATTTAAGAAGTTAAACTGTATTATTAAGGGCTTGTATTACCACCTGCCGACAATTCTTCCCGATACGTGACTTCCAGATAGCTTAACTAGAAGATGCCTCGTAATACCACCGCTGAACTGCTACCGGCAAGAACGCAGTAAAAATTTGTAAAATGGTCCTTAGCTGACTGAGCAAAGAGGTGTGTTTGTCGTAGTTCAGTAGACCTCCGCTAGGTGCGGCAGCTCGGATTTGTATTTGTACAATTAAATTACATAATAACACATCGTTTTAAGTGCATTAATCGATTTGTGCAATTCTATTTCATTCATATGTGAGCCTAAAATGACATTGTTGTGTAAATTGAATCTTCCAGCATCAATTCTGAAAATCAGATGGCGAGGAAGCTTCCGCATCCTGCCATCTTGTTTCAACCAAGATCCCTAACTAGCAGTTAGTACTTTGTCAGCCACTCCATCCTGCTGCTAGCTTATCTGGAAGTTGTCTTCCCAGACGGACTTTGTCAGGAGACCATAATACGCAATTCTTGGCCAACTTCCAGATAGGTTCTCTATCTGGTAGATAAATACGATATCTGGAGATCGTCATACGGGCCCTAAATGTAAAATTGGAGCTGGAATGTTTCAGTTGATGTCTGTAATTATTTCTCATGATTTGTCATCAAATCATGAAAATATTTCCTTTTTGACTGTAGTACACGTATTTTAATGTGTATTAAATTTTTTACAGTCTCAAGGTAACTGAAGGAGAATTAGTCAGAAAGGTGTCCCAACGGCAACATGGAGTTATAAAAGTTTAAAATATGACTCAGGTAACGTTTTAAGTTTTTTACAGGTAAATTGTAGAAGTATAGTCAATAAAGGTCCTGAATTTCAAACTCTTATCGAAATACAACAACCACACGTTATAGTCGGTACAGAATCTTGGTTACGGGAGGGAATAAATAATAATGAATTCATTCCGAAAGGTTATGCCGTATACAGAAGAGACAGGGGTTCTAGGGGAGGGGGTGTCTTTATTTGCGTTAGAGATGAACTTACAAGCTTTTTAGAATGGACAGACTCAGATTGCGAGCTTTTATGCGTAAATATAGTAAGTGATAGCGACAGACGGTTACTAAGAGTTATCGGTGGTTACAGGCCACCTGGTGATGAAAATATAATATTACAAAAACTATATCATGCTTGTTCTGGTACATTCTTAAATACAGACATGGTAATAATGGGAGACTTCAATTATCCACGTATTGACTGGTCAGGAACCAAGATAGAAGGCAGTCCTTCACAAATATTAGCAAGTACGTTAATTAATGACTGTGGGCTAACACAGGTAATAGAAAAACCTACAAGGGGCAACAATGTGTTAGATATCTGTCTGATACGGCCATACGATTTTTTATTCAATACAGAAATTTTTCCAGGTATTAGTGATCATCTGTGTGTGACTTTACGAATACAATGGGAGCTTAAAAGAAACAATGATAAAAATAACTGTAATAATAATGACAAATTCCTTCGGAAATATAAATATGCAAATAAAAGCGGATTCCAAAAGTATCTAGAAAATGAATTTCCGCAGTGGGCTGGAGAGGGTTCTAGTATAGACAAAATGTGGCAACATTTTAAGGCTATAGTACATGAAGGGCTTAACACATTCGTTCCAAAAGCTAAACTAAAGCAAAACCAAGATCCGGAATACTATAATGACCGAATCCTAAAACTGAAAAGAAAAGTTAGAACAGCATATAATAAAAGGAAATTAGGAGAAACTTTCCAAAATAAATACAAAGAAATTCAAAAACAACTGAATAAAGAGAAACGGGATGCTCAAAACGTATATTTATCAAATCTTCTACAGTCTACAAATTCAAACAGTTTCTATAAATACATAAGAAGGCTAAGAAAAAATAAAGGCGACATACAGATGTTGAAAGGTGAGGAAGGTGACATAATAACAGACAATTCAGAAAAAGCAGAACAGTTGAGCCAAAGTTATGCTAAAGTATTCAGTCAACAAAAAAAAAGCGGATGACACTCTTCTAACAAATTTAACCGAAAGATGTCACGAGCTATTGAAAATAAAAGACTCTTTAATTCTCGCAAATTTACGTAATATGCGTAAGGGGAAATCTGTGGGACCAGATGAGATATCAGGCGACATTATTAAATTAGGACAAGAAAAAGTTGTCCCTTATCTCAGGGTGTTATTCAATGTTTCACTTAATAACAGTGATATTCCACCGGACTGGAAAAAAGCCATAATAATTCCTATCTATAAAGCAGGGAATAGAACTGATCCTGGAAACTATAGACCGATAAGCTTAACGTCTATAGTGTGTAAGCAAATGGAGCGACTCATTGAAGCATATATTAGGGATTTTTGTAATAAATATAACTTGCTTTTTGCAAGACAACATGGTTTTAGGAAGGGCTATTCTTGCGAGTCACAGATGTTAGGTCTATATCAGGAAATTGCTGATATTTTAGACAAAGGAGGACAGGTTGATGGTATTATAATTGACTTTCAAAAGGCCTTTGATACAGTACCTCACGACATTTTAATGCTCAAACTTGCCGAAATGGGAATTGATAAGCGCGTAATAGCTTGGATTAAGGAATTCATATATAACAGAACCCAAAGAGTGCGTGTTAATGACATATTGTCCCGTGAGACTCCAGTTACGTCTGAAATACCCCAAGGAAGCGTACTCGGTCCACTACTTTTTATATTATTTATAAATGACTTACCAAAATCGATCCAATCTCATATCAGATTGTTTGCGGATGACTGCATTATAGACAGGGAAATTTGTAATGAATTAGAGGCGAAGTTACTGCAAGAAGACTTAGTTCGCACAGAAAAATGGGTTTCTGAAAATAGGATGACAATAAACGCATGCAAAAGTAAAGCAATATCTTTCACGAACAAAAGGGTAAAATTTTGCTATAATTATGAAATGGAAAATGAAATTATAACGAAAGTAGAATCGTGCAATTATTTAGGAATAACTCTTAATAAGGAATTGAACTGGAATACACATAGCCTATAGGAAATTCAATTAGCAAGGCATATAAAACATTGCACTTCGTATTTAGAGCATTAAGGGGAAGCAACTTAAAAACCAAAGAGTTAGCTTATAAATCATTAGTGAGACCAAATTTGGAATATGCTGTAAGTGTATGGGATCCGTATCAGGCAGGTCTAATAACACAGTTAGAAATGGTGCAGAGAAAAGCGGCAAGATTTGTTATGAATAAGCACCAACAAACTGACAGCGTTACGGCTATGTTAAAAACACTAGGGTGGAAATCTTTAGAATCCAGAAGGAAAATAAATATATTAAAATGTATGTATTGTGTATACACGAAACAACCGGCATGGGAAGAGCTTCATAGCAAAATTAAATAACCAGATTACAAAAGTAGGAAGGATCACAAATACAAAATAAGGGGTAGATCTCAGAGAACAAATATTGCCAAATTTTCTTTTTTAAATAGAGGGATTCAGGATTGGAATGATTTACCTGCAGAAATCTTCGAAACGTTTCCTGCTAACGCCAAAATTTTTAAAAATACATTGAATAGGGTATATGATGTATAATTTTTTGTTCTAAAATATTCACAGTATGCAATTTTTTATGTTATAGTTTTAAATGGAAAAACAATTTTTTTTTTTAAATATCAGGTACGTGGATAGATGTTGCGATATTTAATGTTTAAGTGTATGTATAGTGTGTCATTTTTGTATATATGTATGGCTGGTATTTATTGCACCACTGCCACCGGGTTGCTGACCCATTTGCAGTGTAAGAAAATAAATACAAATATTATTAAGCCAAGTAGAGCCACCTGGATGGAGAAAATACCCTAACATATAGTAGAAACCTAACAAGCAAAACAAACGTCTTAAGATGCTCGAACAAAATAATAAATTTATGTGGTGTCATAAAGGAATTCTTCTAACTGCTCAGTCAAGATGCTGTTCAGCAGAATTTTACATCTCTTAAAGATCGGTTATGATTTTCCGTGGTGGCAAAATGCTACGACGCTGGCAACAGCAGCAGCCTTGACTTGCCCCCCCCCCCGCGGACTCCTTGGAGATCCGAGACGAAGAATGGTTTGTTAACGGTTTATTAAATTTTTACATAATTTTGTTTATTATGGGGTTGAATGTTTATTGTGTGGTCATTTTTAGCCGATTGCCTTCCATTTTAGCAAAAACACGTGTTTTCATATTTCATTGATTTTCTCAAAAAGGAAAACTATTTTTAAATAAAATGTTTACCACAGGTAGGTGTTACATATACCTACAATTTCAGCAGAAATTGACATCTCTACGATATATACAAGCCGAGTAATAAATTGTTAAAAAGTCGCTATTTTTAGCAGTTCCAGATTTTTCTTGGAAAAAGGTATGAACTGATTTTCATAATTTGGGTCAAATTTTCTTAGCCTTTTTAAGTTGTATCTCGTGCTATTTTTTTTGTTTTTCCTATATTTTTCTTTTTGATGCCTTAAAACATAGAATAAAAACAACTTTTTCTCCCTTTTTGCGTTTTTTCACCATGGTGCTGCAAACAGATTTTTCTAGAAACATATAGAATGAATTACTTCTATCTTTCTCCTAATTATTGCTTAGAGAAAGTGGCCACTTTGATTTTCTGAAGAAATAATCTACCTCGCCTGAACTATAGGAGAAAAGAGGTTGGTGGTTATGATGATGATGATGATGGTGATAATGATGATGATAATGGTGATGATAATATTGAAAATAAGGACGATAATAATAGTAATAACAATAATATCAATAGTAATAATTTAATACAATACTTAGAAGTCGATATCTCAGAATTAGACTGTTACAACTCAAAATCAGTAAATTTTCAGGAGAGAGAAAAAACAAAATCCTTGTTTCTTTAACATCTTCTCCTTGGTCACAAGGAGCTGCTATGAACCTGTTATTTTGGGATTTATTGCATTTCATAGGCCTCTTTCAATAACGCTAAGACATAAAATCCAGAACTTGATTGGTTAGAAACAAATAACAAATTTCTGAGTTGTAACAGTGTTCCACTGAATCAAAGGCAAAAAACTTCTAGTTGTGACGGTTTTTTCAGAGTTGTAACACTTTAATGTCAAGTAGAAGCTTTCCTATTCTGACTTATAACTATTTAACTAATCATATTTTAGTCTTTCTCCATTTATTCTATGGGAAGTGATAGGAATTGTAAGAAATAAATAAGAATGTATAACGTGTGAAGTTCTCTGTTTTACTTGTTGCTCGAGTATTCTACAATGCTTGTAAGTTATTAATAATATATTCTTAAATAAGTTAAATTTATATAAATAATAAAATGTCTTAAACGACATTGCATTTGCTAAATTTTAACTTCAATAGATACTTTCTTGACTTAATATCATTCAGACATCATTCATCGCCAGAGGAACAACTGTCGTGCTGTCTTGCTTCAGACGAACACTTCATATTATTGTAGAAGTCCCAGTATACACTAGGAATGACGTAGTCATGGCAAAGGCACAATAAATCTACTTTCTTGTTGGCGTCGATTTGTGGAAATTCAAAATATGCTGGTACAAGAGAGAGAATCGGCTATCTAATTCTTATATGAAGTGCCTTGAATTCTTCCTATGCAGTATAATTGTTTTTTACAAAAATGTGAATGGTTGATTCATAGAAAATGGAGAACTTTTAAGTTCATCCAAACTACAGTCTGCCCTTCCTCATATTTTTTGTAGTTTCGCCCCATACATTCTGACAGTGCTTTGAAGTTGTGTATGTCTTTGGTGTCCATCTCAATGACAGAATATGACTTTCCATTTTTCTTTGCCATTCTGATAAGCGTAATCCAATGGTGAGGATGTGCAATTGGTGTATCTGTTTTTCTGTTTGCTTTCAATACTCTCTTTTTCTATGGAAATTGTAGCATGCACGGAGTCATTTTCGTTGTGTGAATGCCCAATGACAAAATATTTCACAATCATAGGGTTGATGCCTTCTATCAATCTGACTGCATATAGAAAAGAGGGATGTTAGATGTCTGTTTTTATTCTGACTGATACAATTATTGGCAACTCCAGCATCTCTCACTTCTTCTAAAATTTTTAGAAGGAAACAGGCAATTTCATTGGCTCCCCGTTTAGCTATCCCTTCGTGCCAAAAGAAAAATGTGACTTCAGTGCTCCCTAAGTCGAAGACTGTGAAATTATAACAGGAGAGCTTCCGTTTATAATACAAAGCAGACACTTTACTGCATGGTGTTGGAAGAACTGCTTGTAAGTCAAATGCAAAAACACCACTTTTTCCATCACTTCTTTTACATGCCTCAATATCTGAAGTTTTCTCTTCTGTACATTTTTCTTTTTCTAATATGTGTCTTTTGTACTTATCTTGAATCTCGCTTCTTTCTTCAGAAGTTCTTTGTTTGTAATTTGAACAAAAATTGCATTGAGCTTTTTTTGGAAAGAAAAAATTAAAATTATGTGAATAAAAAAATGGGTGTAAAGAATTGGAAAAGACAGGCTCAGGAAAGAGATGCATGGAAGAAGATTGTGAAGGAGGCCAAAGCACATCAAGGGCTGTAGAGCCGAGAAAGAAGAAGAAGTGAAGCTTTGCAGCAGACTTTCCTTCAGCTATGCATTTCTCTTTGCACATTTGGTACAGTTTAGTTATATTTAGATCACCTTCTAAGCACTCTTTCTTAAACCTAGATCTACAGTAATGTGATTCTACCCTGGGGAAAGAATCTATGAGAGCTATAATGACATCTGTCATATTATGCTGAGGTATTTTATGGTTCTTCTTGTGTTTCCCTCGTCTGTCTTTAACTATTGTCCCTTCATTAGTAATTTTGTCCCATGTTGTGCTCACATAACGACTACTAACACTAAGTGTTGCTAAGAACATTGTTTTGTAAACTCGTACCATTACTTCATTAAAATAGAAATAAAGATTAAATTACTTAAACGGGTACTTCCTTTTCCTCATGAAATGGAATTATAGGTAGCAGGGTTGTGTATTGCTTGTGTTGTCCATGTCCATTATCATCATCATTATCATCAGACGGGGAAGAATAATCCCAATTGGGATTTTTGACTGGGGCATCAGAATTTTCCAGTGTAATATTTTCATTTTCTTTAGAGATACTTGAAGCAGACTACAACGCAAAGAGAACACCTTACAGTTTTATCAAAGTATCAGCAAAATATTATTAAATTAAATATTGCAAGTATAAAATACAAAACAATGTACTTACCAATCTACTTTCAGCAGAGATTAAGGGTGTGTCTTCTTCTTCTTCTTTCATAAGACATAACTCTACAATACGTTTAGACCTTTTGGACATTACATTATTATGATTCACAATAGATTGCTTATACAATTGCCATACCACTCACATAATACTGTATATACAAGAACTCTGACAATGCAGAAAAAAGGCATATTGAAATAAAATATTACAGTCTTACTAACACCTCACAACCGAGATTCTCATTGAATAATGTTGCAAAACTGTTGCAACTTAAAATATAACAGTTCCATTTAACATCATACAGAGCGTAAAGTGTTACAACTTAAAATGATACAGTGTTGCATGGAGCAGCTACTCAAGATATTATCAGTGTCAAACTGAATCATCCCAATTAAAAAATTAAGGGTTCAATTTTAAGGTGTAACACTCTAACAGTGCATAGAACAAATAGTTCCTCATTTAGTAGTGGTCATAACTCAAAATCGAAGTTTTTTGAGTTGTAACACTTTTGTACTGAGGTATCGAAGTCATTTACAGAATTAAGCTTACTTACTGTCCAGGCTTACCAATGCTAGAAACTGTCAAATTATTTATTACTAGCGTGTGCCCGCGACTTCACCTGCGATAATTATTTCAAAATTTAAAAATAAAATTTAAGAGCATAATAGTTAAATCATTTTTATTAACACCTAAATCACGTGGACTACATAGACCTACCGCAATTAGACAGCGTCGCCAGGTAAAAGCGACCTCACATTTGAGTTCCTTGTCCCAGGAGACCTCTGTATAATGAGTTTCGTCCAATTCGAACAATGTTTGACCCTATTTAGGCCTATATTGATTATCCCTCTTTTGTGTAGGATGAAAATTTCATGTCTGCGGGCCTTAACATTCTAAATAAATGAATCGTCCTTGATGGACTTACAAAATTAAGCGATCGAGTTCCCTGGCCCAGAATGCCCCTGCATAGTGAGTACCGTCCCGTATAAACCGATCAATGTCTGTCCATTTAGGAATATAGGCTAATCATTATCCCTCATCCGTCTATGTTGAAAATTTCAGATATCTGCCTTGACATTATAAACCAATAAATCGACCAGCTTGGGCTTACAACATTCAAGCGATCGCGATGCTCTTATTTCCGAGGTATGATAAAAATAGTCAAAGCCAACTGTAATTGATTTGACATTGAAATGTATTACTGAAAACTGATGCTTCGAAAATGCAAAACATTCACGTTTTCTGCCCGATTTTCACTCATAACTCACGAACGAAAGCGAAAAATAAAATTCCGACTTCGAGGTACATTTTCCGACCCTTCAATCAACCTATGTTTAAAATTTCAGGACTCTGCGTTCAGTAGATGTCGCTGGGCATTGCGGAAAGACAGGCAGACAAACACTTCCTTTTATTAATATAGATTCAGTCCAATAAGTTCATCTAATATATAAAATTGAAAGTGTGTGCATGTAATGTATGTATGTGTGTATGTATGTATGTATGTATGTATGTATGTATTTTTTTTGTCCTTTATTTGCTGCATGCTCCATTAATTCTTGTAATATTACATGCATAAGTTACTTTACATACATGTTACAAATTATAATATTAATGGCAGTGTTGTTATTTACATATTGATGCCTGCCAAGTGTTTAAAATGAATCAAGATCTATACTGTTTATGAATTTAACAAAGAGTGTCTTATGTTTCACAATAAGTTCATGTATGTATGTACGTATGTTTGTATGTATGTATGTATGTATGTATATGTATGTTCCCTATACAAATCTTCATGCTTTGACCAATCTGAACAAAAATTCGCACACATACTCGCTTTAACCCGGAAAGTAATGGCATTAAAATTCCTTTGAAAAATTCTATAATTTCTTAAATTATTACACTGAATTCATCACAATATGAAATTCCGTTCTCATAACAACAATATTTGTTCACATAGGGCTTTGGAAGTACATGGTAGCCTACTGGGTTTTGATAAATTAGAGAGGTTATCGGTGTTCATTGGTGTAAATAAATAATGAAGAATTAAATTCACCAAAATAATGCACAATGTGATGCAGTAACATAATTTCTCTACCCTGGACATGGAGAATATGACGACAACATTTTCAGTAGTCTCAGCCTGAGTTTGGGCCAAAGATGGGTAGCGAGAATGCTGTACCAGATGACTGGTAAAAATTCTATCCACTGATACGTTATTCAACGCTATAGGCTTTGTTTTAGTTTAGATGTCTATTGTAAACCTTAAGCATATAATTATAAAGAGGCAAAGTATAATGGACCAGTTTAGTTCTATGTGCGCAATAAATTATTATGTCTCAGATATTTGGGGAAGAATGTGTGAAAGAGATTTTGATTTTCTTTTGATTTTAGTCCCGAAATGGCCTACTCGGAGACGCCCGACCGGGACCCAGGTTTTACCGTTCTTGGTGTTGGCTTCGACGTGGCAGTGGTTCCCTCACTCAGGGAATGAGGAGGGGGGTCATCGTGTGCGCATGACCGGTACCATAGCTGGGGGAGGTGTGAAACCCAACGATCCCGGCATTGACTGGATGCCGGTGGTGTTGCTACGGCGATGCTCCCGACCCAGAGGGCGGGGAGGCCTAGGTGTTGCTAGATACACCGAACGAGAAGCGCAGTATAGAGAAAAAAGCGCTGATTGGAAACCACCTAGATGAAAGGTGTGCACAGAGAGAGTTACAAGCCAACCGATACGCGACGAGACTTAAGGGAACGTGATGGTCCACGTTCTAGCGGACCGACTACGAGGGCTACCGCACGACCATGTGTAGGGGCCTGCTCCGAAAGGAGAGTACTCTAAAGGGGAGGCCGACCGACAGGGCCTGATGGCTCGGAGAGACTAAGACGTCAGGGCCTGCGACCTGGTTTGTTGGGGTCGGCCCCGGCGCACGGTTCCTGTCGTCGGGAAAGGATTTGGAGTAAGTAGATCTGAACTGCTTGTTGTGTGGGGGCAGTTTAAATTCAGGCAGGGAAGTCAAAAGGTGAAGGGTGTCTCCGACCAGATATGGTCTAGACGAGACGAGTATCGGTGATGGCAAGTAACAAAAGCATACGAAAGAGCGAGTTGTTGATCAAAAACGATGAAAGAGAGAACACATGTTGAATTGAACTGAGAACAGAGGGAATACAGGAAAAATTGTATAAGATCTGAGAGTCATAGTTCTGTTTTAATTCATCGAAGAGCAAATAAAAACGTAAAGCTGGAACAACTGTGAAACTTACAGAGCGAGACACTGAGAAAGACGAACACACAAATCCAAAGTCTACTCAGAATAGAAGTATAGCCAGAGAAAACAGATGGCAAAAAGCGATAAACAAAATTAGAACGAAAGTTGAAACACAAACATGTCAAGAAATGACAAACACAAAAGCTCGAAAAATCCGAAAGCTGAAGGAATAACCAATTTAGAAAGAAACGAGAGAGTTCAATCAAATCAGAAGGAAGGTGGAAATACACCTCAGATGTCTATAAACACAAAATAGAAAAACAATCATTTGCCTAAACGCTACCATGTTCAGAAGGCTTAAAGAAAAACAGATGAAATGAAACATTGAGAACTACCAACGAGTATGGCCTCTGGTCGGGGAACTTGAAACTCAGATATAAATCCCAAATCTTCTTCTGTATGTGAACATGAAAGTGGGAAATAAAATATCCCGTAAAGACAGTAAAATATTATGTTAACGGAATTTTTGTTTCTTTTTATTTCAACCCTACCAGGCATGGTGCGTAACAGCAATGGGATGCGAAATTCTAACTCCAGGATGAGGAATAAAAGACATATTTAGCGTTTTCTGAGGAAAAGTTTGAGTGTGGTAAGTCGTTCTTCTTCGCTTCAAACTCTAGATACCTTTATAAGGACTTACAGCTTGGAAATAAGCAAACCCACCATAATTTAATTTTTAATTACACACTAAATTCAAAGCCCGGGGGATGCCGGACCTTAAAGCTAGTATTACAATAAAGTTTGCACTTTATTCTAATCAGAACGGATTTAACGCCAAACGAAACGTCGCAAATAATGTTTAACTTAAACATTTACCTATTTTCTTGTACGGTCTGTTCACGTGTAATCAGTGGTTACATTATTATTATTATTATTATTGTTATTATTATTATTATTATTGACATGAAAAGATCGAGATGGCGCAAAATAATTTATTTGCACTGGATACTGAATTATCATCGGTAATCCCACGAGAAATTAAGAGTAAACCGATAGATTCGTGAACATTAAGTGCGAGCTAATTTTGTAATGATACTCGTAATGTGAAATGGGATTTATTAAGATTATTCCATGAATAAAATGTAATGCGTTGCATAAATAACAATTACTTTTTTACTTGTATTGTTTAAAATCAATATTATTGAGCTGCGAGATTATGGCATACTCAATGAATGAACCCCCGAATGAGTTACCACTGGTACCAACAGTTGGATCACAAAAGGTTAATTTTATTAAGACGCTAAAATTAGAAAAAATAAGAGTTTACGAATTGGCTTGCACCGATTCAAATTTGTGTGTTTCATCAATGCACGTATAGGCGTAAATTGTTTCATTTCCCAAATAAATTACTGTACTTTATAAGTCTGTAAGATAATATGTTTCTGTTCTGTTCACTGGCAACTAGGGTGGCCAGACGTCCGGCTTTTGGCCGGACTGTAAGGCTTTTTGCTAAGCAGTCCTCCATCCGGCGCGGCTTTTTGCCGGACGTTGATTTGTCCCCCTTTTCGAGACTCTGATGGATCGGTAAAGCATATTAATAAAATTTGTATTTTCCAGTATGTTCCTGCCAATCCTAAGGTTGGTACGCTTGTCGATACTATTATTTGTTTAGTTAGTGCCGCGGAAAAGTCTGAATCTATTCCTAAGGCTGGCACGCTTGTCCATACGATGATAGCGTACTATCATTTATTTTATATAAATGCAGTTATTAAGTAAAATTTGTCAGGGTTATGCCATGTAATATCTGCTGTCCAGCTGTCCATGCCCGAAGTTTTATACTATGCTAGATTACCGAAGAAGGGTGTCCTCCTTTCTGACATTTTAGAAATGGCAACAATACTGATGTGTGAGATATAAATCATTGCTTATTAATATCTTGACATATCCAATAACGACTTGACGTATTAACAGATAAAATAGCATCCCTGCGATCCTTCTAAGCGTAGTATGCCTTAAACAACCGTGATTGGTCGATATCCAGGAATAGCTAAACGTTATTGGTCAATATCAAATATGCAGCATAATTTAATAGTCACCTAAATCATAGGTTCGCAATTAACTTTCGCCCCACGTCCCGCAAGCTGACGGGACGGTCTTCCAAGTTTTCCTAGCATTCAATATCTATTCTTATACAATTCAACGGCCATAAATAGCGTGCTCACTCCCTCACTTCGTAATACATCGTGTATACTCGGTGATGTTCGTCTCTCGCAGTCTAAACTTTCATGAAGAGTACAAAATTAGGAAAACCGTTTCTTTATTATATAAGGCCAAAGTGAAATGAACACAATGAACAAATATTCTGATTTTATTTTTACTTAACAATTTTCATAGCTCTGAACCACAAACATTCTTAATAAACTGCCAGTGTAAATTTCTTAAAAATCCTGGAGTCAATAAATAATGGTGGGCGAATCCGCGGGCACCAGCTATAATATATTGACAGTTTACCCTGTAAGTATTGCGGACAATAAAAATCCAAGCAAACCACTCCTTCCCTTGATAAATTATATAATTTATGAAAATTACACTGAATTTATCAAATGAAATTCACATCATATTCATCTGTCAACAAAGAGTTGGGAAACAATACGTATTATCAGTGTTGACTGGTAGCTTTGGAACTGCATAAATCTTACGATGTAATTAATTTCTGAAATCTACGTACTGGTAGGAACGAATTATATTCTAAAGGAAAAAGCTATATTATATGATGATATATTTTAATAAAAATTGATGAAGCCAGCGCTGACTTTTGTAAATGTATTGTCAGTACCTTCAGGATTCTCGACCTGTTAAGTTTCGTATTTAAGCACCATTTTAACCGCGCGGGCTATTTTCTAGTATTTATACCAATTAATGTAATTGCTGTTACAATTGGGGTGTAGTTAACAAGAGAAGAAAGTACGTAATGTTAGAAACTACTAAGGGCAACGTCCTAATATGTCTTTAGCGTTATCTGCAAGCTTCATGGGGGTTCGACCCAGTTAACTAAATATAGCTGCAGCTAGGGTCCTTATCACGACAGTGAAGAGATCTAAACTTCCGACTGCAGTGGCTGTAAAACACACCGGGAGGTACGGGAGTTTAATTTGGACTGTTCTTACAATATTGAGAGCACTTCTTGCAGGTGTATGAGCTATGCTGTATTGTTGGAGGCGACAGCATTGTACAATATGTCAATCAAATGGCTTGTTTATTGAGATGGATCAGGACAGTACGTGTGGGTATTGTTTCGGTGTCAGGTCATGCGGAATTTCTGATACGACAGACATCTCAGCCATCGGCTTATCTTCTCCCTTATTTCATTCTGTCAAATAGCTCTGGGGCCTTATGTTTCCTTGTAGATATGTTTGGAGCTTTAACATGGAGAGTGCACATTTAAAGGATAGAGAGAGCATTAAAATAAATTTAAAACCTATTTTGTAATTTGTAATTACGTTATGGTTCATGAGATAATTAGGTTCATAGTTGCAAATGTATAAAAATATAAAGTGAATCTCACATAACTTCCTCTGTCCAAATGAAAGTATATAATAATAATATGGTATAATATAATTCTGACATTCTGGTCATGTAAATTGGTCGGAAAGTGAAGAGAGAAGCCA
The DNA here is from genome assembly GCA_964059195.1 of Ectobius pallidus. Taxonomy (NCBI): domain Eukaryota; kingdom Metazoa; phylum Arthropoda; class Insecta; order Blattodea; family Ectobiidae; genus Ectobius; species Ectobius pallidus. Next base: position 50,937,151 of record CAXKWD010000012.1, on the reverse strand, counting down.
TTACCCCTTCACACCGCATCCCCGAAGAAACATAACCCAATTAAATCTGATTAATGCACTCACGTAACTTTCTTTACTTTAAGCATGGCCAATACATTTTCTCGCTTAACGCTCTGGTATAAAACAAAAGGCAACATTGCAAAGAGCGCGTATTCAGAGTGGGTAGCTTATAACTATCCTTAAAAGATTTTTTCGAAAAAAAAAATTTCAAATAAAAGTTTTAGCTCTTAATATAAGCACTCCAAGTAATACATTTAAAAATATCGTTAGAGACTTTTGGAGAAAATCGTGACAAACCAAATTTTCTTCATGTAAAGTTCCCATAAAGATAAGATAAAATCATTGCCAAAAATTTGTTTTCATAATTATGATTTTCCATTTTGAATATTAGTCCAGTCAATGAAAAGTTGTAGAGGGAAATGGAAGGAACACAATTTTTGACTTTGGGACTTTGTTTGGACTAGTAAGGAGGTAAACATACTAAAAGTCCCCACTCCTAGGAGGTGAGCGGGGGGCAGGGGGGCCCTTAGAAGGTACCTTTTTTCGGTTTTTTGCTTATATCTCGGAAACTATGGGTCCTAGCGTAAGACTCTTCTTTACAAAAATTAAAGCTGAAAAAATGCTCCACAAGATTGATTCAATTCATTTTTTCGCTATCTCGCCTACTTTCCGAGATATCCGTGCTCAAAGTTAGCTAATTTTGAAAAAAATAAAATTACCTCGCGTTTTTCGCCTTATTTTGTTAGCTAATTCTTCGGACGTTCGTCCTACAAAAAAGTCATAAGGAAAAATGTTTTAGAGCATTAAATTGCCTTCAAGAATATATGTTAGTTTACTTTTTACCTTCAACCGCTCAAACGTTAGAACAATTTTAACTTTATGTGTAAATTCCGGGATTTTGCAGAAAAACTTAACTTTCGTATTTTCCGTTCTTCCACTGCTGAAACTCTATATTAAATCCAATATATATGTATTATATATATTTATATGTATAAACAGTATGTATTATATATAAATGGCACATAAAGAGTATACATAGGCTATGTATTTATAGTATATTTTCAAGTATATATGGAGTTCTTCAAAAGTAATATTGTTCGGTGTCATTTAATACTGATTTCGAACCCCGAACCCAGTGGAACCACTTTGAGAGCTCCATCATTTACCCCACAGAAATACAATTACTTTAATATATTATGTAAATTTTTATAATACTCAAAATTGACAATTTATGGAGGATCGACGAATCTATATTGTTATTTAGGAGCCATAATTACCCTTTACATAGGCAATAATACTTGTATTAAATGTATGTAATATATAATGTACAGTTAATACAATATATAGGCCTATATTAACTATACATTCGCTCCGCAAAGGGATTGGGGTAGGATGATTCCAGAGTCAACAACAATTTCTACGTAACTTTTTTTTATTAACACATTCACTCGTAAATGTTTTTTGAAACTGTGTTACATTTACTTTAATAATATATTTACACCTTAAAGTACAATTGAACAGCAATAATTATTATAAATTCCTGACTCTCTTGGAGCGGAGGGTCCTTCCTCGTCATGGTAACTTGGTCCTGGGTATTGTTCTGCTTCGTTTTCTTCTTCATCCATTGAGAAAGGGGATACATCTTCAAGGATAACTGGCAGAGGATCGATGTCGAGTTCTTCATCCTCATTTTCCAAGAGGGGGCCCCCATTAAGACAGTTCCCCTGGCAGTTTTGGCACGAGGGAACACTTGAGAGATGCCTTTCTGCATCCGTATTTTGGTGGTGGCACAATCCTTTGTGCACCGAAAAAAAATTAATATTTCATCCGGTGCAGCCTGGTGCTTACTGTGCACCGGAGTTAGAAATTTGTTGGTTAACTCCAACCCATACATCTGAGGCGGCAGCTCATGTCCCATTCACATCTCGACTTGGTGATATGTCCTCAGAATGTTGTTTCGCTGCCCCCTCGATTGGTGGGAGGCACGAGATGTCCGGTTTGATATTGGCTACCGATTTTACATAGGATTGGTAACGGTAAGCGTTTAGAGATTTCTCTTTAGGTGGGGCCTCGAACCACCTCAAAATACACTTTTCCCCAGCTTCCTCTACATCATCCTTGGTTGAGTGTGGGTCTGAGAAAACTGCAGCAGTTCCCTGGACATCTGGAGACTTCAAATACAGTTTGATAAATCCCAGCTTACTCTTTCAGAAGGCTGCTGAGGTGGTATCGCACCCAGTGAAGGCATGTAGAATTAGTATGTCTCGCAGCCCCTGGGTCTGAAGCTCCTGGGTAGAAAACAATGTAGGTTTTATGTTTCCACGCCCAGGGTTGATGAAAATTATGTTCTGGTCACTAGGTGTTTTGGCCATCAACAGGACTATTAGGTCGACATCCTCACCAATAACTGCAACAGCGGTGGTATGTGACAACTCCATAGCCACGTCTACAATGAGGACATCCGCATCATTCCGTGCTTGCAGGGTTCTGACTCCATGTGCCTGTAGTGTGACTTTCAGCATGTTAATCAGCAGGCTTTTGTTGTAGACATTGACAGGAAGTCTTCCTGCTTCACAGTTATGACTGTCTACTGAATGAAATGTATGTCGGCTGACTTGCTGAGACAGTACCGCCTTTGCTGCTCAGCGACCTTTGTACTTGAGGATGAGCTCGAGTACCCATCAAACAGTACAGTGCAACTCCTTCCACGATAGTGACTGTTCACAAAATTGACATATCCATCACCAATGGCAGATATCGTGGAACCTCTTTGGCAAATAACTTTGTCCTCCGTCCATAACAATGTCAAAGTGTGTCACACGTACAATTTAATATTTGGATTGAGCTCTTTCTAGAGAACTGAATTCGTAGATTTCCTCATCCCACCCTCATTGAAGAAGGCCAAAGGGAAAGGGGCTAATTCATATTGCAAATAAGTTTTCAAATCTTCGTTGGTTTTCTTACTTATGGATTTGCGCTGGAATAGCAAAAAAAGGATCCACAGACACCCTTTCGTCGTTAATCTTGATTGACGAGCTAACAGTCAAAGGGGAGTGCTCGATCTTTCCGAGACAGTTTGATACTTATTTTCAAACTCTAGAAAAAAAAATAGTTGTTATTCTTGAAAATTAATTTCCGATCACATACAAGTTTAAAATAAACTTTGCGAGATAGCGAAAATGTAAAAGGAATCAGTCTTTATGGAACATTTTATCAGGTTTAATTTTGTATAGAGTGGTATTAACGCTAGGACCCATAGATATAAGCGAAAAACCGAACAAGGATACCTTCTACGGGCCCCCCTGCCCCCTGCTCACTTCCTAGGAGTGGGGACTTTTAGTACGTTTAACTTCTAACTAGTCCAAACAAAGTCCCAAAGTAAAAAACCGTGTTCCTTCCATTTCCCTCTATTCATTCAATCATTGACTGGACTATACATAAGCATATATATTTCTTGAAAATATACATATAATATATATATATTCATTCATTTATGTACAACTTGTATTTAGTACATACTATTTGTACATATAAATACGTAATATTGGCTTTTATACAGAGTTAGAGCAGTGAAATAATGGAAAATACGAAAATTAACTTTTTCTGCAAAATCCCGGAATTTACACATAAAGTTAATATTGCTCTAACGTTTGAACGGTTGAAGGTAAAAAGTAAACTAACATATATTCTTGAAGGCAATTTAATGCTTTACAACTTCCTTCCTTATGATGTTTACGTAGGACGAAGGGCCGAAGAGTTAGCTAACGAAATAAAGCAAAAAACGCGAGGCAATTTTATTTTTTTTTCAAAATTAGCTAATTTTGAGCGCAGATATCTCGGAAAGTAGAAGAGATAGCGAAAAAATGAATGGGATCAACCTTGTGGAGCATTTTGTCATCTTTAATTTTGTATAGAAAAATCTTATCGCTAGGACGCATAGTTTCTGTGATATAAGAGAAAAACCGAAAAAAGGGACCTTCTAAGGGCCCCCCTGTCCCCCGCTCACCCCCTAGGAGTGGGGACTTTTAGTATGTTTACCTCCTAACTAGTCCAAACAAAGTCCCAAAGTCAAAAATTGTGTTCCTTCCATTTCCCTCTACACCTCTTTTTGAGCATTCATTGACTGGACTATATAGCTTTGCTGACAGGCACACACACAGACACATTCACAGACATGTTTCCGAAAATAGTATTTTTGGATCCATGGAACCTTAAAACGTGTATTTATGTTAAAAACTCAACTTCGAATTTGGCAGTCGAAAACAATACTTCTGCTTGCTATAGGCCTAATACTTATAGTGTGGGCAGAGGACTATTAGACCTACAGATACATTACGGAACTTGATACACTCACTTCGACATACTGTAGTGGATCACTGGTTCATGTAATAACCTCTGTATTTAATTTTCACGGAATTAATAACTTTATTGAAACCCTGCGAATTGTAATTGGATAATGTTCATAAATGCAGAAAACTAGCAGGTTCCCGCGGCTTTGCCCGCGATAATTAATTCAGAAATTAAAAATTAAGAGCAAAATAATCAAAACATTATTTCTAATAACAATTACACGCGAATCATGAATAAACTAGACGATTATCCTATAATTATTATGAAAAAGCTAAAAATCCGGCTTTGGATACCGACTGGGAAAAATACCTCAATTGTCAGATTAAAGTTCCCTGACCCAGAAAATCCCTCCAAATCGATCGATGCATGCCCATTTAGGCTACATTCATTATCCCTCTTCGACTATCTATGTTGAAAGTTTAAGATGTCTGCATGCCTTGACATTATAAACAAACGAATCAACTAGGTTGGGCAGACGAAATCGAAACGAACAATAATTCCATGCCAAATGTTAAAAAAATCACGAAGCTCTTATTCTAAGTTAAGACCACCTGCAATTGATTTTACAATAATTGAAATGTAATAGCTAAAACTGGTGCTTCAATAGCGCAAAAAATTCACGTTTTCTGGCCAGTTTTTCATTCATATATTCGCAAATGAAAGAGAATATTAAAAATCAGGCTTCGAGATGCATTCGCCACCCTTAGGTACATCTATTTTTAAAATTTCAGACTCTGCGTGAGTAGATTTGGCTAGGCACCACGCACTGAAAAACAGACAAGCAAACAGATAAACACTTGCTATTATTATATAGACTAGCTGGTGCCCGTGGCATCGCCCGCTACAATCTTTGAAACCATTTGAATTTTTAAAATAATTTACTCATAATTTTAAATAATTAAAAAGTTATATTTATTAGCATTGGCAAAACATTTCATAAATTGCAAGAATTACTTTTTTTCATTGTTATTTACAATGTTTATCATACTGGGTTGATGGCGATAAAAATTACAGTAGGCCTAACATAATATAAAAGACCCGCTATTGTTCAAAAGCAAACTAATTTTTTTCAATAGGTATTTCGGATAAACTATATTGCTTTTCTGTTTTTAGTTAAAATGTATAGTTCGTTTTACTGTGCTGTGAAATCTCCGTGTAGTTACTCCAGATGGTTACTTTTTTATTTGTAAAATCTTCCGTGTTAGAGCAGAAGTTACACGAATACAACCCGGCATATTTTGGTCGATACGATTCGTTTATCTTTATTCTATATTGCACTGGATATGAGGTGTCAGCAGAGGTCATTAATAAATTGTGCATGTTATTCTAGTATAATAGACTATTACAAAGCTTCAACATATATTTTTTACTATATTAACTAGGCCCATATGGTATTAAAAATTCTCAGGCCATAACATCTACTCTTATACAATTCAACGGCCCTAAATAGCGTGCTCACTCGCTCGCCCGCTTCGTTAAACATCGACGATGTTCGTCTCTCTCAGTCTAAACTTTCACGAAAAGTAAAAAATTAGGAAAACCGTTTCTTTATTATATAAAGCCTAAGTGACATGAACACAATGAACAAAACAAATATTCTAATTTTATTTTTACTTACAATTTTCATAGCTCTGCCACAAACATTTTTAATAAGCTGCCAGTGCAAATTTGTTAAAAATCCTGGAGTCAATTAATAATGGCGGGCGAAACCGCGGGCACCAGCTATAAAATATTGATAGTTTAACCAAGGAGGTATCGCGGACAATAAAAATCCAAACAATCCATTCCTTTCCTTGAAAAATTATATAATTTCTGAAAATTACACTGAATTTATCAAATAAAATTCACATCATATTCATCTGTCAACAAACAGTTGAGAAACAATACGTATTTTGTCTTCACAGGTTCCTTTGGAACTGCATAATCGAATCTGAGATCGTTTTCCAGGGGGCGCTTTCTAATCGTGGAATGTACTCTGAAGCCGGAATTTTAGCTGTTTCATTAATTAATAATGGTTTAGTTTATGAATGATCGCGTGCAAGTGTTAATAAATATAACGCTTTAATAATTATTATACTCTTAATTTTAAATTTTTAAATTAATTATCGTGGGTGAAGCCGCGGGCACCTCCTAGTAGAGTACAAAGAAGAAGAAAGGGAAGAAAAAGGATAATATTGCCCTCAACTTTTTGATAATGACTTGTGTATTTCAGCGATGTTCTTTTTTCTATGCAACAAGAACAGATCCAAGGCCAGCTGCAAGAATTCAATTAACAACTGAAATGTATTTGCGAAATCCAGTGCGAAAAATCACATTTTCTGTCAGTTTTTCACTCGTAACTCGTGAACGAAAGAGAAAATTAAGATACTGGTTTCTAGGTGCATCCGGCCACCCTTGTTTCATCTATGTTTAAACTTTTAGATTTCTGCGTTCCCAGATTTGGCTGGAGATCGTACGCAAACTAACATACACACGAACACTTCCCCTCATTATACTGGGAATAGATAGCAATAGCATCGTCTCAAAATATAATATTTATTTCCATTCGTGTTAAACAGAACATTTTAATACTTCATACTTGTTGTGACAACACAAATTTCCAAAATGCTTTCTTTAAAAAAAAGAAAGAAAGAAAAATAAATGGTGCAAAAATATATTGCACAAACTTTCTCCCATATACGTGTTAAAGGCTAGCACAGAGAAAAGTAAATTAAAGAGATAATTAAATTTTACTTATTACATTTTCATAAAAACTAACAAATATCTAGAACGGAAAGCATCAGGGTCGATCTTTATGTTCAATGCTTTTACTGTGAAATAATAATAATAATAATAATAATAATAATAATAATAAAAATAAAAATTATAATAATAATAATAATAATAATATCAATGGCAGTAAAACTTCATATTATTAGTAGTGTTCCGTTATGTTTTAGTTCGTAGTAGGTCATGCTTCTGTAATTCGTTTTTAGCAGGCCTTGCTTGCTATCTTGTTTTTTTTTTTATAATTGAACAAATGAATTTCAAATATTTTTTATTTATGGGTATTGTAATATCAAAATTATATTCTTTTTGTGTCTTGTATCCAATCAGAGACTGGATATTTTGTCATATTGTTTTGATAGCCAATAAGGCTTTACTTTAGCTTCATTCTTTTTCTTCATCAATTCAAGTCAACTGTGTCTCATTAAGACATTAGTTCTTCTAGGCTTTAAATGCCTATTCTTTTTCATAATCAATTCAACTACTACTCATAAAGACATGAGTTTTCTTCTTGGCTTATCAATGCCTATCTTTACCTATCAGATAGATCTGGTGGTTCACTTTCAATAGCTGAAGCAATCAGCTCTTCGATTCACATTAAGGTTTCATATGCCTTATTGACTCTGAAGACTACTAACGATCTAAATACTATTATCACCCATCGTGTGATTCATCGAGTCTTCTTCCTTTTGGTGTTGGCGTCGCAAGATCTCAAGCTAACATCTTTAACAACTATCAAAAGGTGGTATTTAATTAATTCAAAGGTACGTCATTTACTACTTAATTTATTTGATGAACAATTTGGACGTAAGTTCATCATTGAACTAATATACGTGTGGTTTTGATCGAACTGATTAAGCCATCTCGAAGATATGTATGACCTTTAACTAAGGAATTTGTATTAAACATTGTGATATCTACAATTTCATCAGTGTTTATGAATAATAATATTATATACGTCCAAGGAATCCAGAATTTATAAACTGAGCATGATTTATGTATTGTTGTTTGTGACAATAAATTGTTACATACCAGAGAAATCTATCTAAAATGTATTGGGCAAGTTTGGCTTATCTATTTATAGTTTAAGTCTCTATCTCAAGAAGTGCTTCGTCCTATGAATCTTGTGTACAGTCCGCTTGCTCTCAGCTTGCCCGTACAAGTAGGCCTACTAATATACGGGAAAATTCAAATATAAATTGCACCATGGGATGAATCGGTCCCACCCAACCCACCATCACCGATGCAGTTTCTTTTATACCACGATCTAGCAAATTCTTCTGTCCTCGTATTATGAAGAAACTCGTGATCGGACGTTGGAGGTGTGACGTCATACCGCTAGACGAGAGGTGACAGGCTGACAAAACTCGCGGGAGATATAATATGCCACATTTTTGAAACCTACAAACAGTGTATCGTCCTTTTTCGAAAATGCAAGGGCGCCTCGCAACGGCTTCCGCCTCCGCTTCGCGCACTTTAACTATGTGGTTAGTGTTATGCATTATTTAGTTATATGTAGAGGGGGATACAAGGCACTTGCGACAATATACAAGGACAGTTGGTCACTCTGCTTCGCTCAGAAACAAAATACATCACACAGTCCATGCTTATGTGAATATCGAATGGGCGGAGCTTATGGAGCGACTTATATTTGAATTTCACCACTACTGCTACTACTTAGGTTATATTGCACGCTTTAACTGCATGTAGGTCATATAACGTGTTTAGTATGTTTGCGTGAACCATTAGTCTATAGTAACAGCTCATCTGCATCTATTGTTTAGTGATGTCTTCTTATGTAATATTCAGTTTAAACGATTATAATATCCACTGACATAGCGGCGATGAGTTATGGAAAATAAACAAGTCCTACAAACCCGGCGTTTGCCTTTGCGAACGAGGAAACCATGAAAAACCCAAGTCAATTTGGGCAGCCACGAGGTTTGATTTGAACTCAGGACCTCTTGTCTGTTAGCCTATACCACCTCGCTGTAATTGGTTTTGGCGTGTTCATTACGACTGAGCAAAACTGACTGCATTTGCAACAATATTAGGCCTATAGTTTTCTTGTTGCTAGGGGCAACAAAATGTCATTCATATTTCAATTGACATGTATGTTCTGAAATTCGCATTTAAGCCGTCCTTATTTCGTTTTTATCTTGATATCTATTAAATGTATAAAGAAATGTGTTAAACAAAAAATGTTCATTTTAAATTTCTCTACAACTTTACTGTGGTAGGTTTTCATGTATCGCCTACACTAATGGATATAATCTACAAAAATTGAAAATGGATACGAGTAAAGTACCCCTTAAGTCATTTTTGCAGAAATACGGATATAGCCATTTTATTGGTCATAGATAAGAGTTTCCAATTTTAATTTTTTATTAAAATCGTTAGAGCCATTTTTTCAAAAATCAAAAATTTTAAAAAAGTTTTCATGAAAAGTCTCCTTAATATTTCAGTTGTAAAGCTAAATTTCTGGGCGGTTCGACAAAATTTCGGAAAAGTCCTTATTTCAAAAAATGAAGTAAATACAACGAGCCGTTTACCCGCTGTGCTTGTCCACAGACGGACAGACGGACAGACGGACAGACGGACAGACGGACAGACGGACAGACAGACGGACAGACGTCATTCCAAAAATACTTTTTTCGGTTTCTAGGCTTCATGAAACATGCTCTCCCGGTGTTATCTCTACTTCGATTTTTTGTCACGATCACAATACTTTCTCTATACTACGTATATGGGAGAAAGTAAAAAAAAGGAGACTAGGCTTGGAAAGTTACGAAATTGTCCGGACAATGATCTTATTATCAATATTTCCGTTAATGGCCGGTCATTGTCATTACTATCCAATGTACTTCAACAATGACGTTAAAGACCGGCCATTGACGACATTTCCACAATTCTGGAGTGATAGGGAAAAAGCGAATAAATCAAAATACCAAAGTTTTAGGAAAGACTAGAAACAGTTTATTTTCACAGCATTGTTGCACTATTTAGATCAGCCCATCCAGATGTTTTTACATAGTATAAGATACTGTGTAAAAATGTATGGTATCTTGAACTAAATATTGTAACAATACTGTGGAAATAAATTATTATTTGTCTCTCCTAAAACTTTGATATTTTGACTTATTCGCTTTTTCCCTATCACTCTAGAATTTACTTAACTGTCCGTAACATAAATACATACACGCACACTGACAAAAGGCACAAAAACATTTTTTTCTGAAAATTGTATTTTTGGATTAAGGTGATATAAAAATGTGTAGTAATGCTGAAAAATCTAATTTAAAATCGAATATCAGGATAGAATACAATACTTTGTCTACATATAATACCCATTACGGGAGAAGAAAATAGGCAAATAAGGTGGATAGAACAGACACTTAGGCCTAGTAGCCTTGCCACACACATACTTCCCATCCCTCTATCTAATACATTTCCGCCCCGACTAATTGTTTTTTACTGTCTGATTTCTCGTGATATCTAAATTGCAAATAATGGAATGATGTTGCTTATCTAGATGACACTCAAATGCTTTCAAGAATTTAGTTTCTCTGGCCTTTACCAGGGGTATGAAAGAAGACCATTATATCTTCGAGCTTTGCATATAGACGAGGATATAAATAAAATATAACATTACTGCTAACTCTCTTTAGCGGAATTTTCTCCACATAAACAGAATTTTCAATGGTTTCATCTCTTCGCCAACCTTTAGGCCTACAGAAGATACGGTTACCTGACTTGAAGCTTAAAGAATAACAGGGAAAAATGTGTACATATTATTTGAAACCACACTTCTATAGCATCTTAACTGTGTATTCTTGTTTAGTTCCGCAACTCCTTGTAATATTTAAATATTTATCAGTTCTTGCACTTCTAAACCGCACAGCTTTAATGCGGGAAGATAATTGTGGTATTTTCTATAGAAGAAGTAAATACATATAATGCAACGTGACATTTTGAATAATATTAATTGGCTGCAATACTTTCACACGGAATGTTATCTAGCGATTCAAAAAGCACCGTATCCATCCTACCAGATTAGAACTAACTTAAGTTATAAAACCGAACTGGCTAAACTAACTCAGTGAAGGGGCAGGGCCTATCATCAGACTGCTAAGATATTTACCTCTTCTTTCGACTTAATTGGCAGATGGAAGGATTAGGCAATATATCTTCATGGCTACTTCCACAGCCATTAACTTATTAATGACTTCCTGCATCTCAAATGCTATTTTTTATCTAGTAGTTCCTCAGTACTTATTCAGACCTCCTTACCTCAGAAAAACGTTAAGAGTTCCACGCCTGCGGATCCGAAGTTAATGCGCTGACCACCAGACTAGACAGGTGGACAAAACTATTATATATAGGCTAGTCCAGTTATTCATTGCATGGCCAGGCGGCTTCCTTTCGTCAGGAAGAAAAGTTTGCCGACAGCTCAACCCACGTTCTTTATTTATACCGCACCAATCAGCTAGTTACCCCAGCCTATCAGCTATTTACCCCAGCCAATCAAAATCTAAGAATGTCCTGCGATGGCTGTGACAGCTACCCGTCAACTTCGCGTGGAGTGAAACGCGAGGTTGCAAGATCAAGTTACAGTAACCAGTAACACGTGTGAATCGATTAAAGCGAGAAAAGAACTAAGGTCAGTGATAACAATGAGAGAATATTATAACGTTGCTTTTGTTTTGGAAAGCGGAAACCAAGACCGATTTAGTCACATCAATTAATATAAAGAAACATTTACTTAATCGTTTATTCCTTTGAAGCGTGGCCATGCAATGAAAAAGTGGACTATACTTTCGTATGCTGTAATACTGAAATGGTACTGTTCTAGAGCGGACATCCTGCCCATCCTAGAGATGTAGGCATGTATAATAAATAGGAAATTAAAAGTGCAAAATATCCTGCATAAATTTCCTCGCTTATATTACTATGAATCACCTTGTTCGACCACATTCAACTGTGTATGGAAACTGCTGTTGAAGATGCCTGTCACATGTAAGCCTAGTTCAAAGCGCTCCCACAAGGTAATTCACATTTCCAAAAGCAGTAGTGCAACAAACAACTTCAAAGAAGTTAATATTATAAATCATTTAAAAATGGACAAAATTCGAGCATATTTTGAATAAAAGAAAAACATGACAGAATAGAGGAAAATTGTCCTGGACGTGAATCGAACCAAGTTTTAAACTTTGTACGCTGCCGCCTAGACCATGAGTCTCCCACAGGGAAAGAAAATCAATTATGCAGTGGGTATCTTTCCAGCTACACTCACCGCGGTCTCGTGGTTGGTGTCGTTGGCTACGGATCCGCAAGGCTTGGGTTCGATTCCCGACACCTCGGATATTTCCCAGGTAGGAGTGTCTGGGATTCAAACTGAGAATATACTTGATTAAGAAGTAGTGACTCTGGACACGGAAAGCTTCAATAACACTGTTAAACACACATTTTGTGACATGGAAATTTTTAGGTGTTTCCGATGTATTGAGGCACCCTAATAACAAATTTAAAAACAGAAATTGCCTATCACCCACGGATTTTTAGTAACAAGCGATTATATTATGCAAGTATGCAACATATGACTCATAAAACAGTTGCAAAAACAATGAAAACAAATTTAAATAAACTCTGAATGTAAATAGTGAGTAACAGATTTGTTGCTGCCATAGAATAAAAGAAGACATTCTTCTCCACCCAACCCCACCATTCGTAATTTTTTAAATAATATTTTACTGCATTTTTTAAATATAAAAAAACAGCGATCATTGCAACAGATTTGTGAGTCACTGTATGCATATTGTACCACTTCGTGTAATGCATGTATCAGCAGTGTAGCAGTATATTAAGACAAGTTCACTCCAGCATATTACATGCAAGAAGGACGCACCCAAATGAGATTGTGCATTAGTATGAAGTTACTGCATTTCCTATGTTGTCTTTACTAACGTGTTTGTGTTCTACATACTTGGTTTATTTTTATTATTTTACTGTGATTGACTGTGAATTAACAAGTCAATATAATGCCTAGGCAGTGTGTAAATAATGCCAACAGTTTTTGTTATGTGTGTGAAGAAATAACTTTTAAATCGCAAAAACGCAATTTCACCCAACTTGTGCGAAGAGCTTATGAACTTTATTTCGGAGTTAAAGTAGGAGATCAAGATAAGTCATGGGCCCATCACATATGTTGCAAGACTTGTGTAACATTGTTAACAGGTTGATTGAAAGGTGAAAAACGTAATATGCGATTTGCAGTACCAATGGCGTAGAGAGAACCAAAAGACCATCCAACAGATTGTTACTTTTGCCTCACTAAAATACAGGGCATCGGACAGAAGTCCAAGGATGCTGTGCAATATCCCAATTTACCATCAGCCTGGCCCGTCAAACATAGTGAAGAACTTCCTATCCCAAACCCACCAGAATCGTGTAGTTCGGACGAAGAAGAATGTGCTAGTGATCCACCTGATGTTGTGCAATACGCAGGAAATCGACAATGATCCAGACTTTCAAGCACCAAAATGCTCAACAAAACCACATCTGATTTCAAAAGCTGAACTGAATGATTTAGTTCGAGATTTAAAACTAGCAAAATCACAGTCAGAACTCCTAGCATCCAGATTAAAAGGATGGAATCTTCTCGCAGGTGACGTACATATAACTGACTTTTGAAAACGTCAAAAAGGACTTACACATTATTTTGCTCAAGAAGGGATTTTGGTATAGGCTACTGCACGGATGTTGACAACTTATTTGATGCATTGGGATAGGAACATGAACCAAGCAATTTGCGCCTATTTATTGATCTTCTAAACTTAGTTTAAAAGCATTAGATCGGAACGGAAGGGGGTTCTTGTATCTGAAACAGAAATTTCCGAGATTTAGTGAGGCAAAAATTAAAGAGGGCATATTTGTGGGACCGCAAGTACGAGAAATTATGAAAGATGGCAAATATGCTGAATGAAGCTGAACTAAGAGCATGGAAAGCTTTGAAAACAGTTGTGACCAATTTTCTTGGATATGTCAAAGCTGAAAATTACAAAGACCTTGTGACTGAATTACTTAGTGCCTACAGCGAAATTGGATGTAACATTTCATTAAAAATTCACTTTCTGGATGCTCGCCTCGATTTCATTCCTGAAAATTTGGGTGCCGTAAGCGACGAACATGGAGAACAATTCCACCAGGACGTTGTTGTAGCTATGGAAAAGCGATACCAAGGCAAATGGAGTCCTAGTTTGCTCGCTGATGACTGCTGGACATTAATCCGAGATGCCGCAGTGACAAAATATCGCTAAAAAAAATTTGTAATAAAATTTTGAATTAAATGTAATATTAAGAACATACCGAAATTAATATATTTCTGTATAACACAAAACATTTCGTAGCAAAAAATAGTGGGTGATAGAGAAAATCCAAGGTCATTTTCTTATTTCTGGTGAAATTTTACATAAGGTACGCCTTGTTTTATCCATGTCACAAAAAAAAAAGTTGATTTTTGTTGACCAGTGTAACAGCCGTGGGTCTAAACATACTGAGTACATGCCCCTCGATTCTACCATCTGCCTATGGTAGATGATAGGCCTAGGCCCATAGGCACTTCAGGGGTGCAGCGCCACGGAGTAATTATTAACCTGTTATTATATGGTAACAGCTTTGTAAATGCACACAGAGCTCATAACAAATGAGGAACCTCCAAAATATGTATTAAAAAGGACGAAGAAAGAGTTTTAAACGTAGGCCTATCGCTTACTAACCTATGTCGGTCCTGAATACGTTTAGAATAAATTGTGAGATCACCATAGCTACTGCTATGATTAATAAAGTAATATATTTATAATTATTAATTACTAATTACACTGACTTAATAAGATTTTACTATCAAAGTTAACAGAAAATTAACAGGATTAATTAACAAATCAGGCAATAAGAATAATAATATCAAAACAGCAAATTAATAGAAGATAATGATCATTTTACAGTATTAAAATACAATATTATAGCCAAAATATCAGTGTGGAAAGATGAAATTGTTGAAGCTAGTGAGAGCTGAAGTTAAAGCCAGACAAAATACTAGGAATTAGTCAATAGAAGTCCGAGCAGTGCATTGAGAAGCAGTAGGAAGCCGGAGACAGTGATTGTTCTATTCATTACAAAACGAAAGAATAGATGATAAGTCTTACTCAAAAGAAGTTACTCAGAATTTGCAATGGGGAAAAGAGAGATGTATAGGATTCTTGGAACTGAACGAGTGTAGCTAGAAAGAACTTACTAGAGAACTCGAGAGAGTTTTTTTGTTTAGCGTGGGCAAGCAAGGGAAGTAAAAACCAATAGAATTAAAGCTTACAACATGAAAACCTAAAAATTACTATAAGATGGAAAATGATTTGTTAAAGGTTAATGGGGGGAGGGGCATGATGTTCGAAAGGAATGATCATTGTGGAGCAGCGTGTGTAAAATCACTTTCTACCGGCACGTCACGGAGTTTGGTCGTCCTGGCGATTTGCACCAGTAAAAAGTATTTTTTTATTATAAAGCAAGTGTAAAGTACGTGTGTATCAGGTGGGGCTTTATTATATCCACTTCCGCTACAAACCCAGTGAGTATTAATCACGAAATCTACGAGTCTAATCAGTGAATAATTACTACATACTAATTACGTCATTATTATTATCTAAAATTACGTGACTGCAATACGTAAGTACGAAACAGCTCTACAACGATCGGAATTTCGAACAGAGTATCCCCATAGAAGTAAGAATCAAAATTAACTATAATTATTTGTGTGCAAAAAGTATCAATAAACAGTGTTCTTTGCAATTTAACTTTAATTATAATTAACATAACTACTAAGAGCCCAGACCCAATATCACCCTGAGAACTGAAAGAGGAACTCATAGTTCGCGACTGAAGTGAACCGTGGTAATCCAGCTGGACCTTGGAGAAGAAACATTTCACAAACAAGTACAGTGGATTTATATGATGGGATCGTATCAAGTGACACTGAATAACTTTTAAAATTATTGTTCGATTTCATCCCATTGCTATGCAATAGAAGCTTTGCTCATCATTAACAAACACAACGGCTTTTGCATAATATCCTAATCTTTCTTTCTTTATAGCACTTTTCTGTTCTTTCCCCCGTCATAAATTGAACCATTTCTCCGAATTACGAGGTGATGAGTCTGCATGTCTTTCTTATTGTGAGCATTTCCTCCCTTTTATTCATACGTTAGTATATAATACAGGATCAAAATCATGGGCGCAAAGCATTTGCAGATATTTCTTGTTCCGTCACCAAGCAAAAGGATATCCTATTTTTTATTCATAACATCAGAAGGTTTTCCTTATAAATTCTGTTGTAAAAGTTAAGCTCCACTTTATTCATAAGGCTCAATTTATGTACCTGAA
Organism: Ectobius pallidus; assembly: GCA_964059195.1. Classification (NCBI taxonomy): domain Eukaryota; kingdom Metazoa; phylum Arthropoda; class Insecta; order Blattodea; family Ectobiidae; genus Ectobius; species Ectobius pallidus. The sequence continues at coordinate 50,920,606 of CAXKWD010000012.1, read as the reverse complement.
TTATAAATCACAGTCACACTTCTAATGATTGAAATATAATATATCTGATGAGAAAAAGAGCATTGTTGTTAGAATTACCGTCTTCTTAATATATCTTATCAAAGATTTCTGAATTCCAGAGGAATGCTGCATATTTAAAACGTAATTAATTTCTATGAGCGTAATACCCTTCTATTAGGAAGGATACTTACAAAAGAAAAAAGGGAGATATTTGGAAAAATGTCGGAGCATGGGACACACTACCAAAAACACCTTTCTCACTTCACATTCTGATATAGAATAAGAGGACGCATTCCAAAGAGCGCGTTTTCAGTTGTTTCAACCTGATGCAATGCATTATTGTTTAGCTCTTAGTATAGTACCTCATGTACAAAATTTAAGCAAAAACGTTAAAGCCGTTTTCTAAAATATAGCGAAAAATGAAAATTTCTCCACGCAAAGTGGCATTAAAAATAAGAAAAGTCGTCGCTAATCTTCGTGTCACCACAGAAGATAGCTAACCCAACAAATTATGTTTTGTACGACTTTTCGTTCTCGAGCTAAGGTGTCCACACGACACATACACACACACGCGGAAATGTTTCTGAAAATAACCCTTTTTGATTCATGTACAAAATTTAAGCAAAAACGTTAAAGCCGTTTTCTAAAATATAGCGAAAAATGAAAATTTCTCCACGCAAAGTGGCATTAAAAATAAGAAAAGTCGTCGCTAATCTTCGTGTCACCACAGAAGATAGCTAACCCAACAAATTATGTTTTGTACGACTTTTCGTTCTCGAGCTAAGGTGTCCACACGACACATACACACACACGCAGAAATGTTTCTGAAAATAACCCTTTTTGATTCAGGGAACTCAAAACGTGTATTTATTAAAATCTTGACTTCTGATTTCGGGGTCGAAAACTGTACTTCCCTACCCATAGTACCGGTACCTATAGTACGGGCAGAGGAAGAAAAATGAATATAAACTAAAACCAGTGTAGGTGAACGTATACACAAACTGCAGTGTGTTTCTTGTACGAGTTGGCCAATCATGCGGGCTACTGCGTCGCGGCGGCCACAGCTTTAACTTAAGAGCGATGGATGAAATATCAACTAAGCCACTGACGATGTAATGATTCAGGTTCTCACAATTACAATTAAAATAACCACGCAGCCTATCACAAGAGATATTGGTAATGTCCTCATCTTGCATCCACATAACACTGGCACCTTTCTAGGAAATTTGCTTTCACACGCATAAGTTCACCTTCAGAGAAATAGTTAATTTCTCTTATGACTGTTATTTATGGGGGAACTTGAAAAATAAAGTGTATACGTCAAAAACCTTCATAGATTAGAAGAACTTAAAGACAATATTACAAGAGATTTTAACACTATCTCGGAAACTGAACTTATGTGTGTGAAAGGTCAAAGTGCCAGTGTTGTGTGGATGCAAGAGGAGGACATTTCCAACATCTCTTGTGATGAGGTACGTGGTTATTTTAACTGTAATTGTGAGAATATGAATCATTACACCGTTAGCGGCTATATTTGGGTAGATATTTCATCTGATCGCTCGGGAATTAGAGCTGTGGCCGCTGCAAGGAAGAACCCCGCATGGTTGGCCATCTCGTACGTGAAACACACTGTATTATAAGTTCAAATAATGATACAAATGTGTGAAAATCACAGGCGCAAGTGAAGATTGCATCAATTATCTGCTTTATTTTATTTTATTTTACCGATCGAGCTGAAAGTAGAAAAAACATGTATTTTAACACTGATTGTCGATGTCCGTACGCTATTACTATTTTTAACTTTTTATCGATGTTAGCAAGCTTTCTTAAAATGTGAAATGTTAAAATGTTTAATATGGTGATCTGTTCTGAATGAATATTTGAGCAGTCATCATGCAGTCTAACTTTTAGTTTGTCTCTCTTTTCACCATTTTGAAAATGACTGCTGTAGATTTTAATTTTATATTTAATTCACTACCATTGTGAATAATTGTGATGAAGTGGATATCCGACAGAATCGTTAGGTTCTTTGAGTGTTATTCTGTTTCTTATAAAAGGACATGGCATTATTGGGTGTCATTGTACGAGAAGTGTTTTTAAAGTAAGTACCCACAATTACAAATGATATATTATTTTCCAAATACTTTATTCATTCACTTCCTTACACCTTATACTACTTCTCCACATAGTCAGCGCTTTTATTGTGTCACTTGTCGTGACGGTAAACTGGTTTTTCTATGCCTTCGTCACAGATTGATGTCGCCTGTAAGAAAGCCAAGTCTGTACTTCTTGTTTCACAAGATCGTCGTCGTTGAAATGTTTTCCACCAAGGAATTTCTTCAGATGAAGAAACAAATGTAAATTGCTTTGTGCCAATTCCGGACAAAAGGGAGGGTGGTCGAATTGTTCCCAAGGAAATGATGTGATCAGATCTTGAGTTTATTTGGCCGTGTGTGGCCGGGCATCATCATGAACCAAAAGGATTCTACCCACTTCCTCACCATTTCATCACTCAATATTGTTTCCCCGTAAACCTCACACAATTGGCGATGAATGTTTGGTGCCGTAAAATTTCTTGCATTAAGAAAACGAATCACTGATCTGACTTTACAGTCGATTGTTTTGGACATTTCGAAACGCTCTAACAATAGGAAAACAAAGTGGCGATCGCTGACATTGCATCTGTCATCCCAATGAATTGAGGAAGTGATCGCGCATGCTCAAAATTGCTACTACAACACTGCAGCGGCCAAATATTTAAACGGTAATTAGTTTAAAAACATGCCTCGTATATTTCAATTATTATTTCTTCCATATGTAGCGCTAAACTTCTTTTCCTGCTAATATCCCAGAGGAGTAATAGAGCTCCTGACAAATCCCTTTGCTTGAATACTTTCATAATACTATTTATCCATGTATCCGTTTGTAAATGAAAAGGTTGAAAATGTTTTATACATTAAAATGTTGTTCAGAAAATAGTTGCACTTGCTCTCCCTTCGTTCCACTTCTAAATTCAGAAGTTCTGAGTACCTTCCACATATTAGACCAAGCAATTATGTTTGTCATGAATTAATCACATTTGCTGCAGAGAATGATAACTAGAAATTGTTGAATAACTCTTAGTCACCCCGTTTACAATAACATAATTATGTAAGCTGATAAATCTACTTTCGTTCATAAACCAAGAAGCTATAACATTTAACATCAAACGGGAATCTGTTCGCCACTGGAGAGTTCGCAGAAAAAGAAAGCTACTAAAAAATCAAATCTTCAGGTATCTCACTTTCGTGATATTTAGGAAGTATATAATTGAACTAACGTGGATCGCATGGTGGTTATTGTATTATATCCCGTTATTTGTATAAGAAAAAAATATAAGGATATTTTAAGAGAAGTATTAATTTAAAAACACACACATTACCATAAGTTAACAATATACTTAAACCGAAAATATAGCACAGAGCGTTGATTTTCAGTGACACGGTAATAAAATATTTATTATAGATAAAGCAAGATTTTCAGTGACACAGTATTTAAAAATTATTATAGATAAAGCAAGCCATGCATAAGTTACCGGTCAGTGTTAAAATACCTTAATACAATTTTTCTTCTTGATACTCCAATACATGTGACCCTATTTTACCTTGGAGGTATGTTAGGGTTTTAAACATAACAAGTTAACAAAATTAATATTAACAAACTATCTTACAAGTAATAATTATAAACAGGAATGAACATGATTTACGAAACGTATAAAATCTTGTTTGCAACACTCTTTTCTAAAAACTGTCAGTGGTGCTGAAAGTGTAATGTCACAATAATTTAGTTACACCTTAATTGAAAACGTTGTCTTTCAAATCTGGGACATTCCAGTAAAAGATGTTTCACTGTTTGTTCAATTTCTCCACATGAGCAAGTATAGTCGCATTCTATTTTTATTTTAAATCTTCGGAAATAGCTACCAAATTTACCATGTCCTGATATAAACTGAGTTAATATAAAATTTGGTACGAAAAATTTTGACTGTAGTCTATGATATATTGTTGGAAAATAAAGTTCTCTTGTAACAGCTCCTTTATCCGAGTGTTCCCATTCAAAATTCCAACAAGATGTAATATATTTCCTGATTTGATTTGTAACAAATGATATTGGACACTTAGCATACACATAGCTCTAGTCCATGGAAGCTGCCGATTTTGCCAACTTGTCAGCACGTTCATTTCCTTCCGTTCCACTATGTCCACGAGTCCATACTATACATATGTGGGTTGCCTTCAGGATGATGTTACGAATTTCTACAGATAGAGGATCAAGAATGTATTTATTATTTATGGAATGTATTCCAGCCTGTGAGTCACTTAATACACAAAGACTTCCTGTGTGTTCCAAACTCCACTTTAGAGCTTCCCTAATTGCATAAAGTTCAGCCTGAAAAACTGTACAACTGGGAGCTAAGTGGAAAAGTTGTGAATATTCCTCCAGACCCTCGTAGTACACAACAAATGCACACCCTACTTCGCTGTTAATTTTGGAACCATCAGTATAAATGTCATATTTATGTTTGACCGAACAGAACTGTGTCCGAGAATAACCAGAGTACACTCCTGGGTGCCCAGCTGCAAGAAAATGCATCGGAAGTTGGGGATCAAAAGACATGTGTTGGAAATTGCTTTTGCGGTTTCTTTTAATGTCACTCACACCAGCTACATACAGTGCAGTCAGATATAATGGTTCAATACCAACAATAACCAGAGCCGCATCTGTAGATATTGTGCGATAGGCTTTACATATTTGCAGAACATACCCTCTCTGGATTTTAATCAATTTATTTTGGACATACTTTTTGTTTAAAACTTCTTGAAAAGCTGAAGCACAATATAGAAGCATTGGTTCCACAGCTCCACGATATTATTCTAAGAACATCTGAATTAAGACCCCATGCAGGTCTAGCTGCCATTGACAGTCCTCTGAGCAGTTTACTTGATTTAGTTGATAAGTAATCAAGATGAGATCTGTACGTAAGCTTTTTATCTAAAACGATTCCTAGATAATTCAGTGTCTCTGCTAAAGGAATATTTAACCCCCGCATACATAAAGATGGTAAAGGATCAATTTTTATTCTTCTAGTGACCAACATAGCTTTACTTCTCGTTGGATTGAAATGTTAAAAATGGTGATATATTATTTGGCGTAGACTTTAATATTCTTAAACAATCTTACAATGGAAAGTCATCAGCCAAATTTTCTTGTTCATCCAATATCATCATATATTTTAATTTTTTAACACTACAAAAATATTAACATTCTATAATATTGTGCCGTGTGTTTTTCGGCACCTTGCTTTCTTCTAGTTCTCGTTATACATATTTATTTTTTTGTATTGTTTACTTACTTTTGCCAGTTGCGTACATATTTTCACTTTCTTTGCGGCAGCCATCTTTCTTTTGTTTAGTGTGTGTTTAGTTTTTCTCTTTCTTCTTCAGCGCCCCCTATATAGTTTTGTTCGCGGGCTTGATTATTTTTTCCGGCGCAGCGCCTCTCGCGGCCGGTTCGCGTATACTTCTCTGAGGGGCGTTTTCTCGCTCGAGGAGTTCAGGTTTGGATCTCGTGGAAGTGAGTCGTGCCCTGTCATCGTCCCGCTGTGAGTCTTCTATCCGGCATGCTGTGATCTCGTAACTTCTTTATTCCAGTAGGTACTTTATGTTTAGTTTCTAAATTCTAGTTTTGCTGGTGGGTTTTGTGTTTTCTAACTATTTTCGGTTTCGCCCACCAGTTTTGAGTTAGTTTTTTTTTTTTATTTATTCCATTTAGCTTTGTTTCACGTTAGGTTTAAATTTTCTTCGTTTTTTTTTGTTAAAAGAAGGATGGCTCGCCGGTTAATTTCCACAATTCTTCACAGGCCTTAAGCCTTATGCGTTGGACCCTCAGTCCTGTTATTTTGGATAATTTTGCTAGAGCTTTTGCTGTTAATAATAATTATTGAAGCTCTGTATTTTCACTGATTACTGGCCTTTATCTGACCTTTTTTGTATCAGTTTCCCTTCAGGATTTGGAAAGCTTGATATTTGTAGTCTATACTGGATTTTCTGTAATTTTGCTGTAGTAAGCTACCACTCACTTTATAATAAATTTTGATACTTGTGTTCATAATTCTTGTATTGCATATTGTTTGAGCATTCTATTCTATCCTGACTCACATGATATTGACATCATTTGGTACTGCTCTTTGGGGAGGCCCTTATAGCACGCGTTTCAAAGTGGTAGCATTCGCGAAGTCGATTGCGGTTTTTGCACTAATTCTTTTGAGCCTAACTGTAGTCATTATGCCGGAACAAAACTCACAATTTAAGATGGCGGAGTTTCCCCATCCTTTTCAGACCTTATTAGAAGATTTTCCAATCATGGAACCAGTGTCGCCACAGGAAGTTTTCATTTTCTCTAAGCTATTTATCAAATTCTGTAGGCAGGCTTCCGCGTATGACGTACCCTATGCGTCCATATTACAATGCCTTTACCCGCGGGTCCGGGGGCGTGTAGGTGACGCCATCTTGGATGCGCTGACCGTTGGCCTTAATATGCAAGAATTTCATACTTTAATATTACACGAAACTTTTCCATCTTCGGTTCTCAATCAGTTTATTCTGGAGCATTATTTCCGTGGGCAACGTAAAGGGGAAAGCTTTCAGGATTTTGTGGAAGATATTGAGTTAGTTGCTGAGGCCCTTCAGGTACCATTTTCTGAGCAACATTCGGTCCAGGTTGTTCTAGCAGGTGCCGAATTGCCAGAAGTTCGTGCATTGTTCCTGTCCTTAGAGCCACCTGGGAGTTGGATCCAGTTGAGAGCTATTTTTCCAAAGTTGCAAAATATTTTGGACGCACGCTCCACGCTTGCCCATATTGATGATACCAGCCGGCCTAACCGGATTAGTAATGGTAAGGGGAAGCGCCGGTTCTGTACTCGGTGTCGGCGCCTGGGGCATTTGACAAACCAGTGCTGGGATAATCCAGACAACCAAAGGTTCCGTAACCGACGCGTTTTTAATTCCACTAACTTCAAGCCTAACCTGGAGGAAAAGGGGAGTAAACAGCCCGTTCTTTCTTGCCTTGATAGTAAAGCTATTGGACATACTCAGGAGCGGCGAAGGAGAATTAAAGGAGGTGGGACTCCACGTTCCCGGCGTGCCCCCACTTCCAATAATTCTGGGCCGAGGCCTAATGTTAAAGATTCTGGATGTCGGAATAAGGTTTTGAGTAATAATTCTTCCTCTAGCGGTAATGGTTGCAATCATTGTATTAAATTGGACCGTCAGTTAGCAGCCGTGCGTGACCAGTTAAGCATGGTCAGTAAACAGAAAAGTGACCTTGAAAAGCAGTTGTCGGTTTTACAGTTGAGGAACCAGGATTTGCAAGTTGCTAATTGCAGCTTAAGTAAAGATATTCAGGAATCGCATAGCAAGTTGTTAGTTATCACTGAACGGAACCGCGAGGATGCTGACCGTATGGCAGAATTGCTCGCTATCGAGGAAGGTTTGAACAAGGAGATAGCCAAAATGGCCGACAACTCCAACGCGCAGAAATTGAGAATTGCTGAATTACAACATCACTGTGAACAGTTGTCAGCTCGCGTTAATTCTGGTCCCGTAGGAGATAGTAAAAAACTCAGTTCTGCCAACCAAAGTTTGAAAAAAGAGAATGGTAATCTCCTTCTGAAAATACGTTCTCTTAATGAAAGGTTATCTGAGCGCGAAGAACGCATTAACGATCTTACAGTTATTCGCGAGGTCTTAACTAATGGCGTTATTAAGATGCGAGACACTATTGCAGAATTAGAGAAAAAGTGTACTATGTTACAGAGTAATTCCCGAGTTAAATCACAGACATCCAGGTCTTTGACTACGAAAGGTCGTGGTCCATGTCGTACGGGTGAGGCCAAAGAACTTGAGAGTTTCCCGGTCAATACTCAAAAGGCTGATTCATCGTCCAGCCCTTGTGACCTCATCTGTGTGGCAACTTGTGATGCTCCTGATTCTAATGCAGGTTCAAAGCCATAGTTTTTGGGGAAAAGCGCCCATTCTTCGAATTTACTAAACATTCTTTCTTTTCTAACCTAACACTCTTCTAATAGGCCCTTACTAAGAAACCCTCAGGGGTCTCCATGAATGGGCATGGGGATATGGGAGCCGACGTTCCCAAGTGGCCCAAGTCAGTTAGGCGGGGATTTTTCTCTTATTTTCTTCGGGTTTTCCTTCTTTGGGGGTTTTCTCTTTCGTCTACTTTTCTCCTTCCCTATCTTTCTATAAATTCTCTGTCTTTTCAAAATTTTGCCGAAGTTAAAATGTCTTGTTTAGGTATTATACAATTTTGCTATTTCTTAAAATGTATAAAATTTGATGCAAACATTTTTTTTTCCCCGGTCAGATAGGTCTTGCTTTTCTTCTTGCTCTATAGCTAATTTTCTTCTTTCTCTTTCTTTTCTCCTTTTCCGCTATTTAGTCCCATTATATTCCGTAAAACATGAATAGGCGAACTTTTCTAAATTTCTAATTGTCCCAATTTTGGGCTTTTCTTGCTTGTGTAAACTCCTCTCGTAATATGACATGACTGAGTAGGTTGTTTCGCGTATTCATGTTTTTTTCATTTTTATTTTCTTGTTTGTGCAAAATATAAGATGGTTTAGATTCCAAATAATGTGGCTCTAAGTTACATGTTATTATGATATTTATTACCATATATAAGTTATACATATTATGCATAGTCATTTTGATTATCAAATTCTCTTTTCTTCCGTTAGTTGTTCTGTGCCGCTACGTTGCCAGGGTTCCTTTTTTTTTGCCGCCATCCTCCTTCTTCGTTCTGTTTAGTTTATGCGTTTTTGGTTGTTTGTTTTTCTCTGCTGGTGATGTGTTATAACTACGGATATGGACTCCGGAAAATTTTCTTCAAGGCTTATTACAAAATGTTCCGCTGGTTTAATACTAATTATGCATATTATGGTGGACCTTTTGCATTTTGGTGGGGTGATGACATAAACTTTGCTCGTTCTGACTAAATTTATAATATTTTCACAAATGGACTAGTTTTGAAGAAAAAAAAACTTTTGATTCTCAAAATTTTTTTTTCCTACGGTCGTGGAGGATGTGCCGTGTGTTTTTCGGCACCTTGCTTTCTTCTAGTTCTCGTTATACATATTTATTTTTTTGTATTGTTTACTTACTTTTGCCAGTTGCGTACATATTTTCACTTTCTTTCCGGCAGCCATCTTTCTTTTGTTTAGTGTGTGTTTAGTTTTTCTCTTTCTTCTTCAGAGCCCCCTATATAGTTTTGTTCGCGGGCTTGATTATTTTTTCCGGCGCAGCGCCTCTCGCGGCCGGTTCGCGTATACTTCTCTGAGGGGCGTTTTCTCGCTCGAGGAGTTCAAGTTTGGATCTCGTGGAAGTGAGTCGTGCCCTATCATCGTCCCGCTGAGAGTCTTCTATCCGGCATGCTGTGATCTCGTAACTTCTTTATTCCAGTAGGTACTTTATGTTTAGTTTCTAAATTCTAGTTTTGCTGGTGGGTTTTGTGTTTTCTAACTATTTTCGGTTTCGCCCACCAGTTTTGAGTTAGTTTTTTTTTATTTAGTCCATTTCGCTTTGTTTCACGTTAGGTTTAAATTTTCTTCGTTTTTTTTTTTTGTTAAAAGAAGGATGGCTCGCCGGTTAATTTCCACAATTCTTCACAGGCCTTAAGCCTTATGCGTTGGACCCTCAGTCCTGTTATTTTGGATCATTTTGGCTAAAGCTTTTGCTGGTAATAATTATTCTTGAAGCTTGGTATTTTGACTCATGACAGGCCTTAAGCCTTATGCGTTGGTCCTGTTATTTTGGATAATTTTGCTAGAGCTTTTGCTGTTAATAATAATTATTGAAGCTCTGTATTTTCACTGATTACTGGCCTTTATCTGACCTTTTTTGTATCAGTTTCCCTTCAGGATTTGGAAAGCTTGATATTTGTAGTCTATACTGGATTTTCTGTAATTTTGCTGTAGTAAGCTACCACTCACTTTATAATAAATTTTGATACTTGTGTACATAATTCTTGTATTGCATATTGTTTGAGCATTCTATTCTATCCTGACTCACATGATATTGACATCATTTGGTACTGCTCTTTGGGGAGGCCCTTATAGTACGCGTTTCAATATGATGATCTGATGAGTTCATTCCTCGTCGAAAGAACAAAGCTTACATTATTATTCTGCATAAACAAATGAAGCGTGTCACATATCATTTACAATTTGTAATACTAATAAATTTACCAACATAAATTGCTCTGAATCAAATCTGAATCGCATTGAAAATATCTGAAATGTACTTTAACAACTGACCTTTTAAATTTCACATCACTGAGTAAACAAAAATTTACGCTTTGCGGTATTAAAATGAAATTGTTTGATGGTGTTACCCAGGCATAGCTTCAATTGTCTGATTTTTTAAAAATTTATTGCTTCCCTTTTGAAAAATATATTTTATTAATTTGTGTTTTTTTCTCAATCTCACACCACATGGACGATGTCATATAAAATGTACAAACATCAGACATATAGCATTATATAATTTGTGGGTATGAACCGTTTGATAGGAGATAAACACCTCAGGGAGAACAATAGGATTCAGTATTAGAATATACATTATTGTATGGAATATTAATAAATTGAGAAGAATTGCGCTTGTTATAAACAAGCGATTCCTCATATTTCACGATTTCGTAAATTTTAAAATAATATAAGTATTTTTATTCACTACTCACTAAAATTAAGCGTGGTAATTTTGAATATGATTTTTTTGGTAGCTTGCTATCCGTGTTATACTTGACAATTATTATTAGACTATTACTTATGCACACACATACCCATTAATACCGGCGCCTGTTTGTATTATGTAAACGATATTATTACTTCATCTACCCTCTATACTGCTTTCGTCCTTTGTTTCTTTTCGCTATGAATCCAATTCACTTTATAAAATGCCTCCATATATTTCGTTTTATATATTTCCAACTTATCGATATTATCACTGAATGAAGGGACAATAAATTAAGAAAATATTTTTTGGAACGATGAGAGACGAAAAGACATTATATAACCTGATCATTAGCAACGCAGTTGAATACTCTGACCGCATGTTAGGTTCGCCAACTGCAATTTATTATTAATTATCAATGTTACAATTATCAAACTGCAAAATATATGTTTTTCCACATTTTGAATCTATGAGAATATGCATACGTAATGTTGTAAAACTAGCCATTATGTATTGAGGTATTGTACGAGGCAAAGAATTGAAATAACGTCAATACATAAGTGGTACATTATACCTATTATTATGTATGTTAACAGAATACTATGTCCACCACTTCCTGAAGGTTTTGTATTGTCTCCATGATACGATAATATCTGATAACGATTGGTAGCATAAGTTAAAAGTTGGTACATATCGCAGAGACACTATAAAATAACCTTATCTTATGTGTGTTATGAAGATGAAGATGAACATGAATGCCATTGGCCATTGATTACTGAAAGCTGATTTGCCTTCCTCCATGATGATAGAATCCCTCACTTAGGTAATGCATTGCCGTACACTCATAGCAAACCTTACTAATTGACTTGATAATATGATGTAATTTACACGTCAAGAAATTCACCGAATGAAGCTATACTGGTTTTAAGGTTTAAAGCAATCCTACATAAATGCGAAGCAAATCTCTTGGATTGATTACCTAAAATATACACTGAAACATAGGTTATTGACGAGATTCATTAAAAAACACTTTTTATAAGTACTGTACATATTTCTACTCCTCACAAATACAGATTAAGAACTTATTTTCTTGACTCAAGATTGCTAGTAGAATCTTGAAACTGCATGAAAACGTTTAAGAGGGTTGACATAATAATATAGCAGGAGACTGATAGTTAATTTTTAATAATGTCAGAACAATAGCTTAATTCTGTGGATATTCACAACATTCTCATAGAAGAGAACGCCCTCTCCACTGAAGCACTGCTTCCTGATAACTCAAAGATGATTGAACTAGTGCTCGGACTTCAATAAGTAGATGATTTAGTTTTTAAGAGAAGGGAGAGATAATTTCACCCCATTTGAGAATAAATCATTCCTTATTTGTATCATTACTCATGACGCATGATGACTGAAAGGCAAAATATCATAAAATATAGGACATTTTCACCTAATTTAAATAAAACTACTGCAGACGCTTTCAAACCTGTATACTTTTGTGGGAACCCTGAATAGGCCTGTTCAAGGAAAAACGTACAAATTAGCCGAAAGAATTTATCTGGGGACAAAAGGAAGCTCTGGGAATTTTTCTGCGTTATGGTTCTCGATTTTCAAATTAGTATTTTCAAATGCCGAATGCTTGGTAGCTTTTCCATTAACTTCATTGTTCAGCCTCTTTAATTTAGTTATCCGTAAGTTATTATATAAATCAGTTATCAGTATAATTTTGTTGAATCGTTGACTAATGACTATTTATTTATTCCACTGAACACGCGGTACAGCAACATATTTTGTGCTCCATTGTTTATAACTTCCATTTCCAGTTCTTTTTATATTTATTTTGCACTTAAACACTTTAATAAACACTAAATGATATTATTTTAAAATAAAGATATTGAACTATTATATAAAACGCATGACAAGAAACCCTAAAACCATTGGGCGTGTTTCCAAGTTTTTATACGACATGTAGGCCAACCACGCTATTAATGATTTCAAATGATTATTATTATCAGCTTCATCTTGCAGGAATAAAGTTCAATTAATTAACTTCATAAACGAACTACATTCCATACATTAATTGGGTGATTGAGATTGAAAAACTTGGTTCTTAAATGCATGTTCATAAAAGCTATTACAAAAAGCTGGGAAGTGGTGGACAAACATGCACACATGCGTGGACGTATGTACTCATGCATTTTCTGAGACCCCGCAGAGTAACTCAAATCTTCACATTACCAGTACTTTAAATAGTTGCTTGGGAATGTGAATTGTAATAGTAATACAACTCCTTTAATGTTTTATTTCCACATTTATTAATTACATTCAATAATTATTATTGAATATAATGAATAAAAGTGGAATTAAAACATTAAAAGAACAGTATGTCTTACAAGTGCAATAAATTTCTAGTATAAGAAGTAAACAAAATCTGAACTCTGTAGAACTTCTAATTATTATAACTGAGAGAAGCATCAGGTCGCCTATACTGGAAATGTTCGCGCAAGAGGAAAGGATATGGATTCTAGGAAAGGGTCTCTTGAGAATGTCATTACTCATTACTGTCGTCTCTATCGCCTGATGCATAACAAACCGGATAGAAATACAGAGGTTTTTAAAGAAGACTTAGAGAACTGGCAATACGAGTCTTTATTTCTGTGGAAACTATTAAAGCGCAAATTGTCTAACTTACTCTCCATAAGAATAACGCCAATGTAAGCGAGTTCATCGACTTTAGAAACATGAAGATAGATATAGAGAAATGTTATGAGAATATCCAGGAAAGCTAATATCGCAGTATAATGGAACATGGTTTGACGTTGGTAGAAAAGCATACGTAAACAGGAAGTCAACTTGCTAATTAACATTTTCATCCTAGAGCGCCTGAACTCGACAGGTTAAGCATTTCTGGCTGCTTTCTGCAATAATTAATTTGTAATCGTGGGTAGGCATGTAGCCTATTGCAATAACTGTGACGATTCGAAGAAAATTTCATTAAAATAGCTTTGTTTTCTGCGTGATGTTCGGTGCAGAAGGATCACGTTCTGCACTTTTTAACATAAAGCATTAATAAAATATGTACTTATATTTATAATTAAAATAATAAAGTCATATTTGTGCTTAAGTATGAGATATATCTTTATGCAAAATGTTATTAATTTACAAAGAATGTTCCAATTATGAGAAAGAAATTAAAAAAATATTTTGAAAATATGTTGCACAACACTTTGAACGTATAGATCACACATATTAAGATTTGAATTTCTGAGGTTTTTAGGTTGATGAAAGAAACCGATAGCGAGCCTCAAAATTAATATACATCTCCAATTTTAAATAAATTTAGAAATAATTAAGTATATTTTTCTCAAAGCATCTTACAATTCATATAAACTGATCATATTGTAAAGAAAATAAAACATAGAAGACAGTTCACACTATACAGCGTCAATACAGTATATCACTTAAGCCCACTTTAATTACTGGTATTTATGTGGGATATTTATAGACTTCTGTACCTGAATACCTCTTCCCATTCAGATTTATTCAATAAAATATAGTATACTATATTCAATCCTACTATTTTATTATTATTACTACTATTACTATTACTCTTTAGCTTATTTTGAAAGATTTAACTGTATTAGACCATGGGCTACCAATATGAAACCCTCCCCCCCCCCCCGTGGGAATTTCCGACACATATATTTTTTTGTTGGTATTGTCATCTAGTTTAAGATTTTAGTTGTTTGCCCCTTATCAATTACAGCATTTAGCCGGAAACCCCGGAAATCTCCGGAAATTCGCAGAAAATGAAGTTGTTTTAATTTTTCATTGTTCTTTGCTCCTAATATTCCCAGGGAATTTCTGACTCACACATTTTTGTTGGTATTGGCATCTAGTTTAATGTTCCAGTTGTTTGCCCCTTACAAATTACAACATATCCCCGGAAAACCCGGAAAACCACGTATATACGGAGAAAATTACTATGTTTTATTTTTTAAATCTTTGTTCTTTGCACCTAATATTCAAAGCGAATTTCTGACTTACATGTTTTTTTGTTGGCATTACCATCTAGATTAAGGTTTCAGTTGTTTGCACCTTATCAATTACAGTATATCCCCGGAAAACACCAAAAACCACGGAATTCCGGAGAAAGGGACTTCGTTTTATTTTTTAAAAATCTTAGTTCTTTGCTCCTAGTATTCAAAGGGAATTGGTGAACCACATGTTTTTGTGTTGGTATTCCCATATAGATTAAGGTTCCAGTTGTTTTCCCCTTACCAATTACAGCATATCCCCGGAAACCCCGGAAAACCACGTATATACGGAGAAAATTACTATGTATTATTTTTTAAATCTTTGTTCTTTGCTCCTAATATTCAAAGGGAATTTCTGATTCGTATGTTTTTTTGTTGGTATTGCCATCTAGATTAAGGTTTCAGTTGTTTGCCCCTTATGAATTATAGCATATCTCCAGAAAACTCCGAAAGCCACGGAAATCCGGAGGAATTGACTTTTTAAAAATTTCTTTAAAATCTTTGTTCTTTGCTCCTAATATTCCCAGGGAAGTTCTGACTCATAAGTTTTTTTGTTGGTATTCCCATCTAGTTTAAGGTTTAAGTTGTTTTCCCCTTATCAATTACAGCATATCCACGTAAACCCTGAAAACCAAGAAAATCCGCAGAAAATGAGATTGTTTTAATTTTTTAAAAATATTTGCTCTTTGATACTAATATTCCCAGGGAATTTCTGAATCACATAATTTTTGTTGCTATTGCCATATAGTTTAAGGTTTCAGTTGTTTTCCCCTTACCAATTACAGCATGACAAAGAATACTGGAAAAAATCCTGATGCTGAAGGAATGAAGGCGATTGGAAACCTGACAGAACACACTTCATATTCTAATTTGACATCTGTGAATGATAATTAATTTATCTTAGCAAACCTTCCACAGTCACTACCAAATTTTCTTGACTGAAGTTAGAGAAGGGACATTCGGTAAAACAGCATAATTTTGGAATGGTAATATGGACAAAGTGTCATTGATTTTGAGATTTCAGCGAGCAACTAAAGAAAACAACTTTGACTTACACTTGGCATCTTTAGAAGATATGATTCCCCTTTTAATTGCATGTGACCATCACAATTATGGCAGATATCTCGTAGTGCATATACTCTCCCTTTTGAACCTGCAAGGGACACACTTGAAGCAGAAGAATTACTTCGCAATAACGGTTTCAGTGACCGTAGATCACAAGTTCCGAGTTCTAGAAATTCTGTGGATTTCCGTGGTTTTACGGGGATATGTTGTAATTGATAATGGGAAAACAGCTGAAACCTTAATCTAGATTACAATGCCAACAAAAAAAATATGTAAGTCAGAAGTTCCCTGGGAATATTAGGATCAAAGAACAAAGGTTTTTAAAAAATTAAAACGAACTCATTTTCTTCGGATTTTTTAGGTTTCCGGAGTTTTCCGGGGATATTCTGTAATTGATAAGGGGCAAACAACTGAAACCTTAATCTACATGGCAATACCAACACAAAAACATGTGAGTCACCAATTCCCTTTGAATACTAGGAGCAAAGAACTAAGATTTAAAAAATTAAAACGAAGTCATTTTCTCCGAGCTTCTGTGGTTTTCGTAGTTTTCTGGGGATTTGCTGTAATTGATAAGGGGCAAACAACTGAAACCTTAATCTACATGGCAATACCAACACAAAACCATATGAGTCACCAATTCTCTTTGAATACTAGAAGTAAAAAACTAAGATTTAAAAAAATGAAAACAAAGTCATTTTCTCCGGGTTTCCGTGGTTTTCGGAGTTTTCTGGGGATTTGCTGTAATTGATAAGGGGCAAACAACTGAAACCTTAATCTGGATGGCAATACCAACAAAAGAACATATGATTCAGAAATTCCCTTTGAATATTAGAAGCAAAGAACAAAGATTTAAAAAGTAAAACATTGTCATTTTCTCCGTATAAAAGTGGTTTTTCGGGTTTTCCGGGGATACGTTGTAATTTGTAAGGGGCAAACAACTGAAAACTTAAACTAGATGACAATACCAACAAAAAATATGTGAGTCAGAAATTCCCTGGGCATATTAGGAGCAAAGAACAAAGAAAAATGAAATTAAACTCATTTTCTCCAGATTTCCGTAGTTTTCCGGGGTTTCCGGGTAAATGCTGTAATTGATAGGGGAAAACAACTGAAGACTTAAACTAGATGGTAATACCAACGAAAAATATGTGAGCCAGAAATTCCCTGGGCATATTAGGAGCAAAGAACAAAGAAAAATTAAAACAAACTCATTTTCTCCGGATTTCCGGGGTTTCCGGGTAAATGCTGTAATTGATAAGGGGCAAACAACTGAAAACTGAAACAAGATGGGAATACCAACAAAAAAATATATGTGTCGCAAATTCTCACGGTGGGGGGGGGGGATGGGGGGTATACAGTAGCCTACGCTCTATATACAAGTCATATCGCATGTTTATTATCTTTGGTTTTACTGGTAGGTAAATTATTATTAATAGAAATTTATTCGTGTGCGTCTGGTTTATACTGTTTTGTTCCGTAATACCATTGTTACTGATATTCAGTTTAAATGGGTATGGTATCAGGTGAAAAGGTGACAACGAGCTGTGGAAAGTAAACAATCCATAATACGGTGCTTTCCTTTGCGAACGAGGAAGCCAAGCAATACCCAAGTCAATTTGGCAGGGCACCAGATATCAGGTCTCTTGCCTCTACCACCTCTTTCGGATTGGTTTTAACGTATTTTATTTCGTTTCTATGTCGGTACCTATTACCGGTACATTCACTGTAATGTTTGTAATCAATGTCGTCATTTCTCAAAAATCTAATTTTCAAAATGGATTTCTTGAAAACTACCCTTCATATTTTAGATATAGAATTTAATTTCTAGGAGTGGCAATATGAGTCCAACGAAGTACACAATTCAAAAGTAGAAGTAAACAGAATGCACAGTTTATCCGCAATGCGCATTCACTGACAGACAGCATTCCAGAACTCTTTTTTAGCTTCTTGGCTCCGTGAATGATGTTTTCCCGGTGCTACCTGAGATTTTTCTTTTGTCCAAAATGTAATTATCAGGAATGAGGGAGAAATTGACCAAAGTATTTAATTTAAAGATCCAGTTGAACAGTAAATATTCAAGTTTTTCGTGCTAACTGGAAAAGTTTTGGAAATATTTTGATATTCGTTTTTGTAAATTTAAGAGGAAGTCCACTTAGTGCAGAATTAATAGTACATTTTTTACTCTCAGTAGTGTATACTCTACAGTTTCTCTTAAATATTCCAGTAAAGTAAAAGGATGAGGATGAGGATGAGGAAGTAGAATTGTTTACATCAGTGGTCTCCAACTCGCTGTATTTTGTGCGCGTGCAAGCAGGCTTGCACTGTGCGACCCCTGTGCACCACGGGATGTCAGTCTGAACCAGGGTTCCGTCTGCAAAGGTGGGTAGTCTATTTCACCAGCTTCCAAGCATTATGTTGGGTGTAGAATGTATTCCAATATGTAGGCCATATTTATGGTAGGCTATATTTATGGTAAAAAATACCAGTATAAGAGAAGTAGTCTATTTCACCAGCTTCCAAGCATTATGTTGGGTGTAGAATGTATTCCAATATGTAGGCCATCTATCCCTATATTTATGGTATAAAATACCAGTATAAGAGAAGTTTGAGTGACTTTTATTCGGATTTTCTCTGAACTAAATTCTCCCGGCTGCATAGACATGTTACTAGGATTTTGTCTGTGTTCAGATCTATGTACATATACGAGCAGATTTTTCACTAAAGAAAATAAACAAAACCTGAAGCAGAAGTCAATTATCAGATGAAAACTTAAAATGTGAACTTAGACTGGCTGCTGCACAAACATTGATTCCAGTTGTTGAAAAACTTCTGCGTCAAAAGAGACCACAAAAATCAAGAAAACTAGTTTCCACTAATGAGTGATTTCGTAGTGTGAAATACTTTATTTGAGCTGTTCTTTAATACTGATGTATTACATGGAGATGTAGTTTCTCTGAATTTTGTTTCAAGTATAACTTTAGTAGGCCTATTAATATATATTGTGACAAAGCCCAGAAAACCCTAGAAGCTGATAGAAGGAGGACTCAGGCCGAAAGCGCTAGAATTGGATAAATCTAGAAAGGGACGGCCCTCTTATTGCTGATTGGAGCCGCGCGCCGACGGGTGCGGCCTACTCCCTGGCACGGCGGCGCGGTGATTGACGGTGCGCGCTCGTGGGAGGGGCCAGAGGTGGAGCCACGCGCTAGGGCTGTGACTTCGCCCCGCGCGGACATTCTAGACAATGCGCGGGCGGAGAGCTTTCGAGAGACCGGGTCTGGAATATTCGTCGGCCCTATATATAGGCCGCGAGCGAGCGGCGAGTCAGTCAGAGACGGCAACGAGGAGTGATGAGTCAGTCAGTCAAGGAGAGTTCAGTACAGTGTGAAGAGTCAGTACATCAGAGGAGAGGCAGTCCGTGAGTAGCGGCGAGCGTCAGCGTCAGAGGGTGAGCTGGACGGAGAGGACTGATCAGCGCGGCCTCAAGTGAGTGTGTCTTGGGAAGCTGAGGAGCCAGTGACCGGAGGGACCCGAGAGCGGAATAGCTAGTCAACGGGGAACTAGTGACCGGAGGGAAGGGTGAACGGAAGAGCTGGTGAGCTGATCTGGGCTGAGGTAGTGCCGTCCCGGGGAACTCGGCGCGACGGGTGGATCGCACAGCGGCAGCGAGGACTGTGGAGTTGACCGGCGCGACGTGGGATGATCTGGATTGGACTGGAACAGTGCTGTAATTAGGACTGAGCACAGTGAGAGTGAGCACTGAACAGGACAGTGAACTGGCAAATAGTCTGGAGTTTTCTGGCTGTATCGACAATTGTTGCAGGAAATAAAGAAACCTCCATCCTTCAATTATAAACTCGGTGTTCTGATTTTGAACCCCGACGAGCCCTTGTTACAATATATATTCAGTAATATAAATGTGGAAGTGTGTCGTTTAAAGGAATGAGTCTAGATTTTATTTTCATTTCATTTCACAGAATGGCACTAAATTTAATTACTTTAAAATTGAAGAAAATCAGGAAGTTTCAACTATGTTCAAAACAACAGAATTAATTTATGTGTGTTATTTTGCTAGGAATATTTTGGTACATTCTTTGCGTTTTTACAAACATCATGATTTCACGAATGTTCTTTGTAGAAAAAAGTAAATGATAATGAAATAATAATGTAATAAAAATTCATACAACAATCATCTGCTGTTATGCCAATATGATTTGTGAATTTGAAAAGCCTAATGAGCATGCCGACACTGAACTCAAGAGAGGCAGTATACCACGCGGTGTGTGCACACTAAATGATTCTAGCGTCCAATGGGCAAGCTTGCAATCACTGCTGTACTCATTGTGCAATGAGTTGGTGGCCGCTGGCTTACATAATCCGTTTACTGGTATAGTATACGAGGCTTTAGAAAACACTAGCTTCTAAATTAACAAATCGCCTACAGTTCAAACCACATAGGCCTACACCACATTATAAAATCACGAAAAACGGCTTACTAATTGCAACGTTGATATGATGATGGCTGCCAATAGCGTCGAAGCACTCGAAAGGTAATTCATGTAGTGAGTATCCGTGTAATTGAAATAATCTAGGTAATTGTAAAGACAGCCCGGAAACTATTACTGTTGACATACACCAATCTTTGTTAACGTTCATCTTGTGTATAACCTAGATTATAATCTCATTATAATTTTTTCTTGTACTACTATCTTTCACCAGCGATAGTCAACAATCAGCTCAACGAAAGATGTATGTGGTTTTATGGTTATTTAACCCTTTCTTAGCTGAATTTATATGATTTTATAAGAAATCAGTTATTAAAACCATCAAAGGGCTCTAATTTAGAAATAAATTAAAACAAAAGTAATTAGAATAGGTGGCTTCCGTAAATAATAACAGTAATACGTGAATAAAAACTCTCACATTCCACGTAAAACATTATTCTATTAGTGTTATTTCTCTAATTAAAACAATTTGTTCGAAGGGATGCATTTATACGACAGTAGCAGTTAAATACTGCAAACCAGAGCTGTAACAGCTGCCGGTTACAGGTGTTTTGACCTGAAGAATGGCATGTGAATGACTTGATAAAACTCATAAAAATTGTAAACTTTTAAACTTCTGAAGCTGAAGAACTGAAGCTGTAACCTCTGTAAATTTGCATACACACCGTGATTCAAAAAGAATAATACGATTTCAAAAGGCCCTCTTTTACATGCATGCACATACAACCGTGGAAAAACTTTCATTATACTCGTATGCCTTGGAGAACACAGTTTTTATCTATAACATTTGAAAGCATTTAATAAACTTTCAATGAGCCCTTCGTCGGGCGCAAAACACATTAAGCGTTGGAGAATCTCCCTCTTGCTGGACCAGGGCGTGTGGCCACTATGTTTCCCATATTTTTACGTTGTGGCGATTCACTTTTCTACTTAAATGGAGTGTAGCCTCATCACTGATCAGTAAACATCATCTTCCACCTCCAAGTCCAGAATAAATTCACAAATCTCTTGACGTTGTCGTTGATGATCATCTTGAAGAGCCGAACTGCTACAAAGCAGTAATGAATCCGGAATGGTTTGAGTCGCAAATGTTGCCGCATACCAGCTAGACAGTAACGTCGGCTGGCACGACGAGTAGACTTTGCTGAATGCGCTCCACGTGTTGATCGAGTACACCATGTAAGTCATGTTAACCTACAACTTGCTACTGACGGCAAGAAAAACTCTTATGGCCGAGTGCACCATTCTCCGGTTTTCTCAGCCGTTTCGTTACCGCGGTAAACGTAATACCGGGGTATTCTCAAAATCTCTGTGCACCATTGCTAAAATACCGCAGTTTGCTAATGCTTGGAAATATTTCGGTTACTCTGCTCAGACTCCAATTCTCGTTGATGGTTTCTTCCATGGCCGCTAGGTTCTCTCTCTCTCTCTCTCTCTCTCTCTCTCTGCACGTCTGCCAGTCACGGTGGCTCCTCTAGGCTATTGGTTTTCCAAATTCAATTTATTTGTTGCCTTAATATTCAATAAAAAGATGTTCATAAGGATAAAAGGGAATATTATATTGCGTATATATCTTGTCTGAATTCATATTTTGAATTCAAGCACCATAGATACTGTACCAATCGTGAAAAGAGTTGTTTTCGCCTAGGCCACTACTGGTTTGGTTGAGGTGAGAAAGGAAGGTCATTTCAATCGATGTTACAGCACAGTATTTGCAAAGATATGTACCATCGTTCATTCTTCAAATAGATCCCACCTGTCTGTACATTTCAATAAAATAACATTGATGTTTTAAAGAATAATTCTCACAAGTGTGCAATCGAAGGCAAAGCAACACCACGAAATCTCTGCTCTGAGTTCGACATAGCCTCGCTTTTATTCCTGTACGACTAGTAGAAATTTTAGGTGCAAAATCATGTGCATAGCCATGAAAGGGCTGTTATAATTATGTTCGTGTACGTGCAGGTATGATAAATTGATTACATACCCTATACTCGTATACCGATACACAGGCTATATCGTGATCCATGCAGCCATTCACTTAAATTTGGCCTAGGACCAGTGGTTTTCCATATTACATTTATTTATTGCCTTATTGTTCAGTAATAAATGTTCATAAGGATAAAATGGAATATTATATTGCGTATATATGTCGTCTGAATTCAAACTTTGAATAAATACCGTACTAATCGTACTAATCGTTGTTACGCCCACTAGCCTACTCGATGGACCTGGTTTGGTTGAGGTAACAAAGGAAGGTCATTTCAATCGATGTTACAGCACAGTATTTGCAAACATATGCACCATCGTTCATTCTTCAAATAGACCCCACCTGTCTCTCATTATTCTTTATGTTCAATTAGCTTTTGGCCTACATATCGTAAATATGATACATTACGTCGATCTCCATCTTGGAAAGAAAACCGCTGTTTTCTCACTTTACAGCTCCTTCACGGCCGGTTTGCATCTTACCGCGGTAAAAGTCGAAACCGAGCACGGTGCAACGAAAGTATGACTTTACCGGGGTAAACTAAGTAATTTTACCGCGGTATTCTGGATACCGAGGTTGGTGCACTCGGCCATTAGTTGCAAAGTGTATTTTAAATGCGACCCTGAGGTTCTTTCTTCATAGTCTTTTGAAATCGGATGATTCTTATTGAAACACGGTGTATATTAGTTTAGGTAACATATCTTGAAAAAATTAAATTAGAATATTAAATTAGAATATAGATTTTTTAAAACTTGCAATTTTTAATAGAATCTGTGATTAGACCATTCTAATAGTATTCTGGTGCTCAAATTTTTAATTTGATTATCTTATTAATACATAAATGTACCTTTTTATTCCTACATAGTTTTGATTCGGTGTGTAAATTATTATTTAAATTAAATTAAATAGTCTTACCTGGTTAACTATTCCACCGTTTTATTAAAGTTTGAACAATCAATTCTACAGCTCAAGGAATGTCGATATTCACCGGCGTAAACTCGAAAAATGAATTGAATAGATACTCGTATTATTTCTATTATTCGTATGTGCCCAATGTTAATATTGACATACACCGTGGGCTGTCGACATTCACATTGGAGTTTTGCAGTAACATATACGCTATATTATACCCCACGTTATGCACGATTCTATGTTTACAGTGTATGACACATTCCTTCCTCCTCTCCACTTTATGGTTTTAATATTACAAAAAGAGTAAGTGCTCTCCAGTCAATTCACGTTTGACATATGTTTAAACTGATATCCATGCATCTGTACGTAGCTTTGTCGTATTATACTCTCGAGAAATTTGAATGTGAGAGCACAATTCCCATTTCAAGAAGAATCGAACCTGCTCATTTCCGGTATACTAAAGGCTCGTTCAAACACTATGTGCAAGTGCTTGAATTGCAAAGTTACTCTGCTTATAACTCAGGGGCTTTTAATTTATGAATTGACTATAGGTTTTATGTATATTTTTATATTAGTTGGATGAAGATATCTAAAAAGTTTATTCAAAAGTGTAAAACAAATTTTATTGCGTTGTTGGTAACATCGGTCCCTCTGAACCACCAAATTTTTTTTTTTTTTTACAAATTCTGCGTTATATTATTGCGTTTAATTCTTACAACTTAATATTATTTATTTGACAGTTTTAATGTATTATAATATTTTTAAACATGATGGCATATGGCTAGCAGAAACCACTTGTCGCAAAATTAAGAAGATGATGTGAAATTATTCAGCTTGAGATACCTTACTTATTGTAATCACAGGCGCCGACTTGAAAACATTGTTGGGGAAGGGGGGAAAGAATTGGATTTCTAGTAGTTATAAGAGATCCTTATATGATATGAACTTAAATGTTTTCTATTTGGGAGAGGTCAGAAAGTACCTTCCTCCTTCAAAATCGGTGTATAGGCCTATGTGCTCAATTCTTGTCCTATTTCGGGCTGTGGCTTGAAATGAATAAAAAAAACTTTATTCTAAAGAATTCGGAACATCGTACATAACTATTTACTTGTACTTATATTAAACCTGAAGATGGAATACCGTTATGCTTTTTTTAAGCAGCAATTCTTGATAATTAATACGTGTCAGCATCTCATGGAGTCTAAGAAGAGAAGACACTATGTTAAAAAAAACATAAGGCCTGTGTAACTTGTAATTCGCTTATTTATCTTCAAAATTCTTGAATTCTTTTAAGAGCAGCAAATTTACTATATCTACTGACATTTCTTTGAAGTTGGCAAAGCTATATTGAACTGAAAAATATTAAAATATTAGGCGCCAAATTGAAAATTCTTGGTGAAGCAAGAATTATTATAATATAGGATTGTTAGCAATAAATCATGTTACTTGTGAAATATGACATTATAGTCATGGCTTTTAATGTTATTGTTACTCATCTGTCATTCTAACATAATACATTTCAATTTCCTTTTATTTATATTTTTTTTTTATTTTTTATTTTATTTTTATTTATTTATTTATTTTTTTTTTTTAATCTATCCACCTGTAAGTACGCTACTATAGGTACAAAAAGTATTGTGCTGTTTAAATTCTACAATCCTATCTTTCAAAACTTTCTCCACTTGATCGTCGACATGCTGTCTCGAATGATGCCTGATATGAATGTAGCATTTAGTGATTATTCGTCCCTGTTCGTTATCAATGATACACACCACTTGAAATAGATTTTCCAAGATGGGACAAGTTATAGCTCCTTTATGTATGTTATCCACGATCAATAAGAAATAATAGGCTCCTACAGTCGGCATCAATAATATGAGCATTAAAATTCAAACTGATGACGTCATTATATTTAAAGATCTTTGCACCGAAAACATGTTTAAATATAAGTTAATAATAAAAAAGCATAAAATAATGTAATTCCTCTTTCATACAGAGGGACAAAATAATGGGAGCTTTATGAAAGATAACTCAAACAAGACTATTTCACCTTTATTTATTCATGGCATTCGCCTTAATTTATTCATGCTTTCATTTGTTGTGTACTTACTCACAGCAACTGTTTTATATTCTTTTGTCAAACTCCTGCTGTACTGCAAACAATAACATCGATGGTAGGTGCCTTTGACGTTCAACTCTGGTATGAATGTAGCCATTCAGCCTAATGGAATACACGACAATTTAAGGAAGTATGAAATACGCTTATATATTTCTCATGCGTTATTTTAAACGCTTGTCGCATTTTACATAAAACAGTGTGACAAGCTGAATTTCTTTCTATTAAAACACAAAACAATGTTTTGTTAAATTCAATACGGATTATTAATTTTCGTTTGCGAAACTTTTGGAACCATAAGGACTACCATGATCTGAATATGGAACACATCTGTCTGTCTGATTTAGGAATGGAACGAATGGAACTTTATGATAAAATCAATCTGCTTTCATGTAAACTGGAAGATAAATTTTAATCTATTTTTGTTCGTTCATTTTTAAAAAATATATATGTCAATTATTGTTAAAATAAATTAAAAAATTGGTCAGGAAGTTCAGTAATTTGGTAAGTAATGCAACGTCCAAATATTTTGTTGCAGCATATGTTTAATTTTCTATTTACTAAAATGATATGAAATATGTAATATTCAAATTAAAATTTGTAATAGTATCAATGGTATCAATAGGTAGAGTAAACGGTTTACTACAGGGTTACCTAAAGTATCTCAATTATTCAACATTATGCTTATTAAACTAGTTTGAATGTCATAATAATAATTACAAAAGAGTAATTTCACCATCAATTTTAAACTCATGCAAGTATATGTATGGTCCTCGAAATAAGTGGTACTGGCGACGTGATATTTTGACTGATTTATATAGTATAATTCGTGGTGTTTCTGTTTTGTAAAGAGAGCGATAGAATGATTTTTAAACACTATTTTTTACTACTTACTCACCCGGAAAGAAAGTCATTCGTCACTGTCAGAGACGTCATTTTATTTTATCTTCGGTGAACTGTATATTCCAAATAAACCGCTGCTGAACATATTCCGTGCCACATTTTTAAAGGCTAATGGCCTATAGTGGAAAAATGTTAGAGAATACGTTTTGTTTAACAAGTGGCTAGACTTTCCTGTATTCTGTGACTTTTTTGACAATAAAGTAAAATAAGTGAGATATCTAGAGTAGCAGAAGCTTCCACGTAAGATGTATTTCGGAGTAAAACGCATAGGCTATAAACATTTACGATCTGGGTATCCTAAGGCAACACACTGTACTTGGAAAGGGTTTTTATTTTTTAAAATGTACACGAATTTGCTCCAATGACAGAGGGGAGTGCATAGAATATTTAAAAACATTGCTTTCAAGGAATATATAGAATACTTAAAAATCCCTAGAATGTACTGTACATTTTAACAAAATGTCCAGAAAGTTGATTCATGTTTATTAAGGGTTTTTACAAATCTGATTAATCACTATCATTATTGTTGGATGTTTTACTTTTTCAGTTCAGTTATTCTCTACCATATTTAGATTTATTTTAAATATTTTTCAGAAATTTTCACTGAAATTGGCCCTTTGATATTTGAAATAAGAAAATGTTTTTGGTAATACTCTTAAGAGATATAATAACCTTAAATATAAATATTTTCTTATTATAGTGATTTATATTTCTTAGATATAGAGATTTTAATTTAATAAAAATATTCCCGATTTATATCTCCTTGTCCATTAAGGAACTCGACTGAGAATTACTAATGGCTTCCACGAAATTTAAATCTATGAGGTTGCGAGAGCTGAATCGGGATTTGAGATTGCCGTACTTCCTAAAGAAATACAAAATAATATCTGGTGAGTCATTATAATTGTTTTATTTCACAAGTGACTTGGGAGCTGCGGTAGGAAAGAAATTGTGAACTTTTCAAGTTGTTCTGCATTTTGATACCACCCCCGGTTGAACTTAATCTGCAACGTAATATGGCCACTTCAATGGCGCGGCTCAACAGCTTCTGGCATGATAACAAATAAATGTAGATTTGGTAAAATTGGACAGCTTAGTTAATAAATTACAGGATTCATATTCTTTTGCAGATTAGAAACGACGCAATGTAACGATGCTTAATATCAAGCGATGAGAAGGATGTTTTGCGGAAATGTCTTTCCTGCCTGTAAACGGAACATTCATTTGATTACTACGGTACCATTATGTCATGGTGTCTCTACTTAGACTTTCGTAATATTCTTTCTATTTCAGTAGTTAGTCTATACAATACATATTTCAGAACATCATGTATATTTGTAATTTTTCAAGGCTATTAAGATCATGAATAAGTGAACAATCCAGTGTAAGTATATGTGGAATTTCAACTAATCGCAAGAGTCTATGGCCACAATATCTTTGTTTTATTTTTATAATTTCATTTAATCGCACATTAGTGCACGTGTTTTATGTAAATTCACAAGGACTGAACACTGAAACATCCTTATAGGTAAACAGTTATCATTGAACACAGCGATTGAGTATGTATACAAGCAAAAGCAGGTATAAAAATAACTGTCATTTTTTGTAGGTGTGATCTCTATAAGTGCATACTCTTTATTTAACAAAATAATCTTGA
This sequence comes from Ectobius pallidus, assembly GCA_964059195.1. Taxonomy (NCBI): domain Eukaryota; kingdom Metazoa; phylum Arthropoda; class Insecta; order Blattodea; family Ectobiidae; genus Ectobius; species Ectobius pallidus. The sequence continues at coordinate 50,892,640 of CAXKWD010000012.1, read as the reverse complement.
CGTTATGCTAACTAAAAAGAGGCAGGTGGAGTAATAATAATGACAAGATGGAAACCGAGAAGAAACCTATTTCTATTTTATTTTATTTTCTATGATTACTAACATTCTTGTTAATATTAAAGTAAACAGTAATGAGACTAATCTGATTTTTCAGCAGTCCCTTACCTATGCCTACACACTCCTCTAGAAATTATGTGTTATTGTATTTTAAGACATCTACTGGTAAAATGATCAAGCGTTCGAACAGGTAGACTTCTCTTGTAACCGTTCTTAGCACAATAAATACTACTACTATATGTGTGGTGAAGCATTTTGAATACAATATTTAAAACACAATATTATTACAGCAATGAGGTATCAAAAATAATTAAACAACTGATGAAAAGCCGAAGACGAAGCGATCGATGATACTCATTACTTCTTAGTTCTGTGAGTACTCGTTAAACAGTCTCAAATAAATATACCTTGAGGTCCGGATTTTCTCAAGACAAGTTTAATCAATCAAGTCATATTACCTTTCCTTATGATAAAAATGATTTGTGTTTTAAGAGTAAGAATTTCACCTTTCTCTGCATCCTTCTTTCCACAACAAAGAACTCCCTGATTTGTGCAGAAGAATCTACCAACATTTCTTTGTAAATTTGTAACACCACTACAAAGTAATATATTATATATTATGTTCCTGCCTTTGAGGAGGTGGTAATGTGCCATGTAGTCCTATAAGAATTCCGTTATTAAATACAGCTATTCTGGCCCGATTTTAGTACGAAATAATGACATTCGTAGACCAAACGTGTACGAAAAACTGTGAAAGGAAAGAGATTGGCCACATATGTGACATCAAGCATTTGGGAACCAATTAAATATATCCAAAGTAGATGGTTTAGCCAAATCTTTAACATGAGAATACGGATCTTTTGGTACTGATAGCAGTGAAGACGTAAGAAATTTACATACATAGCTGGTAATAAGAACTGTAACATTAAATAGGTCAATAATAATTATTCTGTTCGATGTAATTTCATTCCTGTTCCATGTGAGTTGGATGACATGATGGTGTGCAAAATTGCATGTTGTATGAACGCTACCTTTTTTGTGCCAAGTGCACTTGTTAATTACATCATGCCAGTAGGGGGCCTGTGGCTGCTAGGATACGATCCAATTAACCGTGACTTGACCATGGCTGCTGTTTAATACAGCGATTCATTATCTACTGAAATATTTTCCAGTCAATGGGCTGAAATATAAAGAAACAGATAAAACATGAGATGATGCATATAAAAGTAGAAAACAAATTTTAGCCTTTTCCTGTTACGGAAATGAAAGGAATTCGTTGCGCTTCTAATTCTGAACACGAAAAATCTAAATAATATTATTTGATATAGGCTAGTTGAGTTTTATTGTATTTTTCGAAGAAATGTGAACATTAAATGAAATTTTCCTAAAAAAGATGGTAATATTTGACTGTTTACAATCCATCAGGCAATGACAATAGTAGTACCAAATATGGCAATAAGATTACCTAATGACAATAAGATTCTTGTACGTTTGAAAATAACAGAACATTAAATTACATTTTCTTAAAAGAAGGTAATATTCGACTGGACTGATACCCATCAGGCAACGCAATAGTCGTTCCTCTGAAAAGCTCGATAGCTAAAATCAACGGCAGACCTTAGAATGATAACCTGTAGATTCAGAAGGAAAGCAAGGAAAATCTTCAAGAATGTGGTAACCTAGAAACTAAAATCATTAAAGTTACATAGAAAAAACCAGAAATTTCAGGATGAAATTGAATAAACGAAAATGACAAAGTCTAGAAAAATTCGTGAACGAACAACTTTCCACACAGACTATCTTTGGGGAAATTGTTGCAACACATTCTCAATTCAACGCTGGAGTGCTGGTTAATAAATAAAAAGTAAGAAGGAATCCACTGAGCCATTTTCAATTTCTTGCTCCCGGAATACTGCATGTATTGTAATGACCTCAGACATAAATTTTTAAGGAAAAAACTTAAAAGGACTTTATAACGTAGACAATACTTTTGAAACGGTAGCTGCATAGAAGGTAGAGACCAGTTAAGTTGATTACAAAATAAAAAGCACTAGGTCGTGACGGTAAAAAGACTGATATATCTTATCATATCTGTCAAGAGATTTTGCCGTATGCGCCTCAATTGATGATCGATTGTCTAAGGCAAGGAAATTGTCCGAATACCGAGAAACAAAGTGAGATAACCACTCTCCATAAAGAAGAGGAAAAGAACCCACAGATACCAAAATCTTATAGTCCAATCTGCTTACTCTATGTTTGAAATATATTTTGCAAAAGACTACAAAGACTTATCATCATCATATGAGCGGTATGGCTTCAGAAGAGTATGACTACAGATCGGTATAGCTTCAGATCTCTAATGTAGACATTATCGACTGAGCTATTAGGTTAATAGAGTATGCAAGATAAATATTCACAGATATCTCAAAAGAATTTGATAACCTTTGGTGACCTGATTTGTTTTGCACGTCTAAGGGAACTCCAACTTTGGAGAATTATACATTTTCAGAGACTACTGCGAACAAAAATTTGCCATGATTGAATGCCTCGGTAACAGAACTACGAAAAATCTCAGGAAAGAATACCCAAAGATCTGTAATCGTATGCTTCCGCAACCCGAGTCGGCCATAAAATCTTCTGGGTTTTTGGGTATCTGCCGCGTCATGTGTAAACTCCATACCGACGATTCCGTGGTCTTTATCAAGGCTTCTGCACGGCAAGATGGTCGAAACATCAGCAGAGAGGTTACACATGACGCGGCAGATTCCCAGAAGCCAAGAAGATTTTATACCCATGGATCTGTTTGTGGCCCACATTCTGTGACGTAGTAACAATCATGTAGTAAATATAATATAATAATCCACTGGCTAATGGCTTTCGCTGACGATTTATTACTGTAAATTAACAAATCGGAGTCTTAAAAATACTTTTGTTCCCTCCGTTAAACGGGCAAGTACACAAGCAAATCAATTACAGAACAAGTTTATCAGCATTGGACTGAAAAAGTTGTCTTCCCCTCGGGTAATAAAATTGTATCATGAGAAAATACTCGTATCAATAGCGGGCATCGGTTAAAGAAAACCAAGTATACGGCAAAGCTTCATAGTCTTCATTGAGTTATCATTCTACGACTAACAGGAGCTTACAGAATTATAGCGCTCGACGTCTCAAGTAATGGGGGTCATACCACTGGCTCTACTTATAAGACAAGAGTGAAAAGTGTTACAAGCTCGAGCAGAATCCATACTTGACACTCGAACTGAGACAATAAGAAATGCCAAGAATGCCGAGAATGTGATCCTGGATATATGACAAACCGGTTGGAAGGTATTTAACACAGGTCGTAGAACTTACATTTTTTTAAAACGTACACAAAAGGCTGAAATTAAAACTATAGCCGCCCCAAGACATTATCCACTATCTGACGGGCCAGGGACCGTACATAGTTTACGTTAAGGAAAGAGATATTTCGGATTCAAACGCATGTGAGTGTGTGGAAATACCGGTAGATAGACTGAATGAAAAAATCGACTGTGCATACCTCAATTAAAGACTTTTCCTTTCAGCTTTCCTGGTGTGCTGTAGTAGACCTCAGGGGTTTCCTGGAACACTATCCAGTAATAATCAACTAGCAACAATGTTGAAGTTTTTAGCTGATGAAAACGGTCTGGTGAAAACGCTCACCATGTTACCGGAAACACACCACAATTTTTGGGGCAAAAGTTCAAGTATGAACAAACAAATATAAATATATCTGTATTGACATTTTGCAATGAAAAACAGGTCATGATACGCCACTAGCAAGTTACATTTGCTGTAGATTAAGGGTCGAAAGTTCCATAAGAAATTTAAATCAATGGCGCTAAAAGATTCCCAAGAAGCACTTTTGTTACAAGCCCATGAAAATGTGATTCTAAAACGTTTTCTCCCATTTGTGGTGCTATGAAGGTACCATCTTAGTCGTACTGTCTTTGAACTTTTGAGATTAAGTATGTGAACGCTAATTTATCATGATTTAATGCTTTACGAAGTATCTTTTAATTTTTTAATCAGTCCTAGTTTGATGTGTATAAAAAGGAGCAAAATTATATAGAATCAAGCAATGGCTGCTGCATTTTTCTTCGTTCCTGGTTCAAAAGTTTGTCGGTTTTTGTGCATAGCTCAGCATGGCTGTCCCATTCACAAAGGAAACAGCAATATTTCGTATGTTGCTATTGTATACCAAGTGAGGTCGAAGCCATCTTTATCTCACCACATATTTGCTACTTAACAACATCATAATTTATGCAATTTAAAGTGTACTTCATGTGTTTGTATGTCCTCTACATATGCACTGCATAGGTAACTAGATCTGTTTATTAATGCAGCTTTAAGATTCAGTATGAATTAATATAAAATCACACTGCATTGTTTGGTGAGTTCCATTAGACCTTACACATCTTCACAGAATACAACGCCATTATTCGCTTCCAAACATTGATCCAAATGCACAAATAACTTTTACCGAGAAATAGAGTAACTGCAACATTTTCCTCAAATGAATAGTCGAGATATTGTGCGTCCACATGGACCATTTTTTAATTATATTTATAAGCAGTAGTATGAAGATTGTAAAAAAAAAAAGATTTCAAGATTAGCACTTTGGCTGTTGTCCAATTCCACGAGTTGGGCTTAGAGTTTAACTGGTACTGTTCGGGAAAGCCTTCACTGTTTTCTTAGTATTTATTTTCTTTCATTGTGCGCTGTCATTTCACAATAGCAACGGTGTCAGCCATTGACCATTGGTAGTGTTCACCTAAGATATTCTCTGCCTAAGTGTGCACGCGCAGTCCCTGTTCGATGGACCGAGTGACGCCACGCTACTTGGGATACCAGACTCCTGCCAATGCCCGCCTTTGAACACTCAATGTGATTCGCGGTCTGCTAGCTGAGGCCATCGTGCCGGAATCCGACACACCACATTCGCGATCGCCATAATACCGAGTTCGTGACGCTCAACTCGATTCGTGGTATTATTTGTGTCATCATCATATTGTTAGTTCGCATTTTATACTCGAACTTATTATTCGGCATTGTTACAATAGCGTCGTATGAAATTGCGCCATTATATGGAACGCTTGTTTCATTAATCACTCGCATATTAATTAATTTTATGCCTGCTAACTACTTGCATTATCTACGTAAGTAAATTTCATCATTATGCAGAAGATTAGTGGATCCTAAAAGTATAATTTAATTATCTTTCTTTGTTCCGCAAGGCGAACATTGCACAAGAAAAGGCGGAAAACAGTGTTCTCTCTTCTGAAACACATTAAAACCTCTCTGCGATGCTTCAAAGCTAAAAATTGTTCTAATTTTAGTGTATTATTATTTACATCTTCTATCTATATTAATAAAAATGAATTTACAAAAGGGTTGTTGCCGCATCACTTGAGAACGGCTCGACCAATTTGGCTGATTTTTGTTTTGTTGTGTTCGTAATTGTCTGGAGAAGGTTTGTATGAAAGAAATTTTTTGGAAAATCCACGGGAAAAGTCGGAAATGTGATGAAATGAGGCAAAGTTAGAGAGTTCTGCTGTCAATTGTCTACATAAAAAAAAGATTTAAAAAATTGAAGTGTGACAAAAGAAGTGTGATATTCACAGTTTGAGAGTTCCACTTTCACATGTTTTCATAACAAAACAAACAAACAAAAAAAGTGAGTCTTGCAACCAAACCAAATCGAAAGTGTGGTATCCATTCATTTTGAGAATGCAAGTCCGTGTAAACAAATGCACGTGATTTGAACCCCACCACACATCATGCTACAAGACAATATAGTGCGGGATTAGATTTTATTTTTATAACAGTAAACGCTCATAAAATGTGACGAAAATTTTTAAGATAACAATATCAACTTATTGCAAATGTTTCAATGTATTGCGAAACGTTGCATTCGTGATATAATCCTCCAGTTTGCGAGAGTTATTGTTGTGAATAATGTAAACATACAAATTTCAGTGAACAGCGAAACGTGGTGTTTATAATTTATAACCCAGTCTGTGAGAAGCATTAAACATAATGACTGAAATTCAACCAGGACCAAGTGGTATAATTAAAAATAAGAGAGGTAAATCTTTGCGAAGTGGACAGAAGGAAATTATATTGAATGTGTTTAATAGGTTTAAAAATATATATAAATATGTAAATATGTAAAATTGACATCTGAATTCACCGGTATATGCACCAGAAGTATCTGAAAAGTGCGTAGTGAATACAGAGACTCTGGTGTAGTGAAAACTCCCCCAATAAAGGCTCAAAAGCCGCATAGTGTTTTAGATAACATTGATGACTTTGTGAAAAGTGCTATTCGAGCAAAAGTTCATCAATTCTATTTTGATAACATACCTCCAACTGTGGATAAACTTCTTTGTGCTGTCAATGAGAACTCCGACCTACCTAATTTTAAAAGAACAACAATTTATAAGTTATTGTTGGACATTGGAGTGAAATATGTGAAAAGAAGCGAGGTTAATGGTATAGTAGATCGTGATGATATTGTACTTTGGAGAAGACGGTAATACCGAGCAGAGGATCGAAAGTTTTACTACTTAGGCGAGACATGGGTAAATGCAGGACACTCCACCCCTAAAATTTGGTATGGCACTACTGTTGAATCAACTAAAAAAGCTTTTAGGGCAGGATTAATTCAAGGTTTAAATAATCCTATGGGTAAGGGGAAACGCATAATAGTTACGCATATAGGTAGTGACACAGGCTTCATAGATGAGTCAAAGAAAACAGGTGAGTACCACGAAGACATGAATGGGGAGGTATTCCGTAACTGGTTTCCTAATGTTTTGCCGAAACTTGAACCCAACAGTTTAATAGTTATGGACAATGCATCATACCACAGTGTGAAACTCTATCGGCGTCCAAATACTTCTTGGCGTAAACAAGATATTGTGGAATGCCTACAAGAAAAGAATGTAACATTTAATGATAAAAGTGTTAAGGCAGAGTTAGTGAGCTTAGCACAGGAATTCGCGGACAAAGATGAAAATAAATATGTGGTTGATGATATGGCAAATAAAGCGGGCCATCAAGTACTGAGGTTGCCCCCTTATCATAGCAATTTGAATCCAATTGAACTGGTATGGTGTTTTATCAAAGGGATTGTGGCCAGAAATAACAAAACTTTTAAATTATGCGATGTTAGGAAACGGTTTGACAGAGCAGTATTGGTGGTGACGCCAGAAATGTGGCCAAAGGAAATCAAGCATGTAGTGGCTATATCTAGCGTTTTCTGAGGAAATAGTTTGAGTGTTATAAGTAGACTTCGGATTTTAGGTAAAAACCTATTTTAATCCTTAAGTGATATGGACGAAAACTTGTATATGCTTGTTTCATAAGTGACTAAGCCTAAAACTGTTACTTTTATAGGACCTAAAACAGCCTATTTTTACGTTAGAGCCTAATATTGCCTTTTTTGCTTGTTTTTCCTCTAAAGTTCAAAATAAGTCATTTTTTATTATAAATTCTAGCATTTATTTTCACTTCATACTAAATTTTTAGCTCGGAATGTGCAGTACATGGCACATTTGTGGCGTGGTTAAGTAGTAAGGAATGTTTCGTCTTCAGTAGAAAAATTCCTTGGAATTCCCAAGAAAATATAGTGTTTTTCTCTCGACTCCCATATCCAGTTAAATAATAATAATAATAATAATAATAAAATATAAAAAAGTAGTTCTCTGAATCACTGAGGGATTCAAGGGGTTGAATATGCTATTATGATATGCGTAGCTTCTGGGCTCAGGTACAGTATTAGGTTTTCACTGTTATGGTAGTAATACAGGCCCTAGTGCCCTAATAGGTCTATATCATTCTGTGCACCATAGGCCTATATCTGTGTTTTATCATGATTATTGATTAATGGCGACTTCAGTAAATATAATATTCCGCATTGCAATTGAGATATTTCAGAAAATTGGCAACTTAGTGATTTTATAAGAGACTATTTTACGATTTTTAGAACCTATTTTCCAATTTGTAGAGCCTAGTTTAGGTACCTAAAACAGCATTTTTAGCGACCTAAAAGTCCGAAGTCTAGTTATAAGTCGTTCTTCCTCATTTCAAGTTCTATGTAGGCCTACATATTATACAAGGTCCTAGAGTTTGAAAATCGAAAGTCCTTCATAAGTAATTTCAAATTACAAAATAAAAACCCGGGCGACGCCGGGCCTTTTAAGCTAGGCTATCCAAATCCTATCCACTGACACGTTACTCATAGGTGTAGGATATTTATCATAGGCCCTAAACATCTACAAGAAGACAAAATAGGATGGATCATTTTCAGTCCTATGCCCGCAGTATATTTTGTCCAAGGTTTTGGGGGAGGAAAGTATGAAAGTGACACTGAATTTTTTTTTTAATTTCAGCTCCGAACACGGTCGTATGGTAACATGAGAGAGAGAGAGAGAGAAATAAAAATGTCCATAAAGACAATACAATCTTATGTAATCGGAATTTCTGTTTCTTCTTATTTCAACCCCTCCCAGGCATGGTGTGTAGAAGCAACGGAATGCAACATTCGACATCCTCTGTGAGCCATAAAAAGCTATATCTAGCGTTTTCTGAGGGAACAGTTTGAGTGTGATAAGTCGTTCTTCCTCATTTCAAGTTCTATGTAGGCCTACATATTATACAAGGCCCTAGAGTTAGAAAATCGAAAGTCCTCCTTAAGTTAATTTCAAATTACAAAATAAAAACCCGGACGACGCCGGGCCTTTTAAGCTAGTTTATTAATAAAGTTTTCCATTGTTACATAATATGCTATGTAAGCTTGAAGGTAAGGTTTGTGGTTCCCTGATCCAATGTCTCCTACAGTCTTCCTACGTTCATAGTGGTAAGTCCACTTGGTCCTCCGAATTAATATTCTTGTTATCCAGATCTCCATATTATGCTCCTTTTAATTCCTATTTCCTGTACTAAGGTATTTTCTTTCACGGTCCTCTTATGTACCGAAACTTACAAATTTGTTTTCCTATGGACCTTGATCCGACATGTACGGTATAGACATCTGGATGTAATATGTAGTGAATAGATTAAGTAACGATTGGATCTGGTCAGATGTTTAATTATGTTTCCTGGTTGAGAACATAAGGTTTTAACCTAGGTTTAAAACACTTATGTAAACAGTTTAAGAAGATTAGAGATGAGATTAGCGACAGAGTAGTACAGAGTAATACACTGTAATACTTTTTTAGAACCATAGAGCTTGTGTAAAATATTCTTAAAGGATTATGATGTAAATATTCTTAATATATGTAAATTCCACTTAAATAAGTGGACAGATAGATATATAATCTTTCAATTAACATTGTAATAAAAAAATTGAGATATTATGCAATATCCCTGCTTTTCTTTCAAGGCTACGTACTTAATTGAGGATGTAAGGTTGAACCCAGCATTATCCCAAATGACAATGTTATGTTTTGATGAAGCAACAATAAAAATAAAAGTAGGAATGAAATAATATTAATATCGAAAACTTTCAAACAATGTCTGTGGATAATATGATTTTTATATTATTTACTTACTGAGAGTAGAGAAGGTCATACTTTATTAAGTATCCAAAACAGAGCAAATCGCAAAATTCCACTTACCTGGAACAGAAGAAAAATAATGATTACTTCGTTAGAATCACATTTTAGTCGGAACATACCACAATTTTTAACATCTGTAATACATTATTTTTGTTGCCTTCCAAAATATGTAGATATTAAATGAAACAACTAGCTATGTCCATTGATAATCTCACTGTGAGATTAATTTGTTATTCAATAAATTTCAGAAGAGTAATTTAGTTCTCGCCATGTATTCTCCAACATTTGAGGTGTTACTGTTTCACCTGCTAGAGTGACATGAACTTTTCTTTTATAAAAAGTTTACTAAACGAAAATCCACGCAAGAAAGTCCAGTGTGGTTCAGGATATCCGAATCCTATTCTGTATTGAATTCTTTAGCGTGCCATAAATCTACGACACGCGCAGGACGTCCTGAAAAATCCACCGACCTCGGCAAGATTTGAACCCACGGCAACCTTTGGATCCCTAGAAGGTCTAGCTAGAGTAGGCGCGTAAATGTTTTGAGCAGTGGGATGGGTAGATGTTGTCTGCTCTAGAACTGGCTCAAAGAAAACGTGTATGTCTGCCTCATTCTTAAGTACAGTGCGTCTCAGTCAGATTGCACCCGCCGCGCCGCGCGTTGAGTTCCTCCCAGATGACTCTCCTATCCCCGGTATGTAGCAAAGGAACTGCCCGGCAGTTGACTGACTTCGTCCTATTATGTCTGTCCGTGAGTCTGCCTCTGTGTTTGTACGCACGATAATTTAAGTATATTTTATCAGCTTTTCATTTTAGGATAGAGATAAACTCAATAATGGAAGAGCAATTAATGCATGTTAATCGGAATTTCCTATCACGATGCCAAAAATGTGTGGATTTAGGAGGAGGACATTTTCAGCATCTCCTGTAATAAGGTAGGAGCCTATTTTCGTTATTTTCAAACTTATTTCATTTGATTTCATTGTCGAGCATGGATGAAGTCAGTCAACTGCCGGGCAGTTCCTTTGCCGCATACCGGGGATAGGAGCGTCATCCGGGAGGAACTCAACGCGTGGCGCGGCGGGTGCAATCTGACTGAGATGTACTGTACCGGTACTGTTTAAATACGAGTAGTATGCTAGAATGAATCAGACTTTCTCGTTTACTTTAAGGGTGATCTAGAGCAGCGTTTCTCAACCTGTGGTCCGCGGACCACGGTGGTCCGCGAAGATGGTGCAAATGGTCCGCAGACATAATTTAAAAACATCATAAAGCAAGTAAAGAAGTAAAAATTTTTCAGAAAAAATAGACACTAGATGTCGAAGTTTTTAAAATCTTCGAAAATACAGGTCCTATTGCAAGTTTCCTTACTTTTGCAGTTACGAACCACAGTTTGAAACCCCTGATGCACTGACGTCTTTGGTTCCCTCTTTCATTCAAAACCCTGAAAGATAAGACTTTGTCGGAATTTGTTATTAGAGGCGCTCTCTTAACAAGGGTTTTATTGTTCGAGGTGCCCGAGTGTCTGATACTGGTAAACCTGTGTTATAATTCCTAATTATATAATCGAATTGGTAATAAATATTAATAGTCTGTTCACAATATATAGTTTTACTGTCAATAGTTCACTTCCAATTCAATAACTGTGTTTCCGTCGAATTAAAAAAAAAAGTATTTAGAATTACTTCGTTATAATGACCTATAATTAATACCCCAAATATTAAGAATATAGGCCTACATATAGCCTACTTTTAAAAATGGGATGTAAAATTAGGGGTCCGTAAAAAGAATTAGACATTTTAGAGGTCCTCGGGTTCAAAAAAGGTTGAGAAACGCTGTTCTAGAGCATACAACACCTATGCATCCCACTGTCCAAACCATTTCCACGCTGACTATACATCTACAACACCGATTCCGACATGTATTATGCATAGGGTATTATATTATTTTCATTACCACTGTGTGGAAAAGAAAGCTTTTTTAGATTCTGTTTTATTTATGCTTGCTCCAACATCGCGGACGTTGTACGAAGCGGACTCTATAGACAGGCCCGACGAGACGGGGGGGGGGGGGCAGCCGGGGCTGCAGCCCCGGGGCCCGGACCCCGAAGGTTACCAGGTTTTGTTTTACCTTCTAAATTTACTCTAACAAAAAATGGATTATAAGTCAATAAACACATCAAGTTATGTTTTATGTGTGTTTTTTTAATTTGCATTGACCTGTCGTATATCGTTGACACGGAATCATCAGTTAATCTGAAACGGATTATTCTTGAAGAAAAAAATGCTATTTTTGAAAAGTAGAAACAGAAATCCTTATGGACTGAACTATAGGCCTCATTAACCTTACGGCATATAAAGTAATAATTTTCAAAAGATTACTTTTTGGTTAAACTGGTACATACAGATAAAATTGGTACGTACCGGTGCAAAGTTATCCCCAGGATTCCTTGTGTTTGGCTATTTCTACATAGTTTGATCTATAATTTAAATGTTTTTATAAAGTTGTAAAGTGAAAGGCACAAATTGTACAGTGATTAGTTCTTATGATTATAAAAAAAAGTGTTTATAAAAAGCATTATTATTACCTCTTATGAGCACAACGGCAAAGCTTTTAACCTTATATGGTTTTGTTTTTTGTAAAATATTTCTAACTTTTTTTAATGGCTAACGACAATATATGTATTCAAGTAAAGATCCCGCACGAAATCTGTGCCGATTGCCTAAATCAGTGTTTTTCAACCTGTGGGTCGCGACCCCCTGGGGGGTCGAGAAAACTTCAGTTTTTTTAATACAACATATCATTTGTGAGACTTAAATAAAAAGTCGATAAGAGTTAAAATTATTATATTTAACAAAATTTCCATATAATCAATCATACAAGTCAGAAAAATGCTAGTTTAAAACATGTTATTACAAAAAAAAAATATATTAAAAATGTGTTTAAATAGAAAATGATTACATCTGTGCTTGATTATCTTAAATAGCAGTATGTATTGTTAACGCAAAATGATACTCTTTATGTTATTTACACAAACTCATTAACAAGAAATAAAACCTTCGAGTAATCGTTCATTTTAATGTGAAGGTTGCGCTTGAGTTTGTTCAATTCATTTCTCCCATCGTGGATCCGTTTTTGCCACATTGAGTATTAAATCGTTTTCCAAATTTAAGCGATTTCTTAGTTTACATTTTATTCGCGCCATTGAGGAAAATGCCAACTCGCACAAGTACGAGGTAGAAAATGGAATCAAACACTTCAAAGCCTCGGTTGTTAATTCCGGGTATTCTGTTCTTCTTTTTAACCAAAACGTATCCAAATTTTCAGACTTGAATTCCAAGAGTAACATTCCATCGGCAGAGAGTTCCAGCAGATTCTCTTTGAGCTTAGTTGCTAAATTTGCCTCGTTTATAGCTGCATTTAAAAACGGATTTAAGATCCATCTTTGCCCAGTGTTATCCGATATCTCTTGCAGTGAGAAGTAATGACACAATTCTTTCTTCAAATTATGTAACACCATTTTCATACCAGATATATATGAGTTGATGTTGATCTCGCTTCCGACTTCTTCAATGAAAGACTGTGTGGACGTAAATGAATCAAAGTTGTTTTGATTTATAGATGATGACCACAATTCAATTTTTTTTATAAAGCCATGGAGTTTGTCTTTTGCTGTAATGACATTTTCATCACGCCCTTGAAGACTTTTATACAAGTTATTTAAATGTTCAAATAAGTCAGAAAGAAAAGCCAATTTTAAAAGGAATTCCGGGTCAGAAATGAATTCAGAGTAATGTGACTTGGCTTGCTGTAAATATACCAATAGTTCAGCGCGAAGTTCCATAACTCTGGTCAGTACTTTGCCTTTTGATAACCACCTAACCTCTGTATGGTAAAGCAAATTGCGGTGTAGTGTCCCCATATCTTCACAAATGATTCGAAACAATCGAGTCTGCAACGCTTTTCCTTTAATAGAATTTACAATGTTAATAATAATATTAAGAACTTGACTGTATTCTTGCGGACAGGATTTGGCTGCAAGAGCTTGGCGATGGAGAAAGCAATGCATCCAACAAGCGTTTGGCATCTGTTCTTTCAGTCTAGCAATAAATCCACTCTTCGCACCAGTCATGGCTTTTGCTCCGTCACTACAAATAGCAATGCATTTTTGTGCCCAATCGATATTCATATCTTGCGTAGCTTCAAGGAACATGTCATGGAAGCATTGACCTGTAGTATTTTTGGGAAGTGCCTTGAAAAATAGTATTTCTTCCATTATTATTTCATTGGATTCAAAACGCACAAAAGCTACAAATTGCGCACAACCCGCAATATCCGTTGATTCATCAAATTGCAAGGATACAAAATAACTTTTCTTTATTTTTTCTATGACTTGATCACGAACATCAGACGCCATATTGCTTATCCTGCGTTGAATGGTATTGTCAGAGAGAGGTATACTTTTGAGCTTTTCGACCTCTTGCTTGCCAAACATAATCTCTGCTATATCTAAAGCCGCTGGTAAAATCAAATTTTCGACAATACTGTGAGATTTCCCTGCCTTAGCCACACGAAAAGCTACTCGATAACTAGGCGAGCAACGCTTTCTTATTTAGGTTGAACATTTGTCCTATAGCAGTTTTTTGATGTTCAAGAGCTTTTAATTTTCGCTCAAAAAATTCCACGGGTTAATTTTTTTCATTAGAATGTTTTGTGTTTAGGTGGCGTACCAACTTCGATGGCTTCATGCTTTCTCTTGACAAAATTTCAAAGCAAATTACGCACTGCGGTTTACTGTCAATCACAGTAAACCCAAATTTTTAATAATTGTCGTCATAAAGACGTTTTTTCTTTATTCCACTACTCCCGCTAGACGTTGATGGTTCTGATGGTCTTTTCAGGAATTTATCCATTTTCAATTATAACAACTCAAATAAATACGTACCGTAAAACAAGTGGTTCGCGCTCTTCAAACAACTAAACAGCAGACATGACCACGCGTGACTTACGCTCACAAATCAGTCTATAATTACTCCAACTCCAAGGCACCTTACAGTCCACATAACACCGAATTTACACTTCTGAATCGTTTTCACTTATCGGGATTGCTTCTGATTCGACTTCCTTCGCTGTCTTGCATCAAACTGCCATGGCCGCGGTTGACCGCCGTATTTATAGGCCAGCGCATTCTAGCGAGAATTATCTCGAAGCGTAAAGAAACGTCTCGAAACTTGTGGATCTTTCGTGGACTACCAGCGCCATCTGTTGCTAACATCCGGAACCTGCACTAGTTCCTAGTGTTACCAATAGATGGCGCAAATAACGCAAACGCCTAAAATTGTTGTAAGTATTACATATTTTTAACATACATGGAAAAAGGGGTTGGGGGTCGCGAAATTTTTTTTTGATACTAGGGGGGGTCGTGTCATGAAAAAGGTTGAAAAACACTGCCCTAAATCATTGAATTATGTTTCATTGGGGACTGTAGCGTCGATTGGCCTGCTACCTATCTCTCTCGCACAACAGTACCTTCATTTTTATTTGTAAAGGCCAAGCTACCTCTCTCTCTCTTGCACAATAGCATGTCTCTCTCTAGAGAGTAACTGTCTCATCGGCACAGATATCGTGCGAGATCTTTAATAGGTTACTTACATAACAGTACATATATAATAATATTATGTAATATCTTTACATAATATTTTTGTTACATCTATATATATATATAAAAGGCTTTGTCCTGACTGACTGACAGGAATCAGCGTAGAGCCTAAACTATAACAGGTAGAGACTTAGAATTTTGATAGTACCTTCGTTTCATAATGTAGGTGCTCACTAAGAAAGGATATTGCAAAATTTTGATTTTAAATGCCAAAAATTAAATGTTTTTGAGAATACTTAATCCCTTTTTACACAGAATTACAAAATCCAAATCACAGAACATATTGTTGCTAATGGTATCAGATGGGTTTGGAAAAAAAATGCAAGTTTGACAAATAAGAGAAGCTATCAATATAATTTATGTTATAATTAAATATATTAAAGAATGTAATCCACGAAAATAATGCAGTCACATAACTTTCTCTACCCTGGACATAGAGAAAACAATACGAGGTATGGTAATATGGTATATTATTATATCGCAGGTTTTTGGAGAGAGAAGTATGAAAGTGATATTGCTTTCTGTTTAATTTCATCCCTAAAACAGTTTTATGGTAACATGAGAGTGAAACATAAAATTTTCCGCCTCGGTATTACAATTTTATGTTACAGGAATTTCTGTTTCTTCTTATTTGAACCCTTACCAGGCTTGCTGTGTACAAGCGATGGGATGCAGAATTCTACATCCTCTATGAGTAGGCTTGCCAGATTTCTGAAATGTTCAACCGTGACACAGGAATGCCCCCCAGCGTCGCGGGTATTCAAGGGTACACACCCTTGGCCGGTTTTTAGAGTGTTTTAGAGGGTAGTTTATTGTCAATGCTATGAATAAATGGTTACTGATTAGGAACCTAAACCAGGGGTAATAATAAATGACATAAGCATATAAATTTAAACATTTTATTTCTAACTTGTTAATATTTAAATATTACTTAAGTAAGAAGAAACACTTTGAATAAGGAATAAAAATTTGAACAATATTTACATGTACTTTTCATTGACTAGGACTTTTGTAAGACTATTTTGGTCATCTAGAAAATCAAATTTAATTTTTACCGGGACGTGAAGTAAACCGGCCGGGACACCGGAATTTGGTCTGAAAACCGGGACTGGCAAACCTATCTATGAGCCATATAAAACTATATCAAGCGTTTTCTGAGGGAATAGTTTGAGTGTAATAAGTCGTTCTTCCTATTTCAGATTATAAATACCTATATAAGGACCTAGAATTTAAAAATCGAAAGTCCTTCATAAGTTCATTTCCAATTACAAAATAAAAAACCCGGGCGACGCCGGGTCGTTTAAGCTAGCACATTATAAAGAATGAGGTTGGGTTTCAGTGGTCAATTTAATATTTGACGGGGGCCCGGGAAAATTTGTCCCTGGGGCCCTTGCTTTCTTTCCACGGCCCTATCTATAGATGTACCAGAGTAGGCCATGTAACTATTAATGGGTATCTGTTTGCTCTTGCTATTCATTTCAACTGATATTCAATTTTTAATGGATATGATACAGGATGAAATACCGGTGAAAAGTCATGGTAAGTAAATTTTTAATTCGGTATTTGCCTTTACGACTGGGGAAAACATGAAAAACATCAAGTCAAACTAACCGGCCCAGGTGTTTGAACCCGAGACCTCCAAAATGAAAGAAGTGTTTTATTGTATTATTTACTTTTTACATAATAAATTACAAACATTCGAAAGGATCTGCATGGAGACCATACGTGGATATTGAAAATATGAGAAAAGAAAGAGAAAAATGAATAAATTAATAAAATAAAGAACCAAATAAACATAAACAAATAAGTCCACCTCTCACCCTCCACCTCCCCTCCCCAGTTTGCCGCTTTCTCGAACTCAAGCTGTCTCGCCTTCATTAAAACTTTCCCAAATCCTATCCTCATCTTGTTTTTACGCCAGTAACATGTTTGTCACACAACCATGTTTGTTGCTCTTTTTTTGACGCCGTGAAAGATATTGGTAGATATTTTTCCTTTCATTTTTCTAAACATCTACAATTAGACAGGATGTGAAACTAAGATACTTCCCCTTACATAAAGGGCAAATTCTCATCCTGTTTTCGTCAGCGATTTTAATCCTACGCCACGCACCAAATCTAGTTCAAGCGAGTCCAGTTTGCCATGTTTGGTTCCCTTTTGCACGTAGGCCTATTGCTCCTTCTCCCACTCCAATTTTAAAAGCTATCTTAATTCAAGCGAACCCATATCCATACAGTGCACATTTGTCTGTTGTCTATCAATATCCTTAAAATGGTTCTTAACTTTTCTCCATAAACTTCTATTTCTCTGCCCATCCATCCAAACATATCCCGTCCCTACTGTTTCTAACTGTTATTGATAAATATTGTTCTAATTAGAGATTCATCCCCTGCCTGCGTGATGTCTAATATTTTACCTTCCTAGTTTTACAATTCGCAGAAAACTTTTTTTAAATGCGTTTTATTGCAATATTATCACTGTGGTTACTTAAAATATGCTTCAATATATAATATAGAGTAGACTATTCGAGCAGCAATATGATGCATGAACAAGCAGTATGCTGTAATGTAATCATTCTTATTGCATGATTCTTACGGCTTTCATTTTCTCAGAACTTCACAATAGCAATAAACTTACTGTATTAAAAGCAGTGAGTTCGGGTACGGGTAACTTGATGTGGGGTATTTCTGCGTAATTAACAACTCTCGTAAATTTGACAATTTGCTGTGAAAGGCAATTTAGGCTGAGAGTAGAAATGGATGTTCAAAATAATTAGTATCACTCTGGGATATCATACCGAAGACTCGTTGCCAATTTGTTCAATTACGTTTCTCACAGAAGTAGGATGATAGATAAGTGGGGGAGTTTCAGCTGGATTACTCGTCATATCCCCAGCGGACTAGAACTGATCCTTTCAATTAATCGGGGACGTGATCATACAAAAGGCTTCAGTTTTATATTGTAGTAATTTCATTAAGGTCTCAGCTACATAGCTCGTTACTTATATAAGAGTACTTTAACGTAACCTCTACTCCGGAAGCATATGACTAGGACTCGGAAGTTGAAGACCTATAAATTCACTACGAAAACCTATAAAATGGATCTAATAACTAGTAAAAAAGAAAGTTAAAAAGTTATGCAAATAAATTAATACTGTCAATAAATTGGACTCTTAAGGAATGTTCCGATTTGTGTACTGTTCCAAAAACTTTTTGAGAGATTCTTTCTTTACCTTAGCTCACATGATATTTGCGCTAACGAAGACACTGCAAAGATCTTTATAAATGGATCACTACCACTACCACTTTGTCCCAAAAAAGATGCGATTTTCTTCTCTCCGCGGTCAAGAAAACTGTCCTCACGTGTTTCTCACGCAAAACGTGCTAAGGGACAAAAACAAATTTTGTGCACTAACTTGCACCTCGCAATATTTGCAGAAAAGTATATTTGCATCGCCTTAAAACACCTTCGTACCGAAATTGGACACAAGCTGACGCAAAAAAGGTTTACTATCGTGCGACAACTTAAATAAAAAGCCCATCGCATCGACCATGTCTTTTGCTCTACTTCCACTCCTCTCTACTCCTGCCAACAGACCAAACGCCCGATCGACGAGCGAATATGTCCGACTGCGAGACTTCGTTCATTTTCGTTGGTGCCAAAACCTATTTGTAACTTATGTAACCATTTCAACTCAATACTGTAATATTTAAACAGTTTTTGTTCTTTTTATAATACTTTAATATTTAAATAGTATCCTCTTTTTGTTGGGCAAGCCTGATCAAGTAAGCCATTCTTATTAACCAAAATTAAGAGTCAAAATGACGGCGAACTCAACAACTGCCAGACATTGAAGCTGCGTGAAAGAACGCAAGTATGGTCGCTCTAGTCAGCGTAAAAACCGCGATTAAATTAATCCCGGCCCATTCTCCGAGCGGGTAACCTCGAAGACGCGACTGAATGGGCCCTCAACCGGCGGGAAATCACGTTCTTGTGGCCTGTCTCACAAGCGTCAATGTGGTTAATATATTCTTCGTGTTTTCACGTTGAACTGCAACATGCAGCATGAGAACACGCCCTTGTGGCCCTAGCCTTAGAAATGAGAAATCAAGTTTGTTAGGATCCTGAATGATTACAGATTACTGTTATTTTCTTAGTAAACAGGAATACAGTGCGTAGGACATCCCATAGCATGATTCATGATCATTTTATTTTCTTATTGCATAGCCTACACATAATATGATCATGAATCATGCTATGGGATGTCCTACGCACTGCATTCCTGTTTACTAAGAAAACAACAATAATCTGTATTATTAATATATTAATTTTTTAAAATTCCATTGCTGCAGTCATCTTTATCGTTGCCAAAGCCATCTTTTTAAACGAATACCCTATTTTCAATCAGATGATAGTCACATATTTTAATCTTCTTCTTCAATTGAGTCATGATCAATGGCCTTATTATAGGCTTATATATTATATATAAGGCTCATGGCATTATAGGCTGCGTATTTTGTTGTTAATAAGGATCTTTATTAAAAAAAAATAATGTTAATAATTTCTTGTAGTTCTAATTAATTTGGGAAATCCTTTCCTTCAATTTCTCTCAAAGTTTTATACAAAATGATCCAGTTTATTTCCTTCAAGTTGTAAAGTCAGTATTTAAAATAATTCTTGGATAGAAGTCTTGAGTCATGTCACTATTACGGTTTCCCATTATTTTTATTTCCATCAAGTTGTAAAGTCAGCGTTTAAAATAATTCTTGGATAGAAGTCTTGAGCCATGTCTCTATTACGGTTTTCCATTCTTTTTTGCTCACAAATTCTATTTCATAACGCGGAACTTTATAACTTCATGCTCTTTCGTTGGTAAATTCTCGGACTTTGCATTATTTCTCACAACTTTTAAGGCTGCACCTTTTTTAAATTTCAAATTCCCTTCCCTTACTAGTTTTACTGTATCTTTTAAGTTCAATTACTCCGTGATTTCTCGTATTCCGGTTGAGGTACTTTGCATTTTGTTAAAGCAAACAAAATAAATATGACCAATTATTATAAATACGAAAAGCTGTCAAGCTTTACGAGCCTTGCTTATTGTCACCCACAATATACCAACTCGGTCTCATGATAGGTTACGTTTAGCCTACTAGAAATAATGTTATTGGAAATTAAAAAGATTTTCTGATAGTTAATATTCGAGGTATGGAGAATGTATAGATATTTACCGGTAACCTAAATAATTTCTAATTTAGTTATAAATTTTACATAACTAACTAAGTAACTAACTCCGTGGCGATAACATCCCAGAAGAGCCTGCCACCCGACCGCTGCGTCATCTACCAGAGGCAGACGGCAGGATTTGGGGGCATGTGGTCAGCATGCCGTCACCCACGGCCGTTAATGGTGATTTCCATGACCGGAGCCGCTACTTCCCTATCAAGTAGCTCCTCAATTTTAATC
Organism: Ectobius pallidus; assembly: GCA_964059195.1. Lineage (NCBI taxonomy): Eukaryota > Metazoa > Arthropoda > Insecta > Blattodea > Ectobiidae > Ectobius > Ectobius pallidus. The sequence goes on along the minus strand of CAXKWD010000012.1, from coordinate 50,871,877 downwards.
ACGAGGCTGAGTGCACCCCTACAGCAGAAAAATTCGAGGAGGTACCGGGGATCGAATCCGGGCCGACGGATCTGTAGTCAGCGACGCTAACCACAAGACCACGCCGGCGGTCCCATAGTAACGTAGATATTACATAGTAAAATAAAATATGAATGTCAACGAACAGTAAAGCGGATGCGTCCCTTTTGAATTTGTGGCATTCAGTGAGAGAGTGGGCTAAGCCAGAAATATTTTGAGATTTGTGTTTGGCCTTCTAATGCGAAAAAATTTCATCTTGACACTTGATTTATTTCTTCATATCAGAATTTACACATTTTAAAGTGTTTACAAAAATTAACTTCAGACCACAGTGTCAACCCTTTATCAACTTCTTAAGGTTTTCTTTTCGCAGCTTTTTGATATTTTTTTTTTCAAAACTCTGAAGCGCCATATCTCGATACGTCAACCCTTTATCAACTTCTTAAAGTTTTCTCTTCGCAATTTTTTGATATTTTAAATTTTTTTCAAAAGTCTGAAGCGCCATATCTCGATACGTATTTAGTTTTAGAATACGTGTAAACATTGCAAAATATAGAAAATTTAATGATCTTTAACTTCTGTAATAAAGTGTTTTAGGCTATAACGTGTTGTTTAGGAGTTGTAAGGAAAAAACTACAAAACCCAAAAAATTCGAGGTTTTCGGCTGCCCTGAAGTTCGTACAGGGTTCTCGAATTGGAAAACTTGGATTCTACACCACAGAATACCCACATACAACGTATAGAAAAAAAATTATTAACTTCGGACCTTTTTCCAGGTAAAAGTACCTAGTGACTGGACTATCACCGTGCCCTGCATATCACGTTACTAAAGCTTCCAAGCTGGCTTAGCTCACTCTCTCACGCCATTCCCTTAATTTATGAAAATTATCTTTCAAGAATAGATAGGGAAAGAACTCACACAAATCTTTAATATTAGGTTTACAGTTACACGACTACATGTACTACACAGAGATGACAATATCTCAAATTTGAGAAATTTTGGCTTAGCCCACTCTCTCACTGGATGCCACATTTAGCATGCATATAACTTATAAACATAATTTAGGTGATGGCGATAGCCAAGCTATTATGAAAGCAGCGGGGAAATTAATCTAACTCTAATAAGAATAAGAGAAAAATGCAAGAAAATAAGCAGTTAGGTATTTCTCCGACCACTACGAAATAATTCATGCAGGTATTTACAAAGTCCCTTTTGAATCTTCAAATATTTTTATTTGAAGAACCGTTTTGTTCATTACATAATGTCAACCTAAGTTATGTCCAAAATTTAACTGTGCAGAAATACAATGCAAGGGGAAAAAGACTTCATGGTTAATATGCAGTATCTCAAATTATTTGAAGAAAACCAGAGGAATATGTTTGTATTATCTCAGTAATATAAATACCTTTATACCTTAGATTATTTTAATCATTTTACTCCATCATTACCTCAGGAACTTAGAATATTTTATTGAAATTGTATTTTATTTGAATATATTAAATTTAAGATCTATAAAGTACAGAATAAAGTTAACAACAGTTTCGAGGAGGCCATGGTCATGAATTGAGCTTCTGTTGGTGTACTCTTCAGTAATTATGCCTTATTAAGTGAAAATGAGACCTCTGGTAATGTGTCGGAATTTTCAGATTCTGATAAGGTCCCCGAAGTACTGGGTAAGCCAGTTAAAAAAGCGAGTAAACAGAGTAAAAAAATTAATCCTAACACAGATTATATAGACGAGACCATATGGAACGATACAAAAGCAATGATTGAGGCAAAGAGCTCAGAGTTTCCTCTCTCAATGAATCAGCTTTTGCATTATTTTGATATTACTAAAGGAATCACGGACATCACTGATATTACAAGAAGTGTTACTGATAATCCAGCTGCCTTAGCAGAGATGCTGAGACAGATCCACAGTACACTACCTAGTAAAGCTGTTAAAAATCAGTGCACTCGACTAATGAGGAAATTAAAAGCGGCTAAAGTTGTCAATACCGATACTGAACAACCAACAAGTTAAGAATCTTTATTCATACATAATTATAATGGATCTTATTCAATGGAATTGTAGAGGGTTCTTTACAAGAAGAACCTATATAAAACTCCTTCTAAATGACTTCAATCCAAACATATTGTGTCTTCAAGAAACGAACTTTAAAAACCAATATTGTGCACATCTGCGTGGATATAGATCTTCATTTTTAAATAGAAACAATGCACTCATAGCTAGTGGAGGAGTTCCTATTTTTGCACGATCAGAAATTTTTATTCAAAATATTCCTCTTCAAAAAACCTTAGAAGCTACTGCCATGAAAGTTAAATTAAATTTTACTGTGACTATTTGTAATGTTTACCTTCCTAACAGTGAAGCATTAACTGTTAATGAACTGGATAATCTTCTCGCTCAGCTTCCTAAACATTTCTTAATTTTAGAAGATTTTAACAGTCACAACATGTTATGGGGATCGTTACATACAGACAGAAGAGGGAGAATTATTGAAGACTGGTTGGAAAACCATGATGACCTTATTTTCTTAAATACAGGAATGGCTACCCATTTTAACATCAGTAATACAACGGAAAGTGCTATAGATTTAAGTTTTTCATCCAGCGATATTTCAGCTAGGATATCCTGGTCTTCAGTTCATCATCTCTACGATAGTGATCATTATCCTTTGACCATAAATTTTTCTAATTCCCACCAATTTATGGAAATCAAGACTCATCAGAAATGGATTCTTAATACAGCAAACTGGTTTCTTTTTCAAAATGTTCTTAATGATAATATCGACAAACTCCCTAAACTTACTTCTGTGCAAGTACCTCATATTAACAACATTGTCAAAGATTTCACCAATGAAATTATATCTTTAGCTCAGTTAGCAATTCCTAAAATGTCTGGAACTCTACGCAAACGTTCACTTCCATGGTGGAATGATGACTGTACATTGGTCATTAAAAATATGAAAAAATCTTTTAGAAAATATAAGAAGTACAAAAGTGTGGAATATGGCATTGCTTACAAAAAAGCAAGGGCAAAAGCACGCCTCATGCTGAAGTCTACAATGATTCAATCCTTTAAAGATTTTACTTCGTCTATTACCAGTCAAACTTCGCCTTCAATCCTATGGTCCAAGTATAAATCCATCATTGGATCAAAAACATTTTTCACTCCAAGATATTTGGAAGATGAGAACACAATTAAACTTGAGGATCCCAGTTCTATAAGTACCCTATTCGCCAACTGCTTCTCCAACAATTCAAGTAACAATAACTATGATCCTTCTTTTTTAAAGCAGTTCCCATGTAACGATTCCTCAAACGAAGATATTCAACTTCAAATGAAATATAATGAAGATAAATTTAACCAACCTTTTCTTAAGGAAGAACTCCTTCAGGTGTTACACAAAACTAAAAGCTCTGCTCCGGGACCAGATGATGTACACAGTTCTTTTCTTAAGAATCTCTCAGACAAAGGAGTAGATTACCTTCTACAACTATACAATTTTATATGGGAAACTCAATCCTTTCCCGAGCAATGGAGGGAAGCTATAGTTATTCCAATTCCTAAACCTAATAAGGATCATTGGAAAGCTAAAAATTTTCGTCCAATCTCCTTAACCAGTTGTTTATGCAAGCTTTTGGAAAAAATGGTTTGCTTTCGCCTCAGATGGATTTTGGAAACTAATGACTTACTATCACCTTATCAAAGTGGCTTCCGGCCTTTTCGTTCCACAAGTGATCATCTAGTCAACATCGACACTGAAATTTGTGATGCACTAGTATTAAATCATCACGTAATTGCAATTTCTCTAGACATTGAGAAAGCTTATGAAATGATTTTCAAACCTAGACTAATAAACATTCTGTCAGAATTAAAAATAAGAGGCAATACTTTAGCTTTTATCATCAACTTCTTAGCTCACAGATATCTAAGAGTGAGAATTCAAGATAAACTTTCTCCTCCTATGGAAATGGTGAATGGTCTGCCTCAAGGGTCAGTACTAAGTGTGCTTCTATTCCTCATTGCTATTAATGAAGTCAGCAGTTTGATTGAGAAGCCAATAAAAGCATTCCTCTTTGCGGACGATATCACTCTTCTCTGCAGTGGGAATAACATTCAGCTTACTGCTAATATTATTCAGAATTCTTTGGATAAAATCTACTCCTGGGCAAACACTTCCAGCTTCACAATATCCAAATCAAAATCTGAATTTATAGTTTTTTCTAGAAATAGAAAGCTTCACCAAATAGACGTTAACCTTAATATTGGTGGCCACAGGTTGCACAGATCAGATACTTGCAAAATCCTAGGCGTACTGTTCGATAAAGATCACTCATGGAAACAACATATTACTTCACTAAAATCGGAATGTGCATCTAGACTGAACATAATTAAAACGTTATCTTCCATTAAGTGGGGTGCCGAATCAACATGTCTAATAAACGTCTATCGAGCTCTAATTCAGTCCAAACTGGATTATGGAGCTATAGTATACAGTTCGGCAAGCAAACGCCTTCTCCAAACGTTGGATCCAGTTATCAACACTGCAAGTCGTCTAAGTTTGGGAGCCTTCAGATCCAGTCCAAGTAGCAGTCTACTTGTGGAAGCTGGTCTTTTTCCCTTGGACCTGCGACGTAAACAACTATGTCTAAACTTTTCATACTCAACATTTTGTTATCCTTCTAACCCGACCAACAATTACGTCTTTGGTGTTCCAAAATCAGAACTTTATAACTCTCACCCAAATTGTCCAAAACCATTGAGGGAAAGACTCTTGGATTATAACTCACAATTCAACATTGAAAAAGCTAACATCCTCCCAAGGCGACTCCATCCCCTTCCTCCTTGGGAGACTTTTATTCCCTCTATTAATACGAAGATTACACAAATTCCTTGCCCTACAACTATGCCTAAATCAGTGTTACAGCCTATGATCTCGTCACTCCTTGAAGAGTATAAGAATTATCTCAAAGTATATACTGATGGCTCAAAACGAGACTCAAGATCAGGATGTGGCATAGTCATTTCCTCAAGTGTTCACTCCTATCGCTTACCAGATTACTTCTTCACCTTTTCATGTGAAGCCTGGGCTATTCTCAAAGCTATTGAAAAAAGCACTATGAGTAATAACTGCTCACAAATTGTTATCTTCTCAGATTCTATGTCAGCTCTCGGTGCATCACAAACAGATCTACAAGGAACCCAATCATCCAAATGATTCAGGAACGTTTGTTTTTCCACGCAAAAAATGGTACCAAAATCTCATTAGCATGGCTTCCCGCACATAAAGGTATTTCTGGTAATGAAAACGCAGATACAGCAGCCAAATCTGCAACAGTGTTATCACAAATTGAAAACGGTTTGAATGGTACATTAGAGGACACCAAAACAATGATCAGATCTGAAATTACGAAGCACTGGGATGAAACATGGAAATCCACTCCTTCAAATCTGCAGCTCGTCCGGAAATCAGTTACTGAGCCAGCCATTCCGAATTCTCTCCTCTGTAGAAGGCAACAAGTCCTGGTGACCAGGCTGTGGATTGGCCACTTCAACCTTAGCCATGGCTATCTTATGAAGAAAACTATTAAGGATCCATGCCCGAAATGTAATGGGGATGTAACTTCCTCCCATCTTATTCTGGAATGTCCACGGTTATTGCATGTAAGGCGTCTGTTAAATATCAAAGGAGACTTATACAATATATTTAAAAATAATGAAGGATGCCTTAAGGTTATCTCACTTTTGGAACTGTCACAGTTAAAATCATTCATATAATGTCAAATCAAATCATAGTTCTTCAATAGTTGCTAAAGTTTTTAAGTTTAATATGTTGTTCTTCTTACTAAATTTCAAGTTGCATATGTTTTTCTTCATACTTCACTTCTTGTAGAACTTGTTCAATATATATATGTATTAATTATTGTGGTCGCTGGTGACCCTGGCAGTTAAAAAGCGACCTTAAATAAATAAATTTAAAAAAAAAGTTAACAATGACACGCGGATTCCTCGTGTGGGGAAGTCGTTCAGTATTAATTGTAAATAAATACCACTAAGACATTTATAATACGGTAAGCGACTATAAAGAAAGATTATGTTGATATTAGAAAAGAATTTGAGGAAAAGATAGAAATTTACAAATTTACATATTGATCACTAAAAATATAACACAATTAAATATAAAAATAAAAATTAAGAATTATCTGTAAATACTATTCAGAGGTCAATTGGAGAAGAGGAAGAATAGGCTTACAACAAATTGAAACTAAACTAATCATTTCAAATAGGCTATCTTGTAGGGTATCTTGTTCCTTTCAATCGCGACTTATTTGAATAGATTTACAGTATTTTGGAATTTGGGGAGCCTCGTCTCCTGATGACGTTTGTTAAGGATGTGCTCGCAGGTCACTGTGTGTGACGTCAGGCAAGTGAGAACGATATTGGAGATGAGTACAGTACGATAGAACTAAGTGCTAGTGCTCCTCTCCTCTCGTCTGTTTACTGGTGCCTATGTTTCACAAATTTCTCGCTGAAATATACAGCGTGAAGCCAGATACGAGTATATTGACGTCAGAAAGCCCTTCTGGTATAGCTGTCAATGTTTTGTGGCAGCTCGAAAACGAGGTAAGCAAATCTTAGAAAAAATATTTCGAATTACATTTCATTTAGACAAAGAGAACACTAGTGAACCGGAAAAATCTGTAATAATGTGTTTATTTTTTGAGTCTACTAAACTAAAAAGGAAATACAAAATAGACTCTTTGACAATCAAATAAAGAATAACATTAAGAAAAACACTACAAATCACAATAAATATAGAATTTTACTAATTAATTTTAATAATTATTCATTATTACTATTATTTTTCACTATAATTATTACGCTATTATTATTATCACTGGTGTTATATTGCAGTTTTAAATCAATTTTGGGCTCGACCCATCATTTGTCAATGCAATTCATACACCAATAAACTTTTCAGATCTTGTGGACGTGATTCTGAAAATAGGAACGTAGTTTGAAATTCAGTTAAATAATGTAATGAATTGAGTGCGAGTTAACGGATATCATGCAGTAGATTTGTTTGACAGCGGTTATCATTTTAAATATGATCAGCGTTCAATAAAACCTCGAATGAATTGGGTTTAGTGTGAGAGGACAAAAACGTGTATTTTCATGCATGTACGAGACAAAAATCAACTGTTAGGCGAGGTTAACTTTTGTGCCCTGATTTGTGTTTATTTGTGAAACTAGGTTCACATTATAAAAAGGGATTATTAATTCTGTTTAGAAAGTGTGTCATTGAGCAGGGTGCTCTTGCTGTAATACAGGAAACCTACATAAGGGGAATCATACTATATGTTTTTAACGATGTCAATCATAACGAATATTGTGATACACAGAAAAGGAACCACACGAAAACTGAAGTAATACGTCATGTAAATGAAAGACCTAGGCAGTACAGCTGACAAGGTACCTAACTCCCATGCTATGGATCCGGAGCTCACATCTTGGTCCAATGGTATAGGGTAAGGTGGTACATTTTCGAACATGGTATGATTCTGAACCGACTAAGATTTTTATCCACTTTTGGGTTTCAAATGTTAGCCAACTTGTTTTTAATTATATAGCGTCCATACTGATTGTTTTGTTGATCTGTATCCGCGAGAATGATGTTTTGAGTAGTCTCATTCGGCCATAAAATATTATTTTACAATCGAAGGTAAGAACGCCATGCTTTAAAAATGGCACGTTATAAAATTGCTTATAATTGGTCGGTACAACGCCAAAGTGAACTAAGCGCCAATTGTCAAAATATAGACTATTGGTAGTCCATGGTGCAGATTTTGATATCCTACGGTCTGCAATAACGAACTAAGCGATACTACGATAGTAAAATCAGTTGAGAAAAAAGGAAATTTCGTTTTGATCAAGATTTTTTTACAACACTCAAACTTCAACTTCAGTTTTCTCAAAATATGGAGTTTGGCGCTTAGTTCACTTTGGCGTTGTACCGACCAATTCTACGTTGTGTTACTGGAATATATTGTTGAGGATCAATTTTTAACTCATACCAACAAAGAGCATAGTCTTTAATACGCAAGTCATTGGCACAACAATGGTCATTAGTGAGCGGAATTTCAACAATGTAGTAATTTACAAAAACTATCTCGCGGTACAAATACGAACACATTTTAGATACAATTTCGAACAGTACTTTAGCCCGCGACCGCTCACTTAAGTCTTGCGTGGAAAAAAACTGCTTTGCTATCACAGCATTCTGCATGTTTATTATTATTAACTGTGCAAGTCAAATATAAAAGAATGGCATTCATACATCTTTCAACAGTGGTATTATTTCAACGAAGAGTTATGAACTATACCTACTTCCTCTGCATTGTTATTACAACTCAGCAATTTATGCAATACAGAATAGCATTCAGCTGTTAAGTATTTTTATTATTGCTCTTGTTATTATGAGAGACCGCCTGTATGGTCTAGTGGTTCCTGACTACGGACCCGCAAGTCTGGGTTCGATCCCCGGTACCTCCTCGGATTTTTCTAAGGTAGGGTGATCTGGAACGGGGTGCATTCAGCCTCCTGACACCAACCGAAGAGCTAATTCATAAAGGAGTAGCGGCTCCGGTTCAGTAAGCCATCAATATAACTCTCGCAGGAGTCGGCATGCTGATCACATGTCCCAATCCTGTCATCTGCCTATTCAAAACGTGACACTTCATTATTACGCTCATATTATTGATAAACAATGATAGTAAAAAATAATATTTGGAGGAAAGCAGTTCGTTCGTCGAAAATGCAACTGTTCGAAATAGTACCCACTGGTGTTTAGAATTGTACCTACTGCGGTACATTTTCGAACGATATTCTGGAAATGAAAGATTGATTGCCATGACCAATTTTACAGCTGTTTGACTTTGATATTTTTATGAAGGTTCAACTTCATTGCCAACTTTGTGATTACAATACAGATGAACTTGTCTTATGTTCATTGTGTTCATAAAATAAGAATATTTGTGAAGTGTTCGAAAATGTACCACCTTACCCTAATGTGTATCCTCCAGGGATTGGCTACTTATGAATGAAAGATCATGGTCCAATGAACAAGTTGTGAAGTGAACAATCTAAGAGGTCTGCGAGAAAAATAAGATATGTGAAGGTGTTTAATAATACAAATTGATGGAAGCATAAAGCATACATAGAATAAAAGTTGACAAAAAGTCTAATAAGTAGATCTTGAATTTATATGAAGTTGTACCTTTCTCCTAATGACAGAGTAGGCATTCTTTATTTAAATGCAGCCTTTTTATACATCTTTTAGAGAACGTTTTTGGATCTTTGTCTCTTATGAGCATTTTTAAAGTTCATTTTGTCACATTTGTGCAAAATACTGCTATTTAAATTACAGTTAGTTGAGGGGAAGTTAGATTACCTCGTGTTGGAACTTGTAACATGGTATGCATGTATTGTTAACTTAACATTTGAAATCCCAAGCAGTAACCACGCGTTCCAAGTCTGCGTGCAACACCCCAAGATCGTAACGAATTCCTTGGATAAGGAGGCAGGATTATGAAAGATGATAGGCGAATAACTGTTGACATGACGTCTCCCTCAACTCTTTAATTATATCTGTTATAAAACGAAAGTTGCATTAATGATGGTATAGAATAGAAACATTTTACCACAACACATTTTAACCCTACGACACTCAAGTTGTTGTGTCACGGTCTCCATGTTATAGGTGGGAGTACATTGAAACCATTAAATAAAATAACTTTGAGTGAACATTTTGTTATTTTACTACTCATTTTAAACCGATTTTGTGACCTTAGAAGTATATTGCTCTAATTGTTTTGGGCCTACTTTTCTTGTTTGTTTGTTTTTCCTTTCCCTCATTTCGATTATGTTTATATTTTGTACATATTACAGTAAAATTTAATATAGTGAAGAATAAAATTATGACAGCATTACTTTATACATTAATGAAATTACAATAATTCGAAAGACGGTGATTCTGGACAAATAATTTGACACAAACAAGAGCACAATAAAACGTTGACAGTTCATCATTCCCCCTATGGAGTCTTTGGAGCAATATTTTAAAACAATGTAGTAAATCTTGATAAAATAATGTTCTGTGTTTGTAAGAAGTAAATGATTTAATAGGAGCATAGTAAACTTAATCTGGAAAACCTGTAACTGGAAACTTGTGCAGAGTTTACTAGAGGAAGCACATGATGATAATGATGGAATAATTGATTCCAATACTGGTGATGAGGAAGATGTTACAGAAAATAGAAATGAGAACAGAGATAGGTTTACTGAATAAGAAGCAGAGATAATGATGGTTCGAGTGAAAAGAGCAGTGATGAATTTCGTGAAAACAGCAATGACAGTCAGGTGTGAATATTGTGGACCAATCGTCCAGTACTTATAAACTAGCATATGGCCGATGGCTGGGTTCTGCAATAATTATGCTAAATGTAGCAGGCGTAAATTCTCAGATAATTTTTTTTTAAACATTTAAGTAAGACTGAAGCCAGGAAACGCAGTCGCTTTCTGAAAAAACTTGGATCATTATTCATTACCGGCGTTGAGGTTGAACAGCGGCTACAAGCATGGTGGCATGCACTGTAGGGAAGCGGGAAGCAGCCAGGCGGAGAAGCGGACAGGCGAGTGGCGAGTGGAAAGGGGAGCAGCATGGGGCGCAAAGTTCCATTATGCCCATAATATCATCAGTAAAACATATATATGTAACCATAAAAATTATTAACAATTAATTTTAACGATATGTAATTCTAAAGTAGCCTAACATAAAACACAAACATCGTAACGGCGCCTCCTGGACATTGCTCGACCTTCTATTACACAGAATTGAACGCGACCACTGCGGGGTTAAATAAAGCCGTTACTTAGCAAGATGGAGAATTCACAACGATCCAAGGATTCTACATTATTTTATTTTTGATACGTGATAACATTTATGACATGAACGGAATACTAAAATATGTCAGTTTTTATGAGGCGTGTTTTGAAAGTATTATGCGTTCACTATAAATTTGCACATTGTGACGTAGCGCTGATACATGGTTCCTATTGGCGCTACCACTCGGTAGACGGGACGTGAGACGCGGGATAGCGCACTGTAGGGTTTCATTTTACGTACTGCGTGCAGTTTGGTAATGTCCGTATATTGTCGAATGTACACTCGGCTGTGTGCATTCAAAACAATATAATTTCCTTTTTCTGCCGTCTGAAAAACTAAAGTGAACGCGTAATACCGACTTTCTTAAATAACAGAACATTGTTTTCCAAATACTTTATTAACATTTATTACGTTATAACTTAAACTACTTCTCCACATAGTCACCGCCATTATTCAGGCACTTGTCCTAACGAGAAACCAGTTTTTGTATGCATTCGTCAAAAAATGATGCTTCCTGTGATGAAAGCCAAGTCTGTACTTCTTGTTCTACAACATCATCGTCGTTGACATGCTTTCCACCAAGGAATTTCTTCAGATGAAGAAACAAACGTTTTCTTCCTCAGCTTGCACCGTAATCACTGACGGTCGCCCACTCCGCGGTTCATCATGCAAATTTTCACGGCCTTCTTTAAACTGTCTAATCCACTCCGTCACCATTCCATCTCTCATTATTGTTTCCCCACACACCTTATACAATTGGCGATTAAAGTTTGCTGGCGTAACATTTCTCGCATTCAAAAAGCGAATCACTGATCTGACTTCACCATCACATTTTAAAACGCTCTAACAATAGGAAAACACAAAGTGACGATTGCTCACACTGCGTCTGGCTTCATAATGAATGGAGGAAGTGATCGCGCATGCTCAAAATCGCGACTGCAACGCTGCATCGGCAAAATATGTAAACGGTACTTACTTTAAAAATACGCCTCATAGTTATTTAACGAAGATTGTGAGCTGCTCATTCGGCCTATATCCTTCGAAGATGTGTTGGAATTTTGTGCTGCAGTTCTATTACACGGTTGTAAATCTACAAACATGGGAAGTACCCACAAATGCCATCGACATGGGTCGAGTTCGTCCCACTAACTTGGGAATATCAAGTCAGGTCCTTAATTGCTATGAGCGTATTCCTATTTTCAGCGCTTCCAGAGATGGTTCAACCATCTTTCAATGAAACTGACTGGATCAAAAAAAGTTTTGGAATTAGCAGGCATTTCTTAGTCAATTCATGGCTAAATTAGGCTACAAAAATGGGGTCCGTATATAGCTTCATTTTAGAAAACAATTATTGTAACGATTGTTATATAGCCTACCAATCGAAAACATCATTACTTGTGTTCTTTTCAGATTATGAGAAATCATTAAATGAAACTAGAGTTTTTTAATTATTTTTAAAAATTGCTCATAAAACTGATTTAATGTGGTTTGATATTCTACGTTTAAGCACCCTGTAGAAGGCAACAGTTTTAATTACTAATTGTGATGCTGTAGTTTGGATTTGTATTAAGGCACGTACACATTGGGCCAACGAAGGCCAACGAACGACAACCAACCGCTTCCCTGGCCGACATTCGATTAGTGTGTACTAGAGGCAACTGAACTTGTTGACCTTGGTTTAGGTTCGGACTTCTGGCAGTAACATCAAAAGGTTGGCGTTGGGTCCCTTCTCCTGGTGTAGAAGTAGTGTAGTGTAGAATCAACATCCACCCCAATACATTGGTGTCGTTTGTTGGCCTTTGTTGGTCGAATGTGTACCCACCTTTAGAAAGAATGCCTTCCCACCTTTAGAAAGAATGCCTTCCAAAAGGATTAGGTTGAGATAGTTCTTCTTGTGTAAATTGTAGGTATAATTTATATTAACATATTGTAAGTATAGTTAATATCAACTCAAATTATGTAGCCTATGTAATTATTATAATTAAGATATGATACAATTACAATAGCATTAAGTGTGAATGCTAACCATGTATTAGTGAGTTTTCATAAGAAGGGAGCCTGTCCTATTTAAAGGAAAAGGAAACAAATAAGTGAAAACCCTTGTGCTTTAATCCGCACACAATAGGAGACCGGACCTGCTATCAACCCTACTTCATTCTTTCATTACCTTAAAATTAGCGTCGTTGTATCTAGCATTCACAAAATTAAATTGCACTTGTAAATCTATGACAAATGTCCGTCAAAGGAAAGATCTGGAAAATAGGGTTGTATTAAAACTGTAGAATTAGCCAGAAGTGTATTTCTCTAGAATGATAGTGCCACTCGCAAATGACACAAATATACCCTTTTATCAAATAGGAACCCTTCCGTATTTTGTTGGGAGGGGACATCTCCCAATATGATTGTCAGTATTAATGTGGGAGGCCTTTAAGGAATTTTTCGGAGTATTTCTCATTGCTTTTTATATCTCGAAGTTTTGATTGATCACATTGCTATTATAATATCGAAATTTCCAGAATCCAGCTCGGACCATATATATAGCAGAGCCGCGGAGCTCGGCAGTCAGTAAGAGCTACAGTAAACTACTGAAGTAAAGTCTGTCTTACTTGTACATCGATCGAATGGTGAATATGGTGAAGCGACGCCATCATACAGACTGCAGACTGTCCATCTATACAAAATTACTGCTGTAGATGTTGTACAAAATGTATTTCAGTTTTGGTCATCAATAAATCTCAAGTGACATCATTAAAGGCGTCCAGTCTCCTTATTTCGACTGTGGATCAAACCTCTCCTAGTCCGAACCTGGGACTCCAGAGCCTATACGCATCGACTGAAAGCCGGAGGTGGAAGGAATTCAAGGGAGTGGTATGGGCCAAGGCAATAAAATTAAGCACACTCGCGCTTGGCGCCCGACATCTACACAGATCTACCGGACCAAGCCGCCCATACCGAGGAGGACTCTGCCAAGGTTTAGATGTGACGACAAAGAGGGAACCTTTTCAGTTGTTTATAGATGAGGAGACGCTTACATATTCCACCTTTCGCGACTTGTACTAACTGTTGTTTCCTAATCTCCCAATTCTAAGTGTACTTTAAGAATATAAATTATGCAATCTAAAACATTATTAAAATAAAAAATATTGAGTATTTTAAATTGAAGAATAAAAGGTGTTCTTAGGTCTATACTTAAGTTCGGTGCTTTGCTAAGGCATAAATCTGAGACAGGTGAGAACCACATTATTAAATTTACTTGAAACTTGAGAGAATGCATTTAATTTGGAGATGTTCGAGGAAGTGGAATTCGGGACAGCAGTTAAATTTCACTCTTCTTGATAAGACAGTTCAATTAATTCAGCGGGTTACTTGCGGATATGTGCTGTCGGCGCGTGTCGTTAAAGACAGGAACACATCTGCACGTGTAGGTAAAGACTGTAACAATATTATAATACAGGACATAAAAGTAAGCTTCAAGGGAGAAATGGAACGAATATTATCGTAACATCTGTTGTAAGAACTTGCATCATAGTAAAACTTACACGGTATACATAAAAAGAATACGTAACGTGAAATATGACAATGTTAAAATTCCTAACATAAACGCCAGTACCTGCAGAAGATGTTTCAAAGTAAGGTTGGAAATACGATTTATCCTATACTAGGTCAAAGCAATTTGACACGAGATAGGAAGTTATTAAATTACATGTCCAATACTATTGAGCTCGATCAATGAAATAAAATAAATGTGATACCAGTTCTCAACTATAATTTATCTTGTAATTCGCCACCTAGGCCTCTCGGTGCACTTACGCCATCTTCAGGGCATCTTTGTGCCGGCTTGGAATTCCAATAATGAAAATCAAAACTGCATTTTGTCACATTTATGAAATAATATAAAATGCAATTTTGATTTTAATTATTAGAACTCCAAGCCAGCAAAAAGATGCCCTGAAGATGAAGCAAGCGCACCAAAAGGCCTAGGCGGCGAATTACAAAATAAGTTATAGTTGAGCAACTAGTATCACATTTATTTTATTTCAAGAGATAAAAAGATGATGCTATAGGCCTATTAAAGCTGAAGTGTTATTTCCTCAAATCTTGTTGTGCCAATATGATTAATTGAGCTGTCGCTAACGAAATTTGTTGTCTGTAATTGGATATAAGAATTTTCAATCCATTATGGTCTTTAATTTCATATACAGAACTCGTATTGATCTCAATGGTTTCCTGAAGAAGAACTAATTAAACCCTGCCAGCAGACTTTATGCAAGAATACATGAGTAAATGCAGAAAACACCAATAGAAAAAACCTTTAGATGAATTCTGCGAAAAAAGAACAAAACATATTCCTTTTGACGTTATTCACGAAGAGCTTTGTAGAAAGCAATTTCGAATTCACATAGATTTCCTGTTTTGTTATCCCAAGTGCGCGTGCTCGATCTAAGCCATATTGTGTGAAAGTAAATGGACTTCCTCATGTTTGTACATTCAGGCTATGTAAATGAATCCCTACGAGACAAAATTTTGGCATAGGAGTGTTGGTCATAAACATAACTATCAGTACACAACCGTAGTAACAAAAAAAAATATGAGGCCAATCAAAATTATTTGGCTACAAATGGTGTCATAACTTAAATCCGTGTCGCGAACATCCCTGAAGCGACAAGGCCTACCACCCGACCGCTGCGTCATCTACCATAGGCAGATGGCAGGATTGGGGCATGTGGTCAGCATGGCGACACCTACGACCGTTAATGGTGGGTTCCATGACCGGAGCCGCTACTTCTCTATAAAGTAGCTCCTCATTTTGAATCACTAGGCTGAGTGAACCCCTAGCAGACCTCCCTACCACAGAAAAATCCGAGGAGGTACTGGGGATCGAACCCGGTCCGACGGACAAATGTTATCATAATAAGAATAATTATGTCATTAAAAGAAAGGGTTCACACTCGACTTTTTGAAGTTAAATAAGTGCACCTTTCGTACATTTTAAACGAGAAATGAAGTTGGTAACAATTTTAGTTCCGTTTTTCCCGCATTACTTTTGATTAACAATAATAGAAATATAAATCATAAGAAAATCTACATATCATCCCCCAAAGTAGTTCACGACGAAATATACGACGGCTAAGATCAATGACCAGAGGTCAGTAATATTTCATCACCTGCAATTTGTAAAATGGAAAATTGTTACAGTAAGTCCAAAACTACATATATGAAAAATTATCAGTGTTTATGCCTGTCCAAAGGAAAATAATGCTTTACAAGATACCGTGTAAAGACATACAGATTTCCACTATATGATAATTCTGTGGACATTATAAATCGTAATTTTTCTCATCTTTTTTGGTGTAGTATAACATTTTTTTAGTTTTTTAATACTGATTACTCTTTGTATCACATCGACAAAATAAAAGTTACTCATGAAATTTCAGTAGAACTCTTTCTAGCATCCTCCATAATTGAATTCTATCTTATCTGATTCATAATTGAATTCTAACCATCCCGATTGTGCGTTTTGCAGAGACGGATAAAATAACATTTTTTTTATTATTTCACTGGAAATTTTACTGAAGACTACATCATACAATGGAAATGTTAATCTTAAAATAAAAGCTTGATAGATGTAGTAGAAGGCATATATCGTGATTGAATAGTGATGTCTAGCAGAAGTTCGACCAAACTAAAAGCCACAAATAGAATCCATTCTCATGGGTTTCTTAAAAGACGGAAAATTACAATTAAATTGTCCCCAACATTATAGAAATTTATTGCTGTATTCCAGTCCGGTAGTAGTTCAAGAGAACATGGAACGATCTTGAAACCATGAGAGTAGCAGCTGAAAACTGCGTAATAAATAGCCTGTATTTAAAATAAAATAAATTCTGTTAGTGTTAATTTTAAAAGCACCAACATGTACAATCTTCCAAGCAGAGTTGTTTGCACTAAAGGAGGCAGCTCAGGGGTGTGTCGAGAATAGGTGTAGTGGGCGAGTACACAGTAACTCTCTAGCATCATAAAATTTGATCCAGAACAAGTACAACGGAAATCCCATTGCCATGGAAATCAGGCGTATAATTTCTTCTAGTAATTTTCACATCTGCTTCACTTGGGTCAAAGGTCACTCTGGAGTTGAAGGAAATGAGAGAGTAGACGAACTTGCGAAGACTGCAGCTACATCAGAGTTGAACTATAGTTACACTGCCTGTTCTATATCTTATTTCGGGAAATCCTAAGTGAGTGGAACTTCTTGTGGGTCAACAGTGAAAAAGGAGCCATCACAAGAAATCTGTTCTCTCCAACAATAGATGACTGGAAACAATCTAAATTTTTCGAAATGAACTACATTCTTACACAATTTGTAATAGGACTTGGGAAATTTGGTAGTTACTTCTTTCGATTTCATATACCATCACCTTCTGGATACCTGTGCTCCAGCGAAGAAGAAAATCAAACAATAGTTCATCTTCTGTTCGACTGTCCAATTTATCAGCAGAAGCGATTCTCCTGGACCTCCTTGACCAGCGATTCTCCTTGTTAGCTTCAATACAAAACACCACTTAATAACATTTTAGACGGAAATGTTGCGCATCTTCCTTTCCCAGTTTCATCTTTCACATTTTCAAAACTCTTTAACTGAGACTCTCTTTACAGGTATATGAGTATTTTTCATGGTTATGCTTTATAAACCTAACACTTTAATCATCCATGTATATATATATTTATGAAACTAATGAACAATATATAGCCCTAGCATACCTGCACTTGATGAAATAGGTCTTCTTGTATAGGAATATTAACTTAATAATAATAATAATAATAATAATAATAATAATAATAAAAATAATAATAATAATAATACCATACTAAAATGAATTCATTTCTTGTCAAAATCCGTCGGTTTCAACAAAAGACCAAAAGGAAGCTTCGATTTGACCTACGTCATGATCTGCCGTCTGTCATAAAAAAACAAGAAATACGACAACCCGGAACCAGCTGATGCGAAGGACAGCGTGGGCGTTTGTTAGAGTGAATCTAAAATTTCAAAACTTAAATATGTAGACTAATTAAGGTCGAACAAAAATAGCTGTATGGAACTTGCCTATAATGATAAATTCCCTTTCCATAGTCGCGTGAATGCGTTTGTCTTTAATGGTCGCGCCACGGAGGTAATCTCCAGGGGTTTCAAGTAATGAATAATAACCATTTTCAATAGTGTGTAAGTAGGTACCTTTTATTTTTTGTTAATCTTACATATGTGAAGGTCTTAGGCCTAACTCTTTGTTTTTTATGCTCAACACATCTAAGAATAAGAAATACTGTATGTGTAATAAAAATGTCTGAACAGAAATTCTGATTAGCAAGAAAGGTCGCGTCACGGAAATTTCCATCCGGGTTAGCGCATGTCGTTAAAAAGAAGAGATTGCTTAGAACAGCGTTTCTCAACCTTTTTGAACTCGAGGACCTCAAAAATGTATAAATTTGTTTACGGACCCCTAAATTTACATGTCATTTTTAAAAATAGACTATATGTAGGACTATAGGCCTATTCTTAATATTTGGGGTATTAATTATAGGTCATTATAATGAAATAATTCTAAATCCTCTTTTTAATTCGACGGAAACACAGTTATTGAATTGGAAGTAAACTATTGACAGTAAAATTATATTTTGAACACACTTTAATATTTATTACCAATTTGATAATATAGGCCTAATTAGGAATTATAACACAGGTTTACCGGTATCAGGCACTAGGGCACCCCCAACAATAAAACCCTTGTTAAGAGAGCGCCTCTAATAACAAATTCCGACAAAGTCTTATTTTTCAGGGTTTTGAATAAAAGAGGGAACCATAGACGTCAGTGCACCAGGGGTTTCAAACTGTGGCTCGTAACTGCAAAAGTAAGGAAACTTGCAATAGGACCTGTATTTTCGAAGATTTGAAAATCTTTGACATCTAGTGTCCATTTTATGTGAATTTTTTTTTACTTCTTTACTTGCTTTATGATATTTTTTAATTATGTCTGCGGACCATCTGTACCACCTTCGCGGACCACAAGTGGTGGTTGAGAAACGCTGGCTTAGAAGGTACTTAGGGCGTCATTTCCGTACTGACGACAATGGTAGAACTCGCTTTGCTCGTTTCATAAAAATATCTTAATAATTGCCATTATATTTTTACCTCATGTGTAAATCTAAGTTAAGACGCGACATTTTTTTAGAAATGAAATTTAAATAGGCTTATAAACTCTTAATTATCTAATTAATAATAATATGTCAACTTTTCAGCCTCTTACACACTACCGTACCAATCATTTAGGCCTATGTAAATCATTCATGTTGTATGTTCTTGGTAGGTCCTATGGTATTTATGACATTGAGCTTCTACAACCTGATAGAGATCAAGAGAAGGCCTTATGGACTCAATCCTGCGAGGAAAAATAAATTGCCTTACACAACAATTTCACAAAATTCAGGCTACAAAATTTAAGATGTTCAAAACCTCTGTGTAAACACTGGGAACTTAGAGCTTTACGAGTTGATAGCGGATGTGAATGATTTTTTCATGAACACTTCTTTCAGGAGAATAGTTGCTTAAGTAATCAATAGGAACTATTTAGACATGTCTTTTACCCAACGTTTCGTAGAAACGAACCAATTTTAACTTTTGTAAATCAGAAAATGGCAAATGGGTTCACTGCAATTGGCAAAAACACGAATCTCGAGAAATAGTTATAGTTCTGTTTCGTAAGTAACGTTCAGCTTGAAATTATGATCTATTACTTTTTCTATGTTGCTAGAACCCTGCAACTAACCAATAAGATTAACTTCCAGCCGTGGCGTTATTTACTTCTGACTTAGTCTTCGTGGCATATAGGAGGACTGAAGAATGTGATCAGCATGCCAATTTCAATGGCCGTATTGATGGTTTTCTTAACTAGGAACGCTACTTAGATATTGAAATAATGCACCTTATTCCGGAGTTCCAGAAATATCTGAAGCAGGTATCGGGGATCAATCTACGACCTGCAGATCAGTAGACAGCTACGTACATTACGGAAGAAAAAAGTGAACAACAATGTGGTTAGAAAAGGAAATCACTCTACATCAAAGCTCGTCTTACCTCTTATTTATTCCTTTAACAGATTCTAGGTAGATATGGAAAGCAGCAAGGAGATATTTGGTCATACACAGCGGTCTAAACTGCTTGTCCAAGGTACGCCTAAACCTTATTCTTAACATCATTCTAACTTTCTACTACAGTTGGCTACAGATTTAGAAACATTCTTCTTCCAATATAACTTAACATGCACTCGTGAGATCTGAATTCTAGTACATCAGCTATCAGTCATATATCTCCTCTATCTTGAATATATTGTGTAATATATCATACATTACAAATTTGAAATAGCTATGTTTACCGAAATGACTTCAAAAATATTAAAAATTCCTTCTGTTCAACATTCATCAATAAGACCCGTGGCCGGTGTGTGCTTTTAAATGTTGGTATGCTATATTCTGTATTAGAGATTCAGTTATTTCTAACACATGTGATAGCTAATAGGTTTCGAGCTCTTATGTTCCGCACAACCACATTGAACTTGTATAACCATAATAAACAATACCAGAAAACAAGGTTGTTTCCTTCAGCAGGTTTTCTCACTACATGGGAAGGTTTCGATAATTTGGCGACGCTAATCTCTTTACGAAACTTTCTATGAAAAATATTCATATGTCACGTTTATGATTTGAACGAATAAGTCTTAAATTAGCCAATCGTATTCAATAATAAGAACCATCCCTAATGATCATTTATCGCTAAGCTAAGCAGTTATTACAGCTTCATTTATACGAAAGAAACACACTGACAAGTGGAATATTAGAAGTTACTAATGGTGGGTTAGGTGAGGGATCGTATGAGAAGTGGATGAAATAGTTCAGAGCAGGCAATACCGAAACTAACGTGAAATACTTGTGCAGCCAATAAAATGCATGCAATCCCATAAATATTCACCAATGCTCACACAGCGTAAAATATTTTTTCTTGCACCGGAAATACAAGAGCGAGGCTTGTGAATGTGCGCGTTAAGTTAATCACGCTTATCGGGCGTAAAGCGCTATCTCACACACTCGTACATTGTAATAAGCGAATTAGCGAATCGAAACAGGCCCTATGTGAAAAATAGCATTAAAATACATCATCTTAAAAATCATAATTTAAGAATCCCATATTAAAAAAGGGTAAAAAATATTGGCAGTGTTATTTACCACTCTGCTGGCACTCTCTCGCGTTACCTCAACCTCTAACAGAAATTAATACCAGGAGAAACGTTGGGGGTAAGCGATGTTGGTACAACAGGCTTAACCTTACAGACTTCATATGAGAATATATGAAAATCTAGATTCTTCAATGTTCTGGAATCATAAGGGCCGTCACGGCCTGGATTTGGAAAACATATGGCAACCTTACCACTTTCACGTACTGAAAAATATAAATGTAAGAACTTCAGTCTATTGGTCTCCTTAGGGCCTCTTCGGCCTGTATAGGCAACAGGTATATTTATTTTGCAATGTACAAAGATATTAAAATCTTAAAGTAAAATAAACCTAGCAAAAATTCTTATATTCGCTCTCCAGGAAAATCCCATGTTTGTGACATAGTGACATATCCTCCCGGTCAAGTAACAACCTTGTTATAAAAAGCTATATAGTCAAACAGTAAAGTCTAGTTCTAGGCCTAACATCTTCAAAATTATCTCAAGAAATGCAATACATTTCCACGGGTTTTTAATAATATAATGACAAATTATAATTTGTGAACTATCTTGTGGGGTACAAGTTAGGGAAGTCCTAGAAATGCACTAACGCATTGGCAGTTTTTCCTTAGATCTCAAATAATAACATACTCTTCGATTGGTAATTTTTAAAGACCGGTAAGATCAACAGACCCTAGTAAAAAAAGTTTGGCTATATATATGATTTTTGCACATGGGTTCAGGAATAATTGAATCGATCAGTAAAAATCTGCAGAAGCTTTTATAGTTCTATTCTAGATTATAAAAATGTTATCTAGAACTGTAGCAAGAAAACTTCGTGACACTTTCACCATTACTTTTATTTGTACAATATCGTAACTGAATTTGTATAGTATAAAATTATTGAAGTCCTCGTTCTGAAAAAGTATGCTGGCAATCATTTTAACTCCTCAAACTTTCAAGTAACAACTTACAGTACGTCTCAAATAATTCCTGAGAACATTCAATTCCAATATTGTAGCTTCACAATCAACCTAAATATACTTTTAAAAAAAATGAAGTAATTTCTTCAGAGACTCTCGAATTCCAACCTTAATGGTAGAACTTATAGATTATGAATATACATAAAACTTATTTCAAACCAATTAGAAATGTTTTACAATCCATAGAAAAATATACCAGTTTGGAAAATGTTATTTCATTAATTGAAAACTGGATACACATTTACGCACATTATTGTCCTATATTTTAATATACGCAGTATCAACAATATTGTTACCATTTTTCTCCTATTTTTTATTTAATTGTATTTCTTGTAATACGTATATAAATATCTATATTTATTTATTTTATTTTCTAAACTAATCAAAATTTGAGTTACGAGCTTTGCCGACTAAACCAATGGTTCTGGGAACCGAACCATGGCCAGTGATTTTTCCTATGCCTTCCTCGGAATGATGATAAACACAACACTCGCTTCTGAATTCTAGATTCAAACCAGGTCCGCTGGATTTCAAGTCAGAAGAGTTACCGACTCACTCATGGCAGAGGATTGTTAAACCATTGTAAAATGAAGACAAATCTAAAACTTTTTTTTACAAGGATTATAATAATGCCATTTAATTTCTTTTGATATTTTGTTTCGAAAATAATAAAAGGGGTACAATTATTATGAAAACATTTAATTGGAAAAAATGAAAATATCCTTACGAATCTGCAGTAACTATTATCCACTTGTTCTGAGAAGATAGATTTGTCCTGGATGGGAATCGATGGATAATCTTTTAGTTTAAGGCATTAACATTAACATTAACATCGATAAATCACAGACTCATTTATTGGTGAGAAAAGAATTTAGACCTCCACAGAGTAAGACGTGTCGCTTAGACGTATATAGTACAAGTAGGCCTATATAAGTTTGTCTGAATCGTGATCGTTCGGGATTCTTCGGATAGAATATTTCCCAGATGCGAACACTGAATATTGAAGTCCAAGCATTCATTAAAATGTGTTAAGGATGTAGCGTACCAGAACAGTCTAAATTCGCATGTCTGATTGAAATTTTCAACTGAACATAACGGAACTAGTTACTTATATGCGTATAACGAATATTCCTTACTTTAATTCCTTATATATCAATAAAGTTCAGAAACTTTATGTAAGCATCTTTCTTATAGCAATGATGTTTGTAAACACGATACGTACAAAACCGATGTGAATAGAAATTTGTAAAGAACATAACAAAGAATAATGGGAAGCAACTATAATTTTCATTTCAAATATCACTTGATTTCTTACGACGAAACTCCCATTTATCGATCACTGTCTTAAATAGGTCAAAACGTACGTTATCACAGTGAATTAATAAACTTAGATGTAATATCAAAATTTAATTATTATTTGTTTTTATAATGAAAAATAAGGCACTAACTTTCAAGGCAACAGCTGCATTGAATCATTTTACACATTCTTGCCTTACACGTAATTGAAGGGGTCTACGGAAGATAGTTTTGTACAAGTTTTTGTACAAGTTAAGATTGTAGCACTAGGGCCTGTATATATTTTTTCTTAGTAACTAATCTTTCTAATGTTTCTGAATACAAGCTAAATCTGTCATTAAGTCTTGTTAATAACATAATACGTACCAAAAGAAAGATAAAAAAAGTTTTGTTGATCTGAGCAAACTTTATAAATGTAATATCTAAAATTAGGTTTGTATGGGTTAGCACTATCTTCCGCTGACTTCATCAATTTTAGATGTGAGAAATGCTGTGTTTGAAATCGCCATAAAATACATTAGGTTTGCATAATGACAAATTACTTAAAAACAAGAAGAAACAGCTTTGAGAAAAACGCTAAAGAGAAATTCATAATAGATGAGCCACATTATATTATTCATAAAGACAGCTTTCAGCTACAAAATTGGAAAACATAACATGAGAATATTTTGCAGAATACATGACATATTAAGATAAACTGTTTGGCGCAACATAGGCACAGATTTTATAAAATTAAATTAAATAAATCTCTCGAAAAATAATGTGTAGTTTTCGAGGAAGCTTGATGTCTGAAGAAAAACGCTATTAAACTCTAAATATGATTCGAAGATTTAATTATTTTGAGAGGTTTTCTTTTCGTGAGAAATCTGATACACAGAATAAAGTACAACCAACAGTAGTATAGAAACATTCTATTATCCTATTGTAGGTTTCATTTGTTTACACATGCTTGTATGTGGTATGTGGAAAGGAAAGAGAAAGAGAAAGAGACCGAGAGAGAGAGAGAGAGAGAGAGAGAGAGAGATAGAGAGAGAGAAAGCGAGCGAGGGAGGGAGGGAGGCAATAAGAGAGAAGAGCCACAGAAAACAAGTCGATAAGTCAGAATATTGATAGAAAGGAATGTCGTTAAGTTGAAGGCATAAAAGGAGAAGAAAATAAAAGCGCTTAATATTCCTGAAGACTTGCTACAGTTTTTACATAAGTGAAGTAGGCCTGTTGTAATGTGTTTTCAGAAAGTGGACGTGAACTATTCTGAAAGAGCTATCATCTCTCAATATAAAATAATGTAATAGAGCATTACAATTATATCCAAATTTAAAACTTAATCCTCTTAGTTTTGTGAAAACGAAAATATTTCACACTAATATTTCTCGAAACTCCAACAAAATAAAAATTAATTAAAATATAGGCTATTAA
Organism: Ectobius pallidus; assembly: GCA_964059195.1. NCBI lineage: Eukaryota > Metazoa > Arthropoda > Insecta > Blattodea > Ectobiidae > Ectobius > Ectobius pallidus. Next base: position 50,846,952 of record CAXKWD010000012.1, on the reverse strand, counting down.
AGATGCAGATAACATCGTTATCTATATATATATATATATATATATATAACAAAATAATGAATTAAACGTATAGAACATCTCTATAAAAAAATCATGATAATATTATCCAAAAGAAAGTTATATTTCTGTAGGCCTTATCAATAATAGCATTTTATTATGATTTCAAAATACCACCGAAAGTTCTTTGAGCGATATATTGTCATATAATGAAAACCATATATTTTATTATCTATTATTTATAATTCATGAAGTTTCTACTCAATTTCCCATTAATGAAGAGTCCATAATCATAATTATGTCATTACAGAATTTTAATTGACAACATGACTAAAGCCCGAGACCCGACTGTTTAATATAGGCCTGCCTGTGCCTATACACAAAAACTTAATGGAACTATTCTGTATTCATATAAGCCTACGTCTTCAACATTCTTTTGAAGACAGAAACAAAATATTTAATTTTAAATCTTTGAAATAAAATTCATTTTAATATATGCTAGTATGTTTTGTATGAAGCATATATTTGTATTACGTATTATAGCCTACTCTTATTCATCACAAAAATTCGTGTTCACAGATTCGTTTCAGAACAACAACCTGTAAAATTAAGTACGCAATAGATCAAGAAAATCACAGAACTTTCAGAAAACACAAAGTAGTAACAAACAACTGCAAACATATGGAAGATCATCACAAAACACTCACCTAGGTATCCGGTCATAGCTATCCCAACTCGTAAGACAGTTGTAAGAACTATACCGACTTGAAGAGCCCATTCTTCTTCTCTAAGTTTTCAACACATTCTTCTAATTTTCTACATGCCTCTGAATTGATATAATATATTAAAATACGAGTGGCAATGTTTATAAGATGTCTGCACAAACAGGTGGAGGTGGGATGAGTGTTTTGAGTTGACGCGAGATTGCTGTGTTAACCATGCGAGAGACCATGAGCTACTAGCGAATGTAGTAAAGCACAAACCAAGTGCACCGACGCTCCGCGCCGCGACGACCCCAGTCGCGCAGTCGATAATCCAAACTCCGATACGGTCCCAATGTTTTAAATAATACCTTTACTTTGTGAAACGGACTGATATTAAGGAATTATACTAATACGTGATGAGAAGTAACTGTGATCGTTTAGACGCTTGGGTTAAATAATGGGTTTCCTTTTTAACACGTAATGACTTTATAAAACTGAATAGCCTACGTATTACATACTTTATGGTCACTGTGTTCACGTAGGTAGGATGTATTAATTATTTATCTCTCTCTCTTCTGTGAATATTCTATTAAATAAGCTATTTCTCGCCATGTTCTTTCTTTCCCACTCAGCCTTGTTAAGTTTTGTTGCATTATTTCTTAATGCTAAGGAAAAGTGAAGAAAGAAAACTATTCAAGCATAACTATTGGAGGTATTTAAGATATTTATTAGGTAAAAAACAAAACTATTTTTTAAAAAGAACCTACATGAAGCATGATGTCGTTTCAAAAATACCTGAAATATTAGACAATGATTGACGGGCCCCGTAGAAAATCTTTAAGATTTTCTATCCCAAAAGCTCTATCGCCTTGGACACAAGTTTGAACCCACATTGAGGTTAAGATTAACAGCCATCGATCAATCAGCTGAAACATCACATTACAATATCTATACAGATTTCATTAGGCAAGAGAATAATCAATCTTTACTTATATGGTGATAGTATTAGAAATATCTCTTCTTTAGAAGAGTATTATCCTTGATCTTTTTAAGATTTATTTTATGGGAGAAATTTTGTTCAATTAAACTTTTTTATATCTGAGAATGGTATTTCAACTTAGTTCACTTTTTGTCATAATATAATATAGGCTATTTAAAATAGCAATATAATACAATATAATTACATAGGTGACACTGTCAGATGTCAAATAGTTATAATTACGTACTTATACAGCACGTAGACTCACAGTACATTCTCCTCCACATAGAATTTTTCTTCTTTACACAACCACCATCATAGGCAAGAGTAGAAGACTCACTATTGCAACAGGGATCCTAGGGCTGGCAAATATTTTAGGCAACGTATCAGCATTACCATACAAAGAGGGAATGCAACTAGTAAGTGTCATGGGAACCATTCCTCCATCTTCAACCCTTGATGAAATGCATTCCATTTAGTTATGATTATTGTATCATAATACGTTGTATTTAATACACTATGTGTATGTATCTAACTAAGACTTATTTCATGTGATGTAAGTAATTAAATATACTAATATATAGATAAAGAGTCAATATAATTAGGTGAGACTGATTTCCAGTTTAAAATTTATTGTTGTAAAATAAATAAAATAAGTTAAATTGGAAAAGTGCATAATAAATCTAAACCAAGATTTCTCCTGCTACATAATGAATCAATTTTCTGGAATTGAAATATCCCAGTTACGTTATCGAGGAATGAGCTTGCGAGCTTCCACTTTGTAGTACAGCTGCTCAGAAAGCTGATGTACTAAGAGTCCTATGATGATGGTGGCCAATTTAAAGTAAAATATTTTTTAAGTTAAACAATAAATTCACCGAAAGGTATTGGTGTTTAAAATCACATTTAATTAATTAGGCCTACACTTTTAACATTGTGTTTTCTCTACAATATCTCGGTATTGTAGCTAACATTTAGATAGTCTGAGTGCGTGCTCGTGTCCATCTCTCTTTAAATACGCGAAAACATAACTACGACACAGTCTCGGTATATTACATCAATATCCTGACGTGTGCTGTAAATTTATAATGCCTACTTACACTATGCTAATGCGCCGGCAATCGATCGCCTCTTTAGAAAGGGGTGTGTTCACCTACATTGTTTCTATTTGTCATAAGATCTGAGCATTTTATTTAATCATAGATTTTCCTACTTTAGAAGTAGTGAATGAGACAACTTAAATAGGTAATATAAAAGGTAGTAGTCAAGTGGCTACATTTCATTCAAATGCCATTTTTCAACAAAATCTTGGAGATGCATTATAGACACTCTCATCGTGAATCAGCAGGCTATCGTGTCGATTTTATAAATGATGTGAGCTATTTCACTTTAAGCGAGAATTAGGATGTCAGTGCTTTAAAGAGGCTGTTCTTGTGTGTTCATCTCACTTATAGAATATGTTCAAAATTTACAAATTAATGCTGGTTGCCTAACGGTGTAAGGTAAAGTTTTATAAATTAGCAATTTAACTTGTTCGATACAATGTGAGTTGAAAGGTATTAATAACAATTCCGCACGGTTGCCTGACTATTCTCCCAATCCTCCACGGTTTGTATCTTAAATTTAAAAATAAATTAGGATCAAATCTTGCTGATATGAATTAAGTTTACAACATTGGGAAGCACATATTTTATATAGTTACACTGCTGAATAGCTCAATGTTATTCAAAGAATGCCCCTTATTTAAATTAAGGTGTTTTTCGTTAAATTTTGTAATCTATGCGTCCACTTTCGGTTTCAATATTAAATGTAATTTACTTGAGACAGGTTGTATATGTTCAGATTGTCAGTGTGGCAGAAATTCACTTACATATTCTTTAAATTCAATTTTAAATAACTCCAACATCTTGATACCTCATTGCAAAAATGTTACAAATTAAAATCTTCAATTTTGGGTAATGACCACTAGTAATTGAGAAGATACTCTTCACCGATTATAATAAGGGTAATTAAATCATTGAGAATGAAAGGGGCTGGGTATGTTGCGGGCATCGGGGAGGAAAGAAATATCTAAAAAAATATTGACAGGTTGACCTGAAGGGAAGGCACCTCATGGAAGAACTACGGAGGAGGTGGGAGGACAATATTAGGATAGATTTAAGGGAAGGAGGATTTCGAGGGATGGTTGGATGGAGTTAGCACAGAATAGGGTTCACTGGTGGGCTCAGGTAAGCGCGGCAATGAACCTCTGGGTTCCATATAACTTGCTTAGGAATTGTCTATTGCCATTTAGGAAGTAAGTAAGTTTCTGTTCTATGAAGTGGTTGTGCATTGTAACTTTTAGGCATGTTACCACATGACACCCACAACATACAATTCAAATTTTTGAGACATTGAATATGTTTGCACTGGTAAACTTTGGCTGAAAATTGATACCAAAGTTCTTCAGTATAGGCCTACATAATATAGCCTACTTCAGATCTTATTTTTTAAGTTTTATGCGAGAGTGGATTATGCCTACTGAGTCTTTAAAATAGTTTTTCGTGAAACAGTAGGAATAAATAACCACATTTAAAACTATTTTGTATAAAGAAAGATTTATAAAATACTATTAATGGTTTGAGTTTAGTTATTAATTCCTTGTTTAGTAGATATTCAATATAACTCTCCACAATAGTAGCCTAAGTTTTTATTGCATGACATTTCATTGAATTATTTTATTTTATTATGAAGGCGGTGCTTGAATATGTTATATACTTTTGAAACCATCGATATTTGAAAGATGTTTTGTGTGACTACACAACTTAGAAACGATAATATAGCCTATGTAACTAAACATTATTTGGTTAAACAAACATGTTCATTGGTGTCTATGAATGATCAATATCGCATTTTACGATTGAAATTAATATTAATTTTAAAAAAATTATCAATATAAGAATATCATAAACATGCTTAAAAAGGTAACTAAGTCTGTGTTATATTTTAAATTTAGAAGTTCAACGGCACTAAATAATAAGCATATTACAGATTTTACTTATCAATAATAATTACTACAAATTATTTAGGCCTACATTGTAATAGAAACCCCAAATATGTAAATTGACATACTCATTACCACAAAAAATGTGTCTTGCATTACTACCTGTGCTGAGTTTACGATTTAACGAACGGATTTGTCATGTCGGTCCTCAAAGCTTATAACGTGTAGGCCTACCAATTAATTTTTTCGTTTTAAATTTAATTTTAGTATAGTGAACGTGAAATAAGTTGCCTCTTGTTATTTTTAAAAGCACGGACGAAGCCACAGTAAATGGCATCCTGTTGTTTTACACGGAAGTTGATATGCAATCCTCATTCTTCTCCCCATTAGCATAAATACAGGATGAAATAAAGGAAATTAAAGATAATAAGTGAGAGCACAAGGGGAGAAAAGATAGAGGGAGAGAAAGAGAGATACCGTTACATGCACACTTAATGTTATGGAATACATTTCCTTTATTTTCTAGTAAGAGGCAATTCAATTTTTTTTTAGATTGAAATATCAGGACACTTAACAGTTTGATCCGACTAAAATATAGAATTTAATGCAATTTCAAGATATGGAGAATTATGTAAATGGGATGAAAAAACCTTTACCGCAATAGAAGGTGTTCCATATTTTATTAAATGTTCTTTTAACTTCAGGGCCGTTTGTGACTCTTTATAACGATTCTGAAGGTAAAGGTAACGTGTTTCCTATACAGGCCATTGAGGCCCAGAGGGTTCCAGGAGGTTGAGGCTCCCAGATTTTGGACATTCGGGACATGAAGGTGATAAGGTTGTCAGCCTTACGCACCGGCCGCCTTTACCCCCAGGATTGCTCCTGGTACTCATTTCTGTTAGAGGCTGAGTCGACCCCAGGGCCATAGTGCCACCAGAAGGATTAGGCCAATTGAAAAACTGCAACGACCTCATCGCGGATCGAACCCGCGACCTTCCGGTTTGTAGCGCAGCGCCTCAACCACTACGCTACGGCATACCCCGATTCTGAAGGTATGTTTAGCAAAATCTAGAATTCGGAGGAAATGTTTTCTTCTTGTTGTTATTACTATTGTAAGTCTTTAATTTTAATTATGGATGAATAAAATCCTTTGTGAAGTTCTATTTGATGAACTTCATGGAAATCATTAATCATAATCATAAATCATACTTGTGCTTTGATACATAATGTGAATGGATACGTCGAACAGAATCTTTTAAGAATAATTTTTAAAAAAACATATTTTTATACCTATGAACTTTAGTTTTTGGCATTGGTGAAGGTATCGGTCCCATTTTTCGATCCAAAGGTCATGGGTTCAAATCCAGCCGATGGACTTTTTCAGAATGATGTCTATTGTTCACCATATTTTGTAGGTTAATATCGAATCTTCAGTCTTAATTACCAACAGACTATATTTGCTACGATACTGCTACTGAATGAATCAACTCGGATTCTACCTTGGTGAGCGGTGACAGAAAATAAGCGTAACTAGTCCGGTAAATGACACTTTGCGCGGAGTGGAAATAATTTGTTTGGGTCTTTAATTTATACCATAAGGCTGATTAAAACGAAAAAGCCAGGGTTTGTAATAATTACGTCGATGATAATAATGATGCTGTTTATGAATGATTAATGAAGATTGATCGTAACATAATTAGCATAATTAAAATGGTAGGAAGTAAGCCTTAATGAAAATCCATGGCAGTCCAGATTCTACCTTTTGCATCAGCCCGTACATGCATATCAATAAACTTCACATTTTTCAAAGAGGAATATTTGTAAGTTAAAATTCGATAAATCACCTTACTTCCTGAATTATGTTACGTTCTCAGTCAAAGGAAGTACACGGGGCATTTATAAAGTAAAGATGACAGTCAGTTATTAAGTGCCAGTATGGTACTTTATGAGATTGTGTGTGGGGACGAAAAATGTCTGTCTGTCTGTCCGTCCGTCCGTCCGTGTGTCTGTACGCGCGATAACTCAAATACGCTTTGTCGAATTTTAATGAAACTTGGTATACACGTTTATAATGTCCATGGGAAGAACCCTATTGATATTGAACCAAATCGGTTCACCGGTACCGGTGTAATGCCCAATTTAGTGCCTATTTTAATAGATTAATAGATTTCTATTAGAAAGGCGCCATAACTCAAATACGCTGTATCGGATTTCCATAAAACTTGGTATACTCATTTATGACGTTCATGAGAAGTGCCCTATTGAATTTGAACCTAATCTGTTGACCGGTACCGGAGTAAACCCCAATTTAATGTCTACTTTAAAGGCGCAATAACTCAAATACGATTTATCGTATATTTATGAAACTTCGTATACGCATTTATAATGTCCATGGGAAGACGTCTATTTATAATAGATAAAATCGGTTGACCTGTTTCGGAGTAATGCTCAATTTAGTGCCTATTTTATGGTAATATACGTATTCGAAAGAATTTATAAAAAAACAATTATCTTGACAACATTGCCTATTGTTTTACTGTTATCTTATAAGGCCTTGGAAATTAAAATACAGGTAGCTATGACAAAAAACACTATCGATTTACAAGCGCTTATCCAACTAGACCGTTAAAATGACCCCGGTGGCCGAGATGGTAACGCTTTGGCCTCACATTCTGGAGTCCATGGTTCAAAACCCGAAACCGGCCAATTTGAATTTTTTTTGACATTTTTATGTGAGTGTGTGATTGTCATGATATCACATATCTGTACAGTTCAGGTGATGCTGGAAGATTTTAATCTCATTTTTAAAAAAAAACTAGACCTTTGTTCTTCCGTAAGCCCTGCTTAATGAATAAATCTGGAGCTTAACTTGGAAATCAATTAAAAAAAAATATTCTGCATATCATAATTGCAGTCAAAACTGTTTAAACAAAAACATACTGGCACTTTGTTACATCAGTTTACCTGATTTTATTTTTTAAAGTACGGGTATCCGACTGTCAAAAGGGGCATGTCGGTTACTTCAAATTCTGTTTAGCACGCGGCAGTCTGAATACAGAAAGTGTTTGGAGAGTCGGTATTTCAGAGAAAGCAAGGACAAAATTTCATTAAACCAGGAAATCCAACCACCAGTTAGACAGGCTATGGTATCGTTAAGATAGCTGACTTATGGACAACTAGGCGATTGTCTGTTAGATGTAATAGATAAAAAATAAGAGAAGATTCTTCAGACGGAACACTCATACGTTAAGAGAAGTAAAGGGGAGGAAATTTTAATGAACAATGTCGATGATTGAGCTACTTATACAACAGTCGTCATTGTCAGACTTAAGACCCGCAGGAGTTCATTTACGTCTCTTCGCTTATCAATCCACACACATCGGAATGTCACATATACGGGCATTTAAATGCCATGGAGATGAAACCTGCGAACTCCTGAACATAAAGCCGTCTGCTAGAGTCCATATGCTCTAAATTTCTCTAAAGTTTTATATAGGCCTAAATGAAATAAAATAATATTTGAGTTGGACACATCAGACCAATCTACTATTGCTCTCACCATCATAATAAAAATAATATCTGGAGTTCGCTTAATATAGGCTATATTATTTTTGTGGCATCCTTGGATCTTCCTTAGAATTCCAAGAGATGTTTGTTCTATTTCATTCCGGATTACGTTTGGACTGAATTTCAAACTGAAAATAGTTAAGATGTAGATAAATATGTAGATATTCTCAAGTGTTTTAAAATGTTCTTTATAGTATATTATGCAACGAACCTATAATGTTATTTGATTAGATGAGATTCGCTGCGCTATTTTCATAATTATCATCCAAGCATCTTAATTACCATTGCAGGCAAGATGCATATGACTGCTTTTGTTCGACAGTAATTAAATACATTAGTTTCGAGGTTTGGAATACCTTGTAATTCATGCTGCGTGCAGGAAACTCAGGGCTTCTCTTAGCGTTTCAATCTTAAATCAACGCGCATTAAAGAAAGGGGGGGGGGAAATCGGGTGCGTGGAACGCCATGCGACAGAAGTGAAACTTATTTGGTAACGTTGAGAGTGAAATAGAGGAATACATATAAGTATATCGAAAGAAAGAAGGAAATCATCTGAATAAAAAAAGGAATTAACTTTTTTGAATGAAAATAATATTTTTATTCAACCATTCAATTTTCTGTAACATCATCAGCCAAGAAGGATACAATAGGTTTATGATAGCTAAAGTAGGACAGAATAAAAACCCTTGATTGTAGTCGATCGAGAAAACGTGAGAAGACAGCATCCATCGTGGTTCCGTATCTTGTTGTCCCTTCTGTTGCATTATTATTCCTCGTCAAATTGATTTTTGTTTTAAAGATTCAATAAGTAGCTTCGCGTCTTCAGAAGCAAAATTGACATCATATGTTTCTCTGAAGCGCTCCCCGCCAGGATTTTCTGGGTTGGGCCCCGAGAATGTAATACTCGTATCTTGTGTAAAACAAATGTTTTAACATACTTTACCAATGTTGAATACACCTGTATGTAGTTCGTGACGATTTTGTTCGTAACGCTAGTGCGTAACGCTACTTTGGGTTAGCTCTCAATTTACTCCTAGCGCGCCTAAAGAAGTTTTACTTAAAAAAAAGTAAAAAGAAATCGGGTGCGTGGAACGCCACGCGACAGAAGTGAAACTTCTTTGGCAACGTTGAGAGTGAAATAGAGGAATACATTTCATTATATCGAAAGGAAGAAGGAAATCTTCTGAATAAAATAAGAAATTAACTTTTTCGGCATTTTAAATCGAATGCATATAAAACAATAACACAGTTGTGATGAACTAATGTCCAAACTGTCACTGATCGTAGCCATTGTGATTGTTTACATGAACGGGATGCTTTGGTTAAATTTCAAAGAACGTTAGTGACGTGTAAACGATGCTCACGCAACGAGTAGAGCCATCTATAATGGTGAAGGGCTCACCACGCCACTAGCTCGAAGCAGTAATAGCCCCCACTCAATGCTGATACCTTTCCCCCGCGCGCTCCCGTGGCCCCACTCTTTCGATAACAACTCTATGATTGCACTACTTTCGTGACGAGTTTGTTCGTAACGCCAGAGCGTAACGCAACTTTGGGTTTGCTCTCGATTTACTCCTAGCGCGCCTAAGGAAGTTTCACTTTAGAAAAAACTCAATTTAGTATAATATTAAAATTAACACGAACAGAATTGATTTTACTTTACACACAGTTTCTTTACTGCGCAGTTTGAATTTCTGCTTCAGCGTATTATAGTGTGGTCTAATAAAGAAAATTATATGTATAATATTAATGAAATAAATTCAAGCAGAGTAGTTGGATGACGCCATTGAATGAGGTAAAGTAGCCTATCGCTTAGTACGAAGTAATAATCAAATAATTTTAGATCACACACACAAACACTCTTTCTTCTGGGAAAATAGAGCTGTACTGAACTGAAGTCTTTGAATGTCGGAAACCCGATCAAAATGATGCCAGAGGCAAAAAAAGGTGTCCTGTTATTTCAATAAACGTTACCGGAGCAGCATCAGGGTGTAAATTGAAAGCTTCAATGAGATCGATTAGATAAGAAGCGTTTCTCAGATTATCCATAGAAATAACCGAAAAGTAAAAATCTACTACTTCCTAAGAGTGTCATCCTTAAAGAGAAGTCTTGAATAACAACATACAGAACTGCTTAATCTTTTAAAATCATTGGTGTAAGGCACGTACTTATCGTCCTTTCTCCAGCGAGTTTTTATGAATTTACATATGGGCCAATCACAATTAAAATTCCCGAAATAAAGAAAAAACTTAATATTGTTAACAGGAATTTATATTCAATATAAAGAAAGCAGTGCTGACTTTTTGTAATTAAAAAAATATAAGGACCATAAATAAATTTCAACCACCTTTGATGCAATGCAGTACTTTTGATAGTGCACATCTTGAATGTTTTTACGCTATTTCTAAGGTTTCGCCAGAAAACAAATTACTTAACGTCGCGTTATAGCTCATAGTGTCTACCCCTCATAGTATATTTGGAATTAGTTTAAAGGGGCATGTTTCTTATTCTAAGAGAAAATTGTTCTATAAATAGTTGTTCTAATCACCTCATAGTTTAGGGAAAATACAATAAAATTAGGTGTTCAAATTCATCGATAATACTAAATGACAATGTAGCGCCTGTTTATCTAGGAACTGTAAATAAAGTATGCAAGATTACGAATGTGCATCTCACACAAGAAGGAATGACGTACACAACTATTAAAATCTACATGAGTAATTATTGGGGAGTCATAGGCTTTCGTAATGATGCCACGATTCGAAAAATGTTCTATTCAACTTAAAGAATATTCACTTTAATTGCACGATCCATGAAGTCTTGCTTACTGCCACCTATCGGAATTGGTGTACCCATTGGTTCACATCATAGAATTTTACGCTGCAGGGTAGAATAGCTTACTCTTTCGAGGAAAAAAACAAAACAAAACAATAATAATTTTATCCCTTTTGGCTGCGATGTCCTGTCCGCCTCTAGTTCTTAAGGTAGTGGGTGAAGTTTTATCTGCAATGCTCTAATTTTTTCATATCAGAAAAGGAAACAAGAAAGGAATACATTAATACTTTGCCGATTTCTAATGAAGTTCGTACTTTCTAGCAAATTAAGTAGGCCTATAAATATTACTTTCTAGACCACAAAATACGCTGCCCTGCTAGGCAAAAGAGCCTTAACTCCACTTTTTGCCGAAAATGAGTTACATGCATATCCATCATGTACATGTTGTTCTGCATCTGCTGAAATAATGAAATCCCAATTTTTACTTCCCTAGGCCCTTTTTTAGGCCTATTAAAAATACCTTATCTCCAAAATGAGCTACATTAAGAAGGAAATCAGCCTTATGTCCATTATAAGAGAGGAAAATACCTTATCTCCTTCTCAAAGTGGATTTAAGGTTAATTTCCTTCCTATCAGTAACAAGTAGTAAATCCACAATCAGAAACTAAATTACCTTAAGTATCGAGAAGCTTTGAGTTAAGGTAAAATTTCTTCTTTATATAGGCTGAAAACTACCTTATATGAGAATATAGTTAACACTGTAATGTAAATTGCATTTAGAATTTTTAAACTTAAAAACAGATGAAAGCAATAAATGTGCTATTTTTTTTATTGGATGTTGGCAAGATCGGATGGATGCAATCAGTGATATTATCTTCGTTGGTCAAATGTAATTTTAACCCATCAAGCCGGACATTTAAATGCCGCAGAGTCGCCTGAGGAATTACCCTCCGCCGATATTTAAATGCTACGCCCTCCTATAGCACAAATTTTGCCTTGTAACTTGTAACTTAGTGCTGATAAGTATATAAATTTTCATTTTTGTGTACTGGCATGGAAGCAGGTACAGGACAGCAATATGCATCCAACCTTCTTTCATTCTCGTATGTTTTTTGTGTTTCTCTTTTCTGTGGGTGGTATTTTTTCTGGAAAATGTCTCTCTCTGACTAGTTTGGGTAAGATTTATTGCAGGCTGGGCTTGAATGAGTGCGTTTATGGCCCCCCGTATATATATATAATTACTGAAAAGCACAAAATATGCATTGGTATATAACACTATTGTTCGGCGCTCAGTTGAGTCAATGATAACTGTCTCTTCTCACACCACATTGCGTGGTACCTGTCACACTTTTTTCCGCACCACGAACATTCACACGCATTTCCTGGTTGGTGGTATTTCCTAATTTTGCACACTTTGAAATGGAAGCCGTGCGTCGCGAATCTGGTCACTGTGTGTCGTAGGTCGTACAGAGGTTTCGTCCAGTCTTTGCATATCATCGCGTCCGTGCTGTAGAAGTCATCCCATATTTCTTTCCGCTTCTCTTGCATGTCCCGTAACAGTCTCTCGTAGCTGGGGGTGGACTGCAGAAGAAGCTGCAGTCTCAGGTCCTCTACAAGCGGCAACTCTCCTGTCATCACATATGTGAGTCGTGAGGGGGTGAACTTCGATAGGCCTAGGACTCGTTTCAGGTATGTGGCCTTAATTTTTTCTATGTCTGCCAGATTCTTGTAACTTAGGTGATGCCATATATTCTCTAGTCCATATGTCGCTACCGGTACTATTTTCAACTGGAACAGTTTCAATGCTGTCTGCAGTGACATCTCCTGGAGGTGCTTGATGTCGCTCATAGCTCTCAGTGCGGCGTTCACTCTATCCTTGACATGCGTTGTAAATGTTGTTCCTGTCGTCTGCAGCGTTATTCCTAGGTATTTGAATTGTTTCACTGATGTCAGGTTTTTTCCGTTGTATACCAGGTGTGCCTCTTTCCCTCCTTTTCTGAATGTCATCGTGACCGTCTTCGTCTCATTGAGCTTTAGGTCGTTTTTTCCTGCCCAGTCTGCTACGCTGTCAAATGCTCTCTGTAGGTCTTCGTGGCTTGTGGATGTCAGTGCCATATCGTCTGCATAGAGGTAGATGTTTACGTTAGGTGGAATTCTTGTTATAACGTCAGCTGTGGCTATTGTGAACAGTATCGGGCTGAGGGGATCCCCTTGCAAGACCCCGTTCGTCTGTTGTATTTCTTTAGATTTAGTGATGTTGTCTGATATCTCTATGAGGTTGTTGCTCAGCAAGTTCCTGACGAGTCTCAGTTCGTGGTTGTTATCTCCTAAGATGTCTTCCAGTTTGTCTATTAGTATTTGTCTGTTCAAGTTGTCAAAGGCCTTTGCGTAATCCAGGAATGCAGCATATAGTTTACCTCCTGGGGTCATCAGAGCTTCCTCAATGTCTTTTTGCAGGCAACCGATTGCCTGCGTTGCCGATCTGCCCTTACGGAATCCAAATTGCTCCTCTGGTATTCGAGATTCTGCTGCCTTGGTTATGCGGTCACACACTAGTCTGTTCAGTAATTTCAGTATAGCTGACTCTAAGGCAATTCCTCTATACGAGTTTGGGTCCCCGCTGTCTCCCTTCCCTTTGTACAACATTTTAACTGTTGCCTTTCTCCATGATTCCGGTACGGTACCCTGTGTCAGGCATGCGTTGAATAGTGCAGTTATGCATTTTCCTAGTTTTCCGGTGGAGTCTTTCAGGTGTTCGTTGTATATCAAGTCCGGACCACATGCCTTGTTGTTCTTTGTCGCCTTAATGGCCGATATTATCTCTGCTTCTGTGAACAGCGCTGGGTCTCCTTCAATATCATTTACTGGTCTTGGTGTGGGTCGCGTCTCCTTGTTTTGAAGAACTGCTGTTAGGTGCGCTTCCCAGGTTTCCATCGGGATGTTTCTTGGATATTTGGGTTTTCTGGGTTCCAGGGCCTTGTAGGGGCTGGCTTCCGCCTCTTCTATAATTCTCTTTTCTGCTTCCTTCTGGGCGTTTTCCTTTGTCGACTTGATTATCTGCTTGTATTGCGTCTTGTTGGTATGGTATGTCTGTAGGTTTTCATTGGTCGGTGTTTTTCGTGCTATGTGCAATGTTCCCAAGGTCAGTCTGCGAGCCCTGTAGCAGTCTTCGTTGAACCACCTTTTCGCCTTTCTTGGTCTGTATGTTGGTGTTACTACTGCTTGTCTTACGGTCCTTTCTAGTTGTCGCGCTGCCTCATCCAGGTTTCCCTCCACGATTTGCTTATGTGTTTCTTCGATGTTCCATTGGTCTATGCGTTCTGTGTTTATTTTCCTAGGTACGCTCTGTGGTGACTTGGCTAGGTGTGTTTTGTTCTTGTAAAGTTCGCAGGTGGTTACTACTTGTAAATGTTTCTTCAGTGGCTCTCCCCTGATTTCCTGTGATTTTATTTTGATATCCTTTAAGTTGGTAAACACTAAGTCTATGGCACTGGCTCCGTTCGGGCACAGGTATGTCATCTGTTTTTTGTCGTTCACGAGGGCTAGCCCTTCCTCTTCTAGGTATTCTAATACTTGTGTGGTTTTTAAGGAGTTCTTGTCTGTCCGGCAGTTTAAGTCGCCCGCTAGTATGAGTGTCTCATTCGGTGTTGTCTTTGCCATTGCGGTTGAGATTTCTTCTATTATGTCGCTAGCAGTCATGTCTGGTTGGAAGTACACACTCATGATCGTGCACAGCTTCGTGGTTATCAGTAATATGTTGTCCGTTTGGTGTAGGATCGTGAAAGGCGATAGCTTTGCATTGAGGAGGCATGTAATGCCCCCATACGGTCTCCCTCTAAGTCCCTGTTTCGCATGAACGCTTATAGTGTAGGCTTTCTTTGCTTCCCATGCTGTTGTCATCATTGTTTCTGTTAGTATGGATATATCATACTGCTCAAAGATGTCTTCCGGTATTGTGTTCATAGTGTTTTTAAGACCTTCTATGTTCCATAGTAGTATCTTAACAGTCTCTCTATCTTTGCTGTTGTTTTGCTCACTTCTATTCCAGTTCTGTTCCTCCTGGGTACCTCCGTCTCGGTGCTCGAAAGGGCCGAACTAATATTCCTCTAGGCCAGTAGGCTGGGTGCTCCACTTGTTCTAGGTATTGGTACGGTATTCCTACTTTGAAGGCCTTGTTCGTTCCTATTACTGTCCGCAGTTCTTCGCATGTTATGTTATGTGGCTCTATTCCTTTTTTCCGGAGATATTCTTTTATGTTCGTACCTGTTGTCTGTTGCGAAAGGCGTCCCACGTATAACCACGCAGTACGTTCTCCCGCTTGTAGTGTTGAATTTGTCGAGTCGTCTGTCCCTATGGTGATTATTTGTCTTCTTCCTGTCCTGTCCCTTCTCCCCCTTACCAGTTCGTATCCGTTCCTTTCTCTCCAGGTGTCCTCGTCTTCGTTTTCTGTGAGTGTATTCTCTTCGTTCCTTCCGATGATCTCTCTTCGCTCTGTTTCTGTTTCGGTCGTCGTCTGGGTTCTGCGGGTTTTTTCTGGTGTGCCCGGAGGGTCGAACGGTATATTACTCTCTTGATCTTTGTGCGTGTTCTGTTTCATTCTCTCAGCAATTTTTTGCGGTACCTGGGTTTCCTGTTTTGTGTTCTTAATTTCCTCCTTAATCATTTTCCTTATGTTGTTCGAGATGTTTTCCATCATGGATTGCAGTTGTTGGTTTATTTTAACTGCGATTTTGCTCTCTATATCTGATTCTGTGACCGTATTGTACCCTTGTAGTGTTTTTCCTGCATCTACTAAGCTTTCGTAGTCGGCCTGCTCTGCTTCTCGCGTTCCGCTAGGTGGTGGGGGATGTCCATCACTGGATCTTGGTTCTTCTTCTGCGTCGGTAGATGCCACTACTAGTCCTGCTGGGTGGCTCTCGTCTCTCTGTGTGACTTCTCTGTGTCTTTCTTTAACCTCTATTTGTTGCCTCTCTTTTCGCTCAATATCTTTTCTCTGGTCTGTTTTTATCTCAGTAAAACACATTCTTATGTCACTCACCGCTTGTTGCATTGCTTCTTTGGTATCTTTCTTCACATAGCCTCCTGATTCAGCTATGTTTTCTATGATTCGTAAAGCACGTTCAATTCTCACTTCTGTGTCCTCCGCCATCTTGCGAAGGATTCCTATATATTGAAAAGAGAATCAATTAGTAGGAGTTTGGGCAAATGGTTTCCCAAGAATTTCTTCTGTATTGCTACATGTTTAACCCCTCTTATTTAAGTTAATGTAACAAAAAATACTTCCGCTCGTGGAGTGTGGTCTACGTTCATCTTTGTGGAAACAGTTCAAAATTCTGTCAATGCATGACACATATATCTGAGTTAATACACTGGCATGCTTAAAGCCTTCTTAGTTCGTCAAACCAGTCCACAGAAGGTACTCATGCAGTCTTGTATCAGAGGTGGTAGAGGTTAGACGCTTTATGCGGAGTTCGCTGCAATACGGAGACGATGGGCATTGACCTCGCTACTTACCGCGCGAGAATCGGGCTACACGGTAGATTCAAACCCGAATTATTCATCAAAAGTGATCAGACAAATGGTTCCGCGGCTAACACTTGGTTCTTTGGAGTAATCATATCAATACTGCTATTAATTGGTAGCATTGAAGCTAACCCTGGCCCACCTAACAAGAAAAGTGGAAATAGTGCGGAGAGTGAAAGTGCTGCCTCGGTAGCGGAATTACTTGCAAAACTGGACGAGAAGATTAATAAAAAATTCGACGAAGTAAACTTTAAGTTGGATGCAGTAAGGGATTGGTATACCAGTATGATGGAAGACTACAACGAATTAAGAAAAGAGGTCGCCGCGCTAAAAGAGGCGAAAAGGACAACACAGAAGCTGGATGAAGAGTCACGGAGGAAAAACATTATCATCTTCGGGACGAAGGAAAGTAACCACGAGAGAAGGGTGGATACATGCGACTTTGTGCTGAGTCTCTTTGCCAAGGAGCTACACGTGGAACTTTCCGATCTTCATCTCGAGAACGTATACCGCTTAGGGAAAGGAAAAAATCGTCCCATACTAGTGAGGTTCAATAGTATGATTACAAAAGATAAAGTGATGAACAGGGCGAGGTCGTTGAAGGGGTCGGGTGTGAGAATAGCTCAAGATTTCAGTCGTGAAATAAGGGCCAAGAGAAAAGAATTACTTCCTTACATGAAGAGGGCTCGGAAAGAGGGAAGATTTGCAACTCTAGTGAAAGACAAGCTTCGCATTGATCAGAATCTGGTTGACACTGATTACTGCAAGAAAAATATAGTCCTGAACAGCGAGAATCATGGTCAAGGGCTTGCCCCTAAAAGGCAGACCAGCAGGGACATAAACTCCCAAAAATTAATAACTAGGAATGCAGCGTGCTCAGCGAAGCAGGAAACAGGTAGCCAAAGCAGAGAAATAATTAGCCAGCACATTCCCGAGTGGACGGCACCTAGTACGCAGAGTTCATCGCACTTACAAAGTCAGCACCCTTCGTCAGCTGTCACCAATGCACGCGACCAAAGTAGAGGGATATCACCGAAGAGAGGAGAAACGACTGATAGGAAGGCTCGTGACGCAAGTCAACAAGAGAACTTTCGCGATAATAATAACATCGTTTCATCTCCTCAAGATAGTTCAGTTTATTTGCGTAGAGGGAGATCACGCAGTGCAACCCAGCCATATAGTTTGAGAAATTGGACGACTGTATTAGACACCTTATCAGATAAAACGAAGAAATAAGATCAATGCTTGAGGAAGGGTCGTGGAGTGTTTTACTAGAACTATGAATCCAAAGGTTTCTTAACTTTCTAAAACTATTTGTTGTATACATGATGGTTACATTATTAGGACTTATCTATTCCATTACAGGTCAATTTAAGGGTAGGAGAGTGCAAGGTAAGTAAGGGTGTTCAATTAAGGAAAATAAATCATGAACCGACGAGGTGCGCTCGCTGGTGAGACCCCTGCTAAGAAAGCCTTTACACAACAATAATTAAATTTCCCGGATCCGTAAGGTTGCAAAGTCATCTTCGAGCTCAGTTAATTATGAGAAGCTTTTATTTGTTTCTTATTATTATTATTATTTTAATTCCAACAAATAGTCTTCTTAAAATAATTTCTTAAAAATCATAACTTCAGTTAATTAATACAACATTCTAATCTACCAATTTGTAGAGCAACAATTACCGTTTAAATTTAAGTACACAGGCAATATTAAGAGAGAACAGCTGAGTTGTAGCGAGGAGAAGCAAAGTCATCATTTCTGTTTAGAACAGTGTTACATTACAGAGCTAATAAACCACCAAGCTTGCAATTTTATGTAGGATACTTGTCTGTACAGAATACCTCACTTGGTGATAAACTTCTTGTAACGCCAAGGAGGTAACTTACTTGATACAAGAATAAATTACAATTACAATTAGAAGGTACTCATGCGCTTCGTTCTTAGTGAATCAAATCGGCTGTAAGGGTTAATTTAAAATATTTTAAAAGTATTTGTTGTTGTGAAATGAACTTAAGTAAGACGATTATCAGGCTAGTTGACTTCATTTGAAATAAGATAAATTATGTAAATTGGCTGATGAAAAAGGAAGAATGTGTAGTGCAAGATCTTCAAAATTATGTCCATGTTAATGGAAGGATTAGAAACTAAATGTGAAATAGATTTGTTGGATATAGCACAACCTGTTAATGGACAAGATGACAACATTGTAGGGAAGATATACACTGAGCTAACTTCAGTTAAGTTGCCGCAGCCAGGAAGTACTTCTGCAGTTAACTGCTTTGATGTTCTACGAAATATTTCAACTGCCTTAGACGATCAATTTGAGAGTGTCAGCTATAAGATCGTAGCCTCAACATTAGGGGAAACAACTCCAGCATTGTTAGCAGCAATTGAATCTGAAATCCAGTTTACAAAACTAGGGCACCCTAGGAAACGACGTAAATTTGACACATCACTCGAAGAACGATATTGATTACATTAATTAAGGTAAAACTATCCTACTTTGAGTGAAAGAAAGAGTAATAAAAACTAGTTTCCTACAAAAATAGTTACACATATAATCCGAATAGGAAGGAATTATGCCTTAAGTACATCGACTTAAGGCAATTTTGCTTCCGTTTGAGAACTTAAGGTATTTTTCTTTCAAATGAAGTAAGCAAATGGTAAGGAAATATGCCTTAACTCCACATATTTCCATAACTATAACCCTTTTGAATGTTTTAACGCTCTCATATAAATTTTGCACTTTATCTCAACTCATTTATCATATTAGAATTTATAAAACACATTTTAAAAGTTGTGGCCTAGGTCAAAATGCAAAAAGGCGATTTACTCAAAACTGTGACAGATGGAGTTAAGGTTTTCTGGCGTAGCAGGGCAGTACGGTAAAGGCGAGGAAAGATTGTCTTCGACGCGTAGGGTGCTCGTTGTTATACTCGTGACGGTGTATTCTGATACCCGGAAGAGCCATCCGGCAGAAAGACATTGTCATTTAGCCACTGAAGTGATCACAACAAGCAAAATAGGATTATTATTTATTTTATTATTATCTCCAGCCCAATGAACCTGCACACTCTGTATGAGCATCACGTTTCTGAGGTTTATTCATTACGAAGTCTACGAGGAGGTGCACTGCATTGACATGGATGGAGAAACACGAAGAGTAGACATCATTGCAGTGGACAAAAACCGAACATGGGCCCTGTTTTATAGGACTTGCTAATAATATCAGTTTACTATAGAACTCATAATGTTACTTATTACTTTAAATATTTGAAAAATATATTAAAAATAATTCATACAGAAATGTACACTACTCATCAAATCTGTTCACTAGTTCATTAGTCAGCTGATTGACTGATTGATTTAGATTGGTTAAGTCTGGATTGTTGTTTGTGTATTTTTCTTCTTATTCTTCTTTTCTACACTACTTTAAAGCAGAACGCCCAATGTATACCTTCATAAATGTAATAAATCTCAATATTCGCATATCGGGTGACATTTACTTTTATCTACTGCCTTCCCATTGTATGTTATTTTGCTAGTTTTTCTTGGATAGATCACTTCTTTTGTGGATTGAAGCATAATAAACACTCTGAGAAATCAATAAACCTATCAAGCACTTATTCAAGAAATGAGCAGCCTTATGCAGTAAAAGCTAACCTCAAATTTGAAATCGTATGACAAAAATTCTTTCATAGGAAATATAAACCTTTTATTAATTGGTAATTAGATCAGAATGATTCATTTTTTCACAATTTTAAGATTACTAAATTTGTATCATGTGGATATTTAGAGTAGCTTATTATTCCAAAAACAATTACAGAAAAAAACCTAATATTATGACTAAATTTTATTACTTTTGCAATATATGAAAAAGTTTACCAACAATATTAATAATATTTACAAATAATTTAGGGCCATTTACTCATAGCTAAAAATATTCGAAAACATTCTTATGAAACAAAAGACTAATAATATTAACAATATTATTATGTATTTTCTAATATTATGAGTGTAAAAGTTCTATGAATCAGGGCCTCGGTTTTATAATAGAAATTACAGCCCGCTTCAGACTGAAGAAGATCAACCTGCAGCGATTGATAGAGAAAAAAAAAGATCGTATGAACCAATCATTGAATATTTCAAGAACAAATATGGTTTGAAAATGTTGAAGTCGTGGGTTCAATGGTTGGTAGTAGGGGACAACAACAACGTTCTTTCTGAATTTTTGTAAATGTTTCTCATTGACATAAGATCTGTATATTGAAGTCGCGTTATTATCGTTTAAGGGATCCATCCAAATATTGAGAAACCGCCCATAAAATGTCAAAATTTAAGCTGAAAAGTTTTTCTTTCTTTGTTTTGCTTGTTTTTCTTGATTTTTTTAATCCACATTAATTATTTATCGTTTTGAAAACATTAATTATTAACTGAAAGTTAATGTAATTTTTTATAATCTGTATATTATTCATGTATTCTTTGTTTTAAAAGGCAATCTACGCTGAGCATAAAAGTAATAGAATAAATAATTAAACTTAGTGGTTTAGTTCTCCCTTCAATTACTGTTGTTATTATTACTGTTATTATTACTGTTTTCTAAGTGTTTGTTGGTGACAACACCACTGGTCTGTAAATCTATAGATCGCTTCATTATTTTATATCTAAGGCAGGGTTCTCCAGATTACTAGAACATGATGGCCACATTTGAAGTTTTAAGAGTCAGTGGGGGTCGGATGAAAACTTTTTATCAGAAATACAAAGAAAGGATGTAATGTATTGTTATTAATATTATTATTGTAAAACTATACAGTTTTCAATACTGAGAGGTATTGAAATTGTTTCCTCAATCCAGAATGTTGTCGAATTGTGGCTCTAATTTGGTCTGTTGAATAAATTAAATGTCTCGCTAATGTTAGTCACATAAATTACCTCTATACTTTTATTTTGTGAGAAAATGTTTGTCCACACTTATATGTAGTCCCAAATACAGATAAGAAACAGCGTGCAAAGCGTTTGATTTTGGGATAATTTTCTCCTGGAAGGAAGTTGTAAAACTGAGATCATCCGCTATGAGATCATAGTTTTTCATTCGCAATTCTGGTTGAACACTTTCAATTAGCAAGATAAATGATTTCGGGATATTCAAATATATTCTTTGAATGTGTATCTAAATCTGTGAATCTGGCCGAGAACTGTTTCTTCAGATCACTGGGGATTTCCAAAGCAAACAGATATGGAAACTCTTAATTTATTGCGCCTTCTAGAGTCTGGCAAGTGATAAAATGTGCAGTAGGAATATAAGAAAATGAACTTACGCCATATTAAAAATATAGCAACTATGATCATAATGTTCTTGATATCCATTTTGTTACATTTTTTATATACTATTTTCCGCCGGCACGGGCCGGATTCAACTCCTTAATGGGCCGGATACACACCGAGGACCCTATTTTGGAGACCCTCGCTCTAAGGTAAGACAATTCAGTGATCGAATTATTATAATAGTCTACATCGTTACAGAGTTTATAGTTTGCATGATTAACTAGTATGATATTTATTAAATTCCTACAAATTACATTAAAAAATGTCGGTTTTGAACGAAATATAATATAAAGTTATGCCTGAATCAAAATCATAGAACGACTGAATAATGTTTGCAGATATACATGCCTACTCCAGAAGGTACGTGTAATTCTGTAGCGCAAACATATTCATAGAGTAGTTTTCAGACAAAACACAATTAGAACTTTGAGATAGGGGATGGAAAAGACCTTGTGGGAAATCAATGATTATGATATTATTCTATTTGAATAGTACAAGTTATGCTAATACAGCTGGCAACCTCAGGAGACCACACACTTCCGATATCGTTACTATTTAAACGAATTTACAGTTAATCTCTATTGCAGTATATAAGCAGGGTGATTCAAAACATTGTGGCTCAATTTATCAGCATAAAAAAAGTGTATGTACAATAGATTTTATTCAATAAGATTTGGAATCAATCCTGAGTCAGTCCAAAAACTACACTTTGTTACAAAAGTATAATACGATGAACAACATACCAATATTACAGCAAAGGTTTCCAAAATCGAACCGCCATTTTCGTTGCAAATTATGCATACACCTGTAACATTCATAGTCTTGTACTCATTCATGACCATTTCTCAGTGGGTTCCTATCAGATAATGTTGTATATGAATCGCTCTGAAAGTTTTGGCATAAGTACCTTTCAAATAATACAATATGTTCAGATCAGCCTACATGGTTACATACTGCTATTGGATGTCCTTTGATTATGTTCGTATGTTTTAGGGAACAATGTCAAAAGCAAGTTCTTTGCTTTTTGAGTGTATTGTTTCAAACGAAATTTGGGCCAGCACAAAGCAATTTTCATCGACAAAAATAAGACTTAGAGGATTTTAGCTTAGTTTGTAATAATATTTTACAAAGGTGAGTTTATTTCTCAGCAAAACCGACTAGTTTTCCACACTTTCATTTTGATAACGAAGCAAAATATAGTAAAGGGGATTTTCTGTAGTAATACTGGATTTTACGACTGATGAATAATCTAATGACTCTAATGGGATATCCAATTTAGAGTGACAAAATTTGTTAGATGAGGGAATGATGAGTATTGCATGAGGTCCCTTATGCGTTATACCAGTGGTTCCCAACATTTTTCAGCTGGCGACCCACCATTCCTTATCGGAATACCTCCACGATCCATCGGTTCATGGTGGATTAAAAAAAAACCTTATTTGTATCGTATCCCTTCCTTATGTATATATAATTTACCATCACATGTTGCAAATATAGCCCATATAAGCTTATATAAATGCTTTTTTGAAGATACAGATTGATTATTGATAAACAATTTGTGTTCTAATTTGAAAATGGTTGACAAAATATAAGCACTTTGTAGCAAAACAGTTATCTATTTAGAAATAGATATATGTTTGCAATATATGCAACAAGTGGTTTCATACTAGATTTGATTTGTTACGATTTTTCTTATCTTTTATGATGGTTTATTCGATGGTTTCTGATAGTTTTAGGATCGAGTCGCGACCCACTTGTAACCCTTCCACGACCCACAGGTTGGAATCGCTGCGTTATACCATCAAAAAGATAGAGAAAATAAGGCCCTATTTTATTGAATGAGATTGGCAGGATTGCTTTGAATATTAATAATTGTACTGTAAAATTTACTCCCTTCAATAAAACATTAATTAATAATATAAGTGCATAAACCTGTAGAAAAATTTATCAGGAGACTGATTTATAGTTTAGAATGACTTACTTTGGACACAAAATAAAATTGACCTGCGCAATGCTACCAGAATATAAACATTACGGACAAAACATGAACGATGTGATATAGAAATAATTTTTAAGAACTATTTAATGCGAAAAACGAACAAAAATCTCTAACTTCACGAATGAAGCTGCTTTATGAATACAAAACAGCATTTATTTGGTAAAATGAATGGGCCTGTAATAATAATTATAATAATAATAATAATAATAATTGTAATCATTTTGGAGCATTTCTCCAAAAGAACAATATATTATTAACCTGCTAAGAAATTATGATAAAACAATCTAAACTTGTAAGTAGTAAAACATAACAGGTAGTGGTCTAGAGGTAGCGTGCCCGCCTCTAGATTCGAAGGTCGCGGGATCAACCCCAGCCGAGGTCGATGGATTTTTCAGGACATAGATTTACGGCACGTAAAAAAATTCCAAAACCAAATTAGAGCCTCTGGACGAAATTCACGTCTTTGTAATACCTTATATTCCGGCGGGGGGTCGTGAAGCATTGGGCTTACCACCTTTCACTCTGCCCTCTCTCGAAAAAAAGAGTAACAAAACTCACATGGGTGTTGAAACCTAATCTTGGATTCCCTAAGCCCCAACATTAGGGGAAATAGGAAATCAGAGAGAGTAAAACATTGTGAACTGCAAGTAAGATGACACATAATGCCTAATGCTTGAATTGAATTTTGCTACTAGTTGGAAGATCGGTTTCCATATTAGTGTACACATGACAACACAAACTTTTTAAAGATTTTTTCATTTGGTTTCCGAGTTATGGTTACTGCTGTTAAGGATACTGTGTTAGCTAATGTTTATGCAACGCATAAAGATTGTGTGACAAACCACAGTGATAGCAGATTGTCAACACTTATTTTAGTGCAGAGATATTTTAATGAAGGGGTGCAAAATTTTAGTATGTACCGTAATTATCCGTGTTTATACTCGAAGCCCCACCTAGCCCCCTGGTACGATCAACCTTGCCGGACAGGTTAAAAGATAGGGATCAGGCGAATTAGTAATCCAGAAGAGGAGATGGAGTCGTTTGGGACGGCGTATTTAGTACAAGAGCAAACAATAAGGGTAGATTAGACTCTTAACTGTGGTGAAGCTAGTTGGTCTAGGGGATGAAAATCCCAAAATCAAATGACCTGAGTCTCTAAGTTTACAAAGTAAAACTTAAAAATTTCGAATGACTCAACAAGAAATGCTGGACTGATCCCAACGACTGTATCTGGTATCTGGTATCCTATGATCCCCAGGTGGGGCGAAGGGGCCTCCAATGGAGGTTTCATTACCTATACTAATTTTATATGCTTATTTTCCGAGAGAGGGTAGAGGGACAGGTAAGTAAACGACTAAGGCTTATGAATACGAACACGAATGGTGATGTTATGCTTTGGAATCTGGATTGTAAGAACATGTATTACAAGCTGCGACAAACACCCAAAAGACAACAATGAAATGGAAACCAGTAGGGAGAAAGTAACGAAATAGAATAGGAATTCGAAGGAGGGATGCGTTGAATAATTACTTGGGAATAGGCATAAGAGGATGGAGACGACTAGCCAGAGAAAGAAGAAGAATATTTAAATAAATCCTGCCAATCAAATAGAGTAAAATAGAGCTATAATGAAAGTTTTCCTTAGTATAAGGCATAAGAAATACTTAATGACACTATTTATATATTCTTCTTTAGATGGAATACTACTTACTTGTCATACTCGCATCCGAATAATGATTGCTTTGTGTCAGTTACTCACCTGCAATAGAAAGAAAATATGAAATTAAAATTAACTAATAAGGCATTACAAAATATATAAATGTACAGGTATAAAAAAAACAGCTATACGAGTACATTAATTTGTAGGTACAATATTTTAAGTTTGTTTAAATAAGTCTAGTCTGTTCACTGGCATTGGAACATTCTGCTTGTGAAACCTGCAATGGTGTAATATGACTAGGCTCATAATAAAGATATATTAATGCCATATTAAACTTGAGACTAATTTAAATATTATAATTAATATTTATAATAACATAAATATTAAGCAGTATGGTGTAATACATTTATTATGCGTAATAACTGAATTAATGTGTTAAATATTGCTTATAATATTTGTTGTATTTAATTTTATTTTATTTCTTCCTGCAACACCTGCAGGTTGCCATTGACAAAGAGTACCAGCAACAAATATTTATGTAAACAGTGAAAGAAAACGGATTAAATCAATATTGAAGCTTTAAGAATTAGTACATAGATAACAACTTAAAATTAGAAGTTATGGTCCACAGGTATGATTGCGAAATATGGCAATAGACCCTTTCAATGCCACCAATGATATTTCTACAAGGATGGCTTTGTGCAGGCCGAACTTCTTGGAGAAGTCAAACAATAGACTTGGGATGGTACCACGTGCTCCAATCATCAATCCTGTCACTGTTATGGATGTTAGAAGGTATTTATCCCTGTAATACTTAATGGTGGGTTTATAGATTCGTCTCTTCTCCTCATTCACCTCATAGGACTTAAATCTTACAGTTGGATCGATTACTATATGCCCTTCACATGACTGAGGTTTGAAGGCTATAATATCCACCCTGCGAATACTACCCTCATTGGAAAGACATTCAAAAGCAGAAAAACCATTTTCCCTTAAGGCATTAGCAATTAATGATCTAATTGTGTGATGACGCGAATTGCGTAGGAGTTCACAATGTGGACAGGCCCCTAGGACATGAGCAAAGGTTTCGAACTCCCTGTGGCAACGCCTACAGAGGTTACCGTCCTGGGACCTGCCTGGTACACTACGGACTGCTGATATATTCGCTGTCATCTTGATTGCTTCTCGCCATTCATTGCAAGTTAGTCCTTTATGCTCTCTA
Organism: Ectobius pallidus; assembly: GCA_964059195.1. NCBI lineage: Eukaryota > Metazoa > Arthropoda > Insecta > Blattodea > Ectobiidae > Ectobius > Ectobius pallidus. The sequence goes on along the minus strand of CAXKWD010000012.1, from coordinate 50,820,216 downwards.
ATCAACTTATTAGCTGGTGTGTACTGTTTATATAGGAGCACTCCTTTCCCTTTATGGTCTTTCTTGCTCCAGTTCTCAAACGACAAACGCATCATACAATTTTAATCCAATTTGGCATGAATGTTCCTTGACGTAATTAAAGCGAAGGGTGTGTAAGGATTTTTTTTTTTTTTTTAATTACGTTTCAAGATGGTGTTATTTTAATAGTTCAGTTTCTTATAAGTTCAAGTCAAACGGTTCGAGCTATAAAAATTTCAAGACTGCTTCCAGCCTCGACTGCAAAATTTTCTATGAATCTGTTCCAGTGAATTGTTCAAATAATTCTAATGGATTATCGGTTTTTCATTTGCTTTTGGTAAATTCCTTTGTAATGCTATCACGACCAAACGCGTTGTTCCATTTTATTCTAATGTGGCATCAATGTTTCTGGAAATCATTATTAAAAAGGACGTAATTGTGAGGATTTTATTCATTTTTATTCAGTTTCAATATAAGGACTCAAAGTCTACTGTTCACAACTAGTAGTAATAATAGGAATAATAACAATAACAATAATAAATATAATAACTAACTTATAACAATATAAATAAATACTGCAAAAATATTAGGAAAACATAAACGAATAAGATTATAAACGTACAAATGCAATAGGCCTATTTGGCCCGGTTATATCGACAGAGGTTAAGAATTAATCCCGCGTTACACGTTCTAAACTCTCGATTTGACGAAAATTTCGTTTCATCGACAATAATTAGTTATTACAGACCTGGGATTTTAGGCTCTAAAAATAGTTTTAGGCACCTAAACAGGCTTTAAGAACAAGTAAAATAGGTTTTTAAAAGAGAAAATAGGCACTCAAAATGGGCTTTTAATAGAGAAAATAGGCACTCAAAATATGCTTTAAAATGTGTAAATAGAAAGAAAATAGACTTCAAAATATCACAATATACACTTAAACTGTAAAGTGATCTTCTTTTACTGTAAGAAATGTGGTATACCTATTCTTAACAGAAATAACGGCAAAATTAAGACAGAATTAAAAAAGGAATTTATTAAAAACAGTTATGGATTATTTGAAAAATCATCAATAGTGAACTAAAACCTTAATACTAAAATCACTGAACATAATTACAGCACTGTAGGCATCCCATAACGAAGTATTTGCGAAGAACATTCACTTTCATTCGTAATTTGCTTTGCGGTACATAACGATGATCTTCTCCAAATTTTCCACAGTCAGGCTGTGTCTTTTGTCTGTTAAAATCATTTTGAAGGCAGAAAAGTGCGCTCCACACTCACAGACGTTAGAGGGACATAGGAAAATTTACCTACATTTTTCAGTTCAATTTCACTAGGTAACTCTACCTTTTCCCCCTTCATTACCTGGTGTACTCTTTTCAGCATGAATAACCTGGATTTTTCTGCAGTACACTAGCCCACTTGTCTCTTATTTTATCCCCTACCTTGCCCCTAGCACACTGTTTATTGTTCTCCGCTTCCTCAATTACAGAAAATTGCTGATTGAGACTGTTTCCTTTTTCCTCCATTTTTGTAATGGTGACTGGAAGAAATGAAAAATTTGCCTGAATATATGCAATGTCTCTCTGAACACTGGAATAATCCTTTAGCAGCTCTTTGGCAGATAACACACATGCAGAGTTGTCCGTTAAAGGCAAATCGTCTATCGCAGTCATGGTTTTCTCAAGATGTTCTGCATAATAGAGGGCCGCTTTCATCCAGGAACCCCAACGGGAGATGATTGGCTGTGGTGGAAGGGGAATAGAGTGGAGTTTCTCTCGAAAGATGGCTATTCTTGATGGAGCCTTACAGAACACTTTCTTCATTGTTGAAACGAGGGTATTTACTGCAGGAAACTAGGCCCTAACTGTTTCTGAGAGTCTATGCAAGGCGTGTGCCATGCAAGGCGTGTGCCATGCAAGTCAGTTATTGAACAGAAAGAGATAGAAACATACGATTGTGAAAAGTTACTCACTCCACGAATTTGTAGCTGTCATTAGGATGAGGGTGGCATGGGAGAAATACCATCAGTGTAACTGCTAGAAGCAGTGGTTGTCAGTGTGTCTATATTGGTCACTTTCATCAGGACTTAACATAAACACCATTTACAGTAACAAGCCGCCACGTCTGCTTTTCTAAACGACAGTATGACAACTTAAACACATCTGGCGATTACTTAAACCTCGAATATCTGGTTTTCCCCATTTTTCTATACAACCCTACTCCACCCTCAGCTCAGTGGGATAGTGGAGTGAGTTACTTTTGGCTACCTGCTGAGTAGTAGCAGGGTAGTTTTATGACCACAGTGCCAAGATAACCCACACAGCCTATACATGCTACTTGTTCTTTTGAGCTAATCCTCCCCCTTCCCCCGTCAGTCAGCATTTATTTGGTGAAAGTTGTCTGGGAAAATCAAGTTTATGTGAAAAACCCACCCCCTGCTGTTTTGCCGTTCTGCTCTTCATTCAGGGATGTCCATTATATGTTTGTAAAAATTACAGAAGTATAATTTTATTTTAAATGTACAAAATAGGCATTTTTAGGCACTAAAACAGTGAAATAGGCTCTAAAGGACCAAATAGGCATTTTAGGGCACTATAAAACTCTATAAATGTAAGTGAATTATCATGAAACGTTGACATATTTAAACATTTTCATGTTTTTTCTTAAGGAACAAAATAGGCATTTGCCTTAAAATCCCAGGTCTGGAACACAGGGTTATGCCTAGGGTTAAGCTAACCCCTACATAAAAAAGACTTTTATGTAGAATTGCTGCATTTCTCTATCGTCCCGGAAATAAATTATGAGTTTAATAATAACATTGTTTTGTCAATAATAATATTTATGTAGAATTGCTGTATTTCTCTATTATCCCGGAATAAATGATGAGTTTAATAATAGCATTGTTTTATCAATAATAATATTACTCATATAAGTAATAATAATAAACTAAACCAATTCAGAACAGTAGGCTACATGTAATGTTCACCGGGTTCCAGGGGATCCTTCTCACGGCAGATCATGTAAGGACTCCGGGTGACTGGGCGAGCGTATAGTCCGCAAATAATTTAGGCCGTGGATCCTGCGTAATTTGATTCTGATGCCTTCTAATTTCTCTTAATTCATCAGTCTTCTCAGAAAGCATGCATGCATGTTTTCGTGGGTTTTTATTCAACACGGAACTTATCTCCTTAATTAATTACAAGTTTACATACATTGCTTCTGTCCGGAACCGGAATACCGTAATATGTCACGAATTTTCTCTGCACTTTACTATGATCACCTTTTCTGAAATACGTATGAACCAAAAGACTTGTCATAGAATTACTTACTGAGGAGATGACTGAACCGAATTAAAATCACAGAAGAAGAATGTGTGTTTTAGGCCTAAAAACAAATTTTCTAAGAAGGTGTCACGACAACACTTCTAGCTCCTGTTAGGCCTATATACAAGTTAGCGCAATAATATTAGAATTTTCATAGGCAAGGGCCTAGGCAATTTTGCGAAATTAAACAAGCCTGTCCCTTTGTGCTACCGATGACATGTAAAACAATACAAGCTACTTAAAAAGTTTAAATAAGTAGGCCTACAAATATTCTGCTTATTATTAATTCTCACGCTGACTTAATTTATTCTTATAATAGCATATTTTTTTCACGAGCAGCTCCTTGATTAAGATTTTCAGTATTCTGTTTCAATCTTGAAATAGAAATACCAATGCTACTTTCTCCAGGTAGGCCTAAGTACAAAATTCAGCCCAAGATTGAATTTTTGCCTATGCTGCTCAGGCAGTTCTTCCCCTGCCAGCCACAGCGACAAAGCGAGCAGTGCTTGAAATGGTGCTTGGAAAAATGCCTGGAAACAAGAAAATATTATTCTATGACTCAACAGCTTTAATGCTTTTACCTTAGTTCTTTTAAAACCAAGCGGGCTATAACTGTTATAGTCCGTATGGTTTTAAAGGGCATTATTTGAGCTGAGCCAATGTGTGAATTTGCTGAAGCTTGTGCCGTGAGCGCCCAAACTAAGGAACACAATTTCTAAATAGGTCTACTATTAGAAATTCGTCATTAGCCCAGCTTTAAAACCGAGTTGACTGTAGATTAAGATACCGTTATGACTGTAGGTAAAACAAACAAATCTGAATACTTTGTTTCAATATCATTGTAGGCCTACATTGTCATTCCGGTCTAATGTGTGAGGATTCAATAATACGAGTATGATCGTGTGTGATAATAGTATGTTAGATTCATCGTAGCCCATCGTGAAAGTAAATCTTGGATACGCCCCTGCTATTATTGACTTGTACTTAGTGTCAAACGCAATTAGTAGAGACGTTCCCAAATACTGATGAATTTGTCCCTCGATTTATCTTTTCAATGTTTTCCAGTTTCGTGGTTTACGTCATTCGCCATTAAAGGAAACAAAACTACCGCGTAATGAGGTTCATTCATAAAAATGAATGCCTTCTGGTTTGCTATTTCCTGCAAATGTTAAAATGGCCGAAAAAGCCATAGTGAAACGCATGAGTCACAAGGACGAGTTAGGATAACATTATCCTATAGTAACTTACACAACAGGGTTATAACCAGTATAGCTTCTCATTGAGCTATAAGAGTAGAATGTTAATAAAATAAATATTATAAACAATTCAAATGAAGCTTAACTTATAAGCGCACACCTACCCCAGCCGGCTCATTTATACTTTCACACACAGATAACACATAGACTACAATGTCTACTTCAGAGTTAATCATAAGTTTTGCCAGTAACATCATGACGCGATAGCTGGCATTTCCATGAAATGAGTTTTACGATCAAGTGTCTTATTTTGAACGGATATTAACTTAAATTATTGTTTCTGTACATCTTTCATTTTAATTTTGTTTTTAGTGGCTTATAAAAGTAATGATTTCACCTTACATGATACAGTTGATTTAAATTACTATTACAAAGCACTGAGTTTAACTGCAGTTCTCAACATTGCATCCTTAGGAAGGGATCCCTTACGAGGGAATCTAGCTTCAAACCTTGTATAGTTCTTCCCGGGTAAACCATGCCTCTTAGTGTTTTCTGAGATTGACTGGAAGGACAGAATGGGGTTAAGCGCGAAGGGAGTCTTAAATAAAATCGGTCTTTAGTTTTTACGAATGCACACAAGTTAATATAAGATTTCTTGTGGAAATGGTGAAAGCTGCAATGTCCTGAAGTTCCTTACAAACCTGTGAATCACCCCATACAATAGACTATTGCATTTATCTTTATATGTTAGTACAGATTCTTCGTGCTTTTGAACGTCATATTACTGTCAATTTTGCTCAACCGCCATAATTACATGATTTTACATTTTGAGGAAAATCTATGTCATGCAACTATAGTAGCTTGAAGTCCCTTTCTATTTAAGTGATATGCGGATTCTAAGGCTCTGACCGTAGGCTTGTAAACGTTCTCCTTTGGTAGGCCTATATGTTAGATAACTGAGTGTAAGATCGTCAAATTCTATTTACTAAATAAGATCACAATGAATTGAGCTAAGTCCTGAATAGTACTTTTTTATCTCTTTATTATGTTCCACTACAGATGTACCACTACATGCATTCTTACACTTTAGCAACTACATTGAATATACATATGAAATCTTGGAAGCAATTTGATTTATGACAGTTATATATTAGTTACTGTTTGTAGGTGTCAAGGTTAATTTTGTTCACAGACTGTAAGAATTGTTTAAAACGTGTTTGTATCAGTTCCCTTTTCTCTAGGGCCAACACCTATAGCCTATGTTTTCAAGATATGCCTTCTGAATTGAGCTCTTTCCGAGTTTAGTAGTTCATACTCCCTCAGTAAGGATCTATGTGCTCCACTGTTTGCGAGTTCCTAATGCACACGTAATTTAAGTATGGAATGGAAGTATTCGCCGAACCTGCCATGTCCTGTCATCATATCTGTAATATTGTGGTTTAACACTAGTGTTTTGTTTAGCCTCAGTTCGCGTTTTATTGCACTTGTTGGTATTGAAGTGTACTCTGTTTTCACTTCCTGGACTGTTGTTGCTTGTTTGACCAACATATCTGCGAGTTCATTACCTGTCATCCCTACATGCGCTTTAATCCATGTGAAATGAATTTCCCAGCCACTGAGAGTTAGGGTTCCTATGTATGTACTTTTTTATCTCTTCAATGAGAGTGATGGATCTCCATGGTTATTTTATTGTCCGTCTGCATAGTTACGAATTTTTCAGATGCATTGTCGATGTTACTTAGGACTTCAAGACCCTTTAGTATGGCTACCTGTTCGAGCATCTTGAGTCTAGTCGGTATCGTAATTGATGGGTTAATTCTGTATAAATGTAGATTGCAACTCCAATTCCCACTCTGATTCCGTTTTACTGCCGTCGGTATAGATTTGGACTCAATAGTTCTTATTCTTCTTCGTTCACAGGTGTATCAAGAGCCATTGCTTCTTGTGTAGGATTTAGCTTTCCCTTCATTATGTTGTAGTACTTGGACATGTCATAGATTTTGATAATGATTGGGGTTATACCGGTTAATACACATAATGCTTCATATGACGTCGTTCTAAAGGCCTTGGCAACTTTTAGATGAACTAATCTTTATACTCGCTTAAGTATACTGGCGTAGTGGATTGCATCTACGGCGTCTTACCAGACGAGAACTCCGTAGGAGAGCAGTGGTAGTATGGCTCCTTAGTATATGATTCTTCTAGGCGCTAGGCGCACAGGTCTAAACGCGGCTATGACATCTGAGCGTAAAACCCAATTTATCCAGCTGATTTGGCCGGAGCTTGTAATAGTTTTATCGACTTTTCAGTAATATCCTCTATATGTAGATTAAATCTGAATCTCTTATCCACTAAAGTACCGAGGTATTTCATCCCATCTGTCTCTATTATGTTCTTGCTTTGGAGGAATATGTTTAGACGTCACACAGCTCTTGACTTTATCCTTGTGCCTAACAACACTTGTGACTTATTTTTGTTGAACACCATTTTATTTTCCTAAGCCCAAATTGAGATTTTCATCATTTTATGTTTGCCATGTTTTCTATTTCCTGTGAATTTCCCCCTTTTATTAAGACCAGAACACCGTCAGTGAAGGCGATCACCTAGGTGCATGGCTTATAGCGTACCCTATATTGAGAGAGTCGTACTGAATGTTCCATAATCCGGGTCCACAGCAGGACCCTTGCGGACATCCCTGGCTGAGGCTTCTTTCCAATTTCCTGTTGTTAACAGTTAGGGTACAGCGTCTCTCGCTCAGATAGCTTTCCCTTTGTACAAACATAAGTACATATAGCGTCTACCGCCTTCTTCGGTTACATGCGTTGGTTTCAAACCGAATTACGGCATACTAAACTATTAACATCATCTCCGATAATTTTCTCCGACCGATTAATAGACAATTAGAAGTTGAATGGGCCTGGCTTCCTGCTAAACATTCCACTTCACTATAAACCTTACCACTCTGGAGTAACGTCCAAATCATACATGTATTGTGGCCTAAAGGTGAAATGTAATTTTGCCGTAATTTCCCCTAGGATATGTCAATAAGAGTAAGCACATTGTGAAAATACTTGATTTTTGAAATGCAAACTAAAACGAACCAGATTAGGTAACTTAGGAATTTCTACTCCAGAATGACTTGAATTGAATGAATGAATACTATATAAGTACATAATAAAAGGAGGAAACCCTTCTGCTGAAATACTTATAACAAACAATATTAGAAGTATTTATAATTTCAGTCGTAAGCAACATAAAGAACACAATTCCACTTTTTAACGTGTTTAATGTAACAGAAAATAATTGATTTATATTAAAGGTCGCGATAGTGCAGTACATCAAAGCAAGAAAGATATACACCGTTTTCACCGTAATTAATTGGATAAAAGTAAGGCAATAACATTAAGGTAATTAGGCTAGACTAAAGAGCATTTTATGATCGGAAAGTTATAAAGAACTGGAATTTTATCAAGGAACGTCAAACACTTCATTATTTAATAAACGGTGCTAAATATATTGCACAAAATGTCTCACAGCTACGTGTTAAGATTAGAATTATTGAGGTTTTTGGGTTGACGAAACAAACCAGTATGTACCATTCAAAAACCAACGTACGCCCTTGAGATTAAGTTGATTTAAGGATCTTATCGAATTTTTATATAATATTCTCCTTATAGCATGAACATATTAACTGCCAAAAAATTGCTCCGAATAATCAATAGATTTATATTTACTAGGTCCAAATAATGAATTATGAATGAGAACGTAAATTAAACAAAGTCAACATATGACTTAGGCACACTTCATTTCTAATTTAGGTATGAATATTTGTATGAACCTAGATTAACTGCAATATCGTAAGAATTTTTTTTAATCTTGATTTTTTAAAGAAACATAGGGTCTATTGTTCTACATGCCTACTATTATTTTAATATTAATATATTTGCTATAATTGTTATTTTTGCTGTTATTATTATTATTATTATTATTTAGCTTATTTTCCACGGTTTTACTACCTGTCACTAATACAGTTCTGAATAGCCCACCAAGACTAAATAATATTAATTAAAATATACTCATATTAAAACTGTAGGTGATTAATGCCCGGTTTCTAGAACGTTGGATAATCGTTTATCCTGTGGGTAAATATCAAAATGACAGAAAAAGTGTTTCTACAAACTCGGGATAGTTGTTTCCAAGGGTAAATCACTGGGTAAATCTATCCTTCCGTGGATGGCTGGATAAACATTTACCCTCTCGTCGGACCAACATGGCGGACGTGTAAACACAGCTGATTTCCAAGGCCTGCGAATAACATACTGTAATATTATTTCGGAAGTCCTGAATTGGTTTTGTTGCGATTGATTTATCTCTAAAGGAGTAATTAAAATGGAATCTGATCATGAATCATCTACTTCTTCAGATGAAGAGATGATTGAAATAGTTAGAAGAATTGCACGACCTAGAATATTTCGAGAAAGGTAAGCGAGAGCTAAAATTGCAATGTTCGTTTCATGTGTCTATCGTTCGTATTCACAATGTTATGTGAATGTTTTATTCACAATGTTATGTGAATGTTGTATTTCTTATGCATACGCAATATTTCACGGTATAAGTGCACTTTATCATAAAAATCGTAAACTTAGCTAAAGTGCACTTATGCCTACTGACAAGTTCAGGTAATTTAATAAAACCTTTCCTTTCTATTTTAGGCGCAATCCCTACGAAATTTACTCCGAGAAGGAATTTTTCAATAGATATAGGTTGTCTAAGAACACAGTTCTCAGCATTTTGGAGAAAATTGGGCCCAACTTAAATCCAACGTGTAACCGTTCATCGCCAGTTTCGCCGATGAATCAACTCTTAACCTGTTTAAGATTTTACGCCACAGGGAGCTTTCAAATACTGATTGGTGATGACGCACATATACACAAAACTACAGTGTGTCGCATTATCAAGAGAGTTTCACATCTTATTGCTAGTATGAGCAAAGAATTGATTACCATGCCCACAGGACTTCAAACTCAAACTGTTGCTCACGAGTTTGAGAGTATTTCTGGGTTCAAAAATGTATTAGGGTGCATAGATGGAACCCACATTAAGATACAGTCACCTGGAGGTGATAACCCAGAACTGTATAGAAATAGAAAAGGCTATTTCTCACTTAATGTGCAGTGCATATGTGACTCAAAGCTAAGGATCCGTGATGTGGATGCTAGGTGGCATGGATCTGTCCATGACAGTACTGTGTTTGACAATTCCTTGGTTCGAGTCCGGCTTGAGCAGAACGAATTCAGAAGCAGATTTTTGTTGGGAGACAGTGCATATCCCTGCAGACCATACCTTTTAACTCCAGTAGCAAATCCTACAAATGAATCTGAAAACAAGTATAATCAGGCCCACATAAAAACAAGGAACTGCATTGAGAGGTGTTTCGGTGTGCTGAAAAGAAGATTCCCTTGTTTGTCTAATGGGATAAGATTGAAGATAAACATGGTACCAACTGTCATAGTGGCTACTGTTGTCCTACATAATGTAGCAATCAACGCAAATGAAATTTTTGGCATAGAAAATGAGGAAAATGAAGAACATCATGACTTTGACATTAACGTAGATGATGAAGGCCATGGTTTTGCTGTTAGAAGAACAATAATAAACACACTTTTCAGGTAAAATACCGTTACTAGCAATCTTCTATAATAATTACCAAAATCGAATAAATTTTGACTTAATTATAATTTATTATGTAGATCATACTTATAGAGAGAATGAAATCATAAAATACAATAATCGAATTGGCAATAGAACATTAGAGGAATAGTTAAGTTGTTAAGTAATATGTTGTTTTAAATAGTTTTTATAATAACGTTTGAAAATGTTGAACAATAATCTGGACATTACATATACTACTGCGCAACAAATTATATATCACAGCATCGTTACAAACTTAGATATCACAATTACAATAGAATGTCTTGGTAGAATAAAACAAATGTGTTCAGTTACTATTATACTTTGTGTCCATAGGCCTAATTTTAAAGGTCGATTATGATAGGCCTACTCATTATTAGTTGAGTAGCATCATTATTTAGCAATAAGACAATCTGTATAGGAATAAGATAAGATAATTTGTGTAGTACTTGTTTGGGGGTGGACGTAAATAATCCGGTCCGTAAGGAGCAAAATGTTAGGTTTCAGGCTCGAGAGGAACCAAACCTTGGGTACAATGTGTCCCGTTGCGATAGGAGCACAAGGATGGGTAGTAAAAATAGAATAATCTAGTAGCTAGGAGGACCAGTCTGTTTAATGGTACAGACAACCAGGGTAGAGCGAGTGGAACTTATAGATCTCAGGTGCTGGTGTCAGGGATCTCTGGATGTAATCTTGGAGCGAAACCTTTATCATGTAATATACTATGAAACATTTATTCTCAACACAAATAGGTAATAAACACTTGTAAAACGAATAATAACACTTGAATAACAAAATGGAATGAATATAAGATAGTTGCACTTGTACTGAACAAAGGAATGTTCGTTGGCGGGAACTTTTGTACACGTGGCGAGAATTTCTCTCTAATTGTGCCAGCTATGTAACTTATATCTCAATTTACTCGTAATGATCACTGAATTGCTCTGAATATGCTTTCACACGGTAAGATTGAATATTATGAACTTTATAGACGAGCTATTGCGAACGCTTGGTTGCGCAACGTTGCCGCACTGATACACGAACTTTTAGACTGATCTAAGAAGCCGATAACACTGAATCTACTGTAACTAGTGTAGATTAATTACTATCACGCGATAATACTTATAAATGGAAGTATTATGTCTTTATTCGATACTTAATAGAGAACCTCTGTTCTATTGTATGAAATTGGCGGTAATTCTGGACGGCGCTCCAGCACGTCTTTCGTGCTTGAAGGCTCGCTGCTAACTAACTCTTGGCAGGACGCTATGATGTCACGCTGATGCTAAGGCTGCACCTGCCTCTGCAACGGGGATTCACAGAAATAAGCGGGCTTATACTCATATCAATGCGCTGAGAGGGAAAAATGCACTGAGCGGAACATTTGAATATGCACTGTTACTAGACATGTAAAATAATGCTAGTAGAACCCTTAGCTTTCTCCAACATAGACTCCCCCCGTTAAAGTATTAACTTTAAGAAAAATAACTAAGGAGAAAGCTATAATAAAAAGGATATACTATGTATATACACGTAAGCACTGACTCTACACTATTTAGACTAGCAACACACGCAAGGTTGTGAAGGTCTAGTTGTCTACTGGCTGGAATCCAAACTGTTGTTGTAGCATCCATAAGTGAAGACTTCGACTTGTGCACAACAGCTGATTCAGGAACATGTAGTGTAGATCAGGTGACTTGTTGAAACACAATCTGTAGAAACTCGTTGAAGAAATGCTTGATGATTTCTTTATATCATTCAGGGCACAGCTGATGATCTTATATTACTAACATGGTATCTTGCCATAATGTAGAAAGACAATTGGATAAACATTAAGTAAGATTTTAACACAAACAGTGCTGAAAAGTTGCTTTCTTACATATCTCACAGTGTAACGGTATGGCTACATGTAGATTTCTTGCTAACATGGTAGCTCTAAACTGGACATATGCAGATGATGCAAGTAAATAGCCTTTCACTATTTGGAAGATGAGATACACTGCTTTGTATTGTTTCTAGATGAGAACAGACACTGCGGAGTGTTGTTTCGCTCTGAAGACAGACACTGAGTGTTGTTTTTCGATGAAGGCAGACACTGCGGAGTGTTGTTTCGCTCTGAAGACAGACACTGAGTGTTGCTTTTAGACTGCAAAGCTCGGTAGAACGGATCTGATTTACCTCTTGTATTTACACTATCACTTGTTTTAAATCTCCCTTGACTGCTGAAAGATTTATAGTGAATAGATGGGTGCAAATGTTCGTTCCTGCGTTTGAAGGAAGCGAAGCTATTGCGAACTGGTTTGACCGCTGCACTGGGTCGGTTTGTCTCTAAGCGTTTGCTCTGCATATGATGAGAGGCTTTGTTTGTATTGTTTTGAATTCTAATTTGTTTAGAATTGCTCTGTAGTGAAGTGCTCTGTTGACTCCGACTGATGTTAAAGCATGTGAGGGCATATGCTGTTGATTTTTCTTGCTTAGCTGTAAAATGCAGTAACTTGCTATGTTTTAAGTCACATTTACAGTAAGAAGGCAATTCACACTCTTGTACCTTGTGTTCTGTGGAGAAGCAATTAAAGCACAACTGGTTTGATCGTGCACAAATCCATCGTTGTTGCACTGTGAATTTGCGGAAATTTTTGCACTTATGTAACGAGTGATTTCGTTTACACAGAGAACAAGTTTGCTGATGTTTAGGTTTGCTCGTGACAAAGAAAGAATGCATCACTGTTTCTTCGTCTGTCGTTAAGTTTTCATCATCTTGAAGCGAAACCGTATTCATGTCACGATGCAGAAGTTGACTGTGGACTGATTGTTGACAACCACAGAAAGATTCTAAATTGCACTGTTGTACCGTATGATTCGTTGAGAAACAATTGACACACAGGTGCTGTGACTTGACGAAATTCCATCGCTCAGTGACTGGAATTTGCCGGAATTCATTGCAATGATACAGCTTGTGATTGAGTTGACAATAGGCACACGATAATCTGCTTGTACCTTCGTACGACTGTCGCGGTTCTCGGACAGTGTATTTTGGAGATCGCAGCTCAACCTTTCTTGCAGGTGATGGGCTGGACACGTTGTTGGAATTGGATAACACTTCTAATGAATGAGCCTTGGCTTCTAGGAAGTTCATCAACTCTTGAAGTGATGTGAACTTTTTTGAGTCAATTTTACTTTCCCATTCTTTACGTGTAGTCTCACCAAGATGATCCAATATTAATTGAATAAACATGACTTCGTGTAATGGGATTTCAAGATTGAGGGCTTCGATGGCGTTAAGATTGCTTTGAAACTGATTTAGTAAGTTTCGCAAGTCTGTAACATTTTCATCTTTCATTATTGGTAATGAAAGTAGATTTTTGATGTGAGCTGTGGCAATAACTCGAGTATTATCATATCTTGCACACAATAAATTCCATGCTATTGGAAAATTCTCATTCGTGACTGGAAGATTCTGAAGGAGCGCGTGGGCTTGTCCCTTAACAGAACTCAGCAAATAATGGTATTTCTGGATGTTATCCAACGATTCATTGTTTACCACTAAACTACTGAAAGTGTCGTGATAGTGTTTGAAGTTAGTCACATCTCCAGTGAATACAGGAATTTGAATTCTTGGCAATTGTATATTTCTATTGTTGCATTGTGAATTAGAAGACTGACATGTGTGATGAGAGTTACCACTGTGATTAGATCGTTGGCTGTGATGAGATCCTACACTACGCACTGGTTGGTCGTGTAGAAATAACAATTCACTAAGCTTAGCCTTTAGCACCTTGTACTTGTTATTCATCTCTTCGTCATACTGTGCGTGCATGTCAAGTTCACTTTCAGCTTCGATAATAGCTTCAATTTGAGTTTGTACCACTTCATAATTTTGCCACACTTCGTTAAGAGTGTCATATTCAACTTTTAATCGAAATATATCAACTTCTTCAGTAATATTGTCACTGTACTTCTGAATGTACGTAAGTTTTCTTTTAAGAAAAGCACGTTTTTTCGTTAATTCCTTCAAGTCACTTTCCATGGTGAGATGAGAAATTACTTGTAGTTTAAAGATGAGATGCTACCACCGCTGCACGATGATACATGTGAGTCAGCCGTTCACTGCTTTCTTGAAGTTCACTGGTGACCGGAATCCCACGATGAGTCGAATCACTGCTGCTATGATGCTGTCCTCGATGCAAAGTTCAGGGTTGCTGGAACTCACGAACTGACCGACGCGGAAGCACAGATGAATGAGACGAACTCGAGAAACGGTATTTGCGAATACAAGTATGCAATATGATTCTGCCCGTAAGGAGCCAATGTTTGTAGTACTGGAATCTTGTGCTTGCTAATTGGAGTTTCTGGATCACTGCCAATCAGAAGATACCAAGGCCAAGAATCAATGTTGCTGGAATCTCCGATCCGACGCGGAAGATACGAACACTGAATAGCTCGCGCTTGGGAGTATTCGAGAAGCGAACCCGTACATGTGTGAGATAGTTCTAGGTTTATCCAAATTACATCCGGCACCGGTAGGATCAAAATGTTTGTGCAAAAACGGCATATATCCGGACCGAGAGGAGCAAATGAAAAGCGATTTCACTTGTCGCGAAAAAATACAATCTGATCTCACACGATATAGGTTAATAATCACTTGTAAATGAATAGAAACACTTGAATAACAAAATGGAATGAATATAAGATAGTTGCACTTGTACTGAACAAAGGAATGTTCGTTGGCGGGAACTTTTGTACACGTGGCGAGAATTTCTCTCTAATTGTGCCAGCTATGTAACTTATATCTCAATTTACTCGTAATGATCACTGAATTGCTCTGAATATGCTTTCACACGGAAAGATTGAATATTATGAACTTTATAGACGAGCTATTGCGAACGCTTGGTTGCGCAACGTTGCCGCACTGATACACGAACTTTTAGACTGATCTAAGAAGCCGATAACACTGAATCTACTGTAAGTAGTGTAGATTAATTACTATCACGCGATAATACTTATAAATGGAAGTATTATGTCTTTATTCGATACTTAATAGAGAACCTCTGTTCTATTGTATGAAATTGGCGGTAATTCTGGACGGCGCTCCAGCACGTCTTTCGTGCTTGAAGGCTCGCTGCTAACTAACTCTTGGCAGGACGCTATGATGTCACGCTGATGCTAAGGCTGCACCTGCCTCTGCAACGGGGATTCACAGAAATAAGCGGGCTTATACTCATATCAATGCGCTGAGAGGGAAAAATGCACTGAGCGGAACATTTGAATATGCACTGTTACTAGACATGTAAAATAATGCTAGTAGAACCCTTAGCTTTCTCCAACAGTACTAAAATAAGTTAAGCCATAAGATAAGTCATATAGCTCTAAGATAAAAATTGCAACTTAAATGTTAGTAAACTCAGTAGAATTATTGTAGAATAGACTAGATTTAATTATTGACAAGTCCTATATCATGTAACAATGGAAATTGTAACCAAATGATCAATGGGATGCTAATAAACTAAACTAAACTAAACTAAACTTGTGTCCCTAAAGCAGCTGTGGTGAAAATTAATTTAGGCCTATACATATCTCAGAACAAAATGTCTGGGTTCTGACTCTTTAGTATTGCTATTTGCATTTTTGCATGTTCTATTTGTAGTTTTGAATATTCTAAATTATTCTTCTTGGTTTCCAACTCTGTGTTCAAAATTTCTAGTCTTTTTTCAAACAGTTGCCTATCAAAATCAGTTTTGTTTTCTTTTCTTTTGGAAACTACATTGATAAAATCTGTGGTTGATCCCATACTTGATTTTCTTTTTCTTGGTGCACTTTCAGTTGAACTTTTGTGCTTACTGGTGCCTGGAGCTGTAGGCTGCTGAATGTTTTCAACGCTTTTACTCGTTGATGGACTACACAATGGCTCTTCTTCAGGCTGAGTTCCTGCCTCATACATTTCTACAATACTACATTCTGCCAGGATTTCATTGTCATTTCCTTGACTTTCATTATACAGTGGCGCTGAAGAGTCGAACGGATTAGGGAGGGGCTCAAACTGGGGAATCAGCATACCAACAATTTTTTCCCCAATGCTGTCTATGCTGGGTGAATATGTGCCTCCCCCAGTTTTATACATTTCTACCTGAAACATAATACGGTAATATGCAAACTACCTCAGTAATACAGCAGTGGAAACATATGTTGCATCCTAGACTTTTAACCTATATGGGGCTTATCAAGAATGAACATTTCTCTATTTAATATTTTGTTTCAGTGATCTATAGGTAGTATAATACATCAGTGTATTCAACTGATGTAGCAACAATATTCAAGAAAACTTGAAAAAATATGTAAGTTATGCATTTCGTATGATGTTTATAGTTACTAATTTTCACACAATAAGATCAATGTTAAGAAAGCTAGTTTTATAATTTGAACTTACCCTGTCATTAGCCTTATCCTTCTTCGCTTTCTTCTTTAGTGTGAGGTAAAGGCCATGTAGTTGTGATGGTGTCCTTTGGCCTGTTTGAGCTGCCAGGTTATATGATACACCAATTTCTGCCCAAGCTTTCTCTTTCTCCTTAGTAGAAACTGCATCAGTCTTTTTGTTTTCTATAATATCAATTTTCTCCTTTACTAGCTCAATTACCAATGTCTTTTCAAAGTCGTTGAAATTTTTTCCCCTTTTCTTTAATTCAGACATATTTGGTAGAAAGTTCCTATGTAGCAATTATGTGTTTATGTAATAAATGTAAACAGTCAGAATCAAAGCCTTCTGAATTAAATAAACACTACAACTCCAAGCATGGCCTTCTTAATTATATCATTAGTGCTCTGGTGGGTGATTCTGGAACTAGCTTGTCCATGGATAATTTATCCAGAGGCAAATCTAGGCTGTTGGTTTGTAGAAACACAAAAAGTTATCCTTGGGTAAATTCTGTCCATTGGATAATTTACCCATAGGTATTTTGCAAGTTTATAGAAACCGGGCATAAATTAAGGATAATTATTATTCATTAAAATAAAATCAAATTGCCAATAGTCATGTTTGGTATCAAATTAAGCAGAATTACGATAAAATTTCATTGCTATTATTAATAATTTACCTAATGTTGATAGGAATGAACAAACAGAATTTTTAAATAATTACACTTTTCTGAATAAGCCACAGGTATGAGGGAACGGCCAAATATCGCTGGAATTTCCCGTAACATGAGTGTATGCCACTGCGACCGCAAAACCAGCCGGGTATCAACCCTTAAACAAAGGTATAACTGCATAGAAAGCAACTTCACTGATATTTCTAAAGGACTGGTAATTTAAAGATTCATGTTAAGATAATTGTCTTTTGTATGAAACTAAGTGTGTGTATCCATATTCACTAGCACAATGGCAAACTGATGATTATCGCATTGGCCTTCTCGGAGGTGAGAACAATTAAACACTTAATGGGTTTCTTGTAGAAAGAAAAGGGAAAGCCAGATGCCAGCTTAGAAAGTCAATTTTATACTATTGGCTGATAGTAAAATTGTTAGCTTCCAATTATATGTAGCATAAGTGTCACGTGGGGTTAATAGTATGGGGTAAAAGGGCGGTCCTTATATGGATTTTTCAGTTGTTAAGATTTATGCCAGAATAAGAGCTATCATTCTACGATCACAAGTCTTTTGGGACAGTTGGTTCCCCAGCACCGCGATCGTTCGCGGAGGAAAATATATCTAACTTAGAATATTTTCGACATTAATTTCTCATACTTAAACATTTGAGGGATATAATTTATTCCACTTATAAAATTTTTCAACCACGGGATTTTTCATACTCAGCAACGTGCGAGTGAATATTAAATTGGACTTTAAAAATTATTCACTACATCAGTTTGCTATTAAAATACTCACCAGTAATAATTAACGAGCATTGTATTAATTATTGTACAAGTTGTATTTCTGCCATCTGGAATCGGATTTAGTATTACGAATAAGAGCTTTATGTTCAACTTTAAAATTCATTATCATTTATAAAAGAGAAGTGTCATCGATCTGGAAGCCTACCATTCCCGCCCTGAGAAGAGACGAAACCTGCTCGCAAGCGACTTGAAGCTACCGGAGGGTCATCATCATCATTTTGATATAGTGAGATCTATATCTGGCGCCCACACATCTTTAACCGACCCGCCGCATCACTTGTTTAGGATTTTTTAGTTTTATCAGCAGGTTATTGCAATAATCACTTGTGTGCTTCTGTTTCTATTGCTCGTTGATGTCGTCTCCACTGAAATTAAGTTTAAACGATTATGATAGGCTCTTGGGTGACATAGCGGCGATGAGTTATGAAAAGTAAACATAGCCAACAAGTCCGCCCTTTGCGTTTGAGAATGAGGAAACCTTGAAAACCCAAGTCAAATGCTAATATACCGATGGTCTAGAAACCTTATAAAAACAATCATACGTTGTTGACATCGTAGTCAATTGAGAAGGATGGCCTTGATTGATTTACATTTTAAATTGAATTATATTTCATTCGTATAAAAATGGATGACGTCACTTAAGTAAATAGACTAGAACATTAAGTAATCTGAACAAAATTTCGGGAATAAACAGAGATAAGCAATTTTATAATAATACTGAGTGTTGATGTGAGCTGGTGAGTAATAAACAAGTCACACGACTAAGCTAAACGTACAATTTCTTTAAATTTTGTATAGTCATTATTAACAGTTTATATATCTTGCATTACCGGAAAGCTTTCAGAGAGTTTGTCCCTCCTGCCATGTTCTAATAATTACGAACTAAGATTAGCAACATCCACGCATGGTATGAACGCCGACTGCAGCTGAATACTTCAGTTATTTTAATAATTAATTGGCCCAGTGATACACGGTCGTGTTTTCACTGAACCATTCGCCATTCCGTCTGGTTGTCTATAAATTTGTTTGTTACGCAGTTGGGACCAAACGCGGAATTCGATTCTCTTCCAATTATGCATATATATTCCTTAAAGTTAATAAAAACGACGCATCTGTAGGTTTTTATTGTTTTTAATTTTATATTACGTTTCAAGATGGGGGAAATTTAAAGCTTCCGTATCATGTAATGTACAGCTCATTTTAACGATTTTAGCCAAACGGTTTGTAACCTAGTCACAACCAAACGCATTGTTCGATTTTCTTCTAATTTTGCATTATTTGTTCCTTGAAGTCATAAAAACGACAAAATATGAGTAAATCTTTTTATTTTTTAATTCTATTTGATGACGGTAGCTGTTTTGAATGATGAAGAAAATATTTTTATATCTTTTTTTCGGCCCGAAGTCAAGTGCTCACAGAACTAAGAGATTATGCCTATATAGGCTAATATCAGATACACTACCTCATAAAAAGCTGTTTATAATGAAATTATGGATACTGCAAGATAGGCCTACTTGCATCGGAAGCAAGAGAACTCACTGTAAGAGTAATGTGTTTGACTATATCCTTCTGTTCTGAAGGAATATTTTATTACATTGGTGATGAAATAACAAGAAATTTAATGTCTGTTTGAATCAGCAGATCCAGAACAACAAATACACGACAGACTCGCATGTAATTCATGTTTTACAAAATTTGGAGTCAAGGCTTCTTTTCTTTCTTTATTTCTTAACACGAACAAATCCAAATATGACTACTCTTTCACTTAGAATCGAATGATCATTCGAATGAAAAAAGTTTTCGAATAAATGCACGGATTCGAGAACTCGAGTCAGTATCTGAGAACTATTGAAGTCATTTGTGTAATCTGATACATTTTATTTATGGAATATAATTAATAAATCCTACTCGTGATTATGAGTTTCATCATGCACGCTTGCAAAACCGACGATAAACCCACGATACCTCTGGTAATCCACAAGTAGCTCTATTGGAAAAATAAAAGAAGTCAGGTATGTAAGCGGATTATGTTTAAAATTACTTATAGAAGGGAAATAATATACACCCTTAACTAGGAATAAAGTATTATTCTACACGATGTTACAGAAACTGCACCTAGTACAAGTTGGTTGTAACTTCGATCTCCCCAAAAAGTAGTTTATCAGGAACACACCCCACAAATAGAATAATGTTCTTTAATCTAGGACTCTGAATGATATAGTCATATACATGTCCAAAATATATTTACACTCCTGCACCAAAAGTTGCTTATCATGCAAAAGGAGTTGCATCGAGTTTGGAGATTGCCCGAGGGAGAGACTGAGTATGTTACAAAAAACGCGCGATGAACTCCTAAGGGATTTGTAGAATTCCAGCTAAAGAGAAACATGATGAAATGGTAGTTGATCTTTGATGCGATATGAAAATGAAGAGAATTCTGAAACACGAACCATAGGCATATATGATTAACGAATTTCACTTCCGTAGAGAGTTTTATTATAACACCATATTTTTCATTTTCACCTTACACCATCTACAAGATAAGAGTTGTATACACAATTCAAATACCTTACACCTTATACGGTGATACAGTGGTTAAATTCATACAGTGGTTTAGTACAGCCATTCCCAACCGTTTCTTATTGTGTTTCGTCTAAGATTTAGTAGAGTTGTGGCGTACCACAGGTACATTTTAAGGATGGTCAGTTAAATTCTATCACATGTGATAGAATATATTTAAGTATTAATTAAACAATGCGCACCTTATACAGTGATGCAGTGGTTAAATTCATACAGTGGTTTAGTACAGCCATTCCCAACCTTTTCTTATTGTGTTTCGCCTAAGATTTCGTAGAGTTGTGGCGTACCACAGGTAGGGTACATTTTAAGGATGGTCAGTTAAATTCTATCACATGTGATAGAATATATTTAAGTATTAATTAAACAATGCGCACCTTATACAGTGATGCAGTGGTTAAATTCATACAGTGGTTTAGTACAGCCATTCCCAACCTTTTCTTATTGTGTTTCGCCTAAGATTTCGTAGAGTTGTGGCTTACCACAGGTAGGGTACATTTTAAGGATGGTCAGTTAAATTCTATCACTTGTGATAGAATATATTTAAGTATTAATCAAACAATGCACAGAAAATTAATTCGTAAAACTGGAAGAACGCATGATTATTTACTCAACTACAGAACAATAATTAAAACATTATAAGCCTATTTATTAACACTGACATCGATTTTAATCTAAATTATATCATTCTAAGTAAAAAAATATAAGTAATTAAACGAATAAAGCGAATCTTGTGCTGCCATAAGAGCATACATATTCGAAATGATACAGTTAATTAGAGTAAACACAGAACTCTGAACCTGAGGCGGAGTAGGCAGAATAAAGTGACGAGTGATTAGCGAATGAGGTTGTTGTGGTGTTGTAGGCTACAGTTAACAGACCGCGCTGCCTCACTAAAGATATGTACTTCATTTATTCCTTTGCGCGCTCAAAATCTATAGGTCTTTTCTGAAATCACCATTGGAAAACTGTATTTATTTGGAAGCCGACTGTCCAAATCCCATATCTGTACGACACTCCATTGAGGAGAAAACGGCTTATTTTAAAATAACGAAATACCTTAAAACAATGCTTCCTTTTTCATCTTAGTGAGTAGGCATGCATCTGTTAGACAGGGACAGCTTCACACTGCCGAGTCGTCAACGCCGCATGTTGCGTAACATTCTTTTGGCTTATCATATGTTCAGAGCTGATTTGTGTTTAGTATAGAAGCTAATAAGCCGGCTTCGATGTGCATTTCACGATTGAAGTGCGCCACCCGGGGAAAAATACATTAGATTTGAGTTCCCTAGCACCCCCAAAAAAGAACACACACAGAGTGAGGTTCGTCCTAATCATTCAATTTTTCCCATTTAGGCGTGCATTCATGACCCCTTCTGTCCACCTAGGCCTACGTAAAAAAGAAAATAAGTTTTCTACGAGTCGTAAATATACGAATCAAGTAGAGCGGGTGAATAAAATCGAAGGGATCAACAAATTTTGAGTTATATTGCAAAATCTCGATTTCAGCAATGCTCTTTTTTTCCCGGTTTGCTATGGCAAGCGAGCAAGGCCACTTGTAACTAATTTCTTGTCAATAGGAGGCGTTGGATCGACACGGGAACATCAGCTCAAATGTTACATTGCATACAATTTCCAGCAATGAAATGCCGTTATCAGAAGGCTTAATAAGAAATTTGATTTTGCTTATGCCTATTTCTTATTACAGATTCTATGTCAGGTTCAATAGTGCTTATATTTAATCTTAAGTCTTTTGCATGCACAGTCTATTCCTGCTTTTTACAAACACCATCTCTGAAACCCCAGTACAGTGTTCTTATTGAACCCTTCTGGTATGTAGCCAAGTATAGTAGTAAACCAATTTACAATGTCAAGAGCATTTAAAATTTATAGGCCTACACGTTACCGGTACTTTATAACATCAGACATTTATAAAGTTATTGTAAACGTACTTTATCTTGGCCTCGGTCTTTAAAGTTTGTCCGGTCAGGAAATATTAATTTAACAGATTAATGTTTGAACAGACTCGAAAATTAATATTCAATTACCAGAGATATGGTGTGGTGTTTTAGCAGTTAGGTTTTCTATAACATTCTCTGAATATAGCGAAACTAGTCTCCTTCTAAGTTTGTTATTATTCCGGAGTGGGATAAGCCATACCTACGTTTAAGTTACGAATTTTAGGGATGTGAATACAGAAGCTAATTACTAAGATCAAACTTTCTTCGCGTTAAGTATTAAAAGCTAAATAAACATTTAATAGGTAGGCTATAGGCTAGATATATTGTCATTAAACCACTTTAAACGAAGGCAATATCGATTTTAACAAAGTGTAACGATAGATTCGTGACTGCGCAGTAGGAGCGAATTTATCTGATGAACTCGTAAACTGGAATTAGATTTATTGAGTATTCCATAGGCCTAAATAAAAATGTAACGGATTATACAAATAAGAATTACTTTGTTACATAAAAACAAAACTAACAGCTGCGAGATAACGGCATACTGCGAATCAACCATCCATGAACGGATTTGAGTTAGGCCTACCATGTTGTAACCAATGCTATCAATGGTGCATATAACATATGGTTAACCTAATTCAGGTAAGCTAACAGCAGAACAAAATAAAAGCACACAGAATGGCTTGCACCGAATGGAAATTGTGTTTTAATCAATAAAGCCTAGATTTATATTATTTCAATTTTCAAACATTTATGTTGTACAAAAAAAGTGTTTGAATTGTGTTCAACTAGCAGCATGTGACGTATTAATCACGGCACGTTGATGCCTTACGTGTCCAGTAACGAAATGACGTTTTATCAGATAAAGTCGCATCCTCATATTAATAGCAAACATTTTTTAAGATAAACGATCGTGATTGGTCTATATCCGAGGAATTGTTAAACGTTATTACCAAATATAAAAAACGGGGCTTATGAATGGAATACTCCACATAATATAATAAAACTCTAGCAAAGGACTCTGTTGTCCAAAGTTAATGGGTTCTTTTATTACCCTATATTAAATGAAATTAGTAATAACTAGAAGAAAATTTGTTGTACAATATTTTCCCTCAAGATCCATGAACATTACAGAAGTAATTCTCTTGTAGTGTGTAAATTGCAGGCACCTTTTAGGATTGCTACCTCAGGCCTACATTCCTTTGATTTTTACTTACATAACTTATTATTCTATCATAGGGCTATTATCGGTATTACTGGAATTCAGTTGGCATTAATATTGCGTATTGAGTGTTTGTTCCACCCACACGTCAAGAAACTATTTACTTCTGTTGGCAAAGATTAATTCAACACAAAATAAACACAGAGAAACTCTTGTCTCCATACATCTGATATTAGAAGAAATTATGGCTGAACAAACAAACGCATTTTTCATATAAAGGATAGGTAAACGAGACTAATAAAGAAGAAGTGTTTAATTTTAAATGCATCAGCTCGACCTGCTTTAACTATTCCTTTTTCTTCCGCTGAAAGCGTTGTGTAGAGGAAAAATTCAACTCTGTGCTGGATTTGAATTCTATTCTAGATCCCTAATTAAATGAAAATCCCATGCGGAAGAGCTCACCTCATTTACTTTTGTGAGGGACAGTAAAAGCAAGGATCCGAGGTATACACAGTTGCATTAGCATGCATACATTCCTACATGAGAAACGCTATCTAGGTAAGGAATTGTTAATTTCACTCTTTTCTTGGTTGGTTTAAGCACAGTGCAGTAGGGTCCCGCTAATGTGGACCCCGCTCGTCTGGACAACCGTTTAATCTGGACGAAAATTTTTGTGCTGAACAGTCAATAAATTTTGGATTTTAATCACACAGCTATTTTGTTTTGATAATTCTACATTAGTTCGTAGGCTCACATATTTAATTGTATTAAACAAAATTGAGTCGTAGGAAGAGCTATATTTAGGAAAACATAGATTTTTATACTTTTACCCACTAAGTCTTGTATTGCAGTACAGCATGTGAATTTTAAGGCAAGTTACGTTTAATGCGGACTTTCGGTGATCCGGACAGGGCCCGGTCCCATCTAGTCCGGATTAGTGGGACTTAACTGCATATTAATATTCACATTAAAGTATAATTGCTTAGACGATCACGGCCGGAGTCTTGCAGGTTAACATGGTTTTCCGGGCTGTTGGACCGTAGTCTTAGGAATTTTGAACTTCACGTTTCGCTCGCGTCTGTGGCGAGCATCTTCAGATGTTGACTGCTGGATTTGAAGTGAGCTGTTTGTCAGACCACACCAAGTAAGCTTCGCCAATGCTCTAATCTCGAACTCATTCCATACCTGCATTAGAAATGCATTGCTGGAAATGAAAACGGGTTCCTATCGTAAAACTTAAATGTGCTTACGCCATCGGTTAAGTGTTATGAGAGTTAGGGGTCGGACCGAGTCCCTTTTTTATATAGTTCCAGTATTTACCTTACAACCAGGGAAACTCACGGAAAAACCCTGGTCGGAACTTGTATAAGGGATTTGGTCATGGCCTGTGGGAGTTGAGCCCTTCCGGTGTAGATAGTATCTGATAGTGTCCTTGGGGATGTTTGGGTTATTTAGGTTGAAGGCCTCAAAAAGTGTTGGAAGATTTTATTCGTTCTCTAGCAAACGGTTTATAAACAAACTCAAATTTGATAAGCTGTGATGAATTAAACAAGAGCGTCATATTTTAAACAAAATACCGCTTGCCGCGCACTATTATGGGTTTCAACAACACATGCCACTTATTGAATTAGGGCCGTCTTATAGGAAAAGATACAAAAAAATACTGCAATTTAAATCAATTAAAACTAATATAAAATGATGTATTCTGATATCAAGATTAAATTACCTTGAAATATTAAGATGTTAGGTAGGGATAGCATTTACGAATGTTACAGTAGAATGTTTAATAACAACGTATCAGTCTTAACTATGGACTATCATATAGAATATGTTAAAACAAATTTTGGGTAAAGTAAAGCCAACCATTTGCGGGCAAATGTAAGCCCCGAAATAACGCAAATTTTTAAATAATACCACAAACGATATAATCCGCGAATTAAAAAAAACATTTGGTATTTTCATCTCCCCCTATATACTGGTACGTGTATCGCATAGCTCACGCACAATGCGTGTATGGTTCTTTTCCATTGTGGTGCGACTGCGGTCAGTAACGTCATAAAAAAAAATGAGGAAGATTTGTTCCGGTCAGGGTAGCCAACAGTCTTTTATCAGTCGTTATTCATCCCTAACTTCTATTACCCACCCTATGGATTACAATAGTGCGATGGTTGGCACCATTTTTACGATCAACCAGAAACTAAACAAAAACGAAACTTTTTGAAGTTGTTTTGTATACATAATTCATAGGCCGTTGATAGTTTGGAGGTCACCTTATAGGACAGTTATATTCTAAAACTATGAAACTTGGATTACAATATATACATCGTCTTAGCCTATCTGAAGGTCGTCTTGTCTGCGGAAATATAAGGTGATAATTACAAGACCAGGCGCTCGTTGTACACATTACACCACTGCTGTAGTTCCTAAAACAGCGTATTGTAACTCTTGACCTGTTGATGCTATTATCGGTCCAATACAACCAAACTGGAGTTAAACAGATATCGACAGTTAGGTGGCTATAAGATTTGGAATTTTCCCGGTAGAGGCCAAATTGTAAATCTGGTGAATAAAATACACTAGCGCGCCCACTCTAGGGCCAATAAACGAAACGAATCGTTTTAATTAAAAGTATTAAGCAATTGCGTTAGCGACGGTGGAATGGAAAGTGTAACCTTTATTTGAATAGCTTGAAAATGTGTTTAAGTCTTTATTCCCTCAGTAATTAACGTAACTATGAAGTCTACAAACGTGCCCGGACTCTATCGTAGGTGCAAGAAATACCTATTTCAAAGAAAGCACATGAACCTCAATCATTAATTACCAGGACTTTTTAATTAAGCGCTGGCTTTAATCTAATTGCACGTTAGCAGTCTTTCGAAAATACAGTTTTCACTTACCTTCAACCCACTGATTACATGACCTGAGTAAAACTTTCTGTTTCCTTCTTCCGTGGAAATAGCTAGACGGGGTAACTGCGACTTACTAAATCACTATCTAGCTAAAGAAGAAGCAAGTTGCTTACTTCTAATTTCTTAATCTAAGAATGTTGTAATTCACAGTTATATGTCTTTCACTTTTCACTTATTTCATATTTGCTGCTCAGACTGACAGTTTAATAATCATATGTTATTATTTATTAATTTGTTCGATCAAACAATAAAATTGTTTTAGATGTCGTCACCATATTCAAATAAAATAAAATAACAATTAGATTGTAATAGTAGAACGGTTGGTTTCATAAAATTCAGCTAAACTATAAAATGGGTTAACAGTCAACCACTGATAAACAATTCTTTGAAACATTGTAGGCTTTCATGGCCGGGTTTCTAGGTCTTCTAGGCCGTGATCCACTTTACATTGGTTTGAAAAAAGTTTCGTCCACAACTACGGCGGCCATCCTCAGTGGCGATGGAGTCTCGTGCGAAGCGTTCTGGTCGACGGCTGGCTGGCTGACGGCAGGTGGTTGCCCGCCGTAGTTGTGGACGAAACGTTTGGCACACCAATGTCAACTGGACCACGACCTACAAGCCCGGATGTTTTTAATAATTATTTTGAAATTGTTAGAGTTAGCGTCAATAGCACTGCGAGGGATCAAGTTAAATATACATGCAGAAACCGAATTGAAGGAATACATGGTACAATTGAGTCTGTTCTGTTCAGGATAAATTGATATTTCCACCTGGTATTGTAACTGTGGACTTTATCATCGGTTATTAAGCTTCTATATCTCTGCTTAACATAAACTGAACACTGATTTATTACTGTCAAAATTTTGTGTTTTTATGAACAGAGGTTTACAATGATAATTGTAACAACTAAGATTCATATTTCTGATGACCATCTTTTGTAACATATGACTGAATTTCTGATTGAGGAATTGCCCGAACATCAGACCACAGCCTTGCACACTGTGAAACAGAGCAAAGCAGACAGATATGAGGAGTGATACCTCTAAGATATTATCTGAGTTGGCATAACACTCCCGACAATTTTTTGGAGACATTATCAATGTGATCAGTCCAAATCAATATATTGTCCAAGATAATTCCCAGTAACTGTACACTGTCTTCTTCAGAATAATGTTATCTTTTTAATGATAAGTTTATATTCTTATTTTTTGAACGTTCAAAAATTATTGATTAGTATTATTCCAAAAGGCTGCCTCAGCAATTGCCTTATTTGTTAGAAAATTTAGATTGTTCACTGAAACATCAGACGCAAGAAAGTCACATCGTCAGCAAACATAACTGAATTGATGGAAACAATACACGAGATAGAAAAAGGACCCTGTACAGATCCTTGAGGAACAACGTATCTAATGTTAGTTTCATGGGATGGCATACCATTGACAAATACGCTTACGATTACTCAGGTGAGACATTAATACCTTAAATTCAGAGTATAATATGCCATAATATTTCAACTTCTCTAATAAAAGGTTAAATGAATACAAAAGTGCCTTACTATATCACACATTTTAATGCAATACTTATCCAATATTGTTGACAACATTAGACAAAATATACCTCCTCCGAATCTTACCAGTTATCAACACAGAATTTCTAAACAATAACAAATAATTTGTAACATTATTCAGTTGGTGTATCATTACTTATACTAATGTAATTGAAGCTGTTTGTAGGCTAAAATCTTCTCAATAGGAAAGTATATACGGTATTTAAATTATTTTTGTTAAGCAGATAATTTCATCTATTGCTTTATCGTTAACAATGTGTATTAATGCAATCTGAAGGCAGCTATAGTAATACCATTATTTAAGAATGGTAGCCGTAACGACGTTGGGAATTACAGGCCCATTCCTTTGGTACCTGTTTTCTGTAATATTTTTCAGAAATGTTTTAAAACCCAGATTTTTTTATTATTTTGAATCTTGCTCTCTTTTCTTTTCTAAACAGTATGGTTTTGGATCTGAATTGTCAACTTGTGATGGTATTGAGGACTTAATGTATGTTGTTTTATCCAACTTCGACAAAGGTTTAGTTACATCTGCTTTTATGTGTGCACTAGGCATATTCAATGAAGCATTATCTCTAGATTCACCTTTTGTAACAAACCAAACAGGAGAATTAACATTTGTTGAATTCCCAACGTAAGATTCAGTAGCTAAATTATTTGCCTCAGAAAGTGCAGTTCTATAATGTCTTCTTGCTTTAAGTAGGCAGATTTATAAATGTTACCGTATCTATTGGCTAGGGTGTACAATGCCATAATAGGCCTAATAGACCATAATAGACCTAAGCGTGTAAAGAATGTTCTAGAGGACATAACTGTTGTAAATTTTATGCTGTTTTGAAGGGACATGGATTTCTTACATGATTAATTTTTGCCTGTTCGGTGCAACCATCTGATAACAATCCAATTTTGTTGGGAACTTTATAGAAACGGTTGGTTTAAATCTAAGATAAAAAATTGAACTAATCTTTGTTATTGCTGTACAGGTTTTACCAATTAAAAAGACGTGATCACAGTTCAGCGATAATAGGAATATTGTATCTTTCCACATTGATTGGTTAATCTCCAACGAAGCTTGAAATTATTGGTTCAGATCAAAAGCGACGCATTAGAGTAATATTGTTTTAACTTTACCTACAGTAAACAATAATCATTTTAAATCTAAAATTAGAGAACATATATAATTAATTCCTCGATTATTTCCCTCCTTTTTTAATTATTACAACATTTTCTCCATTACCTTTTGAGTTATAGTAAGTACTAATAACTCGTACATTCCATTATTGTAATTACAACATGTTCGGTATTTAGGCCTACTGTAGGTCTAAATATTTCTAAAGAATTTTTTTTAAGCTTGCAACTCCATTTTCTGTATTATTGTAAACAAACCTCAATCAGTATATTGAACTGAACCGCTCCTAGCACAAGATTTGCTTTTTCGGGTGGCGTTAGAATTTACATTTGCTAAGAGTTTATACTATAATTTATAGTATAAATCATCATAATTACTATTTAACTGTCCTTAACCCGAAATAAACATTGTAGGTATATTCGTCTAAGAACCTGATCTGGAGGTGATTTCACATAAATGGGCATTCAAACATGGAGAAAAATAATTGTTAATTTGGTAAAGTTTAGTGAAAACTGTCAATGTTCACATAGAAAATGTTCTCACATGGTTAGTTATAGGAGATCAGATGGTTTATCTGAATTAAAGTGTTGTGTTTTCATGGTTAAAGAGAGATTTTGTGCAAAATTTGGAAAACATTAATCAAATAAGTTATGTAGAGTGTAGTAACATACAAACCCGCCCACGTACATACTTTCTGTTTTATTATAGCCTAAGGATAATTTTTTTCTAATGTGCAATGTCCCATGAACTATTCACACATTACCTGTACTTCCTGACTTGTATTACAATTCTGGTATTTACGCCACAAAGGATATGGGAACAAGGCACATGGCCTGGTTTTCCCCGCTAGACTTTATTTATAGGTCTATTGTTATAAGGTTTAAAGGATTTAGCGTTCTGGCGAAAAAATGACGGGGGCTATGTAATGTAATTTTGCGCTGTTTGTCTGCATGTGGTATACTACACATTACTGGAACAATGGCAAATGCTATAGAATGAAGAACAAATAGTGAAGCATAAGTTTACATATACCGGCAGTGAGAACAATATTAGGCATACACAACACAAGTTTATACTTTTCTGCAATTTCAGAATTCTTTAAGTTATGGGAAGAAATTAACGATTGTTGTTAACGGTGAAATACCTAAAGTAATCTTGTAAAAAATAATTAATTACTAACAGCTCATGTTTTATGTTTATTATGGAAAATTTTAATAGTAACACTAACAACAATAATAATAATAATAATAATAATAATAATAACAATAATAATAATAATAATAATAATAATAATAATAATAATAATAATAACAACAACAATAATAATAATAATAATAATAATAATAATAATAATAATAATAATGATAATAATAGAATCACCAATGTCGGGAGACTAATCTGAAGTCGGAGACCTACCGTCTTGTAACTCACGGAATAAGATATGTTCTTTTCCTCCAAAAGTTAGAGATACCTACATGGAGCAAACAAAATAATATCTTTACCTTGGGTAAATTTGAATGAAGTACATTCTATCTCTTTGGCTTTATTTTCCATTATATAAATCGTATTTTTTTATCACTTAGTTGACTCATTCATGCTATTCGTTACGGAAGTGCATTAGGCCTACTATAGGTTCACCGATAACTCCAGAAGAAGCAAAGCCAAAATGTGTCCAATTGTAATTATTTGCTATTCGAAAAGTATGGTAATGAATGGTTACTTATTGTTTGTTATGTGTTATGAAAAATTTCATCGCAAGCTACTGGTGATATAATTTGAATTCATTTCCTCTGTTGGTTTTAAACGGAAGAAAATAAATCATGGTTTAATCATAGATTTAACAAATTGCATATTCTTGTATAGGCCTATCTGTTCCAAATTGACATGAAGAGTTCGAAAAGGTGGTCTACCTTTATAGGATGAGCAAGTGGACATCCGTAGTTATGGAAAACTGCTGATACGTTGGCCACCACGTTCTCCTGATTTCATGTTATATTTTCTTGTCTGTAGAATTTGATCAAGTCTTACGTGTTTAAACAAATATTGAAGGAGATTAAAATAACTCATTTCCAACAGATAAGGGTTAATATTAAAAATATATTTATTACAAATGAAGTAAATAATCCAATAAGGCCAGTAGTTAAATTTCTTAAATGCTCCTAGCTATAAAGTTTAAAAAATGTTGGGGAGAATATTAAAGCAAAAATTAAATCTACCCTACAGATACAATGTCATAAATTCGATTGATTTGGTTAACAAAATAAAAGACATTTGTGTTAATAAAGAGGACTTTATATTATCGCTGGATATCACCAACTTGTATACAAACATACCAATAAATGATTCGATCAGAACTATAGAAAATAGGCTTCTGGATAACGGCGAAAGCACCAGTGTTACTAAGCAGATAACCTCACTTTTTAACACCATATTATACCAAAATTATTTCAAATTTCATAGTAAATTGTACATACAGAAAACGGAGTAGCAATGGGATCACCGCTTTCTGGGATTATAACGGAAGCTTACTTACAACATATTGAACAAGAATATATACAGAATATTATATTTAAATATAAAATTACCACTTTTCAAAGGTATGTTGATGAAATTCTTATCATTTGCAATAAAATCAAAGTAGAAGATATTTTCAAAGATTTTAATAACATCAATAATCATCTGAAACTCACTCTTGAGAAAGAAGAGAATTATTCGCTACACTACCTGGATCTCAGAATTACCAGAATCAACAAGAAACTCGATTTTGGTATATTCAGAAAAAATACCTATTCGGATAATATCATCGGCAATTCTTCTAATCATCCTATTAGCCACAAAATGGCTGCTTTCAACAGCATGGTCTACAGATTGGTTAACATACCCATGAATGAAACTAACTACAACAAAGAATGTAGTACAATTATGAAAATTGCCGAAAATAATGGATACAATATAAGTCTGATTAGAAATTTAATCAGAAAACACAAAACGAAATTACATAACAAACAAAACCCCATAAGCCAGCTCACACCTCTACAAAAAGACAACAATAATAAGAAATTTACTACATTTACTTACACAGATAACAGAATACATGCTATCACAAAGTTACTACGTAAAGAAAACTTTAAAATTGCTTACAGAACAAACTACAATTTAAAGAATAAATTGTACAGCAATAATACTAACTCTGTGGATAAAATGGAAGAAAGTGGAGTTTACAAATTGACGTGTATTGATTGCAAAAAGGTACATTTGGGACAAACTGGTAGAAAATGCAAGCAAAGATTCAGTGAACACGTTTCTGATTTTAAATATGGCAGATTACGCTCAGCGTATGCTAAACACCTGCTTGATAGTGGCCATAGATTGGATAACTTAAATAACACCATGGAAGTCCTACATATCTGTGATAAGGGTGTTAGACTTAATATATTGGAAAACTTTCAAATTTATAAGAATAAGAGTAACATCCTTAATGAAAACATAATTGACCAAAATCATTTATTTGACTTGACTAAAACGGTGACCTAGGTTACCAAATAACAAATTTTAGAAACAACATTATTTCAGAAGAATTGTGGTGTTCATTACATCTTATATGAACTGAAGATGGCGCAGCATACGCCGAAATGCATTTTCAAGATAAGTTGTGTGTTAAATGTTAAGGGTTAAGGCGGAATATTGTAATACATATATTTAATTGAAGAAAATGTTAAGGATTAGTGCCTGTGCATCACTTTATCATCGTGCGAATGAACTATGTCATATTACAGAAACCAGACAAGAGTAAATCTGGTAAAATATGCTGTTCTTCTTCTACCATTACTGAGATTGTTTTTACACAGACAGCACCGCTGTTATAATTATTTCTCAAACAATAAGCCTATACAGTTATAATTATTTCTGAAACAATAAGCCTATACATATAAAACCTGCCTACTTACAATAACCACACTCTCAACCCCCAATCATAAAACACCATCCCTAGAATACTTACTATTCATCGATGAACAACATTACCATTATTGTCTTCGTGTCTGTTATAGCACTCATAGGGCTAGTTATAGCTGTTATAGGGCTGTTATAGCACTTAGTGATGAGCAAATGCAAGACCAAGACCAAGACCAAGACCAAGGCGGTCTTGGTCTTGGTCTTGGTATTGCACTCTCAGTCTTGGTCTTGGTCTTGGTCTTGGTCTTGGTCTTGGTCTTGCATAGGTAACCCTGGTCTTGGTCTTGGTCTCGGTCTTGCATCAGTGGTCTTGGTCTTGGTCTCGGTCTTGCATACTCGGTCTTGGTCTTGTCGCAAGAGTCTTGCAGTTTTCGTTTTCGCATCTTACTGTGATCGATGGCGTTTACATGATTTAAAGTTACGCCGATTACATGTTTTATTTCTTGCGAAAGTAACGAAAGCTAATTGCTTTTAGTTGCTTTGACCATGTAAACAGTAATGTGATGTCACGTTGTTTACCGAAACGTCCATGGTGATATAAGCTAGAACAGAAAACTTTGAGTGTAATTTTAAATATTCTCTGTTATCCTATTGCAGATCTTTAAACCCAAATCCACGAGATGCTATACACTCTTTGAGAGTGTTAAATTATGAATATTATATTGTAAAGTTTCAAATTGAACGGCTATGGAGACAAGAAGTAATATTAACAGGATGTGTATGAAATGTTTAAAAGATTTCCGCACATGAGAGAGGTTCTGTCTGACCTGTTTAAAACTGTATAATATAGTAACAAAACATAACGGCATTGAAGCAGATGCTTTAGAAATTGTGCAATCTATAGCAAATCACACAATGACCATTCGAAACCCAAACCCATAGGCTGCAATAAATAATATTTATCTTTCCATATACCCTAGTTCTAATTTATAACACATTGTGAACAGATCATTTCTGTACTTTAAAGATTTCCGCTACCCCCGTAAATTACTTTCTACTTGCTTTCAAGTTTCGGGCCTTCAACTAATTGAGTCATAAATAATCATAACTATTCTTCATGCAAGCAAATATTTCTAGACCAGGCATTTTCTACTTTTAGTATCTTTTCCCATTCGATATGCATCCTTAATATGAATCAGCAGCAAGAACTTAAACACCGCCACCGTTATGTGTCAATAACACAATTGTAGTAGTAAAAAAAGGTTTTCAGTGGATGTCCTACCTATCTTCAGCAAAATGTAGGCCTGTATAGCTACAGTACAATCAGATACGTAACTGAAAAGTAATAACTTGCAAATACCCGTCAAATCAGTTCCTGTTTTAATTAATCTACAGTTTAATTGTGTTTTATTGAATAATTATGAAGAATACCGGGCGTATAACCTGAATTTTTCAGACTTCACTTTATTTTGAAATTTTCTGCCAGGAGAATGGAATGAGCTGAATAGCTATGTCAAGTAGACAGGAAAGATTCTATATGTGAGAGTAGGCTATGAATATTAATGATAGGCATAGGTGTAAAAAAGGATGTCATTGTTAATGAAATAGGTTACTGAACATGTTAATAGGCGTTTTAGGTTATGAGGGCTACTGTTTAAAGTTTCAAATTCTCTGTCATAGGCCACGCCATGGCTGAGTGGTTAGACCGCTCACTCTCCACCGCTGGGACCCGGGATCGGATCTCGATGGATCCATGTGGAATTTGTGGTGGACAAAGTGGGGTCGGGGCAGGCTTTCTTGGGGTGCTCCGGTTTCCCCTGCCATATATCATTCCATCGTTGCTCCATTCATCATAGTATAACCATTTGGTTGTAATAAAGAATTATTATAAATCCTCAGTCATAGCTTTCTTTTAACCCAGTGAGAGGTTAGAGAAACTAGTTATTAAATAACTGTATGTCAGAATTTTTAAGTTTTATTGATAAATTATGTGGTCAATATTTTTATTGTACGCAAAATGAAATTTCATGTATGGCTTAGGGCCTTTGTTACATCCGTTTGTCTTTCGTACCATAATACTAGAATTAAACATTTTAAAAATGAATATGGAGTGTTTATCGTGAATTTAACTCCCACCAATTGAAGAAACTAGCTGTATGGAATACCATTCAGGGAAATCCGTCAGATTAGTTGTAAGTTTTCATTGCAGTAATGTGTTTTAACGTAGTGGTGAGAGAGGTTGTATACGGATTTCACATATATTATTTGAAAGATGCGCTTGTTTTTGGATACGGACAACGTCACGCACCGGGTTTGCTCTAATTGGTTACCGCACGATGAGGCAACCTCTACATTATAGGCCTACCAGACTTGGGACTACCCCGGCTAGCGACTCTGCGGCGCCTTTGAGTAGCTGTCGCAGGCTCGTTGCATACACAACGGGGCTTTATAAAACTTTTTCAAGTAGAAAGACTGCAAGAGTCTTGCAGTTAGGTCTTGTTCTTGCCAGAGTCTTGCAGGGTAGGTCTTGGTCTTGGTCTCGGTCTGCATGGTCGGTCTTGGTCTTGGTCTTGCTAACGCTGATGCGGTCTTGGTCTTGGTCTCGGTCTTGCATTTTCTGCAAGACCAAGACCAAGACTGCAAGACCAAGACTGGTCTCGCTCATCACTACTGATGATACTGTATCTCTTGAAGACCACAAGAAAATAATGCTTTTTTCATTTAATTGAGTTTAAAAGCAGAGCGTATTGAATGTATCGAACCAAGTCTCATTGACTGCATGATTCTAAAGAAAGGGAAGTGCTTTGTTTTGGAAATTAATTAATTCACGGCATTCAGGACATCACGTTATTTTTCGATCTATACGGCGATGAGCACGATCTCCCATTGTATACAATATCCAAACTTTTTGTTGGTTGTTTTATGGTTATTTTATGAAGTGTCTTTGACCGTCGATGTGTGCCGGAATTTAGTCCCACTGGAGTTCATTTACATGCCCACTCTAAACGAATATACATGTTCTTCTATTAAAGAATTTATTACATCAAAAGACCCTTCATAGAACACAAAATCAATACGGCGCAGTTTTTCTCTCTGTGGGTTTCAGTTCTAATATAGCTTACTTTACATCGGCACTAAATTAGATTTGCGCCTAACGTTACACTTAAACAATACATATTTCAAATTGAAGACATATTTTCCTTGCCTTTGCTTACATTGATATAAAGTGGGGTAACAAGTAGAATTAAATATTTTAATGAGTAGAGTTTATTTTACAATATAATTATTATATTGCATAGTGAATGTATCAACAAAGAGGTTTTATATTTCATTACAATTTTTAAAAGGTAGTCTTATTTTCCCCAACAAATGGGTCTCGGGTTTAACGCGTTGTTAGATATAGCACCAAGTAGACCATGGGCTGCCAATATGAAACCCTCCCCCCCCCCCCGTGGGAATTTCCGACACATATATTTTTTTTGTTGGTATTGTCATCTAGTTTAAGATTTTAGTTGTTTGCCCCTTATCAATTACAGCATTTAGCCTGAAACCCCGGAAAACCCCGGAAATTCGCAGAAAACTAATTTTTTTTTTCATTGTTCTTTGCTCCTAATATTCCAAGGGAATTTCTGACTCACACTTTTTTATTGGTATTGGCATCTAGTTTAATGCTCCTGTTGTTTGCCCCTTACAAATTACAACATATCCCCGGAAAGCCCGAAAAACCACGTATATACGGAGAAAATTACTATGTTTAATTTTTTAAATCTTTGTTGTTTGCACCTAATATTCAAAGAGAATTTCTGACTTACATTTTTTTTTTGTTGGCATTACCATCTAGATTAAGGTTTCAGTTGTTTGCCCCTTATCAATTACAGTATATCCCCGGAAAACACCGAAAACCACGGAAATCCGGAGAAAGGGACTTCGTTTTATTTTTTTAAAAATCTTAGTTCTTTGCTCCTAGTATTCAAAGGGAATTGGTGAACCATATGTTTTTGTGTTGGTATTCCCATATAGATTAAGGTTCCAGTTGTTTGCCCCTTACAAATTACAGCATATCCCCTGAAACCCCGGAATTCCACGTATATACGGAGAAAATTACTATGTATTATTTTTTAAATCTTTGTTCTTTGCTCCTAATATTCAAAGGGAGTTTCTGATTCGTATGTTTTTTTGTTGGTATTGCCATCTAGATTAAGGTTTCAGTTGTTTGCCCCCTTATGAATTATAGCATATCACCAGAAAACTCCGAAAACCACGGAAATCCGGAGGAATTGACTTTTTAAAAATTTCTTTAAAATCTTTGTTCTTTGCTCCTAATATTCCCAGGGAATTTCTGACTCATATGTTTTTTTGTTGGTATTGCCATCTAGTTTAAGGTTTAAGTTGTTTTCCCCTTATCAATTACAGCATATCCACGTAAACCATGAAAACCACGAAAATCCGCAGAAAATGAGATTGTTTTAATTTTTTTTAATATTTGCTCTTCGATACTAATATTCCCAGGAATTTCTGAATCACATAATTTTTGTTGCTATTGCCATATAGTTTAAGGATTCAGTTGTTTTCCCCTTACCAATTGCAGCATGACAAAGAATACTGGAAAAAATCCTGATGCTGAAGGAATGAAGGCGATTGGAAACCTGACAGAACACACTTCATATTCTAATTTGACATCTGTGAATGATAATTAATTTAACTTACCAAACCTTCCACAGTCACTACCAAACTTTCTTGACTGAAGTTAGAGAAGGGACATTCGGTAAAACAGCACAATTTTGGAATGGTAATATGGACAAAGTGTCATTGATTTTGAGATTTCAGCGAGCAACTAAAGAAAACAACTTTGACTTACACTTGGCATGTTTAGAAGATATGATTCCCCTTTTCTTTGCATGTGACCATCACAATTATGGCAGATATCTCGTAGTCCATATACTCACCCTTTTGAACCTGCAAGGGACACACTTGAAGCAGAAGAATTACTTCGCAATAACGGTTTCAGTGACCGTAGATCACAAGTTCCGAGTTCTAGAAATTCTATGGATTTCCGTGGTTTTCCGGGTTTTACGGGGATATGTTGTAATTGATAATGGGCAAACGGCTGAAACCTTAATCTAGATTACAATGCCAACAACAACAAAAATATGTAAGTCAGAGGTTCCCTGGGAATATTAGCATCAAAGAACAAAGGTTTCTAAAAAAATAAAACGAACTCATTTTCTTCGGATTTTTTAGGTTTCCGGAGTTTAACGGGGATATGCTGTAATTAATTAGGGGCAAACAACTGAAACCTTAATCTACATGGCAATACCAACACAAAACCATATGAGTCACGAATTCCCTTTGAATACTAGGAGCAAAGAACTAAGATTTAAAAAATCAAAACAAAGTCATTTTCTCCGAACTTCCGTGGTTTTCGGAGTTTTCTGGGGATTTGCTGTAATTGATAAGGGGCAAACAACTGAAAACTTAATCTACATGGCAATACCAACACAAAAGCATATTAGTCACTAATTCCCTTTGAATACTAGAAGTAAAAAACTAAGATTTAAAAAATTAAAACAAAGTCATTTTCTCCGGGCTTCCATGGTTTTCGGAGTTTTCTGGGGATTTGCTGTAATTGATAATGGGCAAACAACTGAAACCTTAATCTGGATGGCAATAGCAACAAAAGAACAAATGATTCAGAAATTCCCTTTGAATATTAGAAGCAAAGAACAATGATTTAAAAAATAAAACATTGTCATTTTCTCCGTATAAAAGTGGTTTTTCGGGTTTTCCGGGGATATGTTGTAATTTGTAAGGGGCAATCAACTGAAAACTTAAACTAGATGACAATACCAACAAAAAATATGTGAGTCAGAAATTCCCTGGGCATATTAGGAGCAAAGAACAAGGAAAAATTAAAACAAACTCATTTTCTCCAGATTTCCGTAGTTTTCCGGGGTTTCCGGGTAAATGCTGTAATTGATAAGGGGCAAACAACTGAAGACTTAATCTAGATGGTAATACCAACAAAAAATATGTGAACCAGAAATTCCCTGGGCATATTAGGAGCAAAGAACAAAGAAAAATTAAAACAAACTCATTTTCTCCGGATTTCCGGGGTTTCCGGGTAAATGCTGTAATTGATAAGGGGCAAACAACTGAAAACTGAAACTAGATGGGAATACCAACAAAAAAATATATGTGTCGGAAATTCCCACGGGGGGGGGGATG
Organism: Ectobius pallidus; assembly: GCA_964059195.1. Taxonomy (NCBI): domain Eukaryota; kingdom Metazoa; phylum Arthropoda; class Insecta; order Blattodea; family Ectobiidae; genus Ectobius; species Ectobius pallidus. The sequence continues at coordinate 50,780,676 of CAXKWD010000012.1, read as the reverse complement.
GGGGGTATACAGTAGCCTACGCTCTAAAGTGAAATTGTAATCAGGAAAAGTTCATATAATGGAAGCCCCTGCGCAGATTTAGGGAAGGTTAGCTGACATATGTTAACGTTTTGGAGAGCAAGTGCAAATACTTGTAATTCTTCAGCCTGGAATAGAAGATGCCAGCTGAATGATAGATGCCTGCGGGTAACTTACTTGCAGTCTCTCTCTGGACCCACAGGAGGCTGTAGCTCTGTTGTCGTGATGTGATGCCGTGATGTTCCAATCCCGGCTCGTACCTATTTATTCTATTGCCCGACTTAATTTTCTCTTATCTCAGGGACAGCACGTTAAAGGAAAGCGTTCAATTAAAGTCGTTATAATTGGGTAAGAGCGAAATTTATTCCGATGCAAAACTCTATGCACAATTACAATATGATTACAACATTCAGGATATTAATTTAATCTCCTCAGCAATATGTTACGTCAATACGCGGCTTCTTGTTAATTGATAGTTTACTCAGATTCTACTGGTATATTACAATGATTGCTCTTCCCGGACTTTAACTTCGACTAAGTACCCAGCGACCCTCGACTGGACTTATAAATTCCGAGACTACTACCGGGATGTGGCCTGCTGGCCTACAAAAACCACGCGACCGAAACCTCTGGAGCTCTCGGCTCTTCTCTCTGTCTCAAAAATCATCACCTCCCAAGAAGCTTCGTACTGACGTCAGACACACAAATTAGTCCCTCATTCTTATTGGTTATTATCTGTTAGTATTATTCCGCTAGTGCGGAAGAATATCGGAAATTAGAACCAAGCCAACACAGATCTCTGAAGGTTTCCAATTCCCGGAACCTTAAACACCCTATTGTCCCTCTAGTGTCGGAGCAGAGCTGGTTTATCCCCATCACACAATAAAATCGCCCCTTATCTGATGTTCTTTTGTCTACGTTAAAATTCTAGCACAATACCAATACACAGAATTTGCTCAAGTGATTGACAGCCTGCCTTTGTCTCCTCAGACTGTGTTATTTTTACAGTTACTTGCACTTGCTTTTATTCTAAAGTATTAATTTTCCCATTTCTTATAACAAGATTGATTCTAGTTCTCAAACTCTTAATAATTCTGGTTTATACTTATCTTTCCCAATGTTTGATTAATTTCTGTATAATATTAATAAAATGAAATGTTTTAATTAATTATTGTAGAACGTTATGGAATATGTCTAAAGGCATATTCCGCCTCAAATGCCTACCTGCGGGAGAGAGATTGCTTGTTTACAAGAATATCTCTATCGTAGGTATGCCCACGAATTAACAATGCCTCCACAAAAACTTTAACGTGACATCTCCTTCTTATACATCACTCAAATAAAATCGTAAAGTATAGCATACTAGTTAACTTCTTAAATCATTAATTTAAACTTCCCCTATTTGTTGTGTTGAAGATTTAACACTGATTTTCCTTGCAACTGATTGTAGGCCTTTGCATTTTCATCTGGCCCTGCCCTTATGCTAACATCTTATTACTAGTTATACCCTCTTATTACTATTTATACAAAATATATACAAGTTGGAACATTGTTCACCCAATGCCCTGTTCACCTTTCTTTCCATTTCATATGTAGGCCTATTTTGCCTTTCTAGGCCTACCACCTCAAATGCCATTCTTGTCACACCCGGGAATTTATTTACAATGATATATACAACTGCACGTACACATAACAGCAAAGGTTCGATGAGTCTGCTTTAAACTGATGGTCGTGGAATAAAAAAAAAACAAAACACAACATAGAAAAAATGAACTTCGCAAAAACACGACACGCGCATAACACTGCAACATTTTTAATGATGTCGCTAACAAGGTTCAATCAGTCAAGCTTGAATTAGCGCACCACTCGACTTATGTTACAAGCACGCCACCAACACTATTTCTTTATCTATGACAAGAGAAAGGTTCGTTGAGTCTAAGCTTTAACTCTGTCACAGATCGGGCTTCATCTCACTGTTGCTTTTACACATTAACATATGACTCTGAAATTCTGTATACTAGTGGTTACTTAAACTATTGCTTAACTATTGTACAGTCCTAACGTAGGTTATTCCTGTTCATGGTGTGAATTTACTGGGTGGGTGATTCTTTATAAGGTTTGAGTAGTTGTTTATGGTATCTGCCAAAAATTTTACCTGATTTTACGTCTTGAATTTCATAAGTGTGGTCCCCAAATTTCTGAGTTATAAACCCTGGTCCCTTGAATAGAAGCTCGAGACGAGAATAACGTCCCCTTAATAGTGAAGACAGCTTAGTGTCCCTAATCAATACCTTATCATTGATTTGAGGCGACCATTTATGCTTGTAGCGCTTGGCCTTCTCCTTGCGTTTGGCTGCACGTGTTTTGATACGCTCGAATGCGCGTTTGCACATCTCAACATCGGTAAGAGGGCGATCTACTGGCAAAGCTTCAGGCAAGTTCACGATAATAGGTTCTGGATCCTGACCTAACATAAGTTTAATGGGAGCATACCCAGTGACCGGGCTGATAGAATTATTGATAACTTTTTCAATGACCTCACAATGTCTAAACCAGTCTCTGTGGTTCTTATGGGACAAGATTCTCATGTACTGTGATACTTCTTTAATGGCTCATTCACAAGGGTTCCCAGAAGCGAAGTAAAGTGAGCATTTGTAGGCCTTGATATTTAGTGACTGTAGTGTATCCATAAACTTTTTACTAGTGTGAACTGTGGCGTTATCACTCAATAAACATTCAATGCTGCCGTAGTGTGGAATGAAAGATTCTGTGATTTTCTTGAGAATAGAATGGCTAGTTATCACTTTCATTGGGTATACTTTCACAAATTTAGAAAAAACATCGTACATAACAAAAATGTGTTTATAACCAAACGTCGAGGTAGGCATAGGACCATGGCTGTCTATGGCTACCAAAGCCCTAGGCCTATCTCTCACAACGGCGTGTATTTCATTGTCATACCTGACTGTCATTGGCTTAGCTTTCTGACACAAATCGCAGGTCGATGTCACCTGTCTGACTTTCCTTGCCAAATGCTTAATATAAAAATTGTCTTGTATCGTGAGTGAAACCTTCTCACACCCTGAGTGATTTAATGCCTCATGAAAACTAACAATTAATTCCCTCTCCATACATTTTGGAATATAAATTTTCCATTTTCTAACCTCTGTACCGTGAAGCTTATACAGTACACCTCCTCTCATACCGATGGTGTCATCAGCGCACTCCGAGATCTCTTTTGCCTCGTCGGTCAGTCGTTTTATGTCTGGGTCGGATGCCTGCAGTTGCTTAATTTTCTTAAACCGTTCTGAAATCTTATGATTACCTGACGCCTTAAGTTTCATTATTGCCACCTCATGGCTGGGTGCGGCCATTGTTTCTGGTAGCCCCTGAGTGAAATTCAAACGGGATAACAGATCCCCAAAGATATTTTGGTCCCCTGCAATATGCCTAATTTCTATGTCATAAGACATGATTTCATGAACAAATCTAGAAATTTTTGAACTGGTAAGCTTACATCTGTTCATAAAACCTAAGCTGATGTGATCTGTGTACAAAATAATCTGTCTATTGAACACATATTGCTTAAACTTATTAAGCGCAAAGAAAATAGCTCCAATTTCCTGCTCTGTGACACAGGCGTTTGCCTCCAATCTAGATAGGCCTCTAGAAGCTGTGGCTATCACGTGCTTCTCGCCCTGCTCATCTATTTGAGTCAGAACAGCGCCATAACCTTTGGCTGATGCGTCTGTGAACAACGTAAAGGGCAACTCGTCCCTAGGCCTCTCCAAAAGCACTGAATATGCAAAGGATTCCTTCACCTCCTCGAACGCTTTTTGTTCGATAGGTGTCCATTTAAATTTCACATCTTTGCGTAACAATTCTCTGAGCGGAGCTACTTGCTTTGCGTAATTGATTAAAAATCTACTCTGATAGTTCAATATTCCTAGAAACCTGCGCAACTGCTTGACAGTCTTAGGGGGGGGTATCTGTCTTATGCTGTCGACCCTTTCCTGATTAGGCCTAATGCCGTCTTCTGAGATCACGTAACCCACGAACTCAGTTTGTTTCTTAAAGAACATGGTTTTCCCTGGTTTGACGGTCATTCCGTGTTCTCGCAGCTTAGTCAGAACATAGTCGATATGACGTAAGTGGGCGTCAAAATCATGGTCAAAAATGAGGAAGTCGTCGACGTACTGTACAAGGAAGTCTTTAGTCGAGTCACCAAAAATATTATCTAAAGCTCTTAACAGGGCACTCCCGGAAGTAGATAGACCGAAGGCACAGCGGGTGTATTGGTACATTTTCCCATTATGCACGAAACCTGTGTATTTACGTAGTTCTTCAGCTAATGGTATTTGCCAGTAAGATGACGTAAGGTCAATTCCTGAAAAATACTTTCCTGCCTTAACTTTCCCCAGTAGCGTGTCAATTGGCTCAGGCCTAAAATTGTCTTTTTGTGTGTAAGAGTTAGCCTTCCGCGCATCTAAAGTAACACGTAAACTACCGTCTTTTTTAAGAACCCAGCAAAGTGCATTAATGTATTCAGACGTAGAAGGTTCAATAATATTTTGCTCTAGCATTTTATTAATTACCTCGTCAGCGGCGTCCCGCATAGAGATAGGAACACTTCTACATTTATGGTAATAAGGTTGTGGATTTACTACGGTAAAAGTGTGTGTGTAAGTATTACATAGGCCTGCAACATTTGAAAAAGTGTCAACATTACGTACGAGCACTTGCCACAATTTATCTTTCTGTTCGGTATTTAACCCGTAACAGCGCTCCAATTCGCCACGTAATGTGTTTAACATTTCATGACTTTCACTTCTTGGCACGCGACACACCGAGTCTAACGGTGATCTTGGCCTAGATTCTTTCCTAGAATCGCCGTGAATATGTCTCAATGACACTATGTGGAGATTACACGCGTCACAGTCCAGTGACCCTTGTGTACAAATATGACCGAATTCAGGCTCAGCACTGTCATATGCACTGACCTCAACCAATTCTTGATCTTCTTCTTCTTCTTCTTCCACTTCCCTAGTGTACCACTATCGTGGTGTTAGGGGATTGCCTCGGACCCACTTTTTGAACTTAGCTCTTTCCTTCGCCAGTCCTTTAAGCTGAACCATTGTCTTCCCTCTACTAGCAGCTACTTGCTGAACAACCTCTTCCCATATTTTCCTTGGTCTGCCGACTGGTCTCTGTCCTTGCGGTTTAGCCTCCATAAATTGACGGGGTTTTCTATCCTCTCCCATTCTAGTGATATGCCCAAACCATGTGAGTTGTCTATCTTCAATTCTTTTAATTATGGGAGGTAAACGTAACTCCTCTCTTATTCTTTCATTCCTGATCTTGTCTCGTCTTGTTTTACCTGTTATTCTTCTTAAGCATTTCATTTGAACAGCGTTAATTTTACTAATATCATTCTTATTTGTTGTCCAACTCTCGCTCCCATATAGTAAAATAGGTTCTATTACAGCATTATACACCCGAGTTTTAGTCTGTTTATGGACTTCTTCATTTCCAAATATGCATCTACTCAATGAATAATATGCATTAGAGACCTTTTGTACTCTTTTCCTTATTTCTCCTTGTATTTTACCCGTCTGACTTATTACAGTTCCTAGATACTCATAACTGTCCACTTGTGCTAACTGCTGCCCGCAGCATTCAATATTAATCTGTTCTATTTGAGCTTCTGTACTTGCCACCATCATTACTTGGCTTTTTCCTAAGTTTATTAACATTCCTTTCTCTTTTATAGTTTCTGTCCATTCTATGACTGCTTGCTGTAGTTTCCTTTCAGAGTCTGCAATTAAGATCACATCATCTGCGTATACTAATGCTTGGCAGTATACCGGCCTGAGTCTTCTCATTCCCACTAATGATTTACTTGTTCTTCTCTTACATGTTTTCAGAATTTCATCCATACAAATAATGAATAATAATGGGCTTAAGCTGTCACCTTGCTTAACTCCTTTTTCTAAATAAAAAGGTGAGGAGAGCTTACCATTAAGTCTAACTCTACCGACGACTCTTCGAAACATAGACTTTATGGCTCTTATGAGTGGTGGAGGTATCTGTTTCCTCTCTAATGCTTTCCATATTTCATCTCTCGGAACCATGTCAAATGCTGACTGTAAGTCCAGAAATGCTAAATAAGCTTGTTTTCCTCGGCTTATCCATTTGTCTATTATTGTCCTTACTGAGAAAATCTGATCTTGTGTCTGCCTATCCGGTCTGAATCCTGCCTGTTCTTCCTCTAAATCTTCCTCTACCTTCTTCCTCAGTCTCCACTCGAGAATCCTTGAATATATTTTAGCTACAACATTTATCAAACATATTGTTCTGTAATTGGCGCATTGGGTAGTGTCGCCTTTTTTATGGATGGGAACTATTATATTTTGTTCCCAATCAGTAGGAATTCGACCTTCTTTCCAGATTGCCACAAATAGTTTTCTTAATTCTCCTATTAATATGTCTCCACCTGCTTTAATCATAATAGGTGCTATACCATCTCCTCCAGCAGCTTTCCCATTTTTCATCCTATCCACAGCCAGTTTTACTTCCCAGAAGTCTATATCCTCCTCTTCCTCTGTTTTTTCCTTAGTACTAGGTGGTTGTATCCTTTCTTCTTCTTCTATACCCTCTTGATTTCCTTTGAATTTTTCTTCGTAAAATTCTTTCCATGTTTCTAATACTTCCTGAGTTTTAGTTTTCAGTATATTTTCCTTGTCTTTAATACTATATATTTTCTTTCCATATTTCCCTTTTAGTCTTTTTACCAATTTCCAGAATTCTTTGTTATCTTTTTTGTATTTTTCTTCAATATCTTTTCCAAACTCCTTCCATGCTTCCTTCTTTGCTTTTATAACCATGTTCTTACTCTCTTGCCTTTTGCTTACATAAATCTCTCTATCTCCCGGATCTTTGGTGAGTTTATATTGTATCCATGCTTTTTTCTTCTCTGCTACTATTTCCTTCACTTCTTCCGTCCACCATTTAGTACTTTTGATACCTTCTCTTACTTTTTTCTCTCCACATACTTCTCTGCTTATTTGAATTATTCCCTCTTTTATTCTTTTCCATCCATCTTCTACTACATCCTCCCCTGTACTATTTATCTTTAATTTATCCTTCAGTTTCTTCTGGTATTCCTCTCTTTTACCTTCTTCTTTCAGTACTTCCCATCTTATCCTCTGGTATTTGGACCTTTCCCTGTGTCTGCCACTCACAATGATAGTGTCCGCCACCAATAGGTGATGGTCTGTTGATAGTTCCGCCCCTCTAATTACTTTCACATCTCTGCATAAATTTTTCATTTCTTTCGGTATCAAAAAGTAGTCAATTATACTAGAATGCTGTGGTGTTTCAAATGTTATTTGATGTATCCTTTTGTGTCTATAATACGAGTTTGCAACTATCATTTTATTCATTATGCATAACTCGATTATTCTATTTCCATTTCCATTTAATGTTGACTCTCCTCCATATGGTCCTAGGGCTCTTCTGCTGGATTCTCTATCATTCCCTACCCTTCCATTTAAATCTCCCATTATTATAACTTTCCTCTCTCTCCTTTCAGCCTTATCTACTAGTTCTTGAAGGTCTTCAAAAAAGGTTTCCTTTTCTGTTAGTTCTGAGTCATCTGTTGGAGCATATGCTTGAATCAAGGTAATCGGTATTTCATTTTCTAGATCCACTGTTATTAGTCTTGGGTTAATGGCTTGCCATGAAGTAATTATTTTGTCTATTTGCTCTGATACTATTATTGCTACTCCTTCCTTAGCTCTGATGTACCGTGGAACTCCTGAGTATCTCATAACATAATTATTATCTAATCTTTGTATTCCATTTCCTTTCCTCTTTACTTCGCTTAGACCTAATATCTCTATTTTGTATTTCTTCATTTCTTCTACTACTTCCACTTCCTTTCCTGTTAAAGTTTTTATATTCCACGTACCAATTCGAAGTCCTTTTTCTTTTCCTTTTTCCATGCGCAGTTGTCGTCTATTCATCTGTCCTTGTCCGAGGCTCTCATTAATTCTCTGAATCATTTATACCATGTGTGGGTGATTGGCCCAACGACATGGGTCCGGTAGATAGATCCTTACAGCTTCCGGACTACGAGCTGGATTTTCTTTCAGGGTTTACTCCCTTAGGAGATTGCCATCCCTGGCTATAGAGTGTCTCCTACCCTCTTTCTTGAGGTGCCTCATCCGCTCCTTCCGCCGTTGGGAATTTTACTTCCTCTTCCGCCTTCTTGACCGTTGGGCATCCTCTTCTGAGCTGTATCTTAGTCTGGATCTTCACCTTCGGCCTGTCCGGCTAGGGTGACCCTGCCAGTAGCAATGCTACCGCCGGCATAGCCCGAAGGATCCTTAGACCACGCAAGCATCCCCACCACGTCAAGGTCTTACAGCTCCTAGGGGATGAATTCTTGATCCCCTATACAAATGTGTTCCACAAAAAATAACTCGCCATCCATATCTTTTTCTATCTCCAATCTTTTATCTGCAACCCCTGTGTCATTGTAATCTATAAATGGGACTTTTATTTCAACATTATTAACCACTGCAAATAAAGCCTGTCGCTTGAAATCTATTACTGCGTTCCATTCTAAAAAAGCATCCGATCCTAAGATAACATCTGTAGTTAACCCATTAATTACAAGGAACATTATTTCTACCTCAAATCTCCCCATTTTAACTAACAGTAAACATTGTTTTTTCACTCTCTCGCGTCGCTTGCCTACAGCGACTGAAAAAAATACTGCACATACTGGTAGTGACAAAATTCTAATTCCCATTTGTTCCAACCTATAATAAAAATCTAAACTGCACACACTTGAGCTTGACCCGCTGTCTATTAATATATCACATTGCAAGCCGTATATATCTGCCTTAATTCTAGGTGGTTCAGCTATTACATCACGTCCAGTCTGTGTCAAAGGAATTTTCGTAGTGTCAGTAATGTCCCTAACGTCTTTCTGAGCTGTCATATAGTTGGTAGACCCATTTCTGTCAGTAGTATTCATACGACTGAGGCAATCGAGAATCTCAGGGTCCACAAGAATCTCGCGACTTAGTTTTCCGACGGCTGGTTCCCGCCGTTGCCTTGTGGCGAAGCCGACCTACTCCTATCATTATTCGGCTGAAAACTCCGGGCCTCCGGATTCATATTTCCGCCTCTAGTATCATTATCAGACCTACCTGTCGCCTGATTGTTACAATTATTATTGTTATTTCGCCAGTTACATTGTCTATTATATGGCCTCCTATAGAAATTGGCTCTCCAATACCCGTTTCTATATCCCCTATTTCGCAACCAATGCGGAGCATTTCTGTTATAGTTATTTCTATAGCCCGGATTGTTCCCATTGTTACTGTTACTAGGCCTATTATCGACCGTGAACATGTTAATTTGCCTATTGTTATTATTATTTCCCCTTTGGAAATTAGGCCTATTCTGAAATCCCCTGTTATTCTGTCCGTTCTGTCCCCTGTTATACTGGAAACTGTTCTGGTAGTTATTTTGGCCTGATCTGCCCCCATTATTGCCCTGATAGGCCTGATTATTTTGGCTGGAGTGAGGCGCAGCCGGTGCCTCCTGCCCACGAGATACATAATTAGGCCTAAAACCTTGTGAATTATTGTTCTGTTTGTTACTGCTATTCCCTACATGAAAGCTATTATTTTTGCCCCCATCCTGAGTGTAAGGTGAAGTTGCCGTAGCCTCAAATTTCGTAAGCAAGTCTACCATTTCCCCAAAATCCTTAGGCCTAGCCACTATCAAATTGTTTCTGATATGGTCCTCATAATGGCTTGCAGCGATACTCAAGACCTCGGAATCTTTAAGAGGAGGGTCTAACATTCTCCCTTTCTGAGCTATGCGTAAAAAATGATCAATCATCGTCACGCCCCCTTGTGGATTATATTTCCCCGTAGTAAGTTCGCTTCGAATTTTGTTTTTCTCGTTGTCATTCCAGTAGCGATGCATGAAAAATTTCTTAAATGTGTCATAATCTACCTGTTCCCCTAGTGTTAATTTTAGCCACTGAGATGACCTACCCTTCAAGCTTTTCTTCACCATTAACATTTTAAGTTCTGGAGGAATTGACTTTAATTTGAAATAATTATCCAGTTCAGTAAGATAGTACTGAGGATTCATATTTTCGTCCTCATTGAAAATTGGAAATGGGATCTCGTTTAACAAGTGAACAGGAATGCCCTGTACAGTTGCATTCACATTTTGAGTAATACCATTACTGCTAACATTATTACTATCATGCGTAGCGATACTGCTATGCCGGACTGGAGTTGACATTCTTTCAAGTTCAATAGCATTTTCAGTTACAACCATGGTACTTGTAGAAGCTAAATTTACATTATTAACTCTATTCTCCTCCGGGATAACATTATCACTGCTCGACGTGCCACTCATGCTGTTCTGGCAAATCGTGTCTATCTGTCTATCATTCTGTTCCAGTTCCCTAATTTTATTTTGCACTAAGTCCATTTGTGAAGTTAAATTATCAACTCTGTCATTCACTGATTTACTGGAAGTCTCTACCACTAATTAAACCTGATTCAAAGTTGCTTCTAGGCTACTCTTTACTGCAGTATTTTGTTCAGTTAAGGTATTCTGTATTTTCTCTTGTTCCCGCCTAAGCTCAGTTTGAACATTTGTTGAGATTTCAGTAAATTTAGTATTAACTTCTGTCTGCAGTCCCCTTACACTATCTTCAAAATGGTTTACTTTCTCCTGCATGTGCTTAAAACCTTCATCCATTTTCTGCATGTCAGTTTTAATGGCCTGAAAATTACTGTTTAGTTTCGCCTGTAAGTTTGTCTCTACAGATGCTACTTGTTCTTTTACATTTTGCATTTTCAATTCTAGAGTTCCTATAGAATTTAGTTTATCATTTACATTCTTCAATTCCTGTTCTACATTCCCCATAGAATTTAATTTATCATCTACTGTCTGCATTTTCTGCTCTAAATTCCCTATAGAATTTAATTTATCCTCTACTGTATGAAATTTATTGTTTATCTGTGACATGAAACTGTGTAGTAAGGATTTTATATCCCCTGTGTCATTTTGAACTGCCTGGCTTGTACTAGGCCTAATTTCTTCCACCTCCATAGCTGTATCTGGCTGGTTTTCGTCCTGAATTTCAGTACCCTGGACATTTATTTGGTCGGAAGGACCCTCCAATAATACATTCTCATTAACATTTACAGTTGTTGGCTCTACATCGCCCTGTACCTCCATTTCCTGGTTCTCCATGCTATCTCCAATAACTTTATATCTTAACTTCATCGAGCTAATTTACACTTAGTTTCCCTCTGCACAAAAATATACCCTGCTATGCTAACACATCTTAGCTATAGTATACATGTAAAACAATACCCTCAAAACAAAATATATACACAAATATGAAATGTTTGTACTTTACAATTTTGGTGTGTTGCTCGATGAGTTGCTGGTCCGTGTGGCGGTGACTGAAGTCCCACTCGCCGCTGTCTGCTGCCGTCGATCCTCGGTAGTGAAGCCTCGTTGCCTCCCGTGCTGTATTTTCATTAATGTCCTATGCCATTAATGCTCGACACCCTCAAACGTTGGAAGCGCCATTTGGAATAGAAGATGCCAGCTGAATGATAGATGCCTGCGGGTAACTTACTTGCAGTCTCTCTCTGGACCCACAGGAGGCTGTAGCTCTGTTGTCGTGATGTGATGCCGTGATGTTCCAATCCCGGCTCGTACCTATTTATTCTATTGCCCGACTTAATTTTCTCTTATCTCAGGGACAGCACGTTAAAGGAAAGCGTTCAATTAAAGTCGTTATAATTGGGTAAGAGCGAAATTTATTCCGATGCAAAACTCTATGCACAATTACAATATGATTACAACATTCAGGATATTAATTTAATCTCCTCAGCAATATGTTACGTCAATACGCGGCTTCTTGTTAATTGATAGTTTACTCAGATTCTACTGGTATATTACAATGATTGCTCTTCCCGGACTTTAACTTCGACTAAGTACCCAGCGACCCTCGACTGGACTTATAAATTCCGAGACTACTACCGGGATGTGGCCTGCTGGCCTACAAAAACCACGCGACCGAAACCTCTGGAGCTCTCGGCTCTTCTCTCTGTCTCAAAAATCATCACCTCCCAAGAAGCTTCGTACTGACGTCAGACACACAAATTAGTCCCTCATTCTTATTGGTTATTATCTGTTAGTATTATTCCGCTAGTGCGGAAGAATATCGGAAATTAGAACCAAGCCAACACAGATCTCTGAAGGTTTCCAATTCCCGGAACCCTAAACACCCTATTGTCCCTCTAGTGTCGGAGCAGAGCTGGTTTATCCCCATCACACAATAAAATCGCCCCTTATCTGATGTTCTTTTGTCTACGTTAAAATTCTAGCACAATACCAATACACAGAATTTGCTCAAGTGATTGACAGCCTGCCTTTGTCTCCTCAGACTGTGTTATTTTTACAGTTACTTGCACTTGCTTTTATTCTAAAGTATTAATTTTCCCATTTCTTATAACAAGATTGATTCTAGTTCTCAAACTCTTAATAATTCTGGTTTATACTTATCTTTCCCAATGTTTGATTAATTTCTGTATAATATTAATAAAATGAAATGTTTTAATTAATTATTGTAGAACGTTATGGAATATGTCTAAAGGCATATTCCGCCTCAAGCCTCAGGATATAGTACAAGTCCTCCGCTAACCCTACTAGTTTTTATTCGATACAACGAAGTTTGGAACAAAGCTACAAGTTTACCAGTAACGTGTCATTCCAATTACAACACGCCAATAAAATTTCAGACTGATGAGACTTTCAATAACTGATATCGTAATGGCCGCATTGATCTGGACCATGTTTTAGGTATAATGTCATGAAGTTCATGGCAGATCATCGGCTTTGATAATGCACCGTAACAGCAACTATCGATCTGTGAAGTAATTCAGTGCATGTACAGTGCATTATTGAACAGTGTATCCTTTCTCCCATTCAGCTTCTGTCTGGTACCGTCGTTTATTATTTTGTGACTTATGACTTCAGAGATTGGATGTTAGGCAAATTGGTTTTATTTTATTCTAACATGTATCTTAGTAATTGTTTTATTTATTCTTACATGTATCTTAAAGATTACTTGGCCCGAATCTAAAGAAAGAACTGTCAGGTTAAGGTACAATGTGGATGGTATAGCACTGTGTAATCCTTTACCCAGAGAAATTAAGAATGCCTACGGTAATTTCATTATATGTTGTTTAAGGCTTGAATTATATGAAGTGTTCGTGCAAGCTACAGGTTTTACTAGCATTTTTATTCATGTCTAGTTATTCTTTCTGTTCAAACTCTCCGCTAAATCTATTTGCATTAATTCAGCAGTTTGTAGCGGAGTGATACTTGTTCTTATCGCTAATTCTCCGGCATTACATCCGGCAGGTGCATATTTGAGAGGCCTCGCGCCTATTCATCGGCGTCAAACCAAATCAGTCAGCCTCTAGCATTCACATGAAACAGTTCATTGTGGATCGCTCTTCAATTCGCGCCTTTTTCAAGACAATAGCAGCAGTATCTTTTATTCTTAAATCGCGAATTAGTACACAATACTTCAATATACAAGTATTGTTGTGTGCGGGTAATTAATCTACACTAATTACAGTAGATTCATTAGTATCGGCTTCCTAGATCCGTCTTGAAGCTCGTAAATAGTTCGAGAGCATTGTGCAACCACACGCGTTCACAGTGAATCAGCTATACAGTGTAATTAATATCAAGAATACTTATTCTACAGTGTTTCCATTCATTCGGGACAGAATTCCGAGTGTTTTGATATAAGAATCAGTACTGGCATAAATACAGAACTTTTATCGCCACGTGGCCGCAATTACGCGCCAAATCTCAGTAAATTGTTTATTTCAAGTGTGGCAATGATATTTCAGCTCATATGTATTTATTTCATTCAGTTAACCAGTTATATCGTGTGAATAAATGTGCATCGTTAATTACATGAATAAGGTTTGTTCCCATTTACATCTTGGACCTCTGTTCCCAGCGACCTGAGTTTAAGTCCTTCTAGCTCTCCCAGTGTGCCTGTACCTTAACAGGATGGTCCTCCAACTACCAGAGATTCTATTTAACATTCTACCTTAATTTTACTCCTATTGGTCCGGTTCCTATGCCGTTACCTCACATGAAGAATGATACTCTTTCTATGCAACACTTGAGTATAATACCAGAAATATGGTTAATTTAAAGTTAAATTTAAGCCGAAATATATTAGCCAAGCACAGCTTCATTCAGTATGGTATTAGATTATAATATATTGTCAAAGAATATTAGATTAAACAATTTAAAGAATGAGTAAAATGATTATTATATAATCTGACTTTACATGACACTTATTTAAAGATTTGGGATTTTGCAGTTATTCTCTAGTTTTAGACAATATTCATGAATAGTTTGATTTATTTCTTATGTTTTGGTTCCTTAATATGTTCTGACACTGCCGTAAAATGGATAAATTTCCGGAAATAAAATGTTTATTAGGTTTAGGGTTGTGTAGAGCTAATATAGTTTTGTACATTTTTGCATACATTTGCTGTGCATCATACCCATTGATGCCTATTGCCTAATTTTAAAAGTAATGTTGAAATAGTATTACTTAAAATGTACAGTAAATTTATGTTATACATTCATTATAGGCTATTGTTATTCTGTATCGTAAAACACTAATTTCATATCCCCTTTATGTTTCTCACTACATAAAATTTGTTTGAGGAGGGGTGTATATACCAAAGTTTGCATTTTATGTATTCAATCGCCTTCTTGAGTTAAAGAAACCAACATCATCAACATCCCACTTTTCTTAAGGGGATTTTTCCCATAAACACGTGTTTATAGCTTCAAGGGATGGAGGGATTTATTCAAATGTTTTTCTTTACTTCACGGTACTCACCCATGAGAGCTAAATTTGAATCAAGTCAGGTCGGGTTTTTAAAGAGGCTTTGGGGTAGGGAGGCGCACATCAAACTGTAGCATTATGAGGGATATTGAGGAGCATAGTGAGTCCATAGAGAATAAACATACTACGTATGACTTATGAGCATCAATATCTATTTATAGCAATATTTTATCAAGATCAGTTAAGGAGAGGCGGTAATATGACAAGACCATTCAAATTAAGAAGGGATTAGTAAACAAAGGGATGGACTATGTTTGGATAGACGGAGAGGAGAAGTGCGTGGAGGAAGGTTAAGAACATTAAGGACAGTCAGAAGGACATTGATGCCCAACAGATAGCTGTGCAATGCATGGATAAGGTTTCACTAGAATTACAATCTCGGCTAAAATCGGAATGGTGACAGAATCAATAAATACAAAAAGGAATCTAGCTCAGTAAAGCAAAAGCTGTTCTAATGGATAGGTTTAATGTGTTTGTGTTTTCTCTCTCTTTTCTTATGTATTGAGGAAGCGCATACGGTTTATAGCGTCGTTAACGTTACTAACTAAAGATCCTTAGATCTGGGTTGGACTCCCGGTACCTCCTTAGTTATTTCTAAGGTAGGGGGTCTGGAATAGGGTATATTCAGCCTCATGTCACCAAATGAGGGCTACTTGTTAAAGAAGTAGCGGTTCCGCTCAAAAAAGTCATCAATAACAGCCGTGGGTATCGGCAAGCTGACCACATGCCCCTCAATCCTGCCGTCTGCCTATGGTAGATGACGCAGTGGTCGGCTGATAGGCCGACGTTAGCGCCACGGAGTTAGGAGAGTAAGTTGTACAAACTGATAAATGAAAAATTTAATATATCAAACTGTTATAAGGCCTGTACCTAAGGCAAATGGCATAATGAGTGTAATATTTTCAGTGACTAGAATTAATTAATAATAACTGGTAATAGCTAGTAATGAATTGATTGAATAAATAAAAGCAAATATTAATTTTGACATTATTAGAGAAATGCTGAAGGCCAATGTTAATTGAGGAGCAACAGACAAGTATGAGAAAATACAACGTATTTATAGCGAACATTGATAATGGACTGTGGCTACGCCATCTACAATGCCATTACCATATTTCAAAAGCATCAGACAATAAGTAAAGGCTCTGAATACCAAGAAATATGTTAACTTTAAAAAGTCAATAGGGAATATTAAACATGGTACTGAAATTGCTGGATTAACTTGCAAAATTGAAATTTATGAAAATAGGACAAGCGCTAGAGAAATAACAGACTACTAATTTATCGTGATACCAAATTATATTTAAAATGTATAATACTACATACATCTATCGCAAAAGCTTGCATGAGAATAATGCTCAGATCCGAGGAGATACATTCATCACACGCAAAAAGTTGTTGAAAGAACCACTACTAATGAACAATCCTGTAGTATGTATGCTAAGCTATGTTAGTCATGGCAAACACCACCAGAATTACAATAACTGTGGAAACGTTTACTGAGTTTTTAGATATCTCAAGGCAACTTTTAACGAATGAAAAATGGATGCATGCTTCTCTAACAAAGCGGAACTCTAGCTTTGTAGTCACAACACCATAAAAGTTAGCAACGCCTATCTACATCTGCCAATCGAAATGGCGAACATTGCACTTACTGAAAAATTCCATAATGCCATAATGCAGTTTAAAACGCTAAAATTAGCAGGACTTCATATTTTAACGAATTAGATATACTTTTTGGTCCTAAGCAAATCAGCTTTTATTATTACCTTGGCAAGCGATCACTAACTAATATTGAATGAAAAATTCCTCAAATACATAGCACCTGTTACGTGCTTACAGAAAAATGGCTCCATCACTGCACAAGACAATCGTACGTTTGGGCTTCATGTTGATCTTTAAACAACAGGATTACTTGTCTCGTACATGTTTAATTGTTACATTTTCTGAATTATTTCATTATGTTGTGGCTTTGAACCAAGGACTATTAGGCTCTGGGGTCTATTAGTAGTCTAAAGTCACAATAGGAAATTTCTCAAGCCCGCATATTGTCGCAACAATAAGAAATGACGTAATTAAGCTCATTGGATTAGTTAACTCAGGTGAGGAATTCCGTTGCTGGCTCTCAGCTGTGGAATTAATAATGGGTTATTGCCCCTTCCTCTCCCCCTCTGTCTTCTCTTCCCCTCTAATGTATAGTGTGCATGACTTGACAACATTGCCGGATCTGTCGCAGTGCAGATGAGAGGCTAAGTTGGACGAAGATTGTCTTGAGTGTATATGTTAATCCTTTCTATTCGAGAAGAGCAATTATGTTAGTGTTTTGTTTTTTCTTACATGTAAGGTATAAGACCACTGGATAAGTTAGTGATTACGTGTATCAAATGCATGAAGTCACAGGGATTAGGCTATAAAAGGAAGCCGTTCCCTTTTTTCTTCCTCATTTGTGCGACATGGCTCCGAGGAACATCACATAATTGTTATTGTCTGTTTGCCGCCAAAAATGTAGGCGTCTCATCTAGTCTTTTTCTCATCTTTCTTCATGTTTCATTTATGTGGAAGTTATGTTGTATAATGTGTGTTTTAATTTCTTTAAGAGATGTGAAGACTACATGGTAGCTTAATGGATTTATCAGTTTAATTGTCTTTTGCATCCCAGCATGTGTTTGTGGGCTAGGCTTTGTGTGCTGTGGTGGTGGCATATTGTCTTTATGTTGACTCATTGAAATTTAAATAGGCTTTAGGATGTCTTAGACAATTGTAGATAATTTGCTTGGCCACCTCTCTCTATAAAGTAAATATGCCTAGGCCGGTTTGGTATCGTGGGATTCTTGGATATTGTTTGCTGGGATTGGATCTTTAATATTTTATTTTGCATGCAGTCTTCGTTAGCTTCCACTTCCTGAACATGTTTGTTATTTCTAAATTTTATTCTTCTTCTTTAGCTAAATTATGTTTCTAGTTTTGTTTGCCATGCACATCTGAGCCTGTTCTTACCAACGCCTATGGAAAAGAAGTATTTTCTTGATTTAGGCTTTTAAAATATTTAGGCTATTGTGTGTGTGATGGAGTGTTTCTGAATCCCTGCGCAGGATATGCTACATGAAATATATATATATATTAAAAGGTATGTATGTTGATTGAATTTTAGCTGCTCTTGTGTTAGAGGTGTACAAATCTCGATTTTAGCTTGCCCATACCCGCTTGAACGCCAGGCTAGCAAGTTGCCAGCGTCATAGCTAGGAAGCAGGCAGGTTTCTTGAAGCTTGATGGGTCAGGTCAAACCCAGCCTAGGCAAGCCAGAATAAGCTTGCGACATTCCTATCAGCTAAACAACTGTAGTTGCTAAGTGTAGGTAATACTTTCTTGCTTTTCTACATGCTGGTAGAAGAAATTCACCATGCAGATAAATAGAAGGGGAATAAAGTATTATAAATCGTTTTAGCGTCTTAGCACAATTATTATTTTTATTATTAGGTAGATTTCGAAGAAAACTCTACCTAATGACTAGGGCCCGGATGTTTATGACCTAAAAATGTTAGAAATATGCAAGCCTTTATGACCTAAAAAATGGCGAAATATGACTAATAATATGACCTAGAGACAATTTTTTTTTTCAAAATCTTGTCGGTTTTTTCAATTAAAATTTTATGAGAACACATTAATAAATAATAATATTAATCTTTATTAATAAATTTTTTAATTTATTTAAACAAACAATAAGACACAAAATGAAAGAAATGTTTCATTATGATGGACGGTCACAAAGAATTGCAATAACAGATCACATGCATTTTAAAGTTTTCAAATAAAAACGATCTTCTATTTTCACTCAGCATTGGCTTATATCGGGAGAAAGACCGCTCAACGTCGCAGGATGATATTGGGGCATATTTGAAATAAGTCAAATCATTACTGTTGAATTCAGACTCACCTTCGTGGAATGTCACTGGCTTACCACTTAGAAATCACATTAAATAGCTTTTTAGATTCTACCTTAACTTCGCACAGCTTACAGAACAGAATTGTGCCATCTGTACTGAAATACTTATCTCCAAACTCCCGTACAAATGCTCTCAGTTTTTCACTTATCGGACCCTTAGTTTTAGGCATGATAAACCAAGAGTATTGAGATTGCGATGAAGCACACCATGCAGCGAAATCTTTTCAATAACTGAGGGATGGTTGTTCCTTCCTATCACCCCTTCCCCTTAGCACCCCCAAGAAGAACTTCTACCTGCTCAAGTTATTTACAGAAGCAGTTAGTTGACCTTGCTATGAAAACTGACAATAGCCATCCTAATATCTCCGTTCGCTTTCTTTGCATCTGTCCCTTTTTACTCATCTCTCTCTTTCTCCTAATTCTCAGAAATATACGTAGGCCAACGTATATTTTGTGAAAGTATTTTTAGAAAGAAAATACTGAGAAGTTACAAGCAACAATTCAGGGGTGTTCAAATCCCATCTCTGAGACGGCTGTAAGCAAATAAATGAAAATGGAATAAAAAAAACAAAAGCATGGGAAAATGAAAAATGATTGAAAATATGACCATAATATGAAAAATGACGGAAAAATGACAAAAAATACTGAAAAAGCTAAAATATGACATTATATGACCAATGAAAATTGCATAATTCTAATCATATTAGATGATATCATGTTTAAATTATATTTGCTATGGTAACATCACAAAGGAAAAAAATATGACATGTCATAAACATCCGGGCCCTACTAATGACTTTCAAAAAATTTGTTCATATCTTTACGTTTCATGCCTCCCTAAATACGAAACCACCGCCTGTTAAAAAATTGTGTTATTTATATTTATATACAGTATATATATATATGTACATATATATGAATATATATTTATATATATACATATATATATATATATATATATCTTTACAAGCTAGCGGCCGTAATTTTCAAGATATTTGAATCAAATTTTATTATGTTATTTCTAGGCCCAATAGTTCAGACAAGTTCGTTAATGAGCAAAATTGGCGCAAGAGGGTGGTCGGGGGAGGGGGTTGAAATTTTAAAACATTTATATCTCGGCCCCTATGAAGTATAGAGGGAAACTTTGATTGAATAAATTAGAGTACTCCTTATGGAGTTCACAGTGACACCAACGATTCGGGGGTTTTGGGAGTATGAGTGGGGGTGGAGGTATGGGGATGGAAATTCGAAATTTTCGAAACTACGTCTTGTGGGGTATCGTTGAAAAGCTCTTGATGAGTACTCTACAAATCAATAACTAGTTTCTTGATAGTTCTCATATAAGGCGAGATTTGAATGTTTGAAAAAGTTATCTTTCCTCTTTTTTGCAGTTATTATTGCGGGTTTGCCATGCCAAGGCTAAAGAAGAAGAGTTGCTACGCAGCGACAGTAAATTAAAACAAAATCACTTCGAAATCTACCTCAGCTTGTAGGCTTGCCTAAAGGGATTTTTGTTACTGTTATTAATGATTTTATGATGTTTTCTCGAAAATGTTTGATAATTTTTCCCATGCCGGACTAGTACCTTTGTTCATTGATAATTCAAACTGTCCACATTTTAATTTCTCCTCGGCTTCCTTCAGGGTAAAATTCTCTAAACACATTTGAAGTTCCTCAACTACGTAACTGCACGACTTACCAGTGCACTGCTATACCCAGTTTCATATTCTTTCCGCCAGGCCTTGCAGTTTCCTTAGGTCCTGTGCAACCCACCAAGTTATCAAGAGCTTGTGACTCATAGCGACAGTATTTCTTATCATCGTTGTAATCTGGCTTGCTTTCAAGTCAAGCAAGTTAAAAGCTGTGACTGGTTGCAGAATTTCAAAGGGGCAGGCAAGCTAAAATCAGAATATGTACACCTCTACCTTGTGTAGACAATATATTTTAAATGTATCTTTCATTAGATCCTCTGGCAGCCATTTTGTAATTTTTAAGTTTAAACTAAATGAAATTTAATGTAAAGTTAGTGAGATTAATAGAGCATGTAATTATGATTTTATTTCTACTATGATCCTCTTCTTAAGTTTTCAGTGTGCTTAACCCCAATATTTATTTTAAAATTATAATGTCTCATATTAAAATTGAAAACATTATCACACCCTTCTCTTGCAGTATCTAATGAAATTGTAAGTAAAAGGTGTTTCACACCGATGTCTATTTTTTTGAGGACCTTCTGTCCATATTTCTGTTTTATATTTTTATCTCTGTCTTTCTTTCAGGCTCTATATTTTGTACACACTATTATTTCCACTGTCATTTATCTCTAGATTTTAATGTATTAGGGATTTTATTGAATATATTTTCTTATTAGCTTCCACTAGAAGTAATGTTTTACTTCTTTCTGGCGAGGAGGCTCGGATTGATTCCAAGGCTCCTTGTATTTTATGTTTCTCCCTCTCCTGGGTCCTATATTTCAATGGATCTATGGTGAAGAGATGGAGCCCAGAGAAGAAGAATTTGTGAGTAGGTGACCCTGAGGTGGGGAGAGGGGTCTCATACTGTACATTGCAAAAGAGATGATGAAGGCTCATCACAAATGTATTCAATTACATGACACTCACAATATTTCGACCAGGACGCAAAAACCCGGAAACATTGCACTAAAAGCGCTCATAAGTAACTGCCCCGGTGAGAAGACAACGGCAAGCCACGTAAGCTAACCCAGAGCTAACGCCGAACTAACGTCAAAACAATTGCATGACGAGAATAGTCGGAAGTGGCGGAATTTTAATTCGCCACAAAAGTTTTGACAGTTGCTGACAATAAGATGAAATTATTCGGGTGAAATTTTGCAGGCAATGTATTGAGACTCAACGACTGCAAATCTCCAGGGAAAAAGTTAAGCTACTGCATTTTTAACACAACCCCATGTTATGGTGAGCTGGTGATTAAAATCTAGTGTGGAATGATATGAATGGCGATGCTACATAAATTGCGTAAGAATAATGCATCGCTAATTAAATATTTATGGATATATTTATGGATATATTTTCTTAAATAATAACAGAGATTCGTATTTTATAAACTTTTGCAGTGTTAAAAGCCCCTATACTCTGAGCAATCACTCAGACCTCTTTTCCATGTTAATGTAACATAATCACGTCCATGGTTAAGGGTCAATAGAACTTTAGCGGAGGTAGGACATTTGGGTCTTTATTTATTTATTCATAAATAACAGCGGCATAGTTCGTAAGTCGTGAATGCATTTAATAATATGGTATTAAAATAATCATTATAATTAAAATGCAATATTAAATAATTTCCCTTTGAAAATCAGTGAGGCGGCAACACTCTTTACTTCAGTGTCAGGACAAAGCGTAATACTGCAAAGCATGACTTAACCGGGCCATGTACTCGTAAACGTATTTTACACAGTCAAGTATAAAAAACACAGTACTACAGTTTAATTTTAATCAGAGAGCAAAATAATGGTAACTTATTTTTAACTGAAAATGTATGGAAAATGTATTATGACAGTTATGATGCCTTTCAAGATCGAATTGAAAATAAATCTAGATTATGACATACAGAAGAGAAACAATTTTTATTACCGCCTCATTGAAAAATAACTAGGTTAATAATTGTGAATTAAAAAAGAACAATAACCTTTTTAAAACAATTTGTTATGTTTATGTGTATGTGATGCTTTTTATGAAATTATTCTTTAAAATACATTGCAATTTAAAATATCTGCATAGTACCTGTAATTTGACTAGAAAAAAACAATAATCCTTTTCACAGTATTATTGTGTAGGGAATCGAATAGTAAACAGTGGAACTAAGCTGTATATCGAATAACCTTTCTGTAGATTACGTTATGTATTTTTTTGAAATTCTGTTATAAAACTTGAGTATGAACTTTAGTGTTGGGATTTTATTAATTCAAGATTCATATCCCCATTCAAAGATACCTTTTTTATAGCTGCATAGAGATTACAATTAAATGATGTCTTGGTAGTAGTTTTCTTTTGTTTTAGCTAGTTTCGTTTAGTTTAGTTAATATTGATTTTAGAATTTGCATCTCTTCCAGAGATGAGACTATCCTCGCTCTGTAGCTTTGTATATTATGAATTATTTCTGTGTAAATACATAGTCCTAGGTCTCTGCAACATTATTATGTTGCTACACTATTCTTGTCGAGTGAAAGTGTTAGTAGCATTTTTTAATTGTTAATAATTTTATCCTGTCTCCATGATGTATTTATGAAATAGAGTGTGACAGTGGTCTCTGTATGCTTAATGTCTCCCCGTCTCTATAATTCCTCGGATCATTCGTTAGGAAATCACCGCTTTAACACAGTATAAGTATTACTACAGTAAGGAAACTGTGTGTTATGTCCTATGACAGCATGTTGACTGGGCGACACTAGCGATTCATGTGGCGAGTAACCAAAGTACATTCTCAACGTATCAAATGACTTGGAAAAATACATGAACACATCACAAAATAAGTTATTTTAAGGGAGAATGCACAATTTTCTTCTTTATTAAATCTGAATTTTAAAATTAAGAAATAATAAAACAGATATTATATTTTAGTTAAGAAGAGGTAAGAAGTACCTAAAGTGTTTTTCAAACACAACCTGTTGAGGTCCCTAAAATTAAACATGATAAATACCTGTTACTTTCGGCGTCCAGTATACTTCCTTGGCGACAAGAAACCTGGAGTCAGCAAATGCGCTAAACATTAGTCCTGTTTACGCGACACCCGAGAACACAA
Organism: Ectobius pallidus; assembly: GCA_964059195.1. NCBI lineage: Eukaryota > Metazoa > Arthropoda > Insecta > Blattodea > Ectobiidae > Ectobius > Ectobius pallidus. The sequence goes on along the minus strand of CAXKWD010000012.1, from coordinate 50,756,932 downwards.
TGTCAAGATCCGCCACTGTAATATTGGTGCTTTGAAAATGTAATTATTGTCTACTCTAAAGTCTAGGTTAAAATACTGAAATGTTGCGTGGAATCCTCATCAGACGAAATAGGAATAAATTATGTCGCAGGCAAATTGTGAATTCGGTATTTTTCCAAAATGTCAGGCTTTTTACAAAATGCCGTCAAATTATTAATGAAACATCCATTCTGCAATTTAAGTGGCTACCCTTTTGGGTTATGGATAGGATGGAGTCAGATTTTAAAAAAGAACCGTTAGGTCTAGTGGATTCTACTGTCGATATCATTAAATAGTGGTTTACACCTCGCCATTTACTGGAGATGTAATTACAAAGAATAGCCTAATACATTCGGTGAAACGATTGCAAAGTTGTCACCTTTTGGAGGACAAGGTTTTCGGATGTGTTCATGTAAGCCAGGAAAACTGCATGCAAAGGTAAGAAACTGTGCATATTCTAAAAATGGACAACAATATCATTCCAAGTGTCATTTCAGTATTAATTGCGGAAATAAATAGAGATAAAAAATTTCCATTCCGCTTTTTTTTTGTCAGTCAAATTGAAGAATGGATGTTTCATCAATTATTTGCCGGTAATTTGTAAAAAGCCTGGACATTTTATAAAAAGACACTAATTAGAATGCGACATAAATAAATCTACCAGAAATAGTTTAAAAAACCTTGAAACTGCGTATATTTAGAAGCTTTGGGTATTACCCATTCAAACCGCTAATGTTCCATATTCTACGTTATTGACTGGATGAATGTTAGGCGCAAAGTTAATGGTTTACAACTTTTGCGTAATTTAATTAATTCTGGGCATCTATGTAATTTGATATTAATATAATATATTAATGTTCATCCTATAAACTATAGATATAACACCAGGTAGAAGATTTTCTATAACAAAAGCTAACAGTCTTCTCTTTTCTCCCTCTCTAATATTATTATTGTCCACGATTCGCTTCTACAGAATGCAGAGCACTCCAAACCCAGGTCTTAACAAATCTTTCAAGGCTTAAATTGCTTGATGCGAACAGATTTTTCTTCTTGTTAAACGCATTCTTTGCTACATATGTTTATAAGGTGTAAATTGCAAGGCATGAGATAAAGAACACTAAGTCACCTCTTTCGCTATGTTTAAGGAAAATATATTAGTGTTAATACTATAGCTTTAATAACTAAGAACACCTGCTAGTTAGTCTAAAAGTCGTAATATTTTTGCTTGATTTAATTTCGTATTATAACTAATGTCATAACACCTTAGCGTTTCCATTAAAAGAAGTAAGTGTCTAAATATGTTATAGGTCTTTACTTGTGGCTTTTATTTGTAGTATTCAGGAAAACAACAGTCAGATGGTTTTATTAAGTTATTTAGGAAAGGATTAACCCAAAATGGTCAAATACTTTAGATCAGTAACTATTTCAAAACTACAACAGATATTATGTTTGTAACAGCAGTTCAGAATCTATTATCATATTAATGTGTATAAAAAACAGTATCTCTATAGACGATAACTATGCATCCTTTCAATCTTCGAGGAAACTGTAACACGATATGACGGTATATAAAAAAATTGTTTACCCTAGAATCACAAAAAATACAGGTTTTAAGTTATTAGATTAGCATAACGTACTGTTCAAACATACGGATAGAGAGGCAATTCTAGATATCAAACAACACGCTCGAGGCACATGCAAAGAATACATTTAAGAAATGGAGTCAACAAGCTAAAGAAAGGTGTATAGTTAAAATAATCGCCTACGTGTTGTTTACAACCTGATGCTTTCTGCATGCTCTTATTTCACGGCCATTACAAAATTCCGGATAGTATGACATGTGATCATCGCGCCGTGTTGCATTCCTGACCTGTCATTGCAGATCTGCCCCAGCGCTTCTCAGGGTAGACATACCGAATGACGTTTATGACAGGAACTATTAGATGTAATGTCATCAGAAGAAGTACCTTGAGCATTTATAAGGCGAGAGTCGAAACCGAGACAGTGTTTTCCTGTATGGTAAGATATCATTGATCACTCTGGATTAAGAACTTAAAAATATTAGTTTAAAATCAGGGCAGTCAGTATGAACCTTGAACGATCTGCATTCTACGAATTACAAATCGTACCGTATTTGATTCTCTCATCAAATTTCTTGTTTTTAGGAGAGTGAACAAAATAATAATCCCACAGCGCTACGCCCTTTCAAGGACTAGGCCTGCCATCCGATTATTGAGTCTTCTACCAAAGGTCTATGCAGATGGCAGGATTTGGGGCATCTGGTCACCATGCCGACTCCCATGGCCGTTATTGATGGCTTACCGAACCAGAGCCGCTACTTGTTTATCTACACAGGTGGTACTTTAGGAGAGTGAGGTGTATGAAAATACCGTTATTACTTTTGTCCATGGTCGTGTTCTCATTGATATGAATGTGATATGTCGTTTAGCCTATGCCTCATTCATATACCATTTCTGGATTTTACAAAAACATTCCACATTCTTTGCTAAATGAAATAATTTCTTGATATAATAATGTTGTATAGCTCTGATTCCTACCAAATATGTTCACTTCGCAAAATAGCTCGTTTTGTATGAACATAACAAGGGAGATAGATGTCTTACTATTCAGTTCAAGGATCGTAATGTGCAAGGATAGTGCCAATTAGCTAATGAGGTGCTCTTGCAATCTGCATAAAGCATGGCAGTACAACCATGCAACTCTAGATCAGATAAACTTCACTGAACACCTCGGGATCTTACTCTACAATTGCCTATGTATTCTAGGAATACAATGGTTGACTCTCATTAATGGTCTTCTTAGGTTCTTATACGGAGAATGTACCCTGCTAAATTTAGGCCTATGTAGATTCAGTACAACATGAAATGCTATATTAACAATGATGGTAATAATAACAATGACAATAATAATATTGAGGATTGAAACATCAGCATTAATTCGTACTCAATGAAATATTTTTGTCTTTCTTTCCACTTTGTTTAATAATATTGATTCTAATTAGTGACCCTATTATGTTCTTGAAGGGTCGTTATGCTTAAGTCGTAAGTGACTTTTTCCCGGATTATAATTTTTATCAAATTTAAGGAGAACCTTTAAGAACGGATCAGTTTATAGCAGGGAAGAGACATAGACGTAAATGCGGGACAATCTTTGGATAACGTGAAGAACTTCGTGTATTTAGGATTGACGCTTACTATGAACGGACTATGGGCAGAGCACATTGAGGTGACGAAACATAAATCGGGACTGAAATCAGCTGAAACTCTTCATCCGATACGTAACAAAATTCCAGACATGCCAATAGGTGTTATGGAAACTCTGTACGGGGCAATAGTGAGATCGACGATGACTTATGGGGCAGATATATGGGGTTGGGAAGAAACAGGGAATCTAGATCAGGTCAGGACGCGTTTTTTGAAAGGGAATTTGGGAGTAGGGAGGGTACTGCAAACTGTGGCATTATGAGAGAGTTTGGAGCGCGTAGTGAGACTATAGAGTGCAAAATTAGGGCGGTGAAATATTGGTTACAACTTATGCTGGGGGATCCAATAGCGGCTATTCAGGGGAAGATGGTGAAGAACAAATTCACCTACCATTTGTTATTTATTTGATTCCAATTTTATTTTTAATTTTTTTATGATAATTATAAATATTATATTAGTATTACTATCATTATTACTTTTACTGTAGTTCAAATTCAGTAATATAGTGTTTGAATGTTCGCGCCAGATACAGAGTTTCGCAGATCCTCCAACAGTCACCAGAATGGCGATCACGGAACACCAATGGACTGGCTGAAGCACAAACTTTCCAGCAAGTTTTGGTCTTCATGTTTACAGCGGTTGCTATGACAACGGGTAGAAAATGTCCCCCGTCACTCCACCCTTACTCAGAGATAAACGTCATAGGTGAAGGAGACAATTTTTTGTCTTCTCGCTTGCTTGCTTATACCTACCAAGCTAATCCGATAGATTTATGACTACTTGTCTATCCGGAAGGGACCGTCTAAAAGGTACTTCTTTCTTAAATTCTGCAGTCTTCCCACAAAGTAAAATAAATAAAGATAGCCCTAATTCTATTTTTTGTTCTTTATTAAGTTGTATAAGGAGGCGTTATATTTCCTCAGTTCCTCTTTCTTTTAGCTACATTTTTTCAATTTCTTAATTGAGAATCTTACAAGTAATTTTAAATACTGTACCATGGAAGCAAATGGAGAGAAAGATTTATATTTTGAACACAGCCATGCTCCTGTGAAGCCTTATTCAGGGAACATGCATTTCCCCCGGCCTCAATAATATCAGTCTGTTCTGTGTCGCGTTATGTGCCAGGCGCTTCTTTACCAGTTCTTAACGTATTCATTTTATTTCTCTTTATTAAGTGCCAGTATGGTACTTTATGAGATTGTGTGGGGGACGAAAAATGTCTGTCCGTCTGTCCGTCCGTCCGTCCGTCCGTCCGTGTGTCTGTACGCGCTCTAACTCAAATACGCTTTATCGAATTTTAATGAAACTTGGTACACACGTTTATAATGTCCATGGGAAGAACCCTATTGAAATTGGACCAAATCGGTTCACCGGTACCGGAGTAAAACCCAATTTAGTGTATATTTTAAAGGCGCCATAACTCACATACGCTTTATCGGATTTTCATGAAACTTGGAATACCTATTTATAATGTCTATGGGAAGATGTCTGTTGATATTGGACCAAATCGGTTGGCCGGTACCGGAATAATACCCAATTTAGTGCCCTTTTATGGTATCATATAAGAAAAGGCGCGGTAACTCAAATACGCTTTATCGGATTTTCATGAAACTTCATATACTTATTTATAACAATCATGGCAATAAGCCTATTGAATTTGGACCTAATCGGTTGTCCAGTACCGAAATAAAGAGTAATTATCAGTCAAATTAATTATAATATTTTGGTTCATTTCGAAGCATTTTGATTGGCTCGCGGCCAACCAATCAGCGGGCGAGTCCCGTATCTAAGGTAAATAAAGGGTAATTCTGGTACAACCCTTCAATTCCTGTCGAAACCTTCTTTAGTAAAGGAGGGTAAAAAGAAGGCACCTTCTTCAAATGCAAAATCAAATTCTCGGTTCTTTCTTATAGCGTCATCAATTAATGACAGCTTATAAAGCTTCCTTCAGTTGCCATGGACAGTTGACTCCTACATGAAAAACAAATGTTCCCATATGTACGATTATAGACGAAATGGTGTTGTATAATGACTAATTATTTTGCTAAAATTGATTACAATTAGATTAAAGCATTGAATTTTACTTCAGCCTATGTCAGATTTATAATCCCTGACCTCTTAATAAATAAAAACATTAACTTCTGAGAATTTGGTTAAGTTGGTACTCTGCTTTAGTGAGGGCCAAATTCGCATTTATGACTAGAATATCGCGAATATTATGTTACCAATGAATGAAATTATTCTATATTGTAACATAAGATAACTAGAAGGCTCGAAATATAGCCTAATTTCGAAATACGGTGATTTTTCTTTTCTGTGAGCTACGACAATGGTATTGGACACTCAAATGTCGTAGTGTAGTTTGGTCTTGAGGTAAGATGCTTGTCTAGTAATCAAGAGATATCACGTTCGAGTCCACCCTGAAGCAAAATTTTTTTTTATTATTATCAATTGTGTTAAATTGAGCCTATTCCATTCTTGTGTCCTATTTTGTCAATGTGCTTAAATAAGTATTACATTTTTCTTTAAAAAAACTGGGAATTCATTGTCTTTCATTGACCTACATCATTCCTAAAGAATAACATAAGCCTATAAATGTTATTTCACGAACAGAAACTAGCTTTAAAGTTATTGCGTTGCGTTAAAATTGCATAAGCCTATACTCAGAACAAAACTGCATACCGCTAGGTGGAACTATCCTCTTCTTATTGGCTTACTGTACTATTTCATTGTCAATGCATTTTGTAAAATGTTTACATATTTTAAGAATTAGTATATCAGTGTATACCAATATGAATTAAGGTTAAGAATCAAACTTTAGACCTTTGTTCTTCCGTAAGCCCTGCTTAATGAATCGATCTGGAGTTAAACTCGGAGATCTATTAAAAAAAAAAAAAAAAAAGTATTTTCTGTATATCATAACTGCAATTATTACTGATTAAAAAAGCATACTGGCACTTTGTTATATCAGTTTACCTGATTTTATTACTGTGTGCTTCAGTTTTTTAAAATAAATTACTTTTCAGTTTGTGTGTTAAGGAATGTGAGTTTATCGTAAGCTGTAATGCAAAAATGAATCCGTTAAACGACCCCGTGTGCACTTTAATACAAACTCCGTTCAGTCGTTGGAGGGAAGATGATAAGAGAGATCTATTGTTTCTAGGTAGACCTCAGCCAATTTTAGACATTAATTTTAAAAAGTTAAATTGCCAAGCTGGCAAGGCATATAATGTACATTTCAAAACTTTATGGTACAACAAGCACCAGTGGTTATGTGGGAGCCATTACGTTAAAAAACTATACTGTTGGCCATGTCTTCTTCTTGGGGTTAAAAAACATGCATGGAATGAAACTGGGTTTAGTGACTTTTCAAATGTTAGTCGTGCTCTGCAGAAACATAAAGATTCGGGGGAACACTTAAAATGTGTGTTGCAGCTGAAAAACATGAACACTATTGGGGATGCTCTGAAAGATAACGCTAGGCTTTTGTTAACGCAGTATAATGAAAATGTTCGTTTAAACAGGTTGGTTATGCGTTCAGTCATCGACGCTGCTTTATATTTAAGCAAGCAGGAGTTATCGTTTCGTGGCCATGATGAAAGTACTTCTTCTCTTAATCGTGGTAATTTCAAGGAGTTGCTACAACTATTAATCACAAGAAGTACTGAAGAAATTCAAAACCACTATAACAGGATTAAAACTATTTTTTCTGGGGAGTCAAAGACAATACAGAATGAAATTATTGAGTGCATATCAAATCACATAGACGACTATGTGAAAGAAGAAATTAACAATGCAGAGTTCTTCTCAATCCAAGTGGACGATACAACAGACATTTCACAAACCTCGCAGTGTTCCGTTATATTGCGTTTCGTTACCTCAGAAGCTGAACTTGCAGAACGGTTCTTGGGTTTTCATGACATTAGTACTGATAGAACGTCCCAAACACTGTTCAATCTCATAGATACAATTTTAGGAGAGTTCAACTACAAAGCTAAACTTGTTGGTCAGTGTTATGACGGTGCTAGTGTAATGTCAGGTCATTTGAATGGTCTGCAGAAGAAAATTAAAGATGAAGCTCCTCAAGCACTTTTCGTTCATTGCCTTGCACATCGTCTCAACCTTGTATTGCAACAAAGTTGTAATCAAATGCCGAAGTGCCGCATATTTTTCGCTAATGTAAGTGGCATACCCCCATTCTTTCATCATTCAGCTAAAAGAACTTATGTCTTGGACACTGCAGTAGGCAGAAGAATTCCCACAGCAACAGACACTCGATGGAGTTCAAATTCAAAACTTGTAAATGTTGTTGTTGAACACTGGGACAATTTAAAAGCAGTTTTTGAGCAAATAGTTAATGACAGTGAATCAGATGACAAAGCTGTGCGACTTTCTCAAGGTTTCCTGAACGAAATGAATGATTTTGAATTTGCCTTCCTGTCCCTTGTATTCAGTGATTTGTTTGAAGTTACCGGGATTCTGTTTGAGATTCTGCAAAAGAAGTCTTTTGATATTTGCTTTTGTTGCGAACAAATTAAATCCACTCGTAATGTAATTCTTACAAAAAGAAATGAAGAGTACTATGGTCCCATGTTCAACACGGCGAAGAGTAGAGGTGATTTCTTAGGAAGAAAGTACAGTGGAAAAAGTGAGGCAGAACATTATCAGAACTACAAGGTCTTGTTCTTCGAGATCATTGACAATATCGTAACGCAGATCGATACAAGATTTGAGGATGTGAATAAGCTTCGTTTCGTTAGCCTTGCAGACACTAGCAAATTTGAGAAGTACTGTAGGAACTTCCCACATGAAGCGGTTTCTTCTCTACAAGAAAGTTATTTCAACATGTTCAAAAAGACGCAACGTCTAAAAATTGAACTGGAACTTTTGTATCAGAAGAGTGAATATCGGAATGTACCGATTAAAAGAGTTCTAGAACTTCTTCGTGACAACGATGTCCACAAAGACGTGTTCGAAGAAGTGTACAAATTATTTTCCCTCATTTTAACACTGCCATCAACCAGCGTCTCAGTTGAAAGGAGTTTCTCTTGCTTAAAGAGAATAAAAACATATCAAAGAAACTCAATGTCACAGAAGAGATTGTCAGCGCTAGGGAATATATCACTTCAAAAGGAAATTTTGGACAAAATTATGAACTCACAGCCCTTCCACAACGACGTTATTGACAGATTCGCAGCCTTGAAGGACAGGAGGATCAACTTGATATACAAAAGATAGGTAAGCAATATAATGTAATAACGTACTATTTCCTACTGTTGATGCATTTACATGAGCTTTGCAAACCTTGATTTGTGCTTCACCTACGTTTAGGAGCGCGAGCCGCTACTGGGGGGATCAGTCTCTAATTAGAGCAATATGTTATCAAGAACAGCTAAGAATAGGAGGAAATACGTGGGCTTCCAAATTAAGAGAGGGATTAGAAACAATTGGGATGGGATACGTTTGGATGGATGGGCAGGAAAATAGGAGAAGTGTGTGGAGGAAGGTTAAGAACCGTTTGAAGAATATTGATAGACAACAGACAAATGCACAATGTCAGACTATGGATTCACTTGAATTACAATCGCGGTTAAAATTGGAGTGGGGGAAGGAGCAATACGTAGGAAAAGGATCTAAAGTCAGTAAACTAGGCCTCGCTTGGATTAGACTCGGTGCGTGGAGAATGATTAAGATCACAGATGAAAACGGAATGAGAGTTTGTCCATTATGTAAGGGGGAAGAATCATTGTTTCATATTTTGGCGAATTGTGAAGGTTTGGAAAATTGGAGGGAAAAATATTTATCATTATCTTTTATGGAATCAAATAGGGAGCAACGGAAATGTTTGGAGTTACGTTGAGGAAGGCATTGGGAAGTTTTTAATGAAGGCGAGACAGCTCAGGTTTGAAAAAGCGACAAACTGGAGAGCGGGTGTGGAGGGTGAGGAATAGATTTAGTTTGTTTGTGTTACTTCGTATTTATATTATTTGTTCTTTTTTTTGTGTTTTTGCGTAAGCATGTACGGTCCATGCGGACCCATGCGATTGTTTGCATTGGAATTTGTAAAAAGTTAATTATTGTAATAAACACTTACATTACATTACAATAATAACAATGACAATAATAATATTTAGGATTGGAACTTCAGCATTAATTCGTACTCAATTATGATGGTGTCCATACGTCAAAATATTTTTGTCTTTCTTTCCAATTTGTTTAATAATATTGATACTAATTAGTGACCCTGTTATGTTCTTGAAGGGTCGTTATGCTTAAGTCGTAAGTGACTTTTCCCGGATTATAATTATTATCAAATTTAAGGACAATAAATCTAAATATCGATCTGAACTAAGTGATGAACATTTAAGTGAACTCGTGCGAACTGCGCTTACTTATTATCAGCTAGACTTCAAACAAATAACAACAAAAATTAACACTAGAGAAAGCACTTCTCAAAAGCAAAATCTTATTTCTTGTAGTATAATTGAACAATAATATTTATGTGTGTAGTAAAATCAATGCGGTTCGCTTCGAAGAGCTTTATAAATTTACGGCTCCCAAAGTTAAGATTAGCGTTAACTGATTCAGTGGCCATGTGGTAAAATGCTATTCCGGGCCCAGACAGAGCTGCAGATCTATCTTGGTTTGGTGGCATAATCATTTAATTTCACGACAATAATCATTTCAATAGAGAAATGTATTGTATCTTGTTAGAGTAGTTTAATCAATGTAGATAAGAGTTAAATTCATTTTAAAAACTGTTGATTCAAATTAATTATGTGCAGACGGAGGGGTAAATATTTTGAAAGTATTTTGAAAAATTAATTTTTAATTAAAGAATTAAGAATTAGCCCACAAGCATCCCATAGCGGGCAAGGGCCTCCTGGCATACCAGGGTGGCTGACTCGTTAAATAAGAACGTTTCAGGCTAGCCTCACCTGCAGCCCTATTCTGTAACTTCTCGATTTCGGAATCGGAATCGGCGAAGAAACCGATTTTTCCATGTTTTGGTATTCTGTAACTCCATTCAGATTCCGAGTGATCGGAATCATACCGATAGTAATGGCGGCTGATCGGAATCCTTGCCGAGAGGTCTCACGCATTCGTTTGGAAATTTCCAAGTCAAATAAATAACGAAGGAAAGCAATACACAATGCCATTCTATTAAATTTGTGTTTGTGTATAAGCATAACTAATTAAAATATTTAAAACTTAATAAACTAATGAAAACATATTAAAATAATATATGTAAAAATGTAGGGTTATGTTTGCCTTACAAATCATGGCCAGAAATATTAGTTGTAGTAAAAATGTAAGTAGCCTACTAATTTTCTTTAATTGTAATATAATTTAATCGTTAATAACACCGTCAACCCCAATTCACTACCAGTATAATATGTTCTTGCCATAATTATGAACATTAAGTACAGAAAACAAACTACAAATAAAATAAACAGCAGATGATATTGTATTCATTCCTAAAATGTACTGTACATATATTTTACCTATGTCAACCAATCTCCGAAAGAAATAAAAAATTAATATAGGCCAAGGGTGCCCAAACATTTCATATGTAGGGTCAATAAATATTTGAATTGTTTATGGCGTGTCATATTTATACTAGCAGTAATTTACGTTTAAAACTAGACTAATCTCAAAGCAAACATATATCATATTTTTAATAATTCCTGTAATCACTGTTTTTTTTTTTAAATTAAATGCAGAACTATAAACAAATACTGCAATAAATAGAACAGACGTAGTACGACAAAAGACTACTTTAGCAAATATTAGCCTACCCAATAAAAGTCATTTAGTAAATGCTTTGGATAAACTTTGATAATTTGTGTAATTAAAAAAAAAATGCAGAAAAAATGTCAATGACGCGTAGGCCTTAAAAATTCTGAACAACAAGAAAAACGCAGGAAACGGCAACTTTTTTTGAAGGGACATATTCCAAAGTTGAGTCAATGCTTTTAATTAGACATAATATAGTGTACTATGTAGTCAGCTTGTGCAAAGTAGTTAGGAAAGTGCAAAAGTAATTACCTGGCAATGAGAAGTGTATATTTTAATACTACAAACCACTGATAACTGGATTCTCTCTTGTAGAGACGATATCGCTTGAAATAACACACACCACTATGCTTTCACAGAATAATTACAACTATATTCATTGCACGGTATTTCACTGTTAGTCCATTATTAACTTTGCACAGACTCGATAAAACTTGCATTAGTGACAATATTACACGGAATTGTAGCCTATGGCTTCAGTAGACTACAAATGCCTGACTGCCGTCTGGAACAAAAAATCTGAAAGATTGGGGACATAGCGGTTTATGAGGGATGAACGACCGCTGTCTCTCGTCCTTGGAGTATTTCTTTGAAGTGCAACCCTCACCTCCACATTCCTAACATTAGAATTGAGATCCATTGAATAGAATGTCGTCTAGCTGTTCATTGCAAAATGTTAAAACCTTATTTGTAAGGCCCGTCAAAAAATAAGCGGCCTATTCATATTAAGTTCTTTTAGTACGACTTTTATTTTATAAATTGTGTGAGATATTATCAAGTCTTATGAATTTTAGGGTTAGTTAAACCATTTTCATTATGGCGGGAGAGCTGTTTCAGACGAAAAATCTTCACAGTTGAGATGACGTCACTTAAAACCCTTGTCTTTCATTGGGTAACGTCACCTGTACGTCACTAATGCCTCGGCTACCTTCGGGATTTCGTTTTGAGATACGCAAAACGAGTGGATGATCTCGATTGGTGTTACAGAATGCCAAACAAGCCAACATTTCGATCGACTCGGAATGGGGAGATCCCGATCGGTAACATCTCGAGTCGAGCGGCTAGCAAAACGAAAAGTTACAGAATAGGGCTGCTGAGAACGCTAAAATGTAATATAAGTTAATTGCCTCTAGTTTTAGTACTAATTGTCAAGAGTTTTCCACGTCTTTCTGTCTCTGGCACTCCTAGACCACAAGTGGGAATATTTAATTAATGCTATTCAAATAAACATTTCCAAGACCCGAAAGATTATAAGTTAGAACAGAATGAACGCGTGCAAAAGTCTAAATTCATTTTATAATTTTTTATTAAGAGCAATTAAAGAAAATTTAGCTAAATTATAATGAGAGTTAGTGTAAACCACTTATGTGGTAGTTTTTTTCAAACGATAACGTTTACAATTTCATATTTCAGACTTTTTTATAACGCAGTTATAATTATTTCAGACCAAACAGTGAAGATCATTTTAGAACATTTGTAGTGAATATTATTGCACGTTTTGTAATTACAGATATTAAAAAAAATACTTATTTTTTCAAATTTTGTTCAAGAGATTTTTAATTGTACAGAATTTATAAATTTTAGACCGGTTTTTTTTATACAAAACGGCTCAATAGAAAGAAGTTATTACAAATTTAATAAAACGTAAACTTTATGTGCATTCAGAATAGGAGATTATGCACTTTAAATACAACAGCAGTAAAGAAAGTGTCACAGAAAAGCTTCCGTAATTTTTAGACAGCCTTTTTCAGGTTGTAGACCAATAAAAAGATGTAAGTGGCAGGGTATGGACCACAGACGAATTAGTTTATGTTTTATCTTTTGGAAAGAGATCCTATTGCGAAGGGCGTCCAGTCGGGGAGATTTAATTGACAGATATTAGATGTTAATGATGATAATAAGAGTTAACGCTGATTAAGAGGCTATCCTGGATTCCGAGAAGAAGGAATCATATAAAATACAGTTCTAGTATCGGGTTGAGCTTCCAGGATGTTTTTATATTTCTGGTTTACACTTAACTTACCTAAGTATAAATTAATTCGCAGTGTGTTTAACGAAAGTTTTAGTCTATTAACTGCTTATGTACTGATAAAGATGCACTAATTATGAATTTCCCCGCGTTATATATTCAGCAGATTTACCTGGCACTAGCGTCAGTTGGAAATTATATTATTTTATGGGCTTACTTGCCACCAAAATCCTTCTTGTTCTACTTTTCGCCGGCATAAAGTAATTCTGGAAATGTAAATATAGCGTCAAGATGGCGACGCTGGAAGTCTTGTCAAGAATAAAATATAAGTTCAAAATTAATTACATTTGCTAAGTTTTGAAGAGTTTATAGTGTTTACAGAATTAACAGAATTACTTTTATTTAGATATGAGTCAATTTCTTAAAAAAAAAAAGATGATTAATTTAAGGAGAAATAAAGAATGGTCATGATTCATAATTAATAGAAATAAATCATGTTAATTGTGCAATGCATTTTAAAGATCATTTTCATTTATTTTAAATTATAATAAATTTGTAAGTTTTTAATAGAGTATATTAATTTTTTTATTTCACTGTGCATGAAAATATATAAGCACATATATGCTATCCTTTTAAATTCAACGCAGTGTCGATTCAAATCCTTAAGGTCCCAAGGCCATCCTGACATGTGAAGTGTTAGACTAGCAAAACTTCAGAGGCACCAGAGTTTCCTCATTCGCAAAAGCAAACGCCGGATTTGTAAGACTTGATTACTTTCCTAACTCATCACCGAATATTATAATCGTTTAAACTGAATATCAGAAAAAAATCACTGAACAATAGAAAAACAGAAACAGATTCACACGAATGAATCATTACAAAAGACTAATTAATGGTACAAACAAACATTCTAAATACGTGATATGGCCTATAGGCAGTTAGAGTAAGCAAAATAAGCTAATTAGTAATAATATTAACAACACACTCAAAGTAATGGTATTATTAATGAAAAAGTAGTAGGCGTAAATGTAGATTACTTCATTTTTTTGAACAAGCATCAATTTTTAAAAAATAATGGAAAGTATTTAGGTCTATTTACTACATAGGTCTATAAATACTTCTCCGCATAAAAAAATAATTAAAGCAGATCTAAGTCATATAATAACGATTTTGCTTAATTGGAATTTTATGTTATGAATTATTTACTTGACGAAGGAAATCTAAATCTATTGAATAGTCTGCACAATTATTTATTCAGTTAACAAGTGTGATGCTACAAAAAAAATATATGAAAAATTCGGTTCGATTCTTAAATCCATTTAACCTGGTAGTTAAATGTTTTAATGGTACATTCCGGTAACCTCAATAATACAATTCTTAACATGTATATGTGAGAAAGTCTGTGCAACATATTTTGCACCGTTTATTTTCATAAGTGGCTTAGAATATTAAAGTACAATCAGGGATGTGTCATAAGTGGGGGAGGTGCCGTTCTCTTTAAAGAATAAAAGCACCTTATTGCATATGGAGTTGTTAAAATATTATTGCCTAGATATTCGTAATGCTGTCAATGAAAGAGCTTCATCCAAAAGGAAAAGCATTGAACCGTACAGCTCCTGGTTCAGCAATCGATGTTGTGTCTTCACCTGACTACTAAATATAGCTCCTACCTTACGCATGTTCCTGGAATTTCAGGTATATGTCTGTGATTGCATTTCGAGGAAATGTCTGTATTTAATATCAGTATATTACCTCCTTTGAAACGGGCTCGTACATAGTAAATCTAATACAGGCGGGTACTATTTCGATGGCTAATGTAAAGCTAGTCTAACTAAAAAGAATGGTAGTTTTATGGAGAATTTTGGAATGGAAATTTATCACACGTCGTCTCCAATAGCCTGAACACTACAGACATGAATAAATTACTATTTTTAGAAAATCTACACAGGATAAAGGAACTTTAGTTCTGTAAAACATGATAACTAAGTAATTCGTTCACAAAAAAAAATCAACCCTTGAAATACGACAGTCTGACAACAAAGAACGGTTAAAATCAATGTTGAACTTCTTAAAATCTCATTTAGTCCGACAGGAGCAATGTCCTGTTTAAACTCGCCGTTGGCTTTTCGTCTGTTTGTAAATTTGTGTGAAACGCAGTTACTGCCATAACGCGTCGTTCGTTTTTTCATTACAGTTTGGCACGAGTGTTCCTTGATATCGGTAAAAGCATTGTATATGCAAGGACTTTATTTTTTTTCAAATTGGTAGACATTTTATTGGTACTGTTTCATACAATGTTCAACTTCTTTGAACGATTTTAAGATTAGGATTAAGATTTTTTTATTTCTGCCATTAATCATCCATTTTGATTGAAATATGCAGTGTCAGATAGAAGCCTACATAATGAACATTTTGAGAAATAAATTACAATAAACTACTACTTGTATTAAAAATCATCATTAAGTCTCAGTGACCGAAGTTATACATTACAAGAATTAATTTAGCTAAATGGGTTATACTATAAACTTGAAATATGCTTTCAGACTAGATTGTAAAATTGTCTACATCTTTGTTCAAGTACATTATTGACACCACTCTAAACGTTTACCGGAATTTCGAATGTCTGTCTGTTTGTTGCCGAGTTACTACCAAACGCGTTGTTCGATTTTTCTACACTTTTAAATTTAAGTTAATGGGCATCAAACAAATATAGACATAAGCTACAACAGTCATCAGGAAAGCTACTGTTCTTATTGCTACTGTTCTTATTGCTGAGGCTGTCAAGTGATTTTTACGAAGACATTTGGTGCATAAAATAATGAACATGGTCCTATCATAAGTGAACAGTATAAGTTATAATTTTAATAAGAATTATGTGAATACTTTAAAACACTGTAAAAATAACACTGCAGATAGAAATTTAAAGTCAAATGTCTTTTAGGTCTTTATTTATTAAAGCAATTTTAAGTAATATGAGGGAATAAGGTGGACACTCATTATAAATTTGCTATGCATTAATAACCCTCATAGATCCATCATGAATTTTGTCAAGTGAAATTGCTGGTTAGTAAGCTTGTCAAACACATCAGTGGTGGGTGGTTCATGAAGAATGTTCAAATGATGGCAGAAGGAAACCGGAATAATTGGATGAAGCCTACCTTGCTGCCGCTTAGTTGACCGCTACAAAACCAATCCCATATGGCTCTTCATTGAGAAGAAATCGACGTCCGAGCTATAGTACGTCATTTATGGTACAGCAATGAGTCTAGTACAGGGGAAGTCAACTACGTCTTGTGATGACGTTTGTGGAGCAAGAGCATGCGGATCCCTTGTGTGTGACGTCAGCAAGAGCGCACGGTAGTAGGGGTGTTTAGAAATTAGAGTACGCTAGATTTAGGTACTAGAGGACCTACTTTAGCTCTGTGGGTAAACAACTTCTGGTTGGAAATACGGAGCATTTTTCAAAGTTAATGCAAGTATGCGATCCTGATAGTGTTCTCTCTGCAGAACATGTGTTAGTTCTGCAAAACATTCTTCTTCAGTTCGAATCAAGATTTCAGGATGTGAAAAATCTTTCTCCAATGTTTAAACTTTTTGCTACCCCATATTCAGTTAATGTCAGACGTTCCTTGCCGGTATCAGTTTGAACTGCTAAACATACAATGCGACGATCTGTTAAAGGACAAATATGAACGTAAAGTGGTCTTGGGTAACTTTTTCAGAAATTTCTCTGAAACCAGATTCCCGAAACTTGCCGCACGAATATTATGTAATTTTGGATCGACATATGTGGCCGAACAATTTTTTTCACTAATGAAATGTGCAAAGCTCAAATCAAGAAGTACATTGTTAAATCACAACCTAAATGTAGTCTTCGATTAAATATTGCTCAAACATTACGTCCCAACATTGATAAACTTGTTAAAGAAAAAAGAGACAGGAAAGTCAGAAATTGTTACTGTAATCTTGTATCATCTAAGGTGCAGACGAGCTTGTATGGTAATTAATTCAGTTCATTTTTTTTGTTATTTTTATTGTAGTGAATTTTGTTAATTCAAATGATAGTATTGTCTATTTTTGTCAAAGAACATAGATTTTGTGGAAAGGCAATTGTTCTCACAGAATAGAAAAATAGAATTATTTATAATATGTTAAACTACTGTGCTGTAATTAACCGATAAACTATCAAGAACATCGATTGATGTTTCATTAACTCGGAAACACGTATTACGTAAGTTCTAACCCCCTAAATTCCCGCTGCCCGCAATACTAATGCCCCTCTCTTCCCCCCTGTTCACTGATGCCACCATTTCACATGCTCCTCGCAGGGGTATTACGCGTGCAGTCAGAGCAGAAAGCTACTCGTCACCCGAAGTGGGGATTATGCCGTCACTCGGAGAGACTGAGTGGGTGATGGTCTGCGAGGTGTAACATTCAAATTTCATAAAGGAGACAACGGCGTCCTAAAATTCCGGCCTAAGCCTGACAAAATTTCTGCAATCAGACTAACATTTTAAAGTTAGATTTAACCTCACCAGGAGGCAACAGCCTCCTCACACCTTTCGGCCAAGCTCGACAAAATTTTGTTTTCAAATTGAATTTAGTAATTCCAACACCTCTGCAGTCTGTCCCCCACTCGCTCTCTAAAATCGCGTAAACACTAAACAAGCCCTACGCATGCCTTATATGCCATCATCACAAATCCAAACTAAAAGCTTACATGTTAGATTCAATAGTATCTGCAATAACCCAGCCAATGACACGCGTTCCGTCCCCACCCCCTTACTCCCGCCCTGGTTAACCAGTGGTGGTCGGAAGCGGGCCCATAAGTAACCAAGCTCGAACTGTGCTAAGTCTGCGTCACTAATGGTTGTGCCGCGCCGTGTTTCCCCTTACTTACCTGTGCACCGGGGGGCGGTGGGATTTCGGAGAGCTGCTTTCCCACTGCCTGCTTCATTGCAACTCGATGTGCAGGGTCGAGTTTTCAGATACGTGCGAGGACGGGCGACTGGTCGGCTACTGAGCGTCGGCTAGTCGCAGCTCTCCTCACGTGGGGCTCATGTCCATAATAAATTATTATTTTACTTTCCATTTATTTCATCTTCTCTCTGTCTTCTTTAATTTTTACTTAAGGCGTACACGGCGTCGGTGCCTCCATGAACGGCGATGATGCGGCGCTGCAGAGAGCCTCACAGGCTGCGATAGGCAAACCCCCCTTGACTTAAAGTCAGTTTAAATTTATTAATCGCCACTAACCCCCTATTAATTCAATTACTAGGTAACGGCCCTCCCTCTTTACTTTCATCTATCTTCTCCAATACACATATCTTCCTCTTTAAACCGATAATGGAAAGCGACGATGAAGGGAATTTGAGACTTCCCCTCCTACACGGTGGATAACACAGCGCCATGCGGGTAAGCGAATGCTTCACCTGGCGTAGTATGTTGACGCTCGTCATAGGGCCAGCATGGCGTGTTCCCCGCCCGCTGTAGTGGGTTTCCAATGCACCGACGGGCTCGTGGACCTAGGTCTATAGTTAGGACGCCGGGGGAAGTAGTTCCGCGCCAGCCGTGGTGCAAGGAGTTCGCGTAAACATGGGTCACCAAATTTTACGGTGGCTCTCCTGGGACTTGCACGTAACCCGTGGCTAGTGTGTAGGCCCGCCGGCTAGAGGGGAATGTTGCCCCCGTGGCAGATAGCCCCTTCCGGTTTGCTAGGGCTGAAGCTGGTGTATCACGTAAGCCGGCGCCAGGAAGCCACCGCACGTCGATTAGCGACATTTAGGCCAAGACCCCCTTGGAATTCACGCACTCGCGCGGAGTGATCCCTTAGGTTGTAGCGTGTCGGAGCGCCGCTCAACTAACACTTTGCTTTTCAAACATGTCTGTCAACAGTTTCAAAAAGCAAAACCCTCGCGGATTAGGAACCCGCACAAACCGAAGCCAAACAAGTGGGCTAGCACTTGTACCAAAGAACCCCTCAGTCGAGCTGGTAAAAGCCGACAGGGAGAAAGTATCCAACTCAACCAAACAACCGCGACGAGACAAAAGTCCTCCTGGCGGCAAGACACCCCCAACAGAGGGAAGTCCCTCCTCTAGCGATGAGGAATCGCGAACCAAGAATACCCGATCCAGTCGAAATAGCTCTAGTAGAAGCTCCGCCAGCGGGAGGGAGAAAACATCTGAAATCCCGTTGGGCAAAGAAGAAGCAAATCCCGCAATCCCAGCAGGGGACTCTGATGAGCACATAACTCTCAAAGCACTAAGGGATACAACTGCATTCAACTTCAGGCACCCTAACGCGCATGCCTATGAGGGCGCTGGCTGAGTGGCTAGCGTCGCATCGACTAGCGCAGATTTCGATCTCTCCTCCCTCCCTCGGTTGGACGGAGATAAAAGGACAGCAATAGAGATCCTGGTAGAGGTGGCCAATGGCCTCCTTATCAGCAAAGTTGCTCTAAGTAAGAAAGAGAGGATACTGACCTCGCTAGGCCGTTTGGTTCAGATCCAAACGGACCTGCAGGCAGAAAACACCACCCTCAGAGTAGAGAATCAGAATCTAAAAACAATCAAGAACAAGACACTCACCCCCCCTCCCCCTTTGTATAGTAGGGCTCTCACTGCCCCTCCCCCCCCCAGAGTCAATTTTTCATCTCACCCGACAAAGACAAAGCATGTAATTTTCATAGAGAAGGATGACCCTAAGATTAAAACAGCTGACCATCTTAAGGCCTCTCTAATCAGCGACGCTGTAGCGGGCGACGAAGGTTGGCAGGTCGTCAGTCTTCGCAGGCTGAGAGGACCCAAGGTCATCCTTGAAACGACCTCCAGCGACCAAGCCGACAGGATCGTCAATAGCAAAGGCCTGAGGTCGAAAGGCTACCGGGTTTCGAAACCCCAAAGGCTGAGACCGCGAATCACGATTTGGGACGTCCCCAGTAATACCCCCGAGAAATCTCTCGCAACAGCCCTTGGAAACTCCCTACCAGACAGACCAAATCAAGACGCTCTGAAAGACCTGGTGTCTTTCCGATTCAAATTCGGGAAGGCCCAGGACAGGGACCATTGGGTCTTTGACGTGCACCCTTCGGTCAGAGATGCACTCAAAGCCAAAGGCCGCCTCTTCTTCGGGTTTCATAGCTGTCGCGTAAGCGACCACGACACCCCCTCCCGGTGCTACCGCTGTCACCTTTACGGTCACTCCGCCAAGGTATGCGAAGCACCCGTTGACACCTGTGGCCACTGCGCACAGCAAGGCCATAAATTTACCGAGTGTCCCAACAAGAGACTTTCACCGACCTGCGCCTCCTGCACTCGACATAAGAAAGATTCACGCCACTCCACGACCGACCGTGATTGTCCATCTAGGCAATTGGCGATCCAACGACTGCGAGACATGACTGACTACGGCAATGGCTAGACACTTACTCAAGCTTTGGCAGATCAATTCCGACAGGGCTCGAGTAGTCACGGACCAAATCCGAACGGAAGCGCAGAAACATAATGTAGATATTCTACTCATGCAGGAACCCTATGGATACCAAGGCAATAAGATTACAGGATTCAGCTGCAAGCACCAGGTTATTACAGGAAACGCACGCGGTGAGTACCCGTGGACCGGTATTATAAATCTAAACCCAAACATCGAACGCCTTAAGCTCACGCACCTTTGCACCCCACATGTAACCTGCGCCAGAATAGCCACCGTAATCGGCGAGTTCACACTAGTCAGTGCTTACCTTCAGCCAAGGGAACCCCCTGATCAAGTGATTAACACATTAAGAGAAATAGGCAGAACCCAAACCAAAATAGTGGTATGCATGGACGCAAATGGAAAATCCCCCCTATGGGGAACCCAAGTAACCGATTACAATGGTAACCTGATAGAGGAGCTCACAGCGGAGCAGGATTGGTATGTCCTCAATGGGAACAACCAAGTACCAACCTTCCAATCCTGTCATGGCACTTCACTCATAGACATCTCCATAATCTCCAACGATATGATTGGACACGACATTGACTGGAGAGTAAAACCTGATATAGGTACCAGCTCACACAATGTCCTCGAAACAATCATCAGCGCGGCAGCAAATAACCCAATCCGAACAACCCGAAAATATAATTTCAAACATGCAGACTGGCCCAAATTTCAAACAAAATTAGCAGAGCGCCTTGAACCACTACAAACTCCTCTGACCACAACACCGCAGCTAATATCGCGGGTTGAACAGGTCACCTCCGCCCTTGCCTATGCGGCAAGGAAGAGCATACCTGCAACACTCCCAAGAACGAAACCAGTCGCCTGGTGGAATGACGAACTAGACAACCTAAGACGCGCCACGAATGCCAAGAGGCGGAAATTTCAGAAGTCTACTACCCGTAACCCTCAGAATAGAGGCAGACTCTACGCAGAGTATTCACAATCCAGGCGAGAGTACAAACAAGCTATTTACCTAGCCAAAGTAGAGTCCTGGCAGAACTTCGTCTCGGAACAAAGCGCCCTCAACTCGTGGGGGCTAGCTTACAAACTCCAAACAAATAAACTTCACTCGCGCCCCGTCATTAGCAGTCTCCGAGCCCCGGATGGCACAATTGCCGACACGTGGTATGCTGTGGCCACCACAATGACCGAAACACTAATCCCCGACGATTCGATTGTTGACGACACTCTCCATCACGAAATTCTCCGACGCGCTGCTAGGCGCCCATTTGAAAACGGCCATCTAACTGACCCTTTTGACATCGTCGATCTTCACATCGCTCTCGACCGATGTAAAAATCGCAAAGCTCCGGGCATCGATGAAATACACCCAGAATTTGTCAAGAAAGGAGGGCCCGTCCTCCACAAGCATCTCCTTCTCATCTACAATGCGTGCCTCAGCCTAGGTAAATTTCCCAACTCTTGGAAACGAGGGCTTCTGATCACCATCCTTAAAAATCCCAATAAAGATCCAACACTGGCCAAATCGTACCGCCCAATTTGTCTTCTCCCAGTCATGGGAAAAGTTTTCGAACAACTTCTCCTCTTCAAAATTAACCAACTTCTAGAAGACTCGTACTCTCCTAGGCAGTTCGGCTTCAGACCAGGAAAATGCACAGAAGACGCAGCTTCACTGCTCCGACAAAGAGTAGAAACATCCAACTCAAAGTACGTGTTAGCAATTTGTATAGACATTGAAGGAGCTTTTGACAATGTCTGGTGGCCACACGCCTTGGAAAGACTGCGTCGGATAAACTGCCCACAAGACGCTTACGCCGTAATACGTGACTACTTCCGAGCCAGACAAATCACGCTACGCGACAGACTGCATACGCACACAAAGGCCGTAACCAAAGGGTGCCCCCAGGGCTCAGTACTGGGACCCAAGTTATGGAACCTGGTGTTTGATGAAGCCTTAAGACGAATAGACCAGACTGATGATGCCGAAGTAATAGCCTATGCCGACGACGCTGCACTGATAGTTGAAGGAGAGTCCAGAGCAGAACTCGAGGCTAAATCAAACAGGGCGCTAAACATTCTCGACCTATGGTCGAAAGATGCAAAACTCAAAATTTCTGGAACTAAAACACAGACCATGCTTCTCAAAGGCAAATTAACTACACACCCCCCTAGGGTACGCATGGGGCATTCCCGGCTCCCTTACACCAGAGAAGTACGATATTTAGGCATAACCCTCCAGGAAGGATACAAAGTCACCGCACACGTACAAAAAATAGCCGCAACAGCAAACAACCTAACTCAAGCTCTAGCCAGACTGTCTGGCCATGAATGGGGCTACCGCTTCACCAACTATAGAATTCTATATAATGCCGTTTTGTCCCGATAGTAACCTACGCTGCCAATGCCTGGGCACCTAAGATCAACGCGCACCACATTCGGAAACTCCGATCAGCCCAAAGATCATCACTCCTCCGAGCCACGAAGGCCTACGCTACCACGTCTCACAATGCTCTGCATGTAATAGCCGGTGTCCTTCCGGTCGAACTCCTCCTACAGGAACGATCACTGAGGTATAAGATTCGACGACAAATCCCCATCCATTTGGACAACCTACAATTAGAACAAAATGAGTTCGAAACATTTGATAAACACCAGCTCTATAAACAACTTTTCAACGCGCTCACTTGCATCTGGCAACAAAACTGGACGGAATCCCCTCAAGGGAAAATCACAAGGGACTTCTTCCCAAACGTCCAAAGCAGACTCAAAATGATCTGGATCAAACCCGACCACTATGTTACGCAAATCCTAACAGGTCACGGGAACTTTGCTGCCAATCTCATACGCTTCAATCTTGCCGAAGATGATCTTTGTGCATGTGAAGACAGCGAGCAGGATACCATGTACCACATGCTCTACACCTGCCCCCGGTACACAGACGCCAGACTACTTTTACACGAAGCTGCTAGAAATGCAAACGAAGCCTGGGCACCTGATCTCAAGTTCTGGACTCTAAAAAATTCCTTCCCAGCGCTAAAAGCCTTCGCCAAGCAAGCGCTCCTCGAGAAACAAGACGAAGACGGAAATTAAACACCATGTGAAGGGCAAGCTCCATTGGGCAAACCCTCCACCCAGCCCGAGCAGGGTTTTAGAGAGGTTTCCCCTGCTCACAGGCAAATGCCGGGCTGGACCAAAATCCCCTCACACAATAACACAGCACAACAACTTAGATCCTAACATAAACACACGCAGCACACTACCCAACACAGCACTAAAAGCCGATCAGCGCAAGGCAAACACTAACTTAAAATAAAGACACTTGTACAAGCACACAGCCCAAAACGACATAACCTCAATCATCCCACATGGATGCACACAAGGGCACTATAGGAACACACAGCACAAATGGTCACCAAAATTTGGTTTGACCGGAGTTTTTGGCTTCATTGCTAGGCACTCCGGGGGAAAGGGTGGGCACACAAAAAAAAAAAAAAGTCAGAGCAGAAAGCAGTGACGTTACAGAGCAACCTTCTGTCTTCCCCTGGTCTAGTAGCATAACGTATACATTAAGAAAACTTCTATTCAGTGAATAAAATAGTGGTTGTTTATGAAGTAATCCTCTTACTTGTAAATCGAATGGATCTCCATATGTACCGTCAAAGCTGGGCATTATTCAAATTTTTATCTGGACTATTCCTTTCCTACGCCGCGTGTTTGATATTGACCAAAAAGTTTATCAATTCCTACAGACCAAAAACGACCGTTTATCTTATAATATGCTGATTAGGGTCGCAAGAATGCAATTTTATCTGATAAAAAGTCAGCTCGTTACTAGACACGTAAGACATCTTCGCGCGGTTAACAGAATGAAAGCACATATGTTGTACAACATAACTTGTCTAGAAAGTGAATCAGTGTAAATGTGTATTGATTAAAAGCACAATTTCTATTCGTTTCAAGCTAATTCGTGTGCCTGTATTTCGTTCTGAAGGTAGCAATCTACTCCATTAATTTCGTATGCCGTGATTGAACAGTTTGACAGAATATTGACAATAAAGTAAGAAAATATTATTATTTACAAAATCCGTTACATTTTATTCATGGAATAGTCCTACTCGAGAGTACGAATTTCATCAGCTAAATTTGTTCGAACCTCGTTCTCACTAACATATTGATAAACCCTCATGGGGTTACCTATGAAAATTATTCGAATTAATAAATAATTAAAAACTGTCGTTCGCGAACAACTTTTTCGTAACATAACCTGAAAGACGAAGTCAAAATTACTCTAAAGCGAAAATACAAATAATAGTAATATAATAATAATAATAATAATATATTACTTACTGGGTTCACGTTAAAATGACTTCTTCTCATATCATCGTTTTCCTACAAGAGATTACAACAGCATTGTTCCCTAATCTGAAGATCTATTCTGACTATGTAGGTCTTCAAGTTTTGGGGTAGCCACTTTGCGGTCTCCTAATAGTGGAGCTATTTCTTTTCTATGAAATTTCAGAATTCGAAGTATTTACTATGGACAGTACTAATCACAGCTGGAAGTCTTGTGCATTGGTATCGGATCCACACGACGTCCAGCTTCTTTGTACTGTAGCCATAGGCGTACGGTGGGGGAGGGTTGAGGGGGTTGAAACTCCTCCCGAAATATCTGCGATCTTCAATAATTAAAAAAAGAAACTTTGGGTTGGTTATTTTATTATCTTTCTTACATAACACAGCATTATTACAAAACTCTTGTAAATTTTAATTTCTCATTAATGATTCTATACTCTCGTAATTTATGTAATAATGATGCACACATTCTCAATGGGCAAATGATCTGAAATAACTTCTACTGTAGAGAAAAGCAGAGGCCTATTGTTATTAAATAATTTATTAATACTGGTGGGTTTTTAATATTTTACTTCTTATAACAGTGACGCGTCGCAGATAAACAAAATTTCCTTCGGAATTTCTCATAAATGATTCTATATCCTGAATATTCAACCCCCCTCCAAACAGAATTTCACCGTACGCCCATGACTGTAGCAGAGTATAACAAATGCTTCCCGGATCTACGGAAGTTAGGATCTGACTGCTTAAAACTATGGACTGAGTTTCTGTTCTCTGATGGACACGTTTGGGGAGAGTGAGTAAAATAGTGCAAGCAGAAAATATAGGAAAAGGGATCGCCTTAACTCTTACCATAAATAATTCTCTACAGCTTAAGTATTTAGTGTAATAAAATTAGTTGTCAAGCAATGTTTGTGATGGGTTTTATGATAACCCTTTAAAATAAAATAAAAACTTCAACAGGTGTCAAAATAGACCGTACGGCATGTCAAAGTAACACTAGGCCTATCATATGAACAAATTAGTCATTAAGAATCATAGCTTTTGTTTTATTAAGGCGAAGTTCTACCAAAAAGGATTTATAGATAAAGAGTTATTTGATGTAGCCGTCAACCACAGAATCATTTATACATAAATCGTAGAAGTCGTGGGAATAGTCCCAATGAATAGGGCTCATTCTCGTGGTATACAGATTCGCATGGACGCTGTGATTTTATTCTTTCTTCTGTTTTCCACCGAAGCAGGATAGCCAACTATGTTTCTTGCATATTGCATAGCATTTTAATGGCCGGTACGCTGTTTGTAAGGTACAATGCTCCCAATTTAGTGAAGTAGTAGCATCTATACAACGCACGATTACGAAGGTAATATGGCTGAGTCAATGAGTTCTTGCCACTTGGCTCATGACTGTGCGGAAGTGACTTCTACAGACGTGCATAGCTTTCGTAGTGACTAGAGTTTTAGTGAATAAGACTGTGCTATATCTAATATTTTATACTGCTAGAAACTGTAAATAGACTTGCTTATTTACATCACAAGTGATCAGCGGTAATATTCCCCCCGGGAGGGGTGGACGCTTCCAAATGGAGGGCATATAAAGTGTTCAACCTGAACTTCATAGTGGACAGACGTTACAAACAGATTTGCCAGTAGCTCCTGTAGATATGGAAATACTTCCCCAGAAGTCGGTGGAAACATTACCATCTATTCAGTCGGAAAATGATAAAGAACTTTCTAGGGTACATTCCCGGCAAGGAGAAGCATATACATATCAACAAACATACACTGGTCCATACTTTATAACTATAAAGCAAGAATCACAGAACATAGGTCGGATGCATCCAATGACGGTATGGAAATGGTTATTCCACGCCAACTGCGACGTACAATACATTAACAAATCAACAATGGACAAATCGATGTACACTTCAAAACTTTTCTTGCAGCGAATGCCTTTTTAAATTCGGATTTCGAGAACATCCATGGAACTCATTCATTTATCCCTGCCTACAATCTATTTACCTCTGGCATTATAAAAGGGGTAGATACAAGAATTTCAATGGAAGAAATTCGACGAGACTCTTGCATTCCGGAAGGTTATACAATTCATAATGTTTATCGATTTAATAGGAGGACAAGGGATGACAAAGGGCAGACATCATATGTGCCCACCCAAACATTCAAGCTGACATTTCTGAGTCAAGTGCTCCCACGTTCGATAACGTTACATCACCAACAATGTAAGGTGGAAACATATAAAAAGAGAATCATAATCTGCTAGAAATGTGGCAGAGAAATTTTTCCGAGGGGAAAAGCAATGTGTGCAATGTGCACAAGCACATGATCTGTCTTCCTGCAAGAACCAAACACAGAGCTGAATCAATTGTAAAGCATCCCACAAGACTACAGACACGCTACAAGGCCCAGCTTATAAACTGGAACAACAAATAGCGGATAGAATGCAGACCCTACCTGCTTTCAGGTACAAAGCTCAAATTGTGCTGGGGCGTACATCATATGCACAGATGGCGCAAAAATAAACTACAGGAAATTTAAACTCCCTCACAAATTTCCCACCGTTGGACTCTTGCAGCATATTCCAAGCACTGTTTACTTCCTCTCAGGGGCAGAGCCACTACCAGTTTGTTCCAGTTGCAATCCCCAAAACGCAAGGATCAAAAGATGACTAGAGAAAAAGAATCACAGCACACAAAACTTCTTATAAATCCGCACTGGAGAGTGGCAGAACCTACTTCATCCATTTTCGCCAAGAAGGTTACATTACATGCGGAGAACATAACTCAGGCAAGTAATATTCCGAGGATTCCGCCACTTCAGGGCATTCCGCAGGCGAACAGGAAGGCACAAGACTAAAATTTACAGTATTGACGGCAATCGATAAAGTACTAAGCGAGGCGCCCGAGAACCTTCGAGGAGACCTGGAAAGGATCAAGATACAGATCAACAATCTCATCAGATAACTGTATATTTCAGGAAGTTATAAGATCAGTGAGGAAAGAAATCAAATACCCACCAAATGCAGCAATTAGATTTCCTGAGACCTTTTATGACGTCACAGTGGAACATGCACGCACTTTATTGGAACAACAAGAAAAATGAACTTTTCCAGCTGCTCCGAATAACCGTTTATCACATACTGGTTATAACGGAAGCTCATCTGGAAGAGGATAAACAATTCACATTGCCTGGATATAAAATTATCAGAGAGGACAGGAACAATGAAGGTGGGGAGTAGCATTTTTTATTCAGCATCAACTCAAAATTACTCAGTATGAAGCAAGCATCAAACATTTACCGCGCATGGGATTGATTCACATACTCTTCCATGATATTTCTTTATATGCTCTCTACAGTTCGGATCATGCCACAATATCTATGACACAATGGAACACTAATATTCCAGATATCCCAGATCATCATACTATGGTATGTGGAGATTTTAATATTCCAAATGCACATCGCGCAGAACACTGGCAAAACATCAAACATCCGTTGATTGACTTATGTAAATCGAAAGACTGGCATATTCTTAATTTTCATATTTCGATCAGACTGGATTTTGTCTCATAATAGTTTCCCAGTTTCTCATCCATGTTATCCGGCTCTATCGAATGAATGACACCTGCATTAGCGACCATTCCCCTCTTCACATTCAACTCTCCACCTCGCGTACCATATGGAAATCCCTATAGGTAATACATAGAGCAGGCAAACTGAACCCAGATCAGCTAGTAGACTATTTGCAGAACACCTTACACCATCGAGACAATATTCAACCTACATACTCGCAATTATAAGATTGGTTGAAGACCTATCTAAATCAATTTCACCCATATACTATTGTACAAAAGCTCCAGCCTACGCATCCCCTTTCGTGAGACAAACAGTGTGCCATTGCATTCACAAATAGAAGACAAAATTTGATAAAATACAGACGGTATGAACATAGCACAATTTTGAAGAGTATAAAGAACAGGAAGCACGTACCAAAAGACTTCTGACCAAAAAGAAACGTGCTGATTGGAAGAAATGCTGTTCCGCAATAAACCAATCAACATCCACTACTCAAATTTAGCCAAAATAACCTGGTTTACGAAAAAGAAACAATCGTTGAATCTTTCTCGAATGGCATTTCTCAATATGGTGGCACCTACATCACTCGAGGAACCGCCCTTAATTTTCTCAGATCAACAGACTTATATGCATCATTCCCTGCTCCAGCCAGTAGTACCTCAAGAAATTGTGCACACTTGGAAATCTAAAACTCATCCCTCTAGGCTTGGACCAGATAATATCTACAAAACACCTGTCCAACCCATGTATCTAATAAATAGAATACTGGTAACAACAAACTTACACATTGACCTTACCACCTTCAGTAGATTGGATTTACAAGCTGCAGCCAGATGGGCAGAATGTGTGAGGACACAGCAACTAGATGTTCACCGGTAATATATTTCACAGATGGATCAAAAACGGAAGACAACGTTGGCGCTGCATAACACAACTGGACTGAAATTTATGGGAGGAACTGGGAGTTATTTTCACAAACATCTAAATATACAGCAGAGAATATAGCATTAAATACCGCATTACAAGATGCCAATGAACAAAAATATAGAAATATCCAAATACTTTCTGAAGTCGCTCCACATTACAGGGTCAACTTAAACACTATACCACAACTCATACAGTGTACGAAATGTTTGTTAAATCATTATTGCACTCTATGTTGGAACGAGTTGTGGATATTTCTTTGATTTGTATTCCGGCTCATTGTGGTATAACAGGAAATAAAATAGTAGATAATCTCGCCACACTCTCTCAACGAATTTTCTCACACCTCCTACTGATATTGCCCACCACATTCACCAACGCCTTGCGAAAGACAAGATGGAACACCAACAGCCCCGTAAATCAGAAGCCGAAAAACATAAAGGCAATGTACTATTTTTGAGAAAATCACAAACTATTCCACCTCACTCTGTGATGTTTTATTACAGATTAAAATTCCGAACAGCTCAAGTTCCAGCATATCTTCACAAAACAAACAAGGACGTCACACCTTTCTGTGAATGTGGAAAACACGGCACAATAGATCATATTATGTTTTTTAGCTGTCCACTGCAAGCTACAGCGATTACCACTCTCCTTATCCATCGGGACCTCTACAGATGAAGACTTTACTTTTGAACAAATCCATCCCCGTTAATAAATCCATATTTCGATACATAACCAAAACACGCATGAAAATATAGCACAGTCCTTTCCAGAACCAGAATAATTACATAACGCACTCGCATCGTCCACCAATTGGTAGCACTGTGCACCGTCGTTAAGACGCAGTAGCCAGCTCTAGTGAAAAAGAGCGGCAGTAGCATCTCTTAAAGAAAAACGATAGAAGAAGAAAAAGAGTGAGTTCTTGCGACACCAAGCCGAAGGCGCAGAAAAGAGGTGAGGAAATAACATACGTCGCATCACTTAGTTCATTCTGACACGATCATTTGAGAACCTTGTGGTGCTGAAATCTGGCAGTTGGACAGGCTGCTTCAAAGTTTCTTGCTACTTATGGCCAGGAAACTCTGTTACTTACGCTTGTACCTTGGGTTTCCGAACTAAGCAACAGCGCACAGAGAAAAAAAAAACTGCGATAGGCTAGTTGCGTTAGGCGAGACTCTCCTTCTTCTGCCTCTTATTACTTCTAAACCAGTGCGCCGTACAGTTTCTAGGTTAGTGGCATTTAGGTCAGGATATTAGTTTAGCTGGTCATACTGAGTGCCTCATGTTTTGCAAATGTGTCATATTTAATTTCGCGCGTGGTTTGTTGGGTTTGTCATCCTGCTCACCCAGCATTCTCGCTGTTTTAGCCGTGTGATATTACACAATCAACATCCAACCACAAATTTCGGGCGGTTTTGAGATGCAAGGAAATTTCGCTACATACCGCCAGATCATGATATGAAAGAAAATGTATAATTTAGGAGAGGCTATCCAAAACAAAATACGTGTGATTTAAGGTGTTTATCAAAAGAATATCGGCTTTATAATAGGGCTATCTACAATTGAACTTTAGTATATCATGTTTAAGAAATTCCTAAAACTTCGTATAAATTTTATGGTTCATAACACAGTGGGCAGTGGAGTTACTGTAATCTGTCTCATAGAGGTAACATGAAGTATAATGCTTTTAAGTGAAAAGACAAATGCCAAACTGGCTGTTTTCGTGATATTTTCTACTAACCTAGTATGAACGATTAAATGTCAGGATACATCGATCGAAGAAGAATAATTGTTTGAGGCACCGAATACAACTAGGTAATGAGCGTATTCACCGTCCTTACTCGTGTTTTGTCAATGAACTTTGCATGGGTAAAGTAGTTATCTGGTTCTAAAATTAAGCATAGGATTCATGTTTCTTTCTCACGGCCCACGCAACGACTTGGAAAGTTCTAATAATAGCGTGTAAAGAAGCTATACTCCCCGAATATAGCATGGTGGTTTCATAACCGTTCTATAGAAATATTTATGTCTGGGGTTAAAAATAGACCGGTAAAAACACGCGTCGGACTAATTTCCTGCACTGCGCAGGTCACTGCGTTCACCAAATTATTATTCATGAAGGCTTTTAAGATATGACAAGTTGTCTATCGATTAGCTTTACCATGGCGTTGTATTTCCTGAGTAAATAAAATATGACTTCTTGTGCTATAAAAAGTAACCTTCAGGACGCCTTACTATTATTAATCGAGTCTTATATAGATCATGTAAATTAGTTGATTAATATTTACATACAATCTTATGTTGTGGACGATTCTTTCATAAATAAAAAAAACAATTAAATTGATAGGTAATGCTTAGGCTCATTAAGGTGACTGTGTCAAGCCGCTCCTAGAAAACTTTATTTCTTTATATAAAACACTAACTGAAAAGGCCCGGCGTCGCCCGGGCTTTGTATTTTTTAATTTGAAATTAACTTATGAAGGACTTTATGTATGTAGAACTTGAAATGAAGAAAAAGATTTATCACACTCAAACTATTCCATCAGAAAACGCTGGATATAGCTTTTTATGGCTCATAGAGGATGTGGAATGCTGCATTCCGTTGCTTCTACACATCATGCTTGGGAGGGGTTGAAATAAGAAGAAACACAAATTACATAAGATTGTACTGACTTGACGGAAAATTTTATTTCTCATTATCATGTTACTATACAATCGTTTCGGAGCTGAAATAAAAGAGAAATGCAGTATCACTTTCATACTTTCCTCCCCTAGAACCCGGGACATAATATACTGCGAGCATAGGACTCAAAATGTTCCATCCCATGCTTAGGGCCTATGATAAACATCCCTATTTCTCAACTAATACAAAGCCTACAGGTATGGATAACTTATCAGCGGAAAGGATTATTTACAGACTTTTGATATAGCATACTCACACACTTAAGTTGTCCCTCTTATTCTACATCAAAATGTGAAGTGAGTAAATATTTCTTATGTCGAGGGTAGAGAAAGTTATGTGACTACATCACACTGTGCTTTATTTTCGTGGATTTCATTTTCAGTAATTATTTTCGCCAATATATTACATCGATGGAATCATAATTCGTTAAAGTCCAGCATTAGGCTATATACTTGCCAAGGCCCTATGTAATCATAGTAAACAATTCACTGTTGCCATGTGAACTAAACAGCAATTCATTTTTTCAGTATAAAATTCTCAGAAATTATATAATTTTCAAGGGAAGGAGTATTTTGTTTGAATTTTAATGTTGACCGCTATACTTCCCGGGCTTAACTGGGTATGTGTGCAAAATTCCGTGTAAATTGGTAAAGAAATGTAGATTTGTATAAGGAACAAACATACATACATACCCACAAACACACATTCGACTTTATATATCTACTCTTATACAATTCAACGGCCCTAAATAGCGTGCTTGCTCGCCCGCTTCGTGAGACATCGGGTATACTCGGCGATGTTCGTCTCTCGCAGTCTAAACTTTCATGACGACTACAAAATTAGGAAGGAAAACCGTTTCTTTATTATATAAGGCCTAAGTGAAATGAACACAATGAACAAATATTCTAATTTAAATTTTACTTACAATTTTCATAGCTCTGAACCACAAACATTTTAGTGCCAGTGTAAATTACTTAAAAGTCCTGGATTCAATTATATAATAATGGCGGGCGAAGCCGAGGGCACCAGCTATAATATTATTGATAGTATAACCACGGAAGTATCGCGGACAATAAAAATCCAAACAATCCATTCCTTCCCTTGAAAAATTATATAATTTCTGAAAATTACACTGAATTTGTCAAATAAAATTCACATCATATTCATCTGTCAACAAACAGTTGAGAAACGATATGTATTATCCACCGCCGTCTCGAGAATTACACACGAGTAATACAGTCTAGAAGGCAGTGGATTTGGAACTGCATAATCGAATCTGAGATCGTTTTCCCAGGCGGCGCTTTTAGCTGTTTCATTAATTATAGGCCTAATTAATATTTATTAATGGTTTAGTTTATGAATGGTTCGCGTGCAAGTGTTAATAAATATAATGCTTTAATAATCATTATACTCATTTTTTAAATTTTTCAATTAATTATCGTGGGCGAAGCCACGGGCACCTGCTAGTTAGATACAAAGTAAGACACGCATCACCTAATCGCAACAGTAAAATAGCATGTCCTATAAATATCTGAAGATAACTAAGTAAATGTACATTTGGAAAAAATAAAACCGGCCGGTGCTCCAAAACTTAAGGGTGTATATTGTATTTCAGTGAACATCTAGGGGTGCAAGTTTTTGGCTCAAGAATGCGTATATTTCCCGGGATAGCTCCACGTCCGTCTTTTTAATACAAAATTCTATGCTTTTTTTCATTTTGGGAGAGTGTACAATAAAGCAGAACATGATCAAAGATGCTACCATACTGAACGAACTCGAGTCAAGATATTCTTTCCAACGCCAGAATTAGTTAATAGTATGGGCTCAGCTCGGAAATATTATATATATATAATTTTACGACTTAATTTGTTTAGTCATCTTGAACTCAACTGGTATAAGAAACCCTTTGCTTTGGTTTGAGTAAGGATACTTAATAATTTGACATGGGAAGTCAGATTATGAAACAAAATGTGACACATTTTCAGGAAACAAGACATAATTACTTACTTACTTACTCAATGGCAATAGACAATTCCTAACCAAGCTAAAGGAATATTATCCATTTTATGGAACCCGAAGATTCATTGCCGCGCTTACCTGAGTGCGCCATTCAACCCTATTCAGTGCTAACTCCATCTAACCATCCCTCTCAAATCCTACTTCTCTTAAATCTATCCTAATATTGTCCTCCCACCTACGTCTAGGTCTTCCAAGTGGTCTTTTCCCTTCGGGTCTCCCAGTCAATATTTTTGAGATATGTCTTTCCTCCCCTGTGCGCGCAACATGTCCAGCCCATTTCATCCTCCGTGTTTTAATTACCCTTACTATGTCCGGTGACGAGTATAGATTATGAAGATCGTCGTTATGCAGTTTTCTCCAGTCCCCATTTTCATCTCTCTTAGGCCCAAATATTTTCCTAAGGACCGTGTTTTCAAATACTCTCAGATTATGTTCATTCCGAAGAATAAGCGACCATGCCACACATCCATATAATACAACTGGCAGGATAATTGTCTTATAAATTTTTATTTTTAGATTTCTGGACAGAAGACGAGAAGATAAGAGTTTCTGAACTTCATAAAAGCAGGCATAACGTGATTTGAGTCTGCACTTAAATACTGCTTTATATTATGTGTGTCTGTAATTATTGCTCCCAGATATTTGAATTTTTTCACTTGTTAGAACGATTCACCGGCTATTATAATATTTTGCGTCAGATTATTTCGACGTTCATGACCATATACTTAGTTTTTTCTGTATTAATTTACAATCCAACATTCCTGCAGGCATCGAAACGACTTTCTGATTTTTCTCGATTTTGTTTATGTCATCACCCTAGACATAATGACGTGTTAAAATGTTGACCAAGCTGAACAAAATTAATCACTGTGAGTCAACATTTTATTGTATATTATGACATTTTTCTGCTCATATTACACAAGCTAAAACTTACAAATAGTACAGTTAATGCATTTGTATTTTGTTAAAATGTTCACAACATTAGTGGTAGTGCGTTCTGGATACCTAAGTTTCCGGCTCTGGATTTAAGTAAAACCACTCATTCGGTATCATAGTTACAATGCTCGATAAAAGACACAAAAAATTCGCTTTCATTTCGCTTCTAAATTCTGTACTACTTAACACAAGGTTCTTTTGTAGGCTCAAAATATTTACCCCCAAAGGACCCAGAGAGAAAGAATTGGAGACCTACCAAGATCTACGTACTCGTGGAATGACGAGAAATGAAGCGGAATTGTTGGAAGCTGACTTAGATTTTGATTTTTAAAACATTGGCTTTCGATTTTGAAGATATACATGTAATGTTCACATTTCTTCATATCCAATGAATACCATTCATATGCCTATGTAATTAATGGCCATTGCACTGATGTGAATATTTTATGACCATTGATTTTTTCTATGTGGGATCTACGAATGATAATGGACGGAAACTTGCGAAAAAACCTTCCATATGCTGTCTTAACATCTCAATGCAGAATGATATCCACGAAAGTTACGCGGGAAACACAGTCTCGCTAGTGATCAGAAGTAACATAAAATGCATTCGACAAGTTAGTACAATGAAGTAAGTTTCCTTTATTACCTTTATAAATAAGTTTTCTTTATTTCATTGTGAGTAAGCACGTACAATGAGATAATTATAACCTAATAGCATGTTGCAAAGGCTTGTTTCTACAGTCCCACAGCTTGCACTGTGCTTAAAGCCGGTTTTTCATAAGCTCAAATTGTTCTGAGTTCCCTGCATGAAGTATAATAGTTAGGCTACATCAAGCATGCATGAATAATATAAACGAGGTTTATAACAGCGGCATGCCGCCAGAGATTTGACGTTAAACGACTATAAATAAGGAATGAGGTTAACCAAGTAGTCTTGCAAATAGCTGCTAAATCCTAACTAAACATTAGCTCGAAATGTGTTTTCCTCCCATTATATTATACCCTCGGTTAACAGAATTCTCCACTGTGCAGTGATCAAGCTGAATCACAAACCATGAAGCAAAAATTCGAGTGCTTAAAAAAAACCTCCTTTAAAAGGTTGTGAAAAGAACTCTACTAACGTTATTAAACGAAAAAGAATTATTTTCAGAGGTAGAAGTGAAGAACCGATTATTTACTTTTTTCGGAGCTCCTCGGATCGAAGCCTACTACAATTTACATATTAGTTCCAGTACCATTCCTTTGGAGTTAGTGCGGACAGACTTTGGTTGGGTTCGTGGTAGATATCACCTTCTTAATTGCTTCGACCTATTCGGGTTATAACCGGAAGAAACCATCTCGGTCCCCAGTGCCCTACAAGATGGGGGAAAAAAGAAAAAGAAGAAGAAACCCATACGGCCCTGGAAAAGATAAACAGACCATGGACACAGACACAGACACACAGATTTTACCATACATACTCTTCTAATGATAGAGAACATTGCTTCAATATCTAGGATGGGCAGAAATAGACTTAAAGTAGTTTTTCAGGATGCTCAGTCAGTCAATAAGTTGTTATCACATTCACTATTGAAAAAACATAGACTGAAAGCTTACATTCCATACAAAGCGTTATTTGTAAAAGGAATCAATAGGGGCATAGATACTACATTAAACTTGATGGAAATTTCACCACATATTTCCTCCCCCTATGGGAAGGTGGTGGAGCTCCATCGTATAACGAGAAAGGTAACTACTGGTGAATCCACGGAAGTAATGCCTACGCAATCTGTGATTGCCTCCTTTAGAGGAAAATCAGTTCCGGCGTATGTACAGTTATACAAGATGCAATTAAGGGTAGACAAGTTTCAGTACAGGGTCACGCAATGTGGACACTGTTGGCGGTTCGGGCACCGAACGCAGCAGTGTAGGGGTAAGGGTTCGAACAAGACGCAGCCTGGTTGGTCCCCTTCCTGGTCGCTACGCTGTTGAGCCAGGCGCCGAGCATGAAGTGTGTGCACGCAAGACGCAGCCTGGTCGCTCACCGGCAGGTCGCCCATCTGTATATTCAGTGTGTAGCCAGTGACATGTTATGGATTAAATTTTTGAATAATCTCCTTTTTTTTTATTTCTTTGTTATTATCTTCTCATTCATAAGGTTTTGAAGACTCAGAAGACAATGGCAATGAGTTTATGAATTCAAACTCATTACAGGAAGCTTCATCAAAATTAGTTACATGTAAAATATGTCACAAGAGTATTTCACTGTTTCCCAGAGCTACTAAATTGAAGGTGTATTTTATAGTAAATTTAATGCTCTACAGCTTTTCGTGTAAAAGTATTCGTTGTAAACCTAATACTTTAGGTGCTAGGATACAAAGTTCGCCAAAAAAGTGGCGTAAAAACTTTTTTCGGCAAGAAAAATAGATTAGATATATATATTTTTTCAACGGTTTGAGATGGAGAACCAATGTATGGATAGAAACATTATTATTATTATTATCATTATTATTATTGTTTTCTTGAGTTGGTGCGACCATTGTATTCAATCTTCAGAGCACAAGACGACGTTGAAACGAACACACTTAACCCCGCAACACGAAAATTAACATAATATAAAATTATTAGGTTACTATAAATTATACAAAAATACTGAATATAAACCATACAAGTCAGTAACTGTAGCCATGACTGATCTCTAAAACCCCTTCATTGAGTAGTAACAATATTTATTTTGGTAGTCTGAGCTGATTACAGAGGATGTATATTATAAACAGTCCTTTGTTTGTGGAGCGATTGCAAAATCCACAAGTGGAACGCCTGAATCTAGACTATACGCTAGCGGCCGGTCGCATGAAAAAGGAGGGCTAGCATTCTACCAGCAAACTGCGGCCTGACCAGATAGCTGGCAAGAGATCATCCAAGCGGCGTCTTGTTCACTCTCGTAAGAAGACATGACATCATTCTTCATGCGGCCTGCGGCATGCGACCATCCCGGTTCCGTCTTGCGCGTACCGTAAGATCCGGTGCCCTTCCTGTACGGAGGAACATAAAGAGGACGTGTGTCTTTCTCCTGTATTGCGTTGCTGCAATTGCAGGGGAAGACACATAGCCTATGAACAGGAATGTCCCGCACGTCTTAAGCAGCACAAGATCAATGACATTATGACGAATAATAATCTGGCCTATTTTGATGCTTTACATCTATATCACGAACAAGGACATATGTCCCAGATGCAGGGGCTTTTCCGGTTCTGCAATATAGTCAGGCTACAAGGCAGACAGTTAGTCGATCCGACGATATGGCAACCCCCAATAGTGTTGACAAACAGTCAACTGTTTCAGTCCACCGGGTAGATCCCACACGGAGAGGGGGAAGATGTTAACTTCCTCCCAAGAGGACACTACTAAAAAAATGAAAAAAAAAACAGGTGATGCCGGCTTACCCGGACTCCGCCAGTAGCTGAATCTATCCTAATGGAAGGCCACCGCATTCGGGGGCCGTCCCGAGACCGCAACCTAATCCGGAGATGGTGAATTCTCCCACTGCATACACTCCGAAATCGGAAGATTTTCAAAAAGAGGCGGATCAGTTCAAAACAAGACTGAATAGTCTCTTTATACTATGGGGAGAAATTTACGTAAGCCAGGGTATATAGATCTTAAATATCATATGATGAGACATGTTTCGCAATTAGTGCAGACTCATTTTACGTAATCAGAATGAGGATATTTCAGTGGAATGCACGTAGTATACGCCGTAAGCTGCCTGAGCTACAACGGGTACTGGACATCTTAGCTATTGACATCTTATTAATATCTGAAACATGGTTACACCCAGAGACGTCGTTCTATCTTAACAAGTACAATATAGTTCGTTCAGATCGACCGGATGGTCGGGGGGAACGGCAGTTGTGGTTCATTCTAGTAACAATCACTCCGTGGAATATACACCTTCTCCTCATGAAGCGATTAGTTTAAATGCAGTTCGAATTCAGGGTATTTTGTTGGTGCTTATTTACAGACCCCCTCATATTACCATAAGATCGGAAGCTTCGACCAAATTATTTTCCTACTATCCGGATCCAACGATTTTAGGGGGAGATTTCAATGCTCATCATACCGCCTGGCACAGTTCGAGAGTTTCGCAATATGGTTTAAATTTACATAGGGCCATTAGTAATAGTCATTTTATCTGTTTAAATTCGAACACTCCGACAACTATCCACCCCTCCACTCATGCAAAGTCGATTCTGGACCTTACTTTTGTAACCCCTAGTGTAGCCCCACACGTAGAGTGGTCAGTACATTCTGATGCATTGGGAAGCGACCATTTCCCGGTTCTGATACAATATTCTCTTCCAGGAACCCTTCGGGGTGGAGATGGGTTGATGGGTAGAATTGGGATTAGACCGAGGAGGAGTAGACTATCCCACTTCCAAAACAAGGATTTTCAAACATATCTTAAACGCAGTTTCCATTCTTCTTGGTCACTGGATTCTCCGATACAGATCTATCATGGAATCACTCAACCCATCACAGAATATCTGAACCAGTTTCACCCTCTCCTTACGCACTATAACATAAAGAGAACATTATATAGTAAGTTTTGGTGGACCCCTGAATGCTCGCGTACAGTTGCGCTACGACGCCAGGCAATGGCCCACTACAAGCGCTTGCCAACCGGTGATAATTAAATTCGAGTGAAACGCCAAAGTGCGCTCACATCGAAATTTCTTAAACAAACTAAACGTTCAGTATGGAAAAGTTTTTGTTCGAAGTTGCATACCCATACCTCATATTCTTCCATTTGGGCTACAGTTCGAGCATTACATGGACATACACAACCACGAGTGGCTCAAATTCCCCTTGAAATTTTAAAAACATTCCATGAGATATTAGCACCACCTTCTGTGGATCCATTAGAATTCAAGCCCGTTCCGATGGAAGCTTCCCCACCTGCGCCATTTAATTCAGATTTTCAGATTGGGGAGTATGTTGAGATAATCAAGAAGAAAAGGAATACCGCTCCCGGCTTAGATGGATTCTCTTACTCAATGATTAAATCTTTACCGCAGACTATCCACGAGTTCCATCTGAAATGGTATAATTTAATTTATAAACATCCTTGCATTCCGCTTTCTTGGAAAGACTGTCTCGTGATACCGGTTCCTAAAACACATCCGGTTACTGACCATTCTCACATTAGACCGATTACACTGCTTTCTTGCTTTCGAAAGGTATTTTAGTCCCTGTTACAACACAGGATTTTATGGTTTCTCGAACATCGGAAAATTGTGGGACGATCTCAATCAGGATTCAGGAAAGGGAGGTCCACTTCGGATAACCTCACGATCTTGGTTATTGACATATTACTAGCTTTCTCCACTCGGTCTATAGTGGATGCAGTATTTATTGATATTTATAAAGCGTACG
Source organism: Ectobius pallidus (assembly GCA_964059195.1). Classification (NCBI taxonomy): domain Eukaryota; kingdom Metazoa; phylum Arthropoda; class Insecta; order Blattodea; family Ectobiidae; genus Ectobius; species Ectobius pallidus. The sequence goes on along the minus strand of CAXKWD010000012.1, from coordinate 50,716,553 downwards.
ATTCGGTGCAAATTCCCTTACTTCTGGACATATTACTATATTTACAGTTCCCTCAAAATTTGATTCGGCTCATTAGTTTATTATTTACTGATAAGGTTCTCTATATTGAAAATTCTATACGCTATTGCTGCTCCCGTAGAACCTCCATTGGTCTTCCTCAAGACTCCAGCCTCAGTCCCTTACTATATCTTATCTACACGCATACCTTAGAGTCCACCATAACTCCTTATTGTCGCATACTCCAATAAGCAGACGATATATTGATGTATACTCGACGTTCCGATCTGCAGGAATCCACACGGGACCTGCAACGGACCTTGAATACACTTCATATTTGGTGTGAGGCCAAGGGTTTACAAATACATCGTAGTAAAACAGTTCGTATGATCTTCACTAGGAAATCGCAACACTACGTCTCCCAGATTCAGTATTTAGTGTCTCCCATTAAAGTAATACAGCAACATAAGTTTCTCGGGGTGATATTCGATTCAAAGCTTAATTGGAGGGCTCATATTCGGGATGTAGTTCTCCGGTGTGAAAAAGGCAGGCACATAATCCGTTCTTTATCTACCACGTGGTGGGGAGCCAACGTCCAAACTCTACATTTAGCCTATCAATCCATTATACGCAGCAAAATTGAATACGCGGGTTTTTTGTTTGATACAGCTTATCAAAAAGACATTACAAAGTTACATTCTATTCAATTTGACCTTTTTAAAATAGTTTCGGGAGCAATGCGATCTTCTCCCAACCAGGCTCTGCTGGTTGAAATGGCAGAATACCCGTATAGTTACCGCCGTCGGATATTGGCTCTGAATTACCTGAGCAGACAGATGTCAGACACTTCTTCGCCAAATTAACTCTACTTTCTCGTTTGTACAAACCTTATAACATCAATAGGAGTCTGGATCCTCCTGCTTTATTATGGGCGTTTGACTATTTACGCCCTTATACTAAAGATATAGTTCGCTCTAGGGGTTTACCGTGTTATAATTGTCCTTTTGCAGTAGTTTCTTTTCCTTTTCCGGTCAGATTGCAAATGACGGAAGTTGACCGTGTGTTACTTCGGACGCCTGTAACGGGAAACAATACTCACACCTCCCGTCTAGCCATTTTTACGTATGGATCAAAACAGTTAAATGAATCCACGGTTGGAGCAGCTTACATTGTTCCTGCCTTTAATACCTGGGCACAATACAAGCTTCCATCGGATACTACGGTGTTTCTAGCAGAACTCTTTGCTATTCGCCAAGCATTATTATGGCTAAAACCTCGGTCGATTCTCCAACCTACTGTCATTTATTCAGATTCACAGAGTGTACTAATGGCCCTCCGAGAACCACAGATGACGAATCACGCTTCGTGGTGGGTAATACATGTTAAACGCCTGTGGTATCAATAGTTAGAATTGAACGCACGAATTTCAATGTGCTGGATTCCTGGCCACGCGGGCATAGCGGGAAATGAAGCAGTGGATACTTGGCGAAGCAAGCCTGCGGGCAGGGGCAGCTTACTGAGATTTTACTGCCTGCATCCCATTTTAAACATAATATAATATCAGCTATCCTACGACAAGAATGGCAGCGTAAATGGGATACATATGGTGAAACGTCGCATATCCACTATTATAACTTTCAAAAGACAATTCCGACTAGACCGTGGTTCTATAATCGTAGATTCCCTCGTTGGTTTCTTACTTCTATCATACGAATTAAATTAGGTCACTCTAGCTCTCCATACTTTCTTAATAAAATACACGTTGCCGACACACCTCTTTGTAATTGTAACCAGGAGGGATCGGTTCATCATCTGGTTTTGGCATGCCAGAGAAATCGCATAGCTACAGTGTTTTGCAGATGACAAGCCGTTTCTTCCTTCTCCTGCTTAGATACGCGGTACAATCAGAGATGGCGAGACGGAGGGAAGACCCTTACTGCTAGCGGTACATCATTAGCTCGTACACGTGATTGGCAGTGAAGGAATTGGCTTCTCATTTGAAAAATACTGTAATGATAATTTTTATTTACAACTTCAACGTTACCATATCCCATATCTTACGTCTCTATATGTTCTTTTATACTACCCCCACTCCACATTCTTCATTTGCTTTTCCAGCATATGAAACGATGTAAAATTAAAATATAACATACTTCTTTATTCTTTTGGCTGAGGGTCTATTTCCAGGGCGCTACTTCGGTTATCCCATATGTCCCGGTGCGCCTCGGTGACAACCCGATTTCCATGGTCCAAAGATTCCCGTAATACATTTCACAAATTACTTAATGCAACATTTCCCGGTATACGTACATATCTTACTCATAATAAGAGCTGTTTTCACTCGTTCAATTGAAGCTAATAAATTAAACTAATTATAAACAATTTATTATATGTTTTAGGTACCGAGTCAGCTGGTGTGTATGGTTCAGACTTCAGTCTGTATGGTTCAGACTTCAGTCTGAAAAGAATGAAATTGCTGTTAGCGGTGAAGATGGTGAGAGCACTTTAGCGGTGCCAAAACCTCCTACTAAGAAGAGGAAACATGTTATTGAGGAATCTGAAGAGACAAAGCATTTAAGTAATCAGGAACTTTAGCGGTTGTTGATTATTGAACATTTAAATGTTCTGCGTTTTAAAAAGAGAAGTTGTTGTATGAAAAGAATCAAAGAGAGAATATAATAATAGATTTCATGGAATGAGATGACATCTTTCTGTATTCATTGGATTTATTTAAAATAAAAATGTATTAACGGTAGTTTTAATGTGTGATTGCTGGGTATACCTAATACCTATATCCATGTATTACACATTTCTTCTCTATTGACATCGTTCCCTAACGCGTCCTACTTCATATGCAGGCATACGGTTGTCTTCGTCCTCTTCCTGCAGGGGTTCAGGAAAATCTTCATCATGGAGACGTTTAGCCACATTGTGCAGAATGAAGCAGCACAGAACAACGGAAGGAACCCTTTCTGTAGGCAGCCTTATTTTATTTTGGAGGATGGGAAACCTTTTCTGCAGTTAACCGAAGCACCTTTCTATTATAACACGTTCCTTTGTGATACAGTTGTTGAATGATCTTTGTTCAGGTGTAATAGGATCTCTTTAAGGTGTCATTTCCGTGGGTGAGTCGGTAGCGCGCCTGCCTTCCACTCCGGCGGCCCGGGTTCGATTCCCGGCCGGGGATTTTTCATTAGTGAAAAATTCCTTTCCCGGTTCAGGACTGGGTGTATGTGTGTGTCCTTAGGTTTAAGTAGGTAGGGGACTGGCGCACCCCGGTAACAAATACGCTGAGAATATCCCCTTACGGGATCACCAGGGGTCGTCGCGAAGCTGAGGAATAACTTTTTAAGGTGTCATTAACCATGGAGTTAACGCATATCCTGCACCATCAAGCAGTAGAGCGTTTGCTCGATTCTCTTTCATCACGTCATAAATACCCGAGTTTTTCCAAATGCGTGAATCGTGCACTGATCCAGGCCTTGAAATATCAACACTCGTAAATTCTTCTTTTGCGTTGCATGTAGCCTGCACATTGATATTGTGGAGCCAACTTCTACATATACAACTTTCTTCAAGGCAATGCCGACAGACCCTCATAATCCGCAGTAAATAACTTTAAATGAGGGTGTCTTGGACAATAGAGTTGTATATTCTGGATTTTCAGCATGTTTTCTTGGCGTTGAACTTGCCTGACAGCCAATAGAATTTCGTGTACAACCAATCAATGCTCATTTCTGAATTTTTGACATACTCCACGTGGGCACCAGACGAGTGCCTTCAGTCAGTATACCATATGCCATATACCACTCCTTAAGTGCCAGACAATGGCTTAATCCTCAAAGCGTCCCGACTGTCTACATAGGTCTAGCCTCCACTATACTATGTTGTTGTTTTCGGTTTACATACTCCTCGGGATGTATATGTGGTCTTTTTATTAGTATATGCGTGCAGTCAATAGCACCAATTGCAGAAGGGAAAGTATAAATCTCTTGCCATTTGCGAATACAATCTTGAAGAGCAATTTCATTCTTAGGAAATTTTATCCATTGGTGTGCCTTATGTTTAACAGTGGCTGAAACAGCACTAAAATTTCTCGATACCGTGCTTTGATCCACGCCGATATCTTCTGCAACTCTTGTTTGAAAACCTGGATCCCCTAGATAACGTAAAAAGATTTTCATCTTCTGTTCATTAGTAAGTGCACCACCTCGTGTTTCATTGCTAGCTTCTAGAAAATGTTGTGCCAACCAATCAACATTTTCCTTTTCAAATCGATAAAGAGATTTGAAATCATACGTATTAGAGTCCCTCCTGACTTTGTAAATCTTTCTTCGACGCAAGGATCCCAAATATTCTGCCATAGTTCACTCTTTTATTACTAGCTAAGTGTCTTGAGTATCCTGTCGAGGTCACTTCAATATTTACTAGTAATTACTCCACAGCGAGAGGTTTATTCATACCGAAAATTGAGAAATTGCTAGGACGCGATTAATTACTCCCAGTAGGAGCAGTTACTCATGAATGAGCAGGAAGTAACATTTCCTTATGAATACGGAAGTGAGTAACTACTCCAAAATAGCAAGTGAAGAGTAATGAGTAATTATTATACATGCCTCCCTAGTCTGAGAGTGTTTGAAAATAGGGTACTTAGAAAAATATTTGGGCCCAAGAGGGAGGAAAATGGGGAGAAAATTGCATAACGTCGAGCTTCAAGACCTGTACGCTTCACCGAATATAGTAAGGGTAATTAAATCGCGAAGAATGAAATGGGCTGGACATGTTGCACGCATGGGGAGGAATGACATACCTCAAAAGTATTGACTGGGAGACCCGAAGGGAAAAGACCACGTGGAAGACCTAGAAGTAGGTGGGAGGACAATCTTAGAACGGATTTATGGGAAGCAGGATTTGTCGAGGATGATTGGATGGAGTTAGCACAGAATAGGGTTGGATGGCGGACTCAGGTATGCGCGGCAAGGAACTTTCGGGTTCCATAAAATAGATAATATTCCTTTAGCTTGCTTAGCAATTATCTATTGCCATTGAGTAAGTAAGTAAGTAAGTAATATATTTGATGGGGCAAGTATTTATTCATAAAGTAAAGTTGATGAGATATTAATGTAATATTGTAATATGCTGTGATAGTATAGCAGTTCTGGTATATTCTGAAGGACGCCAGCTTGAATTATTTGGGAAACGCCACCAGTCACAGCTGATTTGTAAATAGTTATATGGCCCCTTATTAAAGCTAGGGAATGTCAGTTACCTAATAGTTTAGTATTGATATCCAGAATGATATATTCGCCTTTCATGATCTTGCATTTTGGTATTATATTCTCTTATGTCATTGCTTGAAAGAATTGCAAATCATGCTCTTATATACATACTCATGATAGAGATATTGCTGTGGATTTCCGGTAAAATATATGTATGAATTGGGATTTGATCAGATTTTCTCTAGATACTCCCGTTTCATATATTATGATTTCTATTGCTTGAACATAAATTATCGTTTCTCGGTGTTGAATTCAGTTCATTAATATTTAATTGGTCTCTTCGTTATTTGTTCTGAAATAACTTGATGTGTTCTTATAATTAAATCTGTCATAGTCTATTGTCATATAAATTCATACTTTCTCTAACGTTAGCTTACTCTTGGTATATTTCATTATTCAATGATTACTTATATTCTGGTTTCATTCTTTGGATTTTTTCATATAATTCTTATGACATTGTAGGCCTATATAGAAGTTCTGCCAGGCGTTCACGTTACATTCTTAAATTATATGTTTGCAAGATTAACTTATTTATCATCTCTCAATTTATGCTTCATGTCCGATTTGCTTATGAATTTTCATAATCCTTTAATTTTATTTACTAGCAGGTGTCCGTGGCTTCGCCCTCGATAATTAATTTTAAAATTAAAAATTAAGAGTATAATAACTATTAAAGCATTATATTTATTAACACTTGCACGGGAATCATTCATAAACTAAGCCATTAATAAATTAATGAAACAGCTAAAATTCCTGCTTTAGAGTACATTCCACGATATGAAAGCGCCCCCTGGGAAAACTATATCAGAATCGATTATGCAGTTCCAAAGGAACCTATGAACACATAATACGCATTGTTTCTCAACTGTTTATTGACATGAATATGATGTGAATTTTATTTGATCAATTCAGTGTAATTTTCAGAAATTATATAATGTTTCAAGGGAAGGAATGGTTTGTTTGGATTATTATTATCAGCGATATTTCAAGAGTTAAACCATCAATATTTTACAGCTGTTGCCCCCGGCTTCGCCCGCCATTATTCATTGACTCCAGGATTTTAAAGAAATTTACACTGGTAGATTATTAAAAATGTTTGTGGTTCAGAGCTATGAAAATTGTAAGTAAAAATAAAATTAGAATATTTGTTCATTGTGTTCATTTCACTTAGGCCTTATATAATAAACAAACAGTTTTCCTAATTTTGTAGACGTCATGAAAGTTTACACTGCGAGAGACGAACATCGCCGAGTACACCCGATGTCTCACGAAGCGGGCTAGCGAGCAAGCACGCTATTTAGTGCCGTTGAATTGTATAAGAGTTGATTCTTCATTGTTGCATACTTTCTACTGTTACCAGTCCATTAAAAAATTAATAAATGGACATATGTTATGAAATATTCTTCTTCTTTGGCACGCATTTTCTGCCCTCCCCTACCTCTTGTACGTGGAGCCGATCTCATACAGCCTCTGGACTGGACCGTCCCTCTAAATTTCTTATTTAAATTAATTTTGAGTTTCTCAGTAATAATAAAATTCCTATTATCACCTAACGTTACACTGTGGCTCCCCACATTTATTTATACGCTGGAATAAAAATTTAATTCAGTTTTAGGAAATGTTTATTTCCAAAATTGTTGCAGATATCAATTCATTACGAACATTCGCTATGAACTTATGAATAGTTCGAAATGAATATATATTTCCTATAATAAACGAAAGTACAAGCAGCGAGAAGTTTGAATTAAGAAGATTACGGTAGCCTATATAAATACCTGTTGTTTAGTAGTGTGACAGCAAGAGCTCAATGGTGGAAAAGTCTTCGATGGTTTTCGGCTTCTGGTACACCTTCAGACGACAAAATAACGGATCACTGCACGCTGTTCTTCTTTGGTGCAAACCGCTGTGCGGTATAGTCATGTTAAATGTGCAACAGTGCAATAGGCCTACTTAGTGGGGCCATAACAGTCAAATATTCCACAAGCAGAGATAGTCCAGGCAACGAATGAAAAATAGAAAAAAAAAATCGTGTAGTTTTGAAATTTTGCATAGTTGTCGGAGGGAGTGTCCTGAACAACATACTGAAAGTCCCCGACGGTGGGGGGTGAGCGGGGGGCAGGGGGGCCCGCAGAAGGCCCCATCTTTAGGTTTTTCGCTTATATCTAAACAATGGTGCATCGTAGAGGAAAAAATGCTATATACAAAATTAAAGCTGTAAACATTTCCTACAAGTTTGATTCTACACATTTCTTTCTATTTCCAATAGTTTTCGAAATATCCGCCAACGAAAATAACAAATTTTCGAAAAAAGCTCTTTCGCCTCGCGCTTTTCGACACACTTTGTCTTCTAGCGCTTCATCCCTTAGGTATACAGCAATGTTCTTATGAAAGAAGTTGGAGGGGAATAAATTCACTTTAAAGTGAGTAGTCATTTGTTATTTTGTGTTCAAATGTTCAAAAGTTATAACAATTTAAGTTTCGGTCAAATTTCGAGATTTCGAAAGAAAACCGTACATTGCACTTTCTCTAAATTTAGGGATTATATCTTTGTATATAAACTGTATATTGTGTATTTACATCATGAAACAAGTGGAGAAATATCACACAACCATTAAAATTTAATTTATTAAAAATCGATCACGGTACAAGCACAGGACATATAATGGAAAATACATTATATTCCAGGCAAGAAAGGAAAAATAAGGACAAAAAAAATCATGTAGTTTTGAAATTTGCCAGAGATGTGGGGGAAAGTGTCCTTGAGCGGGGGGTGGGGGGCACATTTGAATGTCATTTCTCGCAGTTCTCTCTAAACACACAAAAGCTATGGGTTCTAGCAAAAAACAGTTTATGCAAAAATTAAACTACATAGAAGTTCTTATAAAATTGATCTGAATGATTTTTTTCTGGATTTAATAGTTCAGGAAATAGAAGAATATGAAGTATGACATAGTTCTGGAAATTCTGATTTACATACACCTACCTATAACTTATATATATTATATTTTTTAACGAAAATGAAAGCAGATGATTTATTAAATTAGCATGATGCCAAGCAAGTAAAGTAGTTCTTAGAATAATATTCGTACTAAAGGTAAAAATCAAAAATAAAACTCATTATTATTATTATTATTATTATTATTATTATTATTATTATTATTTTATTATTATTATAAAGTTTACAAAAATCTCATGGTATGAGTGTATGTTATAAGAAATATAAACCAGGCCTATTATCCATTATATATTTCTTATAAAATATCATTTGGAACAATTGTAAAGAGTTAGATATGTTTAGTAATTATAAGACCTAGTAGGCCTACATAGTACTTTAAATAAATGTTTAGTTGTCTATTTCTCTTCAGTCGCCAATACTGGAATCCTAGTACATCGTATGATAAGTTGGTTATATTGATCTATCTACCGAACATTTAGTATTTATACACTAGGGTGACCAGACATCCCGTTTATAACGGGATTGTCCCTTTTTTGCTTCACTGGTCCCGTTGTCCCGACAAAAGTTTAACGGGACGTAAAATGTCCCTTTTTAAAATAATTTCTTATTGTCCCGTCAATATGCATTTCCGTGATATATCTAGCATAAGTTTTTATAATTTTCTGTTAGAACAACCAAAACTTTTGCAAGAAATACAGAACTCGCAAAAATATCAAAGAAATACTCGTTCAGAAACGGATGCACTGCATCCGATGCAGTGAACTATAAATAATACTTTGACTCTGAACTTAACTTCCAAGATGTAGGCAAGGATTTGATTGAAGTATCTTTAGAATATTATTTTTAAGGCTATAACACGTTCACTTTATCGGCTAAAGTTAAAATGTAATTACTAAGTTATAGAATATGTATAACATTTTATAATTTACTATGGATTCAGTTTTCTCGATAATCCATATGACATGCCTGAGTGTCCCGTTTTTTCATTTTTGAAATATGGTCACCCTATTATACACATATACAACAACAATTAAAGAGCGCCTGAACAATTTATTTTGCTTGGACGTCATCAATTTTAAACTTTTCTTCTTCTTCTAATGGTATACTTGTTGGTGCACGTACCATGACAGGTTCCACAAATGGATGAGCATTTAATACCAGCTTTTCTGCATCCATATCTTCCACCATACCGAGTTGCAAAGTGACAAAATATGATGTGCAAATATTCTCAGAAGCCACATACACAAGTCAACATTTATTTAAAGTAATAGGTAGGCCTACTATTCTTACAATATCTAATAAATATATTTAATTCCTTACCATCTTTCAAAATACTGGTAATTTTTTCAATAAAACGTAAAACGGCTAAGCTTTACAACAAGAATAATAATAATGATAATAATAATAATAACGATAATGAGTTTTATGTGTAACGTTAACCACTAGTAAGTATATTTTTCTAAGAACTAGTTTGCTTGCTTGGCATCATAATAATTGAATTATCATCTGATTTCATTTTCGTTAAAAAAAAAAATATATGTAGGTGTATGTAAAACAGAATTTCCAGAACTACGAGTATGTCAGACTTCATATCCTTCTATTTCCTGAACTATTAAATCCACAAAAATATCATTCAGATTAATTTTATAAGAACTTCTATGTAGTTTAATTTTGTGCATAAACTGTTTTTTGCTAGAACCCATACCTTTTGTGTGTTTAGGGAAAACTGCGAGAAATGACATTCAAATGTGCCCCCCACCCCCCGCTCACTCCCTATCAATGGGGACTTTTACTATGTTGTTTAGGACACATTCCCCCACATCTCTGCCAAATTTCAAAACTACATGACTTTTTTTTGTCCTTATTTTTCCTTTCTTGCCTGGAATACAATGTATTTTCCATTATATGTCCTGTGGTTGCACCGTGAACGATTTTTAATAAATTCAACTTTAATGGCTGTGTGATATTTCTCCACTTGTTTCATGATGTAAATACACAATATACAGTTTATATACAAAGATATAACCCATAAATATAGAGAAAGTGCGATGTACGGTTTTCTTTCGAAATCTCGAAATTTGACCGAAACTTAAATTGTTATAACTTTTGAAAATTTGAAGACAAAATAACAAATGACTACTCACTTTAAAGTGAATTTATTCCCCTCCAACTTCTTTCATAAGAACATTGCTGTATACCTAAGGGATGAAGCGCTAGAAGACAAAGTGTGTCGAAAAGCGCGAGGCGAAAGAGCTTTTTTCGAAAATTTGTTATTTTCGTTGGCGGATATCTCGAAAACTATTGGAAATAGAAAGAAATGTGTAGAATCAAACGTGTAGGAAATGTTTACAGCTTTAATTTTGTATATAGCAATTTTTCCTCTACGATGCACCATTGTTTAGATATAAGCGAAAAATCTAAAAATGGGACCTTCTGCGGGCCCCCTGCCCCCCGCTCACCCCCCACCTTCGGGGACTTTTAGTATGTTATTCAGGAGACTCCTTCCGACATCTCTGCAACATTTCAAAACTACACGATTTTTTTTCTATTCGGTGTTTTTCGACGTTTATTGACTGGATTAAGATAAATGAACAACATGTCGACGTGCGTGGGCACAGTCACTTAATTATCTTCTGTGGCCTCCTCGCCGCGGCGAGATTTTATAAATTTTATCTTATTTTATAACGGTGACGAAATGCAGCTTTTATTTTAACTAATGGAACTAAAAGCCAGCAAAAGATGCCCTGAAGATGGTGTATAAACACCGAAAGGCATAGGATACAAATCACAAAATATATCTTAGTTGAGCAACTGGTATCTTTTTTATTTTATTTCATTGATCGAGCTCAATGATGTTGAACATGTATTTTAATAAATCTTTTCTTGATGTTAAAATGTAGAGTCAAGATGTACAAGTATTTAATCACAAATCATGTAGATTTAATTACAATCAGCTTTCATTTTGATTATGTTACAATTAATAAGCAGGCCTACACAATAATGGAGCGTCCTTGCTCCAGTAAATTATGTTCACAAAATTATTAATGAATGGAGCAATATAATGCCTTGTTTTAAACACAGTTCTTTATATGAAAATGTAGAAATGAAGATAATGACTAATCTTTTTCAATAATAGGCTTTATGAATTGCTATCTTCACATATTTTTAATTGAACGACGATGCAGTGCTTAGCGAGTACTTACAACTCATAATATGAAGATGTACGTCGGCATTTTTAAGTGGCTATTTGAATTCCTCTTCCGGATAACATTCAAATAAAATACGTGAAATTACGCTAAAGGGTTAACGAAGACATGTCTTCAAGAAGGAATGACGCAGGAGTTTAATGATTGTTTGACGTACCGGTACTTAAATTAGTAAGTAAATGGCGAGTTCTTGTAACTCATTCTGAATGTGGAAGCACTCTATTTTCTTGAAGTGATTATTGAAGATTCTTCTTTCGAATAGCACTTGATAAAAACAGGTCGACTGGCCTAGAGAGAAGTTGACTTACAAGTGAAGAATTATTATAGCAGATGCTACGTTGCCTACAAACCCGCTAGCTAAAAGCTTAACTCTGATTCGTACAGATAGCTCGCCAGAGCGAAAATATTATTCCACTCGAAATAAATCCACTTGAGCGAAGTCATTATAAAATATAACTTAAATTAAATAATAAATAATGGGAATTCACAACAAAATATTAATTTTAAATTAATTCATTTTAAAAACAAAGTTAAAATATTTATTTAAGTTCATCTTGTAGGCCTACAAGTATATGTGAAATTACAGACAAAAAATCCTCATTAGAACAAATTATCAAAGGTAATATTTGATGCATGATATTGCAAATAAAATAGAGTAACTTTCAGTTATCACAAAAATATACACATGACACAAAATAGTTGGAAGTATATAGAGAAATTAACAGAGTCGGGAATAAAAGGCCACCTGTCAACCAATGCGGCAATAATAATTACCTGGAAAATTGACATGAAATAAGCAGTGGCGGCCGGTGACAAAAACACTGTGTGTGCTACAGTTTGAACATGCACAAAATAAAATGTAACATGCCACTCACCTAATGTCGAAAAATGAAGTCCATGCGGCGCTCCTTCATACTGCAGAATTTATCGATTACTTTGGTGTTGAATCCATCTATGTGCAGCACCATTTTCTTTTCAATCGATAGCATTGCAAGGGCAGTTAAACGTTCCTGGGACATTGTGTTTCTCAAGAAGGTTTTTATTCTTGCTAGTGATGAGAAGCATCTTTCTGGTTCTGCAGTCGTCATTGGTGTCGTAACCAGGATCTTCAGCAACTTTGTTATTTCACAAAAAAGTCTCTTGCAGATTGTTCGACAACACACGCTGCAGCAGTGGTACGGCGCCTAAAGTGTTCCTGAAATCCGGCCTATCGTACAGAACTCGGAGCTCTGTCTTTAGTCTGAACTTATCCAAAGTGTTGTAATACAGAACATTAGCTTCAAGTTCCATTTCTGGAAAATTCCCGGAGTAGTCACTGAAATTGGCAGCGTTTAACAATTTTGCAGCATCAAGATGACTCAGTGAGTTGAAGCGATGACTAGCCTCTTGCGTGATTCTGTCGCATGCTTCTTTAGCGTCAGTGTGCCTGCATTCCACTTTTCTTCGCTTACTATAGTGCTCTTCAGCCAAAAACGAGCGTCAAGGTCGCTGGCTGTCTTCAACCCCCTGCCCCCGCAAGTCTAAATGTTTAACACTACGTTGCCAATCCGGAGAACAGGTGCACCCTTACAAGCTCAACACCCTCACGTTTCAATACAAGAAAACTGTTCGCTCCCCCGCCTCCAACCCTCCGAAAAGAGGGATTTAGCCTAAAGGAGCTACTGTACATCTTGAAACTATCAGTCTCTTTTCAGAAATCTTAGTGGTTGCATGTTGTTCTGTGAGAAGCGAATTTTCAACGATATCGTTACTTTTTTGTTTTGTTTCATTGATTGATGTTTTCATGTTTATTGTTTATTGTTTTATTAATCATATATAATTTTTATGCTTTGTTAGTTTTTCTATAATTTTTATTCGTACATTTATAAACGTGATGTCGGGAAGTATTGAAAGTTCTCCTAATCTTACTACACCAGTAAAAAAAGGAAGAGGAGCTGGAAATTCTGATGTGAGAAGCAACACTAAAAAAATTATATATAATGTTTATGGCTTCTTGAAGAATCTTGCGGAACACCCAGAAAAGATTTCTACGCTCAATTTTAACAAAACACAAGTGTTAACAGCGGAAATGTGTGGAGTATCGCGGTGGACAGTGCAAAGAGTGTGTGAAGAAGCTTCTCAGTTCTCAGAACCATCTCTGAAATTCGAGTCACCGAGAAAGTCAGTAAAACGAAAACGTCCTGCTACAGAACTGGATGACTTTGACAAGGATTTTTTACGCAGATCAGTTCATGAATTTTACGACAGGGGTGAATATCCTACTTCCTCCAAAATAAGAAAAATAATGGAAGAAAAAACTGGCTATATGGGTTCTCAAACTTCAATTTTGAGAGTAATGAAGAAACTTGGTTTCGAATACACCAAAGGTAATGACGGCAGAAAATTCCTAATGGAAAGAAGAGATATCGTGGCAGCTAGGGCTGATTTTCTGAGGAAGATGCACGATATACGAGCATCGGCTGACACCAGGCCTATCTATTATCTGGACGAGACGTGGGTCAATAAAAACCATTCATTGTCTCACACATGGCAGGACTCGACGAGATCTGGAGGAATGACAGAACTGGATTCATTCCTGAGAGCAAATTAGTTTTTAGAGCTAAAAGTAAATCCGCAGATTACCACACAGAAATGAATTCAGACCTGTTCAAAGACTGGTTTGTGAACGATTTCATAAATTACCTAGAAGAAGGCTCTATAATAGTACTGGATAATGCAAGTTACCATTCAGTCCAGCTGAACAAAATACCGTCCAGTAACAGCAGGAAAGCAGAAATTCTTGCATGGCTCGCAAACAACAACATCACAGCAGATCCTTCGAACACCGTTGCCCAACTGCTCAGATTGGTAGAACCATACAAAACATCGAAAAAGCTGTATGAAATCGATGCTATTGCAAACGAGCATGGACATGAAGTGATACGGCTACCCCCATACCATTGTCAATACAATCCCATTGAATTGATATGGGCTCAAGTGAAACGGCATGTGGCTGAGAAAAACAATACCTTTAGGCTGGCCGATGTAGAAAAATTAATGCACGAGGCTCTTGACAAAGTGACAGTGAGTGACTGGGGAAAATGTGTTCAGCATGCAGTAAAATTGCAGGAGGAAGATTTCACGAAAGAATGTGCAAGGGACAGCATTATCGAACCGATAATTATAAATCTCAGAGACAGTGATTGTGAAAGTGATTTGGACTCTTGTGAGAGTGAAGACGAGATGGAGTAAAAAGATGGCGACAATCACAACATTGCCACAAGAAAAGTTGAATACCAGATTTCGTAATTTTGTAAGTAGAGCTACTGCAGCTATTCAATGTTTATACATAGTTTAGTTTTGTAAGTTAAATGAGATCGGTTCAGAGTTTATATAATGCATTTTCAACATTTTAATAACTTAATCAATATATTGCATGTTATTGCATAATAATTGTATTTTTATATATAAGGGAAGTAGGATTTGAAAAGGATGGTTGGATAGAGTTAGCAAAGAATAGGGTTGAATGGCGGGCTCAGGTATGCGCGGCAATGAACCTTCGGGTTTCATAAAATAGATAATATTCCTTTCGCTTACTGAGGAATTGTTTGTTGCCATTAAGTAAGTATGTATATATACATAACATACATACAATACTGTCTAAAATTAAAATATTCAATAGAATTATAATTTATAACAGTTATTCGTATTGGTCATTCGTTACATTGCAAATTGTTTTAAAAGAATTGTGTTGGAAACAGAGGGTCAAATGTTTTCAAAAGATCCATAACACTGAATGAATCGACTGGTTTATTGCTTTTTGGGAATTCCTGGAAGAAATCTTGACCTTCCTTCAGTGCTTCTGTCATCATATTGACAACACTGGTTTGTCCTTGACGCTCGTTTTCGGCTGAAGAGCACTATAGTAGATGAAGCTTCAGGGTCTACATGGATGTCGTCTGTGGATTCCCTAATCTTTCTAATTACGTCTGTAAAATGAGTCATTGCATTCCTTGCTTTGATTGCATCAATTGATCTGGCTTGTAGCTGGTTATAAAGAATGTCTACATGTGGCATTATCTTACTGAAGAAAGTTAACCAGTACAGAAATTCTTCATCCTCCAAATATCGCCGCAAACCAACTGCTCCATGAGAAGTTTTGCTCTGTGGCATTTTTTCTAATTCCAGCAAACATTCTTTCAATTTATCCTTGTTCTCAAAAACTACGTTAACAGTTCTCGATCTAAAGTTCCACCTAGTTGCAGGACAGCTTGGAATTCTACGAGCCACCACTGATTCAAGCACTGACAAACGTTGTGGCGATCTTGAAAAATATGCAGGGAAAGCGGACAGGTCAAGGAAAAACACTCGTGCGGATTGGTTCTGTGAAGCAGCTTTTTCCATTATTAAATTTAATTGATGAGCATAACAGTGTATGAAGTGAGCACTAGGATAATGAATTTTAATTTTTGCTTGAACCCCACCACTTGCACCAGACATCACGGAGGCTCCATCAAAAGTTTGTGCAATTATTTTATGGGGTTTCTGATTAAAGAGAGGATTTACTTCTTTTAAGATGCATTCTGTAATAGCACCTGCACTGTGACCTTCTGGTCTGAAGAACCCCCAGAATCTTTCAACAGGCTCGCCCTTGTTCTCGTAACGAAATACCAATGCTAACTGTGATTGGTCGGAGACATCAGTTGTTTCGTCTGCCATTAATGCAACGAAGTCTGCTTCCTTCATTTCCTGCTTTATTTCTTCACGGCAAATTTCTAGCATACAGTCCAAAAGTTCATTCTGTATGGTTTTGGAGGTCCCTTTAAACACCTGATTCGATTCCATGTGTTCCCGCACAGTAGTGTCCAAATTCGAAACGAAATCTATTAGTCCTAAGAAGATGCCAGGATTTTCAGATTGTTCGGTTTCGTCGTGACCTCTCAAAGCAAGTTCAAAAGCCCCACAGAACTTAATGCAATCAATAATTTTTGAAAGTACGTACCTGTTTTTTTCCACTTGTTGATTGTGTTTCAATTTTTCATCGTGATATGCCTGGCTTAACTGGGCTCGAATATTCACACTGCCTAGAGAACTAAGATTCAGTACATTATGCATGTGCTTAATGTTGTCTTTATGTTGCTTTGTCAACTTACTAAGGTGCCCTAAATCTGTTACTCCCGTTCTGCTCCACGAATTGGAATCACTATTGCCAAACAGAAGACAAGGAAAACAGAACAGAGCATTTCTAATTTCGCAACCGCATATCCAACTGTTTTCATACACCGTCCTATGAAATTTTCTGTTGTAGATGCAGTTTTTCCCGCCTTTCGCTTTTTGGCTCATAATCAAATCGGGTGTGGACCTTCCTAATTGTTTTACCTCAATTTTTTCTTCCATACTCCTTCTAGAGAAGGGATAAGTAATTAAACTATCTACTGTATTCATTTTTTACAGTCACAGCAATAACTCTGAACATGTACACACACGCACCACGAAATATACTTAATACCTTTACACTAGCGGTTCTTTCCTGTTAACAGTTCGCACTTCGCACAGAAACTAGAATGCAGTTTCAGAATTGAGAGGGTGTCTGGTCACTCTGTCCCCAGACATAAGATTGTACTAACTTACCCTTCTTCAGTCGCTGAGCTGGCGTGCGCGTTAAATTAACTTCCCTCGGCGCTAAAAATTAATCCTAATACAGCGTTACTGCCATTAAATAATATTTTATTACAATATTTGTGAGTAGTTTTTCAGCATTCAGTTTCTTCTTAAAAGTTCTCGCAATTCAACTCCACTGTGTAAGCTATAGAGGAAAATTTATCCTGGGCGGGAATGGGACCTGGGTTTTAGGTTTGTACGTAAATACATACAAACCTAAAACCTAGCTATTTATATGTACTCATTGAATTAAGCTAACAAATCTATGAGGCTAATATTAACTATAAATTTAGCTATTGAAGATAAGCTGTCTCATATTTTCATAAAATTTAATGTCAAGCCACGGTATCCTGAATTGCTACTAATTTCGTATTAAAACAATCGATTACATTGTAGAAACCAACCTGGCCTACAAAACTGCACGTCAAGAAAAGCCGCCATCAATAAGATGTGTTACCAAGGACGTTCCTACTTGCAGAACAACCTTCAAAATATCCACCCCCAACTGCCAAACAAGAGGTCATCAACTCACCACCAGTTTCTTGTAAGGCATGCAGCATACCTATAAGGGGCCAGGTTCTACTAGATTCATAGCTCCAATGAGGCGGTTTTCATGCTACCAGAGGGAAATATACACTCCGCCTGAGGGCACTTTCCAGGCCTCGGTCATCAAGCAGGGCAGCGCTACTGGGGGACAGAGCACACTGCAGTATAATGCTTAGCAACTCAATCTGACCGCCCGACGTTGTGAGGGATAGCGCATATGTTATAACAGTTGGAAATCTAAGATGAACAAAATTTTATACACATATTTTTAACAGAATATTGGCAATTTTTGTTAACTAATCAACAGTACTTTATTTAACGAAATGAACAGTGTGCTATAGCACAGTAGCACATTAACACCGGCCGCCCCTGGAAATAAGTAAGAAATATGAAAAGAATTATGATAAATATCAAACAAATGCTAAACAAGGGTTTACATAACTGAACAAGTTGGCTAATTCATAATGTATGCATATAAAGTATGCATATAGGCTATAGATCACATTTTTAAAATATCACCACCAAATAAATTATGTTTTCCGAGGCTAGATTTGAAACTTCTGCATGTCTGCCTCATCCTTCTTTTCTATCGAAAGAGCTTTAAAACTTTTCAAGACTGTGAAACCTGATTGCTTGGAGTATTAGTGCACTTTTGCATTTTTCCTTCGCTTTATTTTATCTTTATAATTTTTTTTTTTAACAAACAATTTTTTTTATTCAAGCAAAGATTATTATTACTTACATTACTTACATTACATTATTATCATTATCACATATTTAATACAAGTAAAAACAACTAAAACCAAACATTCCCCTATATGAGCAACCCTCGTGTCCCTATATGAGCAACGCTTTCTTATGCATGATTTTCTGTTGGTTGATTGCATTATTATTATTATTATTATTATTATTATTATTATTATATTATTGTCATTATCATAAAGTGATATTTGTTCGGTAATGTTATCTTGAGAGAATTCCGGCTTGGAGATTCAGTTGTGACTATTGGGCGAATACTCACATGATGAAGACCGTAATGAATAATTAAAACCACATCGTCATTTCTTTTATCATAAGCGAGATAGCCGATAACAAGACAATCGAGGAAAAGGCTAAAATTACCTATGACCAATTGAATGTTATGAATACGATAACTGAGCATTTGAAATGCAGCAGGCAAGTGAACAGTGTTAGTGGACAAATGCCTCAAGCGGAGACAAACACCAAGTCAAAGCACAAGAGTATGGATAATGATTTTGCTACGCATATACATAAAGAAAAGGTTAGAAACTAATTTCACTGATTCTTCTACAGAAAAGAACACATATGGTGAATCTGCAAATAACCCTATTACAGCGAACGATCATGATGCAACTATGACTGAAAATGGACTTTGTACACAAAACAATACTGGTACCGGGATTTCGCAAGAACCTCACTCGTCTGACAACAAACCAACCAAGGATACCTGGTCAAATGTCGTGTCTCGCAGACAAAAACATACCCCAGTTACTGGTACCGGTACTAAAAATAACAGCGACGTGGGTGTCCTGTACCTAATGGGTGTCCCGAAAATGGTATCACTGCATGTCTGCAGATTAACCCCTAATGCTTCAACAGATCAGGTAACTAAATTCGTAAAATCCAAGTTTCCTGAAGCAAAATGTGAAAAACTGAATTCAAGACAACCAGACTTGTATTCATCATTCAAAGTTGACATCTTCGAAAATAACTTTAAACTTGCCATGGAACCCGGTTTCTGGCCAGAATATGCACGAGTTCGTCGTTTTTTAGCCCCAAGACAAAAACCTGCGAGCGAAGGAGTTCAACAGCCGTTAATGCCCTTCATGTCGGTAACAACTCTGATAAGGTTGAATGTGTTAACTCACCACTGTCTTTATCAATCCTATACATGAACATACAATGTTTGAGAACAAAACTAGACTTGTTAAAATATATCTCTCCTGACTCACATTTTTTATTTTTTGTGCTTTGGTGAGCATTGCTTCACACACATGGGTAATACACTTTGTATAACCCAGACGGTTATTTCCTGGGTAACTCGAACTCCAGAGTAAATCACATTCATGGTGGGACTGTAATTTATGTTAAAAATAACCTGTCAGTACAAGCGATTGATCTGTCTTCTTTCTGTGTTGAACTGAATTTTGAAGTGACGGGTATCTTAGTGCACTGATTTAAACTAATAATTCTGACACTATAGTAAACACAAATCAACTCTGAACATACGATAAGCCAATAGAATGCCACGCAACTTGCAGTGTTGACAGATTCACGACTCACGAGTCTGAAACGTTCTCTGTCTAACAAAGAGAGAGAGAGAGAGAGAACACGCGTGCGTGCTTACTCACTGCTGCTCTGCAGAGAAATATAGAGAAATATAGATAAAGATGGTAAACCGACAAAAAAGAAAGCTACAAGATAGGGGATATTTTACGAATAGAAGGGGATTCATTCTCTGTTATGAATTCTCTCAACAATTTTTTGTTTTACACTCAGCTAACTTTTGAATGGAGTTATTATGGTATATTTATTTTCAGTCAAATAACATTGTAAATTAATTTTGGGTGTTTCTTGACATATGGACATAGATTATTGTGTTTAGAAGAAAAGGTATTTCACAGAAAGACAAATGAGTTTTAATAATGGCGACACATCACACTGAACACGGGGAGTTATTTCACTTTCACTTTCACTTGATACTGGCTGGATATATAGCATGGCTATCTGAGGTGACAAGCCATATTATAAACCTTTAAAATTATCTATTTTTATCTGGAAAATATCACGACCCTTTAATATTAACCTTCCCGTAGGCTCTCTGCTGTATAGAGTACTGCCACATAATGACTATGGGGTTCGTCTAGCTCCATGTTCACTGTTGTCTCGATGATTTTAAGAAGGCAAGGCGTATACTATTATATTTTATAGAACACGCGCCTGTTCGTGTTAGTATTCTTAATTTTCCTTCTAAGTACAAAAAATTTAGTTTTGAGTCATCTGTATCATTTTTTTCTCATCGATAATGTATATTAACGTTTTCAGGCATTACTGACATAAATTTTACTATGTAAGATAAATATTTACGTAGCAACCGTAATCGATAGCAATAGCAATATTGTAATCATATTGTAATCAACTTTCAGCTACAAATATGACAAAATAGATTTTTTTATCCTTTCCCACCTTTCCTAATGCATGGATAAAAATTTTATCATTTTTTCCTCGTAGTACATAATATAGATCTATATTATGTACTACATCTAGTAGGTTCTGATAAGTGGTTTGCTAAAGAATGTCATATCATCTTAATAAAACAGAAAACTACCGTGCCGATTTATTATGTAACATTTATTTCGGACTATTCTGTTAACAATTGAAAAGACTGAGTTTATGCTGTAAATGGTTATGTTAGATACATCTCACTGAACCGTTTCAATGTAGAAGATCTAAATATTTAAAAGTCTTTTCAATAATTGGTAACCCAATATTTTAGGTTCCTGTTACAAGTTTAGAACGCCAGGTAAATAATTACAGTTATTCCAGTAATAACCCATGGTTGCAGAGCAGTAGCATGCAAATGCTTTTTGTCTCACGGATAGGTGGGGTAGAAGTCTCCTCTCGGCACACGTATCACTTACATGACTATCGATCTCATATCTCGACCTGACGTGAGAGAACGCACTCGAGCAGCTGACAATACAAGTCAATAACTCACTTCCACTACTCTCAGGCACTGTGCATGACTCATCTAAATAGATAATAACGCGTAACTTATTTTAATAATGGTAAGCTATATTATTTTATTATTTTATAGAAATATCTCACTTCTTTACCCCAAGCGTGGACAATACATCTTTCTCACTGCGCATTCTGATGTAGAATAAGAGGACGTATTGCAATGAACGCGAATTATTCAGTTGTTGCAACCTGATGCAAAGCTTTATTGATCATAAGGCAAGATTGAGTTTTTACAAATAGTGGATGGCTTATAACTATCCTTCAAAGAAATTAACAAACAAATGTTTCAAATAAAAGTTTCAGTACAAAATTTAAACAAAATTATTAGAGCTGTTATCGAGAAAATCACAAAAAACAAAATCTTCTTAACGTTAAGTCCCTTAAAATTATGACAAAGTGGTCGCCAATATCCATTTCACATCCCCAGAAAACACATTACCCAAATACAAAATTTTGTTTTCTTACAATTTTTCATTCTGGAGCTAGGTTGATCTCAGACACACTGACACACAGAACATACACACAGTATGTTTATGAAAATAATATTTTTGGATTCAGTGGTCCTCATGTTAAAAAATAAACTTCGAATACTTCCTCTACCTATACATAACTATGGTACGGGCAGAGGAAGTAAAAATGCGAATTTTGGATTTTAGTGTAAAAAATCCATCGTACCCTAAAGTATAACTGTGCGAAATTTTAATCGACAAAATTTGTTCATGCTTACAGCCAGAAAGCAAAGACTGAATACGCTATTTTCAAGCGCACCATTTTCAGTACGTGCTGATAGTTTTGCTGATAATTTCATTAAGCTTAATGTTTCTTGGTAGTAATATAAATAGTTTGAGAACGAAGGTCGAGTTATAATTGTCTCATGACAAGACACGAAATAAATTTACTCAAGTAAAGCTCAACACAAGTTTCATTTGACTAATTATTTCCATGCGAAGAGGAAAAAGTCCATAGTTGTTGTTTCACAGCAAATAATATCTATATAATAAGAGGAATTGTTTATCTGTTTATCTGTATGTTTGTTTGTGTGCGATGCCCACCCCATTCTATAGTACACAGAGATCTGGAATGTTTAACAAAGATGGACGGAAGAGGGTTTCGAATGCACATTGAAGCCGGATTTTCTAATTTCATTCCGTTTGCGAGTTATGAGCAAAAAAACTGGCAGGAACTGTGATTTTCAGCTCCACGCACTAGTTTTTACTAATACTTTTCAAATTTGAAACTATTTCAGGTGACTTTGCTATGTTGCCATAGTAACTGGAAATGAAAAGGAGCGCAGTCATTATATAATGTTGGTTAGAATATCAAAATTGTTTGCAGTTTTTCCTTCGTTATCGTTACTTACTCTTCCTTGGCATCACTCTCATTCTATCTAACATTTCCTCTTTTTGTCTTTCCCTCTCATTCTCTCTCCTTCCATTCCTCTGCTTCTCTCACAATCTATTTCTCCATTTTTATTATAAAAATATACTGTGGCCTTTATAAACTTTGCATATTGCGTGACTAAGGAAACTGACACATCAGTAAAACTTGAATAAGATAATAACTGTACAGATCTATATACGATTTCTTTGGTTTTGGCAGCTTCCATGGCTGAGTATTAAGACCGCTCGCCTTCCGCCGCTGGGTCCCTGGATGGAATCCTGGTGAATCCATGTGGAATTTGTAATGGACAAAAAAGGGTGGGGCAGGTTTTCTCGGGGTTTTCCTGTTTCTCGTGCCATAAGTCATTCCATCGTTGCTCCATTCATCATGGTGACCATGATGACCATTTATTTGCAATATAGAATTATTTCTCCGTTGCAAATAATACTTATTTAGTACGAAGACATACATAAAATTAATTAGTAATACAACGCCGTATCTAACTTTATTTGAAGTAGTAATACAACATCGCATTCTAATAATAATTTCATAGGTTTACCCTGCATTCACTTCATGTTGCTGTTAAGGAGTACGATTGTGTTTACGTTCTCGGGTCTAAATGTGTTCACCTTTCGTGCATTATAAATCCTGCTTGGATAAAGACCCTCTCGCTTGCGGTACTCGTTGCTGATATGCAAGCTTAGGAAGACGAACCGTATTCCTTTCACCACACTTGAAACAAGATAATATGTTCTGAGAAGGAAAAGCTTGAGAATTAGAATTAAGATTTTAACTGGTTAATTTCATTATCTTCATCGGAACCATTTTACTCTTTGAATGTGCCACAGTTCATAGCACAATTAATTCTACTCTATCCTCTGTCAGTACTAATGATATCAGGGCTTCTGTTCTTCATCAGTGAGTTACTCGTTTGATGCATGAACTGAGGTTTACGCGAAGCCCGCTTCCAGTTTTACTTACATCCTTCATGATACGTTGACGCAACTAATTCTGCCCACGTCAAGTGGGATCAAGATTTAATTCAGCCAGAGTCCGGCCCATGCTCATCTCTAGCCGAGTTGGATGGACAGCGGTTGATGGGCCATTCAACTAGGAAACACCCCTACGAGACTCACTTCGCTTGCTACCATCAGCCGCTTTTTGAACGAGCTCAATGGAAGAGGCCAACCTCTATAAAAATTCTTGACTAGCTTTGGGGATGACTTAATTTCAGTCTATCATTGTAATAACCTATAATAATTTCAACCTATAATTATAACGTTTGCACAACCTATAATTAACAGTGACGTGCACTAGAGGGTGGTGGTAAAATTCAACTAGTTCCGAACCCCTGCTAATGTAAAACTTACGCTAAGGATTAAAACCAATGTCCTTCCGCATTCAATATTTCATTCCATACACGCCCTTCCTCACATCCAGGATATATTTCACATGGGTTAGTTAAAGAAGTTCTTTTAAAAGTTATTGCGTAGGCTATTTTGTGACTAATTTGTTTGGTAGGTCAGGCTTACATTCATATTTCATGAACTTCCTTATGGCACAAGACGTTGCATGTCTAGTTTTCATGGGTCATTTTCATAAAGTTAAGTATTACACCCACGTTCAGAAGGTAAAGTAAATTACAGGATATGTTCAACAGACTTTGTTTCCGGAGTTTTTAGTTGTAAATAAGAAATACTCCCGCAGTGGCATTATGTGTTTATGTGGTCTGTTTAAAGCGAGACCTATGAATTTTATATGCAATGTGCAAATTCCCATTATTTAAGAGCGCATATGAGATTTTCGGAATATATTAATCAAGTTTCTAATAATTTGGTGTCGTTATGAAATAGTTTTGGCATATAATTACATACACGATATATGGAAGTTAAGTCGAAATTTTCTTCCAAGAATTCGCTAGCATACGTGTACATAAATTGATGAAAAATATTCCAACGAACATAAAATTAAAACTATTTAAAATCAGAATAATCTATAGAAAGCGGCGTCAAATATTATCTTATTTTATCATAATATACAATCATTTTTCACGAGAGTGTGTGTGGAGTTCAAACTGAAGGGTTTATTTCAAAAGTGACTTACATGGAAATTTTAATAATTTTAAATTAGTTAGCTAACATGTGAATTAGGTTCATCTTCCATGAACGTACAATGAACATTTTTATTTCATAATGTCAAACATCTGCTGAAAAGTCATCGATGTTAAAACTGTAAAGTACAGTTAATTAGGCCCTAATTGAAACCACAGAGAGTTAAGACAGTGAGAAATGAGCTAACCCTTAAATGCTATCCTATCCTATAAGATACAGTAAATGGCTTAAATTAAATATAAAATTATGTAAAAGAAATTGAAAAAATGTATTTAAAGTAAAATAACAGAATAAGGTACAGGAAATAAATCATGTTCCTAATCACTGTGCTAAATATTTCCTTTGCAGTCCGGCATATGCTTTTATGAGAATATTATAGGAGAAAAATTCCTCCGACACTGGGACTTGAACCCAGGACCTTTGGCTATTCGCGCCAATGCTTTTATATTGCATGAGACATTGAATATCGTGTATTTAAGGTTAAATTACGTAAATGTAGTTAGTAAAAGGAAGTGGGAGCAAAGAGACAACTTAATGAGTTTGCGATTGAAGCAGATCTTTTAGTAACATTACTACTACGAATATTACAGTGCGCCAAGGAATTTTCTCCACAGCGGCTACATGCTGCAGAGCCAAACACGGTCTCTTGCCATAATTTGTGGACTTGTGCTGATTTTGTAGGACTACCAAGCATTATATCCGAGATTATCTGTTAAAAGGGTATGCCTGCCCGTTCTCGGTGTGTCGTGAGCTGAACCTGTCACACGAAATTAATTTATCAAATCTCGAACATTTGAATTTGGAAACTACTCAAGAAATTTTAGTTTTAAATTTTCCGTAAACCTTTCGCCTTCGCGAAAAAACATGTTCCACCAAAAAATCTCTCTTCAGTACTAAACATTATCACCGGAATACTGTTGCACTATCAGAATATTAAGTCTAAATGCTTGCACACTGCAATATGCACTGATCATTAATATGTAATGAGGGTGCACGGCAAAGCACCCATTGGTAAAGGTGCCAAAGACCTTTGCCTGTCTGCCTGCCTGCAATCTGCTGCCAACATAACTGCTGTTGCTAGCACCCTCTCCAGCATGTAGCCGCTGGGGAGAAAATTTTCTGACTCACTGTACTACTACTACTAACACCAACACAAATGATGTATTTAAATGGTCCTGGGGTGCAGACCCCCCAAAATGAGATTGTATAAAGCGTAAGTAAGGGAAAATCAATGTAACATCATTAATTTATGGTCAGTCAGTTTAGGACACCCAAGAGACTAATTTCTAAATGCGTGCTTGACTATTATTATTATTAATATTACTATTATTATTGTTATTATTATAATAAATCAAGGGAAATTTACTTGCAAATAACAGTTCCCAAACATAGAACATACCTACCGTATGTGGAGAAGGAATTCTATATACAGTTGATGTAACTCTGTAATAGGGATATTTAATATCTTATTGCTAAAGAAGCTATATACCTAGGTCTAGTGCTTTGAGGCTAAGTAGTAAAATTCATAGGAAAAGTTAGGCATATTAATATTGAGAATTATATTATGTTTATGCAGGTTTACATTTACTGTTTACTATACATGCAAGCATGTAGCATCTTAAAGAGTGAAACTGTTTGTCTTTTGATATATTTTTCTATACCTTTGTGTCGAAATATTGCATTTATTTTATATCCCTCATAGTAAGGGGAAAAAAACCTGTGTACATTGTGCATTTGAACTTCTACATCACTTTCAACCAGAAGTTTAGGTGAAAAGTTGCTACTGCTGGTATTCGGAATTTATCGAAGATGGCTGAACCTTAACCAAAATAATTGATACCATTTTGAAATAAATCCCACAGAAATACTTCTCAGTAAGAAATTGTCACTATTAGGTTTTCAAAAAGTATCATCCCATGTATCTGAATAATATCTTAAATTCGAAATTTTCGTGCGAATTATGACTGGGATGTCAGTCCCAGACAGAGGTAAGACATTTAAAATAATATTTAGTTGTAACGAAATAATTTTCTAGCATGTATTTGAGAGAAAAACTCGAAAATAATTTTATTCCTTATCCCAGTTGGAGGCTTGTATAAAGTTATCTAAAATTAAAATATCTGCAAAATTAGTTTTGAGTGCTACAGTGCATAATTATAAAGGATATGCAAGGTTAATTAGTAACAATGTCATGGACGCGCACGAATTGCGCCCCGCTGACAGCTTTCTTAATTGGATACTCGCTAATTACACGCTCCT
The DNA here is from genome assembly GCA_964059195.1 of Ectobius pallidus. NCBI lineage: Eukaryota > Metazoa > Arthropoda > Insecta > Blattodea > Ectobiidae > Ectobius > Ectobius pallidus. The sequence continues at coordinate 50,689,417 of CAXKWD010000012.1, read as the reverse complement.
GATGAAAATAAATCAGCTCTCAAGATTCCAGGATTCTCACTTCATTATGCTCTTAGAATAAAGCAAGCATACCCCGAAAACTATGACCACTTCAAAATAATCTCCAAATAATTTAAGATTATTTATATTTCGAAAAATGTTGTGCTTCTATGCTTATTTTTTTTTTCCAGCCAAGGTATGAGAGTACGAATGATTGTTAGACCAACGCCTAAATGGAAAGATGGCTACTAGAATATTTAATTAAATAGAAAATAAGGGAATGCAAAATAAGGGTATAGAAATAAGGGTGTGCATTCCGTAACGGTTCAATAATATATTATTTCCTTATAACCGGGTAGAGCCTACTTACATTATGAGAAACAGGGCATCTATATAGTCATTTAATTGTACAATTGTTTCTTTCAAGTCAAATCATTTATAGTTCTAATAAGATGAAAAATTATTATAGCCAAAAATTATTGAATTCACTCAATATACAATCGAAACTTAGCGCACTTACTTGGATATTCTTATCGATTCAACTTGAAGCTAACAGCTACAACTCACCTGAAAAGAAAGAAAGAATGTAAATCAGTATATAATATTTTTTTTTGAAAGTGTCTTATCCATTTTATATTATTAGTTATTACAAGCACAATTTATGAATAAGTTATACAACAAAATCTTAACGGAAACATGAACCGAATAAAGGTTGTAAGTATAACATCCCCTGAGAAATAGAGCCCTTCGTCCGACTCCTGTGAATTCTATTCTGTTTCTCGACTTCTTTGACAGACGGAAACAGTGGGTGCATGTGATCAGGAAGAAGACTAAAATGGACGTTAATAACAGTTCTCGACCGCATTAACTACTTCTTCAATCAAGTAACTTATCAGCTGTCCGCAATACAGGTGAACGCATCCCGGTCGAAACCTTCCTACATCAGAAAGATTGAAAATACCAAGAATGTCACATTCCACATACAGCCAACACGGCGATGCTAGCCATAGCACTCACTGAAGCTTCTGCTGTGGTGTCCACATGCTTACAATAGCCTGATTGGCGCTCTGCTGAATGCCATCTTAGGCCGACTTGTTTCCGCGTTTTACATTGATGCGCATGCGCATGAACACGCATTTGTTTGCTGCATAAATTCAGGCAGTTCATATATTTTGTCAGAAAATCACAACAATGTGGTCCTATGCTTTTAAATGGTGTTCAATTACTTCCCGATCCTTCTAAGAAGTCCACACTTTATAATTAATTAAAATTGTTATTTTTTCTTTTCTTTCTTTTTCGAAAGTTTTACCTCTCCCTTTTAGGATTTAAGCGACCCAAGCCGCCCGGGCCTTACAGGGCCGCGACCTGTCGGGAGAGGGATTACCTTTGGATCACATACATACTTTTTTGACCAGACAAGGACATGGTGGGCCTCCCCGGATGAGTGATCAGCCCAATGCCGGGGCCACCTCCGAGACAACACGAACACTTAGGACGATACACACCATTCACACACACACTCACTCAGAACAAGGCGAGGATGAGGATGAAGATGATAATGACGGCCAGATGATATCCGGGGACCACAAGGGCCTAAAGTTACCTGACATTTGTCTCATAGGTGAGGGAAAACCCCGGAAAAACCTCACCTAGGTAACTTGTCCCGACCAGGAATCGAACCCGGGCCCGCTGCGTGAGAGGAGTGGACGCATCCCCTGAGCCACAGCGGTGGACAAAATTGTTATTAACTAAGAACAAAATAATGCTTCAAAATTAATGATCTTCCCAAATAGATGAGACCGCCAGTGTGGTCTCTTGGTTAGCGTCGCTGGATACGGATACACATGCCCGGTACCTCCTCGGATTTTTCTCAGGTAGAGAGGTTTGGAACGGGATGCATTCAGCCTCCTGATACAAACTAAGGAGCTACTTGATTAAAAAGTAGCGACTCCGGTCATAGAAATCATCACTAACGGCAGTGGGTGTCAGAATGCTGACCACATACACCCAATCCTGCCATCTGCTTATGGTAGATGACGCAGCGGTCGGATGGTCCCTTCAGGGATGTTGCGCCACGGAGTATAGTTTACTAAAACATATGATACAAAATCTAGTTATCAATTATTGTGTACAATTATTAAAGGTTTTAACTCCAAAGTTAAGAAAACCTGGTTTAAATTTAATTCTTTTACTATCAGAACTGAACTGCCAATCAACATATTATTCATAAATTTCTGTAGGTAATAATTTTGGAAGCTCAAAATTGTTTATCTGGCAATAAGCTAAAAATAAAAAACAAAATAAAAATAAAAAAGGAGTAAAATTAGTCTCAATTGTTTCTGAGACCCATTGAACACTTCAGGCAGGATTTCCATGTTCAATGACACAGAGAAACACCTAACCCACACGCGCGCACACACAAACATGAACTTCTACACACTACTATCATTAGACCACCTTTCTGATTCAAGAGATGGAACCTGAGCGTATCAACCAAATTTAGCATCGAAGTCTTTCCGAATATAAGAGATATGTAGACCTATAGAATTTTCTTATCCATGAAGAAAGTGAAACTTAATTTCAGTAGGAAAGCAGAATAACACACAACAGAATGGCGTCATGCAGGCGTCCTTATATTGGCGCGGATTCTCGTCTATTTCTTGCATTACAAGAAACCTCGTTACGTCTCCTTCATTCATTTCAATAGCAATTTCATCAAAATAACTTCACAGGGGGAAGCCAATCTTAAGCTGTAATTCAGTGTACTATAATATGATCTCTGCTCAAAAGAAGACATCAACATCTTGGAATATTAAAAAGTGGTCACAATATCTCAATGGATGCCTGCGTTTAGATAATTTCTGTATTGAATAACCTTACCACCTTCATGTGCCGAATGTCCAAAATCTGGAACCCTCTGGGCCTCCATGGCCTATATAGGGATCACTTTACCTTTACCTTTACTACATAGGTCCACAAAATTATCTCCTTATAAAAATAGCAATATTAAATCAGGAAAGGTTGAGTCAGACTGAAAAATTCAAAGCCGGGATTTGAAACGGGATTTTCGGCTCTCTGTACCGCTGCTTTACCATTGAGTTATCATGGCAACGTGCCGGCACAACATTAAATTCTCTCTGCTGTGCCCCCCCCCCGTTCCCCGCGTCACATGACAGATTCCCAGAAACAGCTACAGTAGATAGATCCAAATCTTACGTAGTCACAGCATTGTATTCTGTATAACAGTTTCTCTTTTTGGAATTTGAGAATTTAATGTTGTACCAGCACATTGCCATGGTACCTCAATGGTAGAGCAGCGGCATGGAGAGCCAAAGATCCAAGTTCATATCCCGGCTATGGAATTGAATTTTTCGGTTTGACTCAAACTTTCAACCTACACACGGCCAGTGTAAAAGAATTATCATTCCAATATTAAAGGAGACCAAACCGTAAGTCATATTACATTCATTTTAATTTGCATTCTCTTATTATTTATTTACTTGACCAAGGAAACGTAAGTTCATTGAATAGTCGGAGCAATTATTCATTCGGTTAACCTGTATGATAATACAAGGAAAATATATGAAAAATTCGATAAAATTCTTACATCTATACTTTGTGGAACATATTTTGCAACGTTTATTTTATACGCTATCTAATTTGACATCCTTTCAAACCTGTTGTATCGCATGGTTCATTAGTTTACGAAGAGGCTGAATTGAAACATGAAAACCAGAATTCAAAACTGGCGTCAAAGTTTGTATTTAAGCAAAACAAAATGTAACAAATCACATCATATCATAAGTGTTTATTACAATAATTAACTTTTTACAAATTCCAATGCAAACAATCGAATGGGTCCGCATGGACCGTACAGGCTTACGCAAAAACACACACACAAAAAAAGAACAAATAATATAAATACAAAATAACACAAACAAACTAAATCTATTCCTCACCCTCCACACCCGCTCTCCAATTTGTCGCTTTTTGAAACCTGAGCTGTCTCGCCTTCATTAAAAACTTCCCAATGCCTTCCTCAACGTTTTTTCTCGTCAGTAACTCCAAACATTTCCGTTGCTCCCTATTTGATTCCATAAAAGATAATGGTGAATATTTTTCCCTCCAATTTTCCAAACCTTCACAATTCGCGAAAATATGAAACCATGATTCTTCCCCCTTACATAATGGACAAACTCTCATTCCGTTTTCATCTGTGATCTTAATCATTCTCCACTCACCGAGTCTAATCCAAGCGAGGCCTAGTTTACTGACTTTAGATCCTTTTCCTATGTATTGCTCCTTCCCCCACTCCAATTTTAACCGCGATTGTAATTCAAGTGAAACCATAGTCTGACATTGTGCTTTGTCTGTTGTCTATCAATATCCTTCAAACGGTTCTTAACCTTCCTCCACACACTTCTCCTATTTCCCTGCCCATCCATCCAAACGTATCCCATCTCAATTGTTTCTAATCCCTTTCTTAATGTGGAAGCCCACGTATTTCCTCTTATTCTTAGCTCTTCTTGATAACATATTGCTCTAACTAGAGACTGATCCCCCAGCATAAGTTGTAACCAATAATTTCACCGCCCTAATTTTACACTCTATAGTCTCACTATGCGCTCCAAACTCTCTCATAATGCTACAGTTTGCAGTACCCCTCCCCCCAAAATCCCTCTCGAAAAACGCGTTCTGAACTGATCTAGATTCCCTGTTTCTTCCCAACCCCATATCTCAGCTCCATAATTCATCGTCGATCTCACTATTGCCCCGTACAGAGTTTCCATAACACCTATTGGCATGTCTGGAATTTTGCTACGTATCCGAAGAGTTTCAGCTGATTTCAGTCCCGCTTTATGTTTCGTCACCTCAATGTGCTTTGCCCATCGTCCGTTCATAGTAAGCGTCAATCCTAAATACACGAAGTTCTTCACGTTATCCATAGATTGTCCCGCATACGTCCATGTCTCTTCCCTGCTATAAACTGATCCGTTCTTAAAGGTCATAGTCTTAGTCTTTTTTGTATTAACAGTAAGAGACCATTCCTCGCAGTAAGTTTGAAGCCTGTCTAGTCCCGGTTGTAATCCGTGAATCGTCGTTGAACACCAGGTCATCTGCGTATAAAAGCACACCTGGTCATCTGTGTATAAAAGCACAGGAACATGTACATTCTCCACCTCAGGGGCCTCCACGTGTATCTGTCCCATTACATCAACAATATCGTCTATAAACATATTAAATAATAAAGGAGACATAATACAACCCTGCCTCACCCCGATCTCGCTGACAAAACTCTCCGATACCCTTGTACTGTCGTAATGTACACAAGTTACATGTAACATGCAACTAGTCATATGTATTTTTTTTAATAAATAGGTCATATAACTTTTGTTTAGAGAGACAAAAAGACATTTGTAACAAATTTTTGCACAGACGACGATGATGTCCTCGCTGCTGAGGCTTTTTCTTGTGATAAGTTCGGCTAAAAGACGTGCTAAAAGACGGTATTGGGTCCAGGGCACCCGTATGATATTTTCTGGGGGAGGGCTATACAATAGCTCACACGTTCAAGTAGTATTTTAAGAATAAGAGGGATTTATTAAGAGAACCCTCAACTGAAAAAGTAGAAATATACACATTTCAAACAATTTTTTCTACATTTTGTCACATATTTGTGTACTATATTCATAATGCATGTTTGTTTCATACATGTATGACTGTACCCTTTAAGTTAATAATTTAAAAAAATAAAAATTATAATCAAATGAACATGCCCCTATGATGGAGAGCAAAATATTTAAATATAACATTTTATTATCAAACACTATCCTTAAAACTATGCATTATTATTTTCTTTTACTTCTACGCATTTTCCTTACGTAATTTTATTAAATAACTTCCTTCGAAAGTCGAACTCATATCAGTACTGCGAGTCCTTTTGATATAATGTCACAGGTTAGGTATTAATAATTTATCCTGGCATTGACAATTCATGTACAGTCAGCGAAATGAATAGCTGGAAATTGTCAACAAAACGAAACCGGTCAGACGCTTTAACATCCCCTACAAGTACAGTACCTGAGCGCAACTGTTTACGTTTTCCAGTTTACAGAGGTGGGTGGTGTAACCGATCATGTACAGCCTGTGCATTTAGACGAGAGCACTTGCATGCGCCGCAGAGATAAGGGGCGACGGAAATGGAGTGTGTTGCCAGTATGAATCACGTGATGATTGATTCCACTGCGCATTGTGTTTACAGTGCTCTCGTCTAAATGCACGGACTATACTTGTAGGGGGATGTTATAGCTTCTGACCAGTTTCTTTTTGTTGAAAATTTCCAGCTATCCATTTCGCTGACTGTACAGCGATTCATAATAATCATTCAGTTCAAATATAATTACAAAATAATTACAAAATTTAATATGTGTAAATGTTATGGCTGTCCTGTAAAGAACAGTTCTATTAAGCCGTGATGGTAAAATCAAATGGTACAAAACGACATTATCCAGTGATCTCTTTTCCATAGCTGGTTTCAGAAAGATTGTATTGATCGTTGGAAGGGGTGGAGGTCAGGAAGAGGTCAGTTTAATCTGGCTGTCAACAGTGGAACACGTCACAAGAATTTGTGACAGGTGTCAGAATGGACACAACGAACATTCGATGTATGAAACTTTCACTCTGACTAAATCATTCTCCATTTTGTGATGAAGATCCCTTGATACGGCAAGCATTTGCCACAAGCCGATCAATTTCGCCTGTGTTTGCATCAAATTTAATCCCTGAGCTGGTAAGCTTGTGTAATCAATTTCGATATAAAATTATTTTGATGAGGACGCATTCAACTTTCGCTGTACTCTGTGTATGTTTTCAATCTATCTTCCTAAATCGCCTTGATTAATGCGTCTTTAAAAAGAATCTAAGAGCGCAAGTTGATATTATTTGGAACTCATTCATTATTCTCACATTAATTAATAAATGACGAGGACTGACGGTAAATACATGATAGTCAAAAGGATGGAAAATACGGTATTGGATGGAGCTAGTCTGGAAGGTTCTTCGAATGAAAGTAGAATTTTCATTGCCTAGTTGAAAATATAATTGTGAACTGAGTAAAAATAATGCTGAATAATAAATTGAACTAAATAAACGCCAATTGAAATAATTAATTAATTTATCCTAACTAAGGGAGCAATACCTAGAACCCTTGTAAAGTTCGTCAAAGGAACTATTAGAAGTTTCGGGCAATATCAATATGTAGCAATTTGAATGGCAACCACTAACAGAATATGCTAATTGACATTTATCCGACTTCCTCTCAAACAGTTGTTAATGCTAATAAAGTGATGGACTTCAATGTTATCACCATAATGCCAATAGAAATCCCTGACCTATATGAATTTGATAGCCGAGTTTATTGCTCGTGCAGTGTATTTGTTAGTACTAAAATAAGATTATCCAGAAGCATTCTATGGCTTTGTTCATAAAACTTACAAAGAAACTGTAAATCTTGTCGAAAATTTAAAAATTCATAGAGTTACATCTGAATCATAAAACTCTATCCTTATCAAAACTCATTTAAAATTTGTAGTTCCGGTATACGAAATCACAACATAGTGCAGTAGGCCTATATGTAAGAGGGTAAATCAATAAGTATCCGCACTCTTTTTTAAAATGTATTGCAACAGCAATACAAAACTTGCAATCACCTCATTTTTCAACATCCCCTCTCTTCTATATGCACGTGATTCAGCGTTGCACAAGCTTTCTGATGCCCTCAGAAAAAAGTTTTGGCGGAGTAGCAAGCCACGTATGGACCGCTCCTTTCACTTCCTGGTCTGTGGTGAATCGTTGGCCCCTTAAGGCATCTTTAAGTGGGTCGAGATCGCGACTGTATGCAGGATGCTCTTACAAATGAAAACCCAGTTTCGCAGTTGTTTGAGCAGTATGAGAGCGCGCATTGACATACAACAAAACAACTCCTTTTCGATTAGACTTCGCCGTAGTAAAATATTGCCCCATATTGTGCGTTAAGTTTTCGATTAACTTAGGCTCCTGGTACACCTTCACAAGACAAAAAAGGATCACTATACGTTGTTGTTCTTTGATGCAAACGCTGAGTGGTGCAGCCATGTTTAATGTACAACAGTGAAACACCCAATGGGGTCATAAAAGTCAAACATTCCACAAGTGGAGACAAATGAACAATATGTCGACGTGCGCGAGCACAAAGCGGTACAGCCAACCTAAAAAAGATTAAAGAAAAAGTGCGGATACTTACTGACTTACCCTCGTGTAAAACATCTAATATAATAATATATAACTTTCTCTACCCAAATAAAAGTTTTAGTGCTCAGTAAAATATAGGTCTACCATATAGCCTATACAGGGTGTTTCAAAAATACTTTTACAAACTTCGGGCATGGGTTCCTTACACCAAAAGAACGCATGTTCCATAATCCTTGTTTTCTCGTTATTCAATTATTAATGAAAGTTTCATGGAAGCCTGCGAAACCATTAGACACCATCCCGGAGTATTTGAAATGATGGGGAAGTCCATGATTCGACTAGTGCATGCATGTCTACAAGCAAGAGGAGGACATTTCGAGCATTTGTTATGAGTTTTGTGTGTTGACGAGTTATGAGTGTACCAATGTGTTGAACAGTTCCTAACGAGAAAGCAAAGGATTAGGCCTATAGGATGTATGTTCATATGAACGTTTTTCCTTCTACTGTTGTAAGGAACCCATGCCCGAAGTTTGTAAAAGTGTTTTTGAAACACCGTGTATACCACATACCATATATATTATATACCATACAATATAATATATTATGCATATTATGCAATTCATGTTGGAAATTTAAACAAAATCATTGGAGCCGTTTTAAAGAAAATCGAAAAAATATCTCATTCCCGACAGATAAACTACCCAAATAAAACATTATTAATTGTACTCTTGTTACTTTCTTTAGTTTAAGTATGCGCAGTGCACCTCTCTCACTTCGTAATATTATGATACAGAATAAGAAATCGTATTGCAAATATGAATTTAGTTGTTATAACCTGATGCAAAAATGTGTTCAATCTTCTTGTCACATCCTCCGAAGATATCTAATCAAAATATAAAATTTTGTTTCTAAGCGATTTTTCGCTCTCTAGTTATGTATGCTGTTCAAAGGCACACATTCACACACTCAGACAGATAGAAACATACACGCATTGGCCTAGCCCACATGTTTCTCAAAAATAAATCTTTATTCAGGGGACCTCCAATGTTATGTTTTACCGAACTAGAATTAGATCTTCAGTGCTCGAATTTAATTTGAGAAGTACTACTACGACGAATTAAAATTCGGAGTACGCACAGGACAGGCGTAGCAACTGAACACTCCATTCGTGTTTGCTTTGCTAGTCGCTGTATAAGATCAGGCCAACATTTATTGCGATATACAGATGTATGATACAATATCGCGTATAAACTTATATTCTATACGAATATAGGCCTATACAGATTACGTTTCCGCAGATTATTACATGAAAACAACAAAGTAAAAAAATCCTCTGTCATTGGAAATCAATCTCGGGATCTTGGGATCAGCTGTCCGCACAGGCATTCTACCAGCTTTGCTATCCAGAATTCATGGAACGGTGGGAGATGGATTCTTGCTTTTATGAATAATTATTTTCATAAGTCCGACCTCACTGGATTTGTGACCGGGTTCCTACTGTATAGAACAAAACCGTGTTCAATTTTTCACAAATTACAATTAGGCCTACATCTATTGGTACTTCTGATCATAACAACACATGCTCTAAGCGACTCATTATTTTCACGTAAGTAAAATTTTTATTAACAGATAGATCGCTATAATAGAAAGAAAACTGTGTGCTATACACAAGCGATGTGTATTGAAGCATATCGGAACTGTTTCCTTGTTTCGCCAATGATGTACTTACAACACTAGTATCGCACGCAATATACTATTTTCTACGATTTTGCGTCAAGTTGCAATTTGGCCAATTATTGTTAATTCTTAAGGGAAACCTTTGAAACAAAAGTGCCAAAAGAAATCAAGCCATCATATTACACTTGTTATCCATTTTAGGAACCGAAAATTAAATTCAACTGACAATTGCACGATCAGCCAGCCATGAAATCGTTACTTTGTAACATATTAACCATATTTAAACATGCCTATTTATTTACTGCAAATTTAGTGCTATCATAGAAAATCAGTGGTATGCTACGTTCCTAAACATTCTTTTTTTGCGTATTTAAGAATCCACATTAAAAAAAATAATTTTGGAACATTATATCATAGGCCTATTTAACTATTTTATCCTATTTCCAAGAGGCTATTTATACTTATACGTCTAACACTATATATTTAGGTTATTACATTCTAGAAATATGTCTTCTCTTTCCTACGTTAGCAGTCACGTTGATATTAATCCAACTTGACATGTATTAATTAATGCAGTGTCACAAATAATGGAGTGATTGACATTCAGTTATTTAGTAGAATAGATTACAGTTTGGAAAGGTAATTTCCATTTACACAATCTAAATCAATTTTCAGTGATTGGGACTGAAACATGACTACACATTTACTTTAAAGTAGACAGTAAACAGTACAAAGGAACAAAATAACGTAATTAAGGAATACATTGATTAGCACTTTGAATAAAATAGTGTTGGGGGTGTATGTAGCGAGTACAGGTAAGAGAACAATAAATTCCTTGAAAGACGAACTTATGAAGCGTTAGCCCAATAATTAATGAGGGTGCATCAGTGCATAAGCAACAAAATTCTTTGACTTAAGGGATATAATCGTATTATGCCTACATCACTGGACTTCTGTGAAGAACGGACAAAATAAAGAGACGTTAAATAATAATTTCTCAAGAATACTGCAATCATCACCAAATTTATCCTTCCTTTGGAAAGAGAGAGCTACTGTTACAGCGGCTTAGAATTTCGGCTAGTTGTGGAGCCCTGCATCTTGAAAAATACAGTCCTTTCGAAAAACTATCGGCCGCTATACCTGATCTTCTTTCCATTCCTTCCTGGTTCTTGCCCTAGAAAGTGAGTACCTGTAAGGGCATAGTGAGAGAGAAAGAGAGAGATAGAGAGAGAGAGAGCGAGGGAGAGAGATAAATCTGTATAATGACTCTCATTATACAGAACTGCGAAAAACTAATTCAGCTTTAAGAAACGCGCTAAATACTCACAGATTTTTCATTCATATATTCAATGCGATCTGCCTGAAATATCAGATTACAGGATTTCTTGGATTAGAGTGAGGATGAATGTTTTTTCGGATTATCAGTCAGATTTGGTCAGTGGTCTCCCATATTTCAAATATTTTAGTATCCATGATGATAAAGGCAGCAGCGTGAGTCTTTGAAACGTTGGAAACAAAAATTTCAGATGTTGTACACAATTCAAGAGACGCTCATTCACACTCTGTTGGAACTTGGAAGAAAAAGACATTCAATCAATCAACGTTTTACACAGTCCTGCTTCTATTTTTGACGTGAAAAAGTATTACAATTGATGCCGGGTGTGAGGAAGCAATCACGTCCAAATGAGCGAAAGTGTTTGTAGGCATAATTTCAACTTCAATAACTCGGCTACAAACAGACATAGAGACTCCATCTTGATCTCGTGAAAAAATGGAGGATTGTGTCGGTACAGTTCTAGTATTCTTGGCGGCCGTACGTAGCGAAATGCGCACGCGAATTGAACTTGTGTTGCCACTATTAAACTTCCAATCATCGTATTAATAGGCAATGTAAGCGCGTTTGGATAACTCATGTGGCATCTAACGTGCCTGGGTCAAGTATGGATGTAGATTTCGTTACTGATTGAGATGGAAAGTGCAATGGAGATAGACCCAAACCCATCGGATCTACTCGGCATACCCAATATGGCGGTGAAACCCGAAATTAGACTTGTATCATGGCCGGCAACTACTTTAAAAACATTCTTGTGCAACGATTTGGCGAATAAAAAAAGATTTGTGACCGCCTGTGATTCTTAAAGATTTGAAATCTGTCAATATGAGTATCAGTGGCGTACTGAGGTATAGATTTTTTCGGAGTACATGAAAGTTTTGTAACAACTATAAAGCGCAGTTTTCTAAGGGCGGATTTTAGAGCTGAATCGGAGTAATCGTTTCGTATATCCGCCGGTCTCAAACCTACATCAGACCAAATACGATCTCTTGACCGAGCGCTTAATTCATCATCAAGAGTCCATTATTTGCAGATATGTAGGCTGCTACAATCGATTCACGACATCGTCGGCGAATTGATCAATAATATAGATTTTTTCAAGAGGTATTCAAATAATTTAAAAGCCGTATTAGGCGTATGTATCCTACTTCTCACACCACTATCTCGCCGTGGGTGATTCGGTAGCGCGACTGGCTTCCATTCCGGCGGCCCGGGTTCGATTCCCGACATGGTCGGGGATTTTTCAGTAGTGTAAAATCCCTTTCCCGGGTTCAGGACTGGGTGTTTGTCAGTAGGTTAAGTCTTAAGTTAAGATAATGCACATTGTGTGCGATTCCTTAATTATTATACCACTATCCTGTATTCAATAAATGCAAAATTAAAATGTATTCAACGATTTAAAACAAAGATATTTCAATATACCTACAAAATTGAATACCCGAGTGGAAAGGAATTAAAACGACAAATATGGAAATTTTTCAAGAAAGGGGATAAAACACCTGGTGCAAGTAATATTTTTCAAGGATATGACACAATTAATGAACAAAACTCTTTAATTTAGAATGAATAATACATTTTTAGATAAAACACTTCTGGTTATTAAGTGCCAGTATGGTAATAGAAGACGTAATAGGAGAAGACCAATTTGGTTTCCGGAAAGGAAAAGGAACTAGAGATGCAATTGGAATGCTAAGGATTATATCAGAGAGAGTTTTAGCGGTCAACGAAGAAGTGTGTGTCTGCTTTATTGATTGGCAAAAAGCTTTTGACCGAGTGAACTGGGAAAAGTTAATGGACATACTCAAAAAAATAGGCATTGACTGGAAGGACAGGAGACTAATCCGCAATTTGTACCTGGGACAAAAAGTGAAAGTGCGTCTAGAACATGGAGTGACCAACAGTGTAGAAATAGGAAGAGGTGTGCGTCAAGGATGTTGTATGTCACCCATCTTGTTCAACCTTTATGGAGACTGGCTAGCAAAAGAAGCCTTAGAAGGAGTTAGGGATTTTGTGATAGGAGGATACGCTTTAACACCATCAAATATGCGGACGACCTGGTGATTCTGGCAAAGAAACAAGAAATATTGCAAGGAATGATTGACAGGCTGGTGGAAACAGGAAGAAAGTATGGAATGGAAATCAACATAGGTAAATCGAAGGTGATGAGGATATCGAAGAGAGAAGAGCCGCTTCAAATTATCATGGGAAATCAAGAATTAGAGAACGTGAACCAGTTCAAATACTTAGGAAGTGTACTGACGAAAGATGCCTATTGCACCAAGGAGATAAGATCAAGAATTGCCATGGCCAAGAAAGCATTTATGAAGAAGAGAACTCTGCTAACTAGTAGTCTGAACCTAGAGCTACGTAAAAACCTGGTGAAGTGTTATATTTGGAGTATTGCTTTGTATGGAGACTTTGAGGAAATTAGAGAAGAAATATTTAGAAAGTTTTGAAATGTGGTGCTGGAGACAGATAGAAAATATAAAGTGGATGGGCATGGTGACAAACGAAGAGGTTCTGAGTAGAGTGGGTGAGAAGAAGTCAAATCATACACACAATTCGTCAGAGGAAAGCAAACTGGTTTGGGCACATTCTCAGAAGGAACTGCTTATTACATGATGTCGTAGAAGGAAGATTGGAGGGTACAACTAGACTTGGTAGAAGAAGAATTCAGCTGTTGGACGATTTAAGGGAAAAGCGGAAATATTGGATGCTGAAGGAGGAAGCAGAGGATAGACAGTTTTGGAAAACAAAATTCGCGTACCAAGTTTGAAAACCTGCCGGAAGGCAGAATACTTACTACTACTACTACTACTATGGTTCTTTATGAGATTGTGTGGGGGACGACAAAATGTCTGTCCGTCTGTCTGTCTGTCCGTCCGTGCGTCTGTACGCACCATAACTGAAATACGTTTTTTCGGATTTTCATGAAACTTGGAAAACACATTTATAATGTCCATGGGAAGAACCCTATTGATATTGAACCAAATCGGTTCACCGGTACCGGAGTAATGCCCAATTTAGTGCCTATTTTAATAGATTATATTAGAAAGGCTTCATAACTCAAACACGCTGTATCGAATTTCCATGAAACTTGGTATACGCATTTACGACGTCCATGAGAAGTACCCTATTCAATTTGAACCTAATCTGTTGACCGGTACCGGAGTAAAACTCAATTTAGTGTATTTTAAAGGCTCAATAACTCAAATACGCTTTATTGGATATTTATGAAACTTCGTATACGCATTTATAATGCCCATGGGAAGACGTCTATTGATATTCAACCAAATCGGTTGGCCAGTACCGGAATAATGCCCAATTTAGTGGCTTTTATGTTAATATATGAGAAGTCGTGATAGCTCAAATATGCTTTATTGGATTTTCCTGAAACTTTGTATACCCATTTATAATTTACATGAGAAGACGTCTATTGATATTGGACCAAATCGGTATACCGGTACATTGGATAAAATCGGTTGACCTGTTTCGGAGTAATGCTCAATTAATGCCTATTTTATGGTAATATAGGTATTCGAAAGAATTTATATAAAAAAAAAAGCAAATCAGTTATCTTGACAACATAGCCTATTGTTTTACTGTGATGTTATAAGGCTTTGGAAATTAAAATACAGTTAGCTATGACCAAAAACACTATTGTTTTTCATGCGCTTATCCAACTAAACCGTTAAATTGACCCAGGTGGCCGAGATGGTAACGTCTTAGCCTCACATTCTGGAGTTCCATGGTTCAAATCCCGAAACCGGCCAATTTTACTTTTTTTTGTATTTTTATGTGAGTGCACGATTGTCAAGATATCACAAATCTGTACAGTTCAGCTGATGCTGGAAGATTTTAATCTGATTAAAAAAACTAGACCTTTGTTCTTCCGTAAGCCCTGCTTAATGAAGAAATCTGGATCTTAACTTGGAAATCAATTTAAAAAAAAGTATTCTGCATATCATAATTGCAGTCATAACTGATTAAACAAAAACATACTGGCACTTTTTTACATCAGTTTACCTGATTTTATTATGTATTATGGAAAACAAACTGTTTTGATTTCTCTAAAACAATATTCAGCAATATTGTAACTGTTTTTCTATTTAGTAGGCCTACTTGTCTTCTTTTAGGTTGGGTATGCTTTCCCACTATTCTTCCATCCCTTAAGCTGTTCTCCCTTCCAATTCCGACACAAAATCTGCCTTTTTTCCTTGTTATTCATCTGTCTTTAACACGGTTCTGTCTAGATTTCAGGCTTCCTATAATAATTACATTTCTTCGAACGCCTGCTGATCTAGTGGTTAGAGTTGCTGATTACGGATCCGCAGGTCTGGGTTCGATCCCAGGTAACTCCTCGGATTTTTCTAAGCTACGGAGGTCTGGAACGGGATTCACTCAGCTTCGTGACACAAAGTGAGGAGCTGCTTGGCAAAGAAGTAGTTGCTCCAGTTCAGTAATACTCACGCGCGTGGGAATCGGCTGATCACGTCATATCCCCAATCCTGCCATCTGCCTATGGTAGATGAAGCAGCGGTTTGATGACAGGTTAGTCTCTCAAAGGGATGTAGCACCATGGAATTTAGTTTCTTATACACTCCTTCATTCCTGTGGAAAGTATTAATCAGGAAAGATACAATGTTCAAAAGACATATACCCTTTAAAAAACTTACCTAATAATGTATTCCATAATAGATTAGACACGGTCTTTGCTTCCAACTGTTCCATATTTAATTATATATATCGAAGCAGCAGCTACAATTCGCGGAGTTGTACAGAAATTAAACACAAAGCCGAGAGAGAGAGAGAGAGAGAGAGAGAGAGAGAGAGAGAGAGAAAACTCGCGTAATAAGCACCCGCAGAAACCTCGTTGTTGCTCCTTGTCAGAGAAAATAAAAATAAAAGCACGATTTTACTCGCATCTTCAATCATGACTGAAGGAAAGAATATTATCATAAATACAATTGGTTGACTAGGCCTATAACTTAGTACTCTCGCTTGGGCTCAAATAGCGCGAGATCCCAGTTATAGTAGGATGTAGACGAAACTGTACCGAGATCTAACAGATAAGTCAAGATTCAGATATGTGCATCGAAAATTGAAATCAGTTGATAGAGCGAAACGAGTCACGACCAAACGCGTTGTTCGATTTTATTACAATTTAGCATGACTGTTTCTTGATGTAAATTAAAAACGATGTATGCGTAAGGATGTTTATTTTTTATTCCATTTCAATATGGCGGCAGTTTTAATGATTCCGTTTCATCTAATGTTCAGTTTCTTTCAACGGTTATAGCCAAAATATTCCCCTGAAAACAATGCCGTCTTCATGAATGACAACATTGGCTAAATCTTTAAAGACTGCGACGGAGAGAATATATGTTTCTATTTTATGCTAGTTCTCTGTTTACAGAACTAATAGTTGACCGAGCGAATAGTTTAAGGAAATAATATATTTTACAAAAAATAATTATGAATACCACTAGCTCTGCTTGAAATAATTGCGAATAATCCAGTCACAGTAATGTTTCCGTTAGCTGAGGAAATTCTTTACACTCTAATCAGACGATTGAAGCCGTTCGCTCGGGCGTCACTTATGAAGCCGTTCGCTTGGGCGTCAATTATATTGTCAATCAGTAGATAGTGTACCTGTAAGGTGTGGGCTGCCGGCGTAGTCAGTCGGATCGAGCAAGGGCTTCGTGGTGGCGACGTCTGTGTTCAAGCACCAACAATCACAATAGCTAGGATATTGCACAGGGTTATATATATGTACATAAAAGGCACACGATGTAAAATATACTTATATATTTTAAAACTTTTATGACAAAAATATATCGTCACTCGTACACTTTTGGTGTAGGTGCCCTCACATATGAATGGCGACCTATTTATACTTCATCCACGTCACATACACTTTGCTAATATAATTCTTCGCCTCGCCTAGGGTAACATTGCTAGTTACACTTACAATTCGCAGTCTTAATTATTTTGGATCCGTACGGAAATATCCTTTACGAAAAAAAAAGAAATAGCAAATTTGTAGGCCTATTATAATAAACACGCGGTTTGTGTGTATAATGCACAGGCGAGTAGCGTGGAGTAGTTGTTCGGAAATTGTATGGAGTGCCTCGATTTGTTGGCGGAGGTCCTTTTTATACATTTTGGAGATGTGACGTAATTTGGCCATAATACGGGCCCTATTGCGTGACAACTTCGCGCCACGGGTGTTTATTGGTTGAAAAGTTTTTAAAGAGGACGTTAAGAATCCGGAAATCCTGAAGGAACAAAAGTCAGACTGTCAGGAACAGCCATTAATTACGAAGTAGTCTCGAAAACTAGCGGGGGAGGACAGTTCTATAGAAATTAGAACTTTCCTTGATAATTCCGAATTGGAATTATCGAGGAAAAATTGAATATCATATTCCGGTAGCTTGTTTCTCCCTGAGTCCGGTTGTGTAAAATTCTCTGTGAAGAGATGTAAATTTAATATGTTAATCAATAAAAACCGAATAAATAATTAGTCCTGCAATTATATTAATTGAGTGACATATGAAATGAAGGGGAGTAAATAGATCTATCGAACGGTAATATTAATATAGGTGTCGTAATTTTGGTATTGTCTTAATTGAAGAAGAAAAGTTAGGATATTTGAATTTTAACGGTTAGTGGGAAGAAAGTCTCCATAGGGTGCCGTACAAACTTCGTAGGGGGTCTCATACCAGCTTCATTTGACCCAAGTCAAAAATTTTATAAAGAAAAAGACGATATTCGTAGAATATGGTTATTGAATTAAAAAAATTTTGATTTGCCTCGACTTCAAAAATATCATTAATGAGCAAAGGTATTTTGTACGTGTTAATGTAACAATTCTTACTTGTAATAACATACAGTAGAACCCCGATAATTCGAGCTAATTGGGGCTGAGGCTACCTCGAATTACAAAAAACTCGGATTATACGGAAATATCACTAAATCAATGGGTAAATTATAAATAAATGGTTTAAAAGATAAATAAATAAACAATATAGTATACTTATATACCACTCTAAAATTAATGTGACACAGGTGGGCTCACTACACTACAGTAGGCTACTGCACTTACAGGTACCATCAGCCTGTTCAGTCTGTAATAGAAATGCATTAGCAATCTGAAGCCAAGGCTATTTCTGTGTAATATGAACGAAAACCCTAAGTGGGACAGTTTTACCTGCATTTTTGTACCTGGAAAAATTGAAAGAAAGCTCAAAATGTAACACACAAAAGTGCGTAAAACTTACAAACGGATACCGTATAAAAACGGGGTTTTATTCTAGTTTTATGGAAAATTTTAATTTTCTTAAGACCAGCTCGAATTACACGGAACCTCGAAATACCGGGGCTCGAATTACCGAGGTCCTACTGTATAGGAATAACATAGTACCCTTAGTTCTAATAATTACTTACTTGATGTATTCATAGTATCTGAAAAATAAAAATATCTACTTATTTCCTATGTAGTTGAAAAGTAATTATATCAATTCAATTTTTATGCATCTAAAATTGAAAAACATGAAATATTAACTTATTCCTTTGTAATTTGACATTATACCGGTACTTAAAAATTGGAAGTATCATCTTGTTTCTTTGTAATTAAAATTGGAAAAAAATGAAATATCAACTTATTTCATTATGTAATTATCCTTAAAGTCAAATATGGAATTATCTCATATGAGTAGTTTCCTTCCACACATTATTTAGACAGTAGCTATACCCTTCACATTAAAATATGAAATATTTTATTATGTACTAACTTGTACAAATTTTATTGTACAATAAATTGTACGAAATTTCCATCCATCACAAATGTTATCCATCTGCCTTTCCGTTAGGTAACTCTATATGTATTTCATTAACTGGAACTTATGTTAAAATAATTCTGAGTTAATGCATATACCTCTTATAAATATGTTTAATGTGACCTTTAATTTCATAGTCTCGAATTCTTCATTAATAATGAATTCGTATATCCTTCGTTACTCATTACTCATGGTAATATATCTATATACTCATGGTATTGTACATAATTAACAGTTTTCTCTCTAATTATCTTTACATCAATACTACGTCACATTATTAATTATCTTATATTCGTTGTTTCACTGCATGAAATTTTCAGGTATTATTATACATTTAGTTCATACAGATATTACATCGGACACTTACCTTACGGTAATTTCTTAGGCAGGGTGTAACTTATCAGGTGAGATTTATGAGTTTCAAAGGGTTCAATCATATACATATCTCTAATTTTGTAGCTAAATATTTTCCATGTGAAGTGTATATTAAAAATAAAAATTTAAAAATTTGAAATGATAATATAGTATAAAATTCAAAAATTCGTAATCTCGGCTGTCGGATCGATATCACATCACTTCAGCTTTACCTTCCCAGTATGAATATTAATCATAATCATATATACACTATTTACAAAATATTTACATATAGGAAACCTTAATCGGAGTTCCTTCACATTCGTCGAAACTGTATGGGTTGGTGTCATGCACCAAATGCCATACCTACATCCTGTCCATTGTCCGTTCGGAGTAGGATTCATTTTCTCTAATACTGAGGGTGCTTTCGCTACAGGGAAAATACCTCAACCGCTGCGTTTAATGTGTATATAGATCTGAGGTCCGCGATCACGAATATATGCATATAATTTACATTCAAAAACGTGTTGTGTCCATTCTAAGGTCCTTGCTTCGTACATAACTTACAATACTATTCTTATTCTTCCCATTTGGGGGGTTTCTTATGAAGATTCGGTACGGTATTTCCTTGGTAATTGCTTATGGTACCGATGTTCTCTGTACCCTCATTCATTACATGGATTGTCCCGATGTCCCGTGCGTTACCCATAAGTTTTTGAAGATTTTGATCTCCCGCTTGGAGCTGCCCTATTTTCTTAAGTTTATCATTCAGATAATAATTATCCCACAGATTCATTTTCATAATCCTTATTCCTTTCTCTTGACTTATAGGTTCACAATCATTATTCCCTTATTATTACGATTATTACTTATTATTCTTCTTATCATCAGGGATATAGCATCTTTATTTCATAATTCCTCTTCGCATATTAACTTAGCGACATTCATATTGTTAACATTTATATATTCCACAAACATTTTATCCTTGCCGACATCATCATCATTAGAAATTACAATATCATGTCTTACGAAAGGTACAATCTGCTCTATTTCACTTTCGATGCAAAATTCCTATCGTTATTAACTCATCTGCGTCAGTTTTCTGAATGAGGTCACTAGTATTCTCTTTTACGGTGTTATTTATCACTTAGGGTCTTCCATTTTTTGAGCAACGCAAGGTTCTTGGGCTGGAAGAAATCCTTCGACCCTTAATTATTTAAAGATTCTTCACGGTTCTGAGGGGTGTGTGGTCGGCTTTGTTGTCGGGATGTTTCTACTTCCTGGTTCTGTCTACAATCGTTTTCCTCTGGGCTGACTGTCTCATAATTATCTCTGTTATATGGTACATATTTATTATCAATTTCTCTTCCTTGGTTTCTATATGAACTGCGACCATTCTGGACTCCACTGTAACCCGATCGGTACGCTGGGCGTCGATATCCCTGGCGATTGAAATCCTGGCATTGAAATAAATGCAAGACTTATCAATATCGCATTGCCTCCAATTGACCCCTTGTCGTTCCAATGGGCACTATATCAATTGAACTTCATTCTAATTTCCGATTTTAAAACCAAATGCTCGCTTTCATCGACAGGAGTTAAGAAATAATATCGGGTTGCATGTTCCAAACTCTCGATTTGACGAAAATGTTGTTTCATCTACAAGAGTTAGATTTATCACATGGTTTTTCCTGGGGTTAACTTAATGCCTACTTTCCCTTGGGTTAAAAGCCTAATTCGGAGCTAAATATAACTAGAAGGCAGTGGTTAAAAATTCGTTTTCAGTGCACTTCATTACGCGGTTCTTTTGTTTTCTTTGGCGAATAGCATCAACCTCGAACATGGAAGACAATATAAAGTGAAATCGATGGACAGACTTATAATTATTTCAAAAAGTATCTACTAATTCCGCTTGTGACGAAGTACAAGTCAATAACAGAGTGCAAAGGAACAATAAAGGAGAAGGATGATGCTTAAGAGAAAATCACGAGGGAGTTTAATAGCATTAACATGGTCCTGTATGTGATTGTAACGTTTTCTTTAGTCCATTAATTATTTCTGTGTAATAATTACAGTACATAATAAATCACAGCAATAATCTGTTTTCACACATTCTTCTATATTTTTTCTTCTTCTTTCAATTGTCATTTATATATAGGAAATGTAATTTGCACTTGCAGACTGCAGAAACCAAGTTTGATATTATCAGCGGTCTTACTTCGAAGTCCAATGAACACTTTTTAACAGGAAAATAAATATTTTCTTTTCTGTTCCCTTAAGGCAGGTCAGCCGTGATAACTTCCTCAAGACAGACCTACTCTCCATAAAACACACATTAAACTCATTGGAAAGAAATATGCGTACGAAATATAATTAACAAAAATGAAACAGGAGACTAAAAATCTTAATCAGGAAACTGCTCGTGAAAAAATACGCTACTACAGGAGAAAATTAAATTAGTGTGACGATTTATAGAAAGCCTATATATTAAGTTTTTAAATAGTAGGCTTGAATTGTATCGCATGTAATCGACAGTATAAAGGAATATTTCTGCAGTATCCCGGAGAGAAGCACTATATGTAAACTTGCAATTAAATTTCAGGAAATAAATATTAAATAAATACCCAATAAAACATTCAGGCATACTTCCTGCGAAGATTGATGGAAGAGGAGAGATTAGAACACCATCAGAATCGAATTAGACAGGTATCACGCAAGATGAATGTGTCCATGTAGACCTAAATTCATTGCCGAGTATACGGGCGAACATTACCCGGCCGAACTCTTGTAGATGAAACAACATTTTCGTCAAATCGAGAGTTTGGAACATGCAACCCGATATTATTTCTTAACTCCTGTCGATGAAAGCGAGCATTTGGTGTTAAAATCGGAAATTAGAATGAAGTTCAATTGATATAGTGCCCATTGGAACGACAAGGGGTCAATTGGAGGCAATGCGATATTGATAAGTCTTGCATTTATGATAGACAAAACGAGTTACCAAAATGTACCTTTATTGCAGGACTTTTGTGGAAATATAGTTTCCTAATGAAAGCTCGGTTTTTGGAGAAATTTACTGTTTTCCCTGTAAGTATATAACAAAAGGGATTTGAACGGTTTAATTACAACTGGCCCCAGTTTCCTACTTGGTGGCGATTATGATACTAAAAATGTGAGTTGGAATTCCGGTGCACAACAGCAGGAAGATAATTCCCACAATACCCAATATAATACGTAAGCACCGGCTACATTCCATACAAACAACCGTATATCTCCATACATCTCCGATCAAGATAGTTTTTGTAGTCTGAAGTTGCAGGAGACGAAATCCATCGAAGCCTTTCCACAAAATATGGGGACAATGTTTTATCACTGCGAAGCGTGTGCGAATAGATTGAAAAGTTCAGAAATGGTCGGGCAAGTCTGAAGGACGAGGAAAGAACAGGACGCCCATCCACATCCACTACTGACGCCAACATTGAGCAAGTTCGTATCTCGATTCAGACAAACCGAAGAGTGACTGTCGAAGTGGCAACCCATATGCAAATTAGCATGGCTCTGCATATGACATACGGTGCATACGTGGCTTGCTACTCAGTCGGAAAAAAAAACTATTTTCTGAGGGCATCAAGAAGCTTGTGCAACAATGGATCAAGGGCATTGAGAAACGAGAGGACTATCTGTATCAGAAAATGGCAACAACAATGGGAGAACACACAGAATGGAGCACTTTGGAGATCATTCTTCCCAACAGTAGAAGGAAGATTATAGCTGAAAATCCCCACAACATTCAAAGTTATAGCACTTACAACTGGACATCTTACTTATACAGGTTTAAAATAATTGAGAATCCAATGTGCCCCTTTGATGAAGGAGAACAAACACCTGAACATCTACTCTTCAATTGCAAAATATTAGAAAGGCAAAGAAGAACATTAAACACAAAATATTGTAAAAAGAAAGCACATGGTCAATCGAAAGCTACAAACTTCTTGCCAAATATGATCAAGTTTTCTATAAGTTCATCATTTCTATGGACTTCCAAATACTCCAACAATTTTCTTTCATCAGGGACGGAATAATTTGTGCAAACGATCGTTGGCTTATAACTACCCTTCAGATAATTTTTAAAAAATAAAATTTCCAATAAAAGCTTTATCTTTTTGCATTTGCTTTATCTCGTGTACAAAATGTAAAGAAAATTTATTGTTCAAGCGTTTTCCTGGAAATGGCGAAAAATTAAATTAGCCTAGTCCCCAGAACATTATATAAACCAAATATAAAACGTTATTTTTATTCAATTAATTCAGATCTCAGCTATGCTGTTCACAGACACACACAGATAAGTACACACACGAGCATTTTAAAAGGTTGTATTTCTCAATTCAGAAGACCTCAAAACGTAGGCCTATATTTCTGCTGAATAATCGACTTAAAATTTCAGGTTCGAGCACAATACTTCCTCTACGGTGCGGGTAAAGGACGTAAAAGAGATGGTCAGATTATTTCTTCCTACTTTTAAAATTTTATGGCACGGATGGATACCTTACAGAAACTTTAATTTTTCCATAATATAATGAAGCATTTTTACTTTATTTCGGCTCAAATGTATTCTTTTATGACAATAAAATTATTAATAGTCATTATTATAATGTATGACTTTAATTATAATTAGTATAATACTAATTATTTTCAAATGTTTAGGCTACGACAAGATCGAGGTAAAAAAAAAAGGTGAGTTAATTGTAATTGAGACGCTGTGCTTAGTGCCTACATAACAATCCTGTCAAATCTGTAATATGATCAAATTCTATTGTAGTTTTAAAACCCTCAGAGTAAAAAAGAATAATAAACAAAAGTTAAATATTACCGCAATAAAAAATACTCACTACATGATGGATAATTTTGTTACAATTTCTGCACTCAAGATTTTACTTCCTGATACAACGTACACAGGAAATCATGAGTTTTTATTATTCATAATGCGAATGAAGTGTTAGATGCAATGTTATACGTGAAAGCAGTGATTGAACTAGGTCAATACTGCCTACATGAAGGGGATAGTTATTATGCTACTAGATAATCACAAGGTCAGTATGGTTCCTTTGTTGTGGTTTCTACTGTCATCAATAACATCATTCCTACCGAGAGACTTCATTTTCACAATGCTGCCTGACGACAATAATAAAATGTGAATTTGTGTTATCACTGCTCAGAAGGTGAGCAAGTTGTAAACTAAGTACTTGTGAGATTTTCATTTAAGAATTTGCCCGAATGTTTTTATAATAACGTATATTCCGAATTTAAGAAGCACCCGAAAATAGAAAACAGAATTTGAAGAAATAAGAAGCACCCAAAAATCAAAGAAGTAGAAACAGAAAAAAGGAGCACATCGGAAAATATTTTACTATACCCTAACAAGTATCATCTCCTGCTTTCTGTAGGATATTACGCTATTAGACTTTCCCTACCAAGCATGCGTGGTAGAAAGTAATAGCGTGAGAACAACGGCAATCAAGTTATTTGCCGGAAATAGAAACAAGAATGTAGTAAAAAGCTATAAATGAGAGGTTGGGGTAGTTTTCCATGGAAAGAAACATTGCACAAATGATTTGTTATTCGATTGTGTGTTTAAAAGAAATGCTTATACTGATAGCGATTCATATTCCAGAGGCGAATGAATGAACAATGGTTATCACGTCATTTACCGGTAATAGCAAAGATAATTTAGGAAGAAGCTAGAAGTGAGTGCCTGGGGTCACACAGATAGAATCATTACATTAAAAACAAGAAAAGTTAGAGGCATACACGCGTGGAGCTATGGAAAAAGTCAGCTATCAAACTGCAAAATAATAAGCGGTCTAGTACTATTTGCTCCTCTCATTGGTTATTATTATTACCGCCACTGTGAATAAGCCACGCATCCGTTAACTTCCAGGTAGAAGGAAAATGGAAGGAGTAAATGTTGGGGTAGAGCTAGTGATGGGAGTTCTAGGATATAAAATTTTGAATTATTCTAAATTCTCGAGATAACAATAAGCTTATGAAAAGTATTCGAACGATATAATGCTGTGAG
This sequence comes from Ectobius pallidus, assembly GCA_964059195.1. Lineage (NCBI taxonomy): Eukaryota > Metazoa > Arthropoda > Insecta > Blattodea > Ectobiidae > Ectobius > Ectobius pallidus. Next base: position 50,663,931 of record CAXKWD010000012.1, on the reverse strand, counting down.
AAGCGAGAAGTGGGCATGAGTCGGTATCACTTCTGATACCTTCGTTAACGTGGTATATATTTAGATGCAGGAAAAGCACGCACAGCTACTATGCCCACAGGGCAGTTTAGTGCTGCCAGACTGCCGATTTTTAAGATAAAATTACAGGGCAGAAGAGACAGATTCTTATCGGATCTTTACTTAGTAAATGCCAGCAGTACAATGAGATTAACGCAATATCTGCCGGCGCTGCGTGAAACTAACTCCTATTGCTTTGTAGTATGTGCAAGCCATGCTTATTGCGGGAATTGATAGCAATAGACGTTGTAACATGATGTTATTGCTGAACTGAACTTCCGAATAACTATTTGAATTATCAATTCACTCGAACTTGACCGAGATTCCCATCGAGAATGCGATTGCTTAAGTTCTGTCACGGAAATATTATATATACTACTATATATACTATATATACTACATATATACTACATCATTTTGCTCATACCTTCGTAACATATTTCTACGAACAGAACTTACCAACAGGTATCACTAGGAGCTATAAGAATAATATCATTAAGGGGTCCTGTTAAGATTTCTTCTGTAAATAAAGTGAATTATGTTTATATATACCCAGAAATCAGAATTGCGACCACATTTACTTATACAGAACAACAACATAGGTTAATCTGTATGTTATGTATGCCTTCTAATAGTGAGAATGCAGCCTAATATTTTGAATTACTGGTATTCAAATAATTCAATTGCAATATATTCACGAATAAATTTTTTCATTAAATATTTATTGCAAATTATTTGTCAAGTAGTCATATATTAATATCCTCCCCATTGCATGCTCAAGTAACTTATCACTTCAAATGTAATCATTACATTGCCTATGAAAATCAACACTCTCAGACCAAGACGAATTGCGATCACGAGTCTAAGACATCGTTTTTTCAAGTCCTTTGAGTGATAATAAATTTAATTGTCGTTAAATTCAGAATATTTACCAGTTAATAAAGAATCAGGAATGTCTACTTAGTATGCAGCATTTACACACTCCGGCTATCATGCCAGTCTATGCCAGAAGTAGGCCTAAAACGTAAAACTCAACATAATATTCCTTCTTGAAATCATGTCACGTTCATTCTATCGGATCTTGTCGAGTATTTTGTAGAAGCCTCTTCACTGCACGACTCATTTGAAGAAGTACTTTCTATGTCATCAGGAGTTATGTGCCAGGGATTTTGGTATGTAAATAATTTCAGAACGACACGACCTCGACTAGTTGACCTGATATTAGAAGATGCTGTTTCTCAGAGACAAACCACTCAAGTTATGCGGACGCCATGCACTTTGAAATCTCTTCCCTGTTCGTGTCAGAAAGCATCACGTCAATAACATGCTTCCGTATCTCCTTATAAAGAGAAAACTGTAGAAAAATATATGACTAGTAATTCTAAGATCAGAAAACCTCTCTTCCAAAAAAAATTGTAAGTTCTGCTTTTAATCGGTTAAAATAGCCACTATTTTGAATTGAATCTACAAATAAAAATAGGATTTTAATTACTTCAAGGAACATTCTTGCCAAATTTTTAAGAATATCGAACAACGCATTTGGTCATAACTGCGTAACGAAAAAATTTACAAACTGCAATGCCGGTAAACCATTAGAGTCATATAAGAAATGTATTGAATCAAAGCTGTAGAAAATTTTACACTCGGAAGTAGTCTTAAAATTTTGAGCTCTTGGTATGAACTAAACGTTTTGCCTAGAATCGTTAAAGAAGTTCAACATGAAACGGAACTATTAAAACTGTCCTTATAAAAATCCTTATAGGCCTACATAAATAGTTTTTAATGAATTCAAAGAACATTCACACCAATCTTGAATAAAATCGAATGACGCGATTGATCGTGAAGCGTATAAACAAATTTACAAACAGATGAAATGGTGAACGGTCGAATTAAAACAGAGCCTCGCTTTGTTCTGTCAATATACAGAAAGCTGTATCAAAATATGATCTGTAAATACTACCCCTACGACAAATTTCTTCCTTTGGAACGAATTTAAAAATTACAACAAGAAAAAGTATACTTAGGACCACATGGATTTTAAAAATATCATCTTATTGTTTTATGTCTGATTAGTTTCTAAAGATTTAGGTTCTTAGTCTCAGCAAATAGGCTGTCATCTTATTCAGATAACGCAGCTCCGCGTAATAGTAACTTATCTCCAAACTCGAGAAAAGGAGCTACACTTGCGCCAAGCCCTGTAGAGTGATAATGGAATAAAACTACTTTGAACAAAAATTCTATCGAATTAATGATACTCTTTAGTATAAAAATAAACATGGAAATAGTAAAACCTGAGTTCAAGCAAGAGGGTTAAATAATAGTATACTTAGAACTTAAATTGAGCGTGTATGCTAGCAATAGCGTGTATGCATTACAATAAGAAGAAAGGAACAAATCACAAAAAGACGAAAAGTAAATGCGAAAATGAAAATTTCTTAAGAATGTAATGAACATCGGTACTTTAAACACATAAATGATTTTCAGTACCCAATAATCTGATAAACGTCTTTATTATGAGTCTCCCATATATTCTAATATAGGCCTACTAGTATATGCTCCATGAATCCTATGACAGAGACCCAGCTTCATCCCATAACCAGAAACAAGTTAATCGTATCTCGTGTTATGGAAGTAGTATCATTAACGCTAAATATTTATAGGTTATATATAATAAAATGGCCCACCGCTGTGGCGTCGGGGATGCGTTCGCTCCTTTCACGCATTGGGCCCGGGTTCAAATCCTGGTCGGGAGAAGTTACCTAGGTGGGGTTTTTCCTCACCTGTGAGACAAATGTCGGGTAACTTCAGGCCCTTGTGGTTACCGGATATCGTCTGGCCGTCATTATCATCTTCATCCTATCCTCGCCTTGTATGTAGGTATGTATGTATGTATGTGATCCATAGATAATCCCCCTCCCGACAGGTCGCGGCCCTGTAAGGCCCGAGCAACTTGGGTTGCTTAAATGTCCCTACAAGGAAGAGGTAAAACTAAGGTAAAGATAAATAGACAGATATAATAAAATGTATATCATTATATGTAATATAGTAGGTCTACATGTTTTGTACAGAGAGGAAGTAGTATAACTGTGCTGATTAAAAGGGCAATTGATCACATTAAAATAAACATAATATCTATGTTGATTTTGCGATTAAGTTTATGGTTTAAGAGATAATTAAATTACAATCAGTTCGGTAGAATTGCACTTGCCAGATTGCGTATATGGAGACAATAATAACCTTGTCTGTCACTCGTACAAACCGAAAACTCTACGCGAAACGAGTAATTGTTGTAATAATCTTTGTGTGTAATTTGCAAGAAGAGTGTCAACTGTATTGAAAAACCGGAAATGGAATTTTATTCTTGTTTGTTCCTCTGCTGTGAAAAAAGATTAGAACAGTACTGATAATACTTTTCAACTAAAGCACGGACAAAGTTTAGATACTTTTTCTCTCTGAGAAAAGTAGACTACTCACTTTGGATATTAAAATTTTTGTTTGCTTCCACCAAAGGAATAAGTTGTTAAAATCTACTTAGTCTTAACTCTTCCATCCTATCCCAATTTAAATCTGAAATTGTTTGAAATAAAGCCAGAAGTCACAAGTTTACGATATAACAATAATTTATAATAACTTAAAATTTACGAACAATTAAAAATGATGGAAAAGGAATTTATAGCCTATACTAGACTAATTTTACTCTTGAAGTTTTGTGGAAGAAGAAAATAATAATTGAATGCAGACATGTTCTCCGTTGGGAGGGGTGGGCCAGTACAGTGGCCACCACGTTCTCCTGACCTCAATCCTATGGATTTTTTTGTGGGGGGAAATGAAGTGTTTGGTGTACAAACCACCAGAAGAGCTTGTTGCCCGTGTGGCTGAAGCTGCAGCAATTATTCGTGAGACACCTGGTTGTTTTGAACGTGTGAGGCAATCATTTGTACGCTGATGCCAGCTGTGCCTTAATGTAAACGGACGACATTTTCAACAAAATCTGTAAAACATTCATCACACGGCAGGTTGAATACAGTCACACCATCCACTGCCAAACCATTTAAGGACCCCTAGCGGGGAAACGGAGAACCTGTCGGATCTTTGTTATATAAAAAAAGAGTTTCATTTTATCTCCTCTACAAACTGAGACGATTGCTATTTTGCAATTGAATTACTCCGCCCATATCATTATAATGAACAAATTAAGTTTATTATATAAACTTATTAATTAGAATAATAAGATAAATATTAATCAATTATGGCTTTGCATTTCTAATAACATTATAGGAATAAGTAAAATTTAACTAAAATTATTTGAACAAGTTACAGCAGAAATGGAGTAAGAACATAATATTTGCAATATTATGTTCCGGCTGGACTTGTGTGAATATTGAAACGAGACGGATTTCCCGGAACGTAAGAATAGACTTAAGAACTAGACTAAAGGATCTCAGTGGGGTGTAGGAGACAGTCATTCTTCGCGAAACTCACTGCTATTGAACTAAAAACGCAGAGAAAGAAGAGCTTACTGACTCTATTGAAATCTAAAGGCTTAGTAGGTGGGAAAGTTCTTACTCTATAGCGCTTCGGGGAATCTAGCATCGTTTCTTATTACTGACAGCGTGGCCAAGCACTGCTATCCACGTGTAGTAGCGTCGATGTTGAGTAAGGAGCATAGCCAATGAAATAAGGGTTTGTATCCGAAGATTCGGAAACACAATGTAATCTGATGTAAACATAGCTATTAGAGGGTAAAAGAAATACTAGGCGTATTGGACTTTGAACGATGAGAAGTGGGGACACGCAGTAAATGGTATCGAGACTCTCTCGCCTACGCTCTGAGTGAGTGGGGGCGATCTTCTCAGCATCCAGCTTCCGACTTAGTAGAAGTCGGGAAGCTATTAATATTCTTCGGCCAGTAAATGATTTAAGTATCATTTACTGCAGTATTATTTAAATCTACGAATATATTCAGGTTTGAGGTACGGCTTAATTATAGCTGAGTACCAACTTAAATTCAGTGTGTATCAAACTGTATGTACCAGTGAATCAACGACTTTACAAGGTATTCTGGTGAATACACGAGGTTAGGGAGAAAGACACCTTAATAACGAGATCCACTCATCTGAAGTCAAAGTTCACATACGACGAATATTCTGCAAAAGCCTATTTACTGTTCTGTAATTATAGTAAAATAAACAACACTCTTACCAGTTAACCAGTGAGTTTCGATTGCATCAGAATATAAAGTAGACTGTTTCTAAGAACTATAAATACCCAGATTTTGCCCCTGTTGATACTGAAGATAATCTCTGCTCTGACTGTAGCGACACCGTGGCTGTAATTGGTTTCGTAACCCGCGAACCGTTACAAAACTCTCCAAGTTTGTATACGGAATTTGTTTACACCCTATATAATACTTTCCCATATATGTAAATTTTATCATTCAACAGTCCAAGCGACCGTCCCACGATATTATCTGTCGTAATTTATAGTATCCTGTAATAAATCACCATAGACTACTACTGCCAGTTCACTTCCGCAGTGTTAGCAGTTTTTAATATATATTCCATCAGTGAATTACAAAATCTACTCTCAGTTGAAAAGGGTATAACCTTTTCATCACCCAAGTAATAAAATAAGAGTAATCAGATAATGTTGGTTATAATGAAAGCTGAAATTCTATTTTCTGAAATGACGATACATTCTAACGTCTTACAAATAACATGAAAATAATTTGACATTTTTAATTAAAATACTGTACTGGGAATATACAATGGTAAAATCACTGATAGAGTTTCTCATGCTTACCTTTCTAGAGAGCTCTTTTCATGATTTCTAAAGGCAGCTTCATAATGAGATTCACTCTATGCAAGTTCCTTCCAACCTGATTTTCAGTCTCAATTTCATTTTAACACGTTTCATGAAAAATGTTGTAAACAAAGGTGGGGGGGGGAGGGAGACATCATGGTGGACGGTGACGAATAAATTTGTTTCTGTTTATTCTTGTATTAGGTTAATTTACACGTATGTTCATTTCAGTTTGGCAGTACTCTTTGTTATTGCAAATAACGCAGTTAAGGAAAAGTATGAACAAATTCTGGTCCAGAAAACAATATACGTCTTCCCTTTATATTTATTAATTGCATCAGATACAACATTTACACGAGTTTAATTATTTTAGCCCGATTTGAATTTCACAACCTTTGAACCAGACTAACAATGTCAAAACTAGCATTAACTACTAAATATGTAAGTTTATTACTAGTTAAATTTATTCCTGATCTGAAGAAAAGTTTTCATTCAAAACTTAGAAAATAAATTTTCTGTCTAGATGTAGGTACACCATGCATTTGCACTGCGTAACGATAAGCTCTCACAAACCTAAAAAAAAAATAGTATGCGAATTGATGTAATTAGCAATTCGGGTTTCAGATTTAAATTTAGGATACTCAGATAATTAATCTTGCTAATATCCGAATTAAAAATTATAGTATTTTTTAAAGGTCCCGGGTTTATAACCAAAATACTACGTTTCACAGACAGGCAATGCAGTCACAGAGATTTCATCGATTCATAGCTCTAGCAGCCTAGCAAGAGTAAGGTTGTAAAAATTCTTCCTGCAATAGAGTTAGCGGCAGTCACTTTTTTGGTTAGTTTATAATCTTTTAACGAAGCGGTGTACTGCAACTTAAGCCTACTACAGCCGCTGGTGTGCTGGAATTTTATTCACCAGGAATAGTTCTTTCATGTGCTTGTATATCTACAGATATCACATTTATACACGTATAAATTCAACGATATGGAGTTAATCGCTAAAAAAAAATTTCTTCATGTTAAGTGTCATTAAAAGAAAGAGATAGTCGCCGCCAATCTTCGTCTCACATACTTAGAAGATACCTAACCTTGTTTTCGTACGATTTTTCATTCTAGAGGTAGACTGTTCACAGACACACAGACAAACACAGACACAACGAGACAGAAACACAGTACACAGAAAATAGTACTTTTGGATTCAGAAGACCTCAAAATGTGTATTTATGCTAAAAACTCAACTTCAAATTTCGGGATCGAACACAATACTTCCTGTGTTGTACCTGTGGTACGGACAGAGGAAGTAAATTAAAATAAAATAAAGTAAACGTTCCAGATGGAGTAAATAATCCATATTTCAGAAACTATTAAGTCTTTACACCACGGTTTCTTGAGAAACTTCAATAAGCATAAGTGAACAAATAAGTGGGAAAACTAGAATATTAACTGAACGAATTTACATCAAATTCCTCACGTCAATAATATTCTTTTATTTTTTATAAAACATCTGAAGGTGTACAGATACGAATTCAAACCCTTTAAAATATTTCATTTAAGGGAAAAAGTATTTTAAAATATTGAACAATTAGGCTATACCACTGAATGAATTAGCCACAGGGCTTTATAGTACAGTGATTTGCTGTTTAAAAAGTAAGCGAACTTTACTCCGGCACAGGTACATCGATTTGGTCAAATTTCAACAGCGTTCTACCTATGGACGTTATAATCGTGTATTGTAAGTTTCATGAAAATCTTATAAAGCGTTCTTCAGTTATCAACCATACAGGCACAAGGATGGACAGACATTTTCCCGTCCACCTTTTAATCTCAGAAAGAAACGTTCTGGCACTTAATAAATACAGAATTATAGGGATTTTACATTAGTTATTTTAACTACTGTATTTTCCACTCCAACGGGAGAGTTGCCAAATGCATCTAACGTGAATTCACAGGTATTTACTTTCAACAGAGCACGTAAATTGTCATCTGCCAATCGCTACCGGAATAGGTTTTAGTTTTTACAATTTTCAGTTTGGAAAAAATTACCCATAAATATTTATTAAACCGAACATAACACTAGCACTAGCTGTAAATTAACGGAGAGACGAAAATGTTTCCACAGCAGCCTTATTTTATAATCATGTTTTCAATAATGTGTTTGTCTGTAATTTCGCAAATTCTATTTGCAATAAGTTGTTTTACCGTAAGCAGTGCAGTGCAATGAAAGAATTTGCGAAAAGTTGAAAATAATTTTTTGATTCATATGACATCATGAAACCTCCGTTTTTAACTTTCCTGCCATACTTATATATCTATATTAGACTATATTATATTTTCCGATGTTCTGTGTCCCGCAGCACTTCGATGGGCTCTTGAGGACATAAAATATAGATTAACAATCAGTATTACAGGAGGGTATGGTTACAGTTATGACTCGAAATGATTTTCATTGAATTTGTCAGAACATCATTACAATGTATAGTAATGTCTGAGTAATCCAATTAATACAAGTTAATATAAAAGTTTACGAATATGTAGCTTATTAACATTAGTGAAATTAAAGTATTGTAGTTTCTTGAAAAAAATCAGATGGTAAAGAAGGTTTTAATATCAATGCTAATCTGAGTGTCCTTTTAAATGCAGCCCAGAAACGTTTTTAAATCAAGGAGAAGTAGGCCTATATTGTGCAGTTTAAAAACAAAACGATTTTGTGTTATATTTTTTCAAGCTGCCACAGTCCGAGAGAGACTCTACGGGAAAGATTTTCAATACTTTATTTCGATAACACTGATGTCTACAATAAGTTTGTAATTAGGCCTATTTAATGTAAATAAAGTATTTTTTGCCATCAGAATGCAGAATCATGACATAATTGAGAGACTGAAGGCAAGGAAAATGGTAGAACTGTTTATAAACAGATTTCTTCTTTACCATGTCATGTCGGTGCCGTCTACACACTCCGTTCTCAGTCTAAGCTTGTTTCACATTACGAACAGCGCCGTTAGGAGCCGGAAAGGTAGTTCAGTAAGCAGCATTCATATTCGTCGTCAAGCAACTGAAGGTTATAAATTTTAATCCTACCCTCGTCAATGTCAAATCTCCTTCAACCCCCTATCCCACTACTCCTGTCAATCAACTATTTTGCTCAGCTGCTTTTGAAATCGAGGTTTGTGTGCATATGCTGATGACACGGTAGGAATAATTAATGGTAAAAATTGGAATGAAACATATGAAAACGCCAACCAAGCATTAAAAATAATTAAAAAATGGTTAGATTCAAACTTATTATCTTTGAATATCTCAAACCAACTTTTATAAGCTTTACATTCAGTAGTAAAACCCAAACCTAACCCAGCTTTAAATATGCATGAAACCTTATGTAATTCTAAGCAAATGTGTAATTGCCCTTGTTTAAAAGAATCTTCTGAAGTTTAATACTTAGGAATTATTATTGATAGACATCTCAAATGGGATAAGCATATTGCATTTATCACAAATAAAATACGGAAGACTATATACAAATTTGTTATCCTTCGAAATTCACTTCTAATTTCTACATTACGGTCAATATATTTAGCACAAGTTGAATCGTTAATCCAATACGGAATTATTGGCTGGGGTAGCGTTTCTAAGACCATTTGTACAAAATTAATTGTACTTCAAAAGAGAATAATAAAAATGTGTTTAAATAAAGCTATTAATTACCCATCAAAACTATTATATGTTGAATTCAACGTAATGAAATTCGAACAGCTGTATAAGTCAAAATTATTAATATATTACCATAAAAAAATATCTAAATGTATTTCCTATAGTCATTGTCAAAATACAAAAAGAAACGCCATCTTTCGTTTCGCTGGTTTGAAATTTTATAACAATTTTATTGCTGAGTACCCTGAATATGTAAATTACAATCTTAAACATTTTAAGAGGAAAAAATATATATATTATTTAATATTAATAGCACAATTTAAATTTAATTTGGTCTTTCAGTGTTTTAAATCCAATTTATTCTATTTTTTGTTGTAGTAAATGCGATTTTAAACTACTGAAAAATAAATTCAGATTTTTCGTTTGTAGTATACTGTGTATTGAAATGTAATTATATTTTTATTAATCTGCTATACCCCTAACCACGAGCTTTGCTCATATAGGGGTATGTTTGGTTTTATTTGTTTTTACTTGTATTAAATGTGTAATATTAATAATGTAATGTAACTAAGTAATGTTAATTTTTTAAAAATAGACAATTTCAAGCATCCTCTAATATAGCCATTCACAATATTAGATGTAGTTGTACGACAGGGTTATTTAGCAGTTCTTATATCATGGTTATTTTTAACATATTAATTCATTTATAATTTCATTTAAGACACTCTTAATACTGCGTTTACGTTAAAATAAGAATGATTAATGTTATTACGCTGCAATATAAATTACTACATCAAAACTTACAGTAATTTCATACAAGCTCCTCAATCATATTGTTCAGTCACTACTTGCAGTAAGAAATGCTTCATGATTGAATTGATTACACCTAAATTCAAAATACTGCAATCAGATGCAATTTACTAACCTGAACACCCCATCTCAGCAGATCAATAACAGAAAACTTAAATGAAACAATAAATTAGAACTATATCTCTTCTGTGTCTTTTTTACTACAGTACCTATAGTATGTGTCATTAAGGTCTTCTAACAGTGGCCGACCACAGTCATAAGTTACAATGTTTTTAACACGTGTTCGTTGACCAGAATAAATTTATATGAATTCTTCTTTTAAGCGTGGTTTATTACAGATTTTCTCTACTGAACTTTTAATGAGATTAATCACGAATATAAAACTCTCATCTTTAAGAAATTGTACATTAATTTGTTGAAAGAAGTGTCTAATAATGATATGTAATTGTATTATTGAACTACTGTTTTTTAATGATGTTGTTTACTGATGCGTGACAATAGCGAATATTTGGATGTGGAGAGAAAATAGTTTCTGTCGTGTTTTATGACAAGGGCCTTTATGCGAAGAAAGCCGCTGTACCTGCTAGCGGCTTTGACAGTGGGATTAAAGTTTATGGCGCTCGCGGATTGTCTGAAAGAATGCTGCCTCGAGAACTTCCAAACAGCAGTTTTTGGTGTAGGTCAAGTAATAAAACTTTTGCCCGATGCAATGTGAAACCTTTCTTTGTATGAATTTTTATTATTCCTTACGTTAATCCCTTTCGGAAATGCTGTTCGGGACCGTTCGTAAATGTGAAACAAGCTAACAGCTGGAGGTCAATGGTGGCCTCTGCCTCTGACGGCAGTAGTAGATCACATCATCAGCCGGTAAGGATTTGGCTATCTCTGCTGTAGTGTATATGTTATTTTTATTTATGCAGGAATCTGCATGAGCAGTATTTTGGAAGATCTGGTAACGAGTATTACGTCCCATTCATGTTATGTGATCCTAATAAAATTGTGACCAGCGACATCGAAGTATGTCCGGCACTACTACACTAGCAAACAGGCAGGCAGGCAGGCAGCTTGGTTCAGGCCGGTGGAGTGAGTGTGGTACACAACACACACTTGCCATTTTTATAATCCTGAGTTCCTGGTTCATGCATTAGACTCACAATGCAAACTTAATTGCAGAAGAAAGAAATGTCATTAGGGCTTAAGTTAATTTGCTAACATACTGCTATCCAATATTTTCTTTGTACTGTATCAGAATTATACGTTCTGTTTGCTTACCTCAGCGGTCTGAAGTGGAATCTGTCCCAGGCAAATAATCCGTCCGCTGAACCATTCATCTACACAAACTTTTACACAGAAGTAGAAACACACTAAAAGGGTACTTTTTTATTGGCAAGCATGAAATTACCCCTAGACAAACTACAAGTCTTACATTTACAATTTATATGTACAATTATTAATTAACTGTTTCTTTTCTCTTAGCTGTGAAGTGTTTCTTTCGTCCTTTTTTTCAAACACAAGTGAGAAAGCATAAAAATGATAAGAAGACGCACAGTTCTTCGCACTACACGTCTTATTCATCCTTATACTTACCTATCACTGAGACACATTCCGTATTCCTAATAACCTTTACAACTTTTCACTGACACACCCCCGATGTAAGCCATTGTCCACCATTACGTAACAGTAAAAAATTAGCGTTAATCAATCTGCAGATGCGAATCGATTGGAAGGATTATACGCATTGACATTGATCAGTGTTGCCAAATTACAGTACATATTTATGATGGAATTATTACATGAGCATCACAACCAAGAAAATTAATGTCCCATCGTCTTCTAAGACATAAAAATGTAACTCCGGGACAAGAACACTTTTAAGGAAAACAAATAGAAACTGACTTGTATTCATTCGGTTCACTTTGGTCTCTTTGTGAAAACTAAGACAAGTGAATTTTATGAATAAAATACAAAAAAAAGCAAAATCACTTTATTTGCTTTCATTTATTTATTACATTAAATATTGAGACATATACTGAAAATCTTTAGATCTTCAATATAATCGTTATATAGGCTAAAATAATAATTACTAAATTATATATTTTAAATGATATATTAGTATATTATTATTAGGTTATTATTATTATCATTGTTATTATTGTTGTTTTTTTAAAGCCCCAGATGACTAAAGCTCGTGCTTATGAGCTGCAATATCATAGATAGGCATATCTGTTAATAAGATAGAAAAAAGAAATGATGAAATTATGATACGAACGTAATCTTGAATTAATTATCCTAAACCAGCGTTTCCCAACCTATGGTCCGCGGACCACTAATTAAAAAAAAAAATATAATAAAGTAAGTGGAAAGTAAAGAAGTAAAAAAAATGTTCACATAAAATGGACACTACATGTCAATTTTTTTAAAAATCTTCGACAATACAGGTCCTATTGCAAGTTTCCTTACTTTTGCAGTTACGAACCACAGTTTGACACCCCTGATGCACTGACGTCTATGGTTCCCTCTTTCATTCAAAACCCTGAAAAAATAAGACTTTGTCGGAATTTGTTATTAGAGGTTATTATTTGTTATTACTCTTAACAAGAGTTTTATTGTTGGAGGTGCTCGAGTGCCTGATACCGGTAAACCTCTATTAATCACGTGCAGTTGTAGTTTACAACAACCTATCTTGGTGAGAAGAGAGTTTCATCGCTCGTTCAACTAAAAACAAAATACAAAAACCGACTTAATATATCTGATGATCTTCGATTAAATTTGACTAATATTGAGCCAGATATCCAGGAACTCTGCAAGAGGCGACAAGCTCAACCGTCCCATTAAAAGTGAGTAATAACTAGACCTGGGATTTTAAGGCAAATGCCTATTTTGTTCCTTATGAAATAACATGAAAAATTTTAAATATGTGGATGTTACATGATAAATCACTTACATTTATAGAGTTTTATAGTGCCCTAAAATGCCTATTTGGACCTTCAGAGCCTGTTTTACTATTTTAGTGCCTAAAATGCCTATTTTGTAAATTAAAATTAAAATTCAACTTCTGTAATTTTGACAATCTTATAATGGACATCCCTCAATGAAAAACAAAACACCAGAGGTGGGTTTTTCACAGAAACTTGATTATTCCAAACAGTTGTCGCTAAATGAATGCTGACTGAAGGGGGAGGGGGAGGATTAAGGAGGAAGGACTTCTGCGTCAAGTCACCAGTGAAAGAACATCTGTTTAAGTGAATATACGTAGTTCGTGATGCGTAATTTTGCAGTTAATTCTGTTAAGAATAGGTACACCACGTTTCTCGCAGTAAAAGAAAAGACCATGTTTCAGTTTAAGTGTATATTGTAATATTTTAAATCCTATTTTCTATCTATTTACACATTTTTAAAGCATAATTTAAGTGCCTATTTTCTCTTTTAAAACCCTATTTACTTGTTTTGAAAGTCTATTTTAGGTGCCTAAAACTAATTTTTTTAGAGCCTAAAATCCCAGGTCTAGTAATAACATAATTCCTAATTATATTATGAAATTGGTAATAAATATTAAAGTCTGTTCAAAATATAATTTCATTGTAAATAGTTTCCTTCGAATTCAATAACTGTGTTTAAGTCGAATTTTAAAAAAATGCATTTAGATTTATTTCGTTATAATGACCCATAATTAATACCCCAAATATTTAGAATATAGGCTACATATAGCCTACTTTTAAAAATGGGATGTAAAATTAGGGGTCCGTAAAAATAATTTAGACATTTTAGAGGTCCTCGGGTTCAAAAAGGTTGAGAAACGCTGTCCTAAACAATAAAAATTTAAGAGAACTGTTAACTTTATCAAATAAATAATTTGCATATTTATATTCCACGTTACTTCTTTTTTTAATTTCCTTGCTATAGATTTGTTTCCAAAGTAAATTCATGTACTGTCAAATACCACGACGCATGCGTACATTGTCTTTCTCGGCGTAATCACAATGTGCATATTTTAGCTTAAGGAACAGACTACACATCATTTTTAGTGAATGTATTCGATTGTACTTTTATTTAAAATAATTTGTATTATTATTTAATACATTTATATACATTTCTGAACTGCCCCGACTCATTCGTGGCAGATTATGGCGTAGGGATGTTTTAACTTTGAAGGTAGTTTCCTGTAAGTTTTTTTTTTCTACGTAAAAGATACCTATTCTCAGCTTCTAGTTAACCTACAATCTTGAAATTTTCAGGATGTTTATTCAGATGTCTTACATACACTGAAAAAAATTGATTTAGTTAATACATGAAGTATTTACAGGTCATGAAGAACTTACAAAACCTTTCAAGGTTGTTTTTTGTGTAAAGAAATAAACGTTTTTTTTATTTATTTTTAATTTTCACATCGGTTAGAGGCTAAAGTTTACCAAATTCCAATTTTCTATCTCATGTAGGCTATAAGTGGGTAAACATTAATGTTAATGAGTGGATGATCTAGTTCTAGACTGTCGTAGATATGAATGACGTCTCTAGCAAGTTTTTCCATACATAATTATAGGACTGCTAGAAACTCCAAATTTTGCAAGCTTATGGCAGTTAAATGTGCCAATATTCCTGACAAATTTTACTATTCTTGTTGTCCAATAAATGTGTCCAAAATTACATTGTATGAGGAAAATTTGCAAAGTTTTTATAAAATAAAAAATTTAATTCATTTTTAAGGTATATCCGATGGAGAAAAGACAAAAAGTCGTAAGACCATACTTGTAGATCATTCAAAATCGGCACTGCTGGTGCACTCGGTTTTTTTATACGACTTACCGCTGAGCTACTAATAGCCTCCAAAGAAGGTCTGCGCAAACCTTCAAGTTGCGCCAGCTGTTATTTTTTGGGGGAGGGGAATTAAAAATCCGTTTCTAAAAATATTTCCTTCGGTTACAGGCTGTAAGCAAAATTTCAAGTTTCTGTCTCATCTAGAAGTGGGCAAACAGTTATGTCGGTGAGTGAGTTATCCATACAGCTTTGTGATATATACCTATTTATAGTGATAATCAGCTCTTTAAACTGTTAACTGATCGTTCCTCCGATACCGTTCGACCGATCTTGTCCAAAATCAATAGGAATCTTCCTATGAACATTATAAGTGTGACATGAAGTTTCATGAAAATGTGATAAAGTGTATTCGAGCTATTGCGCATACAGGCACACAGACAGACGGACAGACATTTTCCCGTTCACATGTACCATTCTGGCACTTAATAATATCAGGTAATTTAAATTACGAGTATATATCTGTGAATGCTAGAGGCTGTTCACTTATAAAAAGTATATGAAAGTGTGGGTGAAACTTCATCGCCATGTGATTAGTAGCTTCAGACAAAAAAAGGAAAATGAACACTTGATATCTGACACTGGGGATAGAACATTCCGACTCCCCTCATAAATGAAATTTTCTGTAGTATATTTCATGTATGCGATTATGCACATAAAATTAATCCAAACAATGTATAATAATAATAATAATAATAATAATAATAATAATAATAATAATAATAATAATAATAAAGCGTACTGCATGAACATGCGTTTCGATGCCATTCGGTTAGATCTGAAAACAGTTATTTCCCTTATCTTGCCTTTGCCATATAGGAGATCTCTGTACTCCACTCAATTTAATATAACAGTTGTGTTCTCAATTCTCATTACCATTAAGCGGTAGGCCTGGGTGGCGCAGTCAGTATCGCGCGTAAAAGATATGTGTGACATAAATGTGATGTCTGTAGATTTACATACATGTAAAAAAACTCTTATGTGACACAATTCCAGAACATAACGACGGTCACCTGCGTAAGTTGCAGTACATTCCCGTCGATAAATAACCACAAAACAAACCATTATACGGTTAAAATAATTTCTTGTTACACATGTGACAAATGCAATCGAAGGTATGTTTAACATAGTAAGAGATAACCAAGCGTTTAGATTGAAACGAAATATAAAGAGTTAAAAATTGGCTACTTGTTGCAAATAGCCTCTTTGCAGGCTACCACATTTGACAAAATCTTGTCTAATTTTATCTTTTAATGAACATAGAATTTTGCGCACTTATTCTAAGCGAGAGAAATTTTGATTTGATAAAACACATTGAATAAATATCGATGTATTTGAATTCTGAGTTCGTCCAGAACAAAATTATGTCGTCAATAAAATAAACACACACATACGTGAGAAGCATAAACACTAGAAGTAAAGAAGTTATTAACAATTTTAATTATATAGATAGATTTTAGATGTTACATATACCAAATTAATACTCTCATATAGAAAAAGTAATTTCATATATAATGTGTGTGAAAACTTTCAAAACATAAACTCCTTCTATTGGATGGGCTTTACTGAATAAGTTTCGATAATTTAATTTATAAAAATCATTAACCTATAGAAACGGTGGCCCAGTATTCATGGCCCAGACCTTTCCAGAAAGGTCAATTCTCATAATGTGCACAAACAACGAGCATGTTCATATCAAAATGGTACGCATAAAAAAGTACTTACATTCATACTGGTCTGATGTACATGGGAATAATATTTAGTGACACCTTCAGACGTCGTGCATTTTAATGCAATTGGAATTCGCCTTACGTTTGAGTGGTTTCGGCGGTACTAAAACCATTATTTTAGACATGGATATTCGATCGCTGTGATCGACAACTCTTGATCAAGAAATGGAATGTCCGCCGTTTGCAACCCCGTGCCGACTTGCTTAGCTAGAAATATGGGGAAATCTATTCGGCGTCCACTGAACACAGACGTTAAGCTTGCCATCTGTCGCCCATGACAGCATTCCAATAAAACTTTTTTCCCTTTAGGAACTCTTGATATACCCCGTTTACATTCAGCCCACTAAGGGTAGGACAGTGAGCAGGCAAGAATGTAAACGCCTCACTCGTCTTAATCATATTCCTGCTCCTGCTGCTTCCCTGTGCTCTCTTCAAAGTTATGGGACAGGCAGCACAGTTGCAATAATTCCATTCTCCGAGGTCGAATGCGGAAATGTAAACACTCATTGCCGTCGATGTTGCCACAGAAGTATTTTGGGTAGTAAATAGGGAACGCAAGTAGTAATGGCAATAGCTGAATGTAATCGATTCATAGAGCGGACGGACTAGTGTATAATCTCAAATGTATCCTTTTTATAACGTAGTCTAGAATTTCAAACAATATAGTATAGGATTTCGAACGTCCACTTAGTGAAAATTAGTGCAATGAAACATCTTACAGAAGTGTGCATAATAGAGTAAAAAATGACAGATCAAGACAGAGACAGGCAAGTGAGGCACCTTGGTATCTGGAGAGCAATCTCGTCGAGACTGTCAGATGGTGTGAGGGGCGTCCTCTCAAAAAGACGACTGGGACCCAGAGTGAGAGCATTGGGATAGCGATGCCGCCCCATGCTGATGCTCCGCCTTTGCTGCATACCGCCCCCAGTGCTTGTGCTGCTGCCGCTGTTGGCTTTCTTCCGTTTCTTGCTCTCCTCTTCGCGACGGAGGTTGTGCAGACGGAAGAAGAAGACTGACATTCTATACATCAAACATACAGCGCAATGCAAGGTAGATCAAAAGACACTTATAATGCTTAGTAAATTACATATTTAACATCGTTATTGCAGCGCTTAATCCACAACTAGGGATCATTTTACTATATTAGTTATAGCGTAGATTAATAGTGGGGTTATATTATACATTATTCACTCTTAAGGAATTTGAAAATAACAGGTTTCAATAAGCTTACATTATAATTATAGTCTAGAGCTGCGTCTCCATTGATATTCATTTAACACCAACATGTTGCAGTTAACATAAGTTAAATGTTTATCATCAACTTGTTGATGTATAGGCCTACAGGTCAAGTGGTTTGCCAAACTAACAACTGTCTCCACTACAATGTTATAGGTTAACATGTGTTGGTGCGGTTACGAACAAAAATGAATAACATTCAAAAAGAAAACGCCTCTGAAGAGGGCAGCCAACATTACAAAATGAGAGTAGTTTTATATACTCATTATCTTCTTGTTAACTGTATGACTTTCTTAAATACTAATTTTGTACATATGTCTTGATCTTTTTAAAATAACTATCACATTTTTCAACAGTGGAGTATGCCATAAAAAATATTTTTAAAAGTAGATGCAATACTATTGAGAACACTGATATACCAACTACTCATATAATACAAAATGGATGCCGGGAATATTGAGGAAGCTGTCGACTGCTTTTTGTTTACCCGGAAATTCCCGAACCAAAGCCGATTAAACTGGCGATCTCTTTTCGTTTCCCGGAAATTCCCAAAACGAAGCCGATATTGACCGACTAGTCAATTGACTTGACATGTTGTCCATTTTCTCCGGAAAGTAAATTAACATCTGAAAATGTTAAGTGCAACACGCTGCGATTGCATGTCAAGTCAATTGGAACGTGAAATTGCAATATACATGTCAATATCAACTTGTTAATATTGACATGTTGGAGTTAAATGTATATCAATGGAGACGCAGGTTCACTTGGAAGTAGGATATTAACCTCATTTGTCTTAAATTATTTAGAGCGGGCTACTCTTTTTTACCATTAGACTAAGATCTATTTTTCCCAGTAACTAAATTAGAATTGCTTATTTTGCTTATTTCCACAGAACACTTTTACGTGGACTCGCCCTCTAGGGAAATAGTTTTCACATTAATAAAGTTTTTGTACTTAAGAAAAAGATAATGATTCTAATCACTAATTAATCTTTGAATGAGAACTGTAAATTATTATTAATTAATTCGAAATTATTGACTCTTGCTTCTTTATGTATTCTTGACTCACCGCTCATTAAACGTTAAACATAGTAAGTTACGTATATTTATAGCTTTCATAACAAGTTGTAGTTTTCTTGGTAAAATAAGTGTTATTAAATTAGTACTTATTATCGGAAATGTTTTGAGTTACGGTAGATTACATTTAATAACAAAACTATATTTTATACAAAACACGTAATTTTTACAAAATTGGCTTCACTTTGAACTTTTGATCATGAAGGCTATGCCACTTAGCTTTTTATGTAAAATCCGTCCAGGTTTTGAAACGGTAGACCTAATTTTGAACATTTTTCGTGTGAGGGTTTGTGCCAATCAATGGCGACAATAAGGCCTCCGTTAACCCCACGGTGCGTCGAGACCCAGGGCTTTTGAGGCCCCAGCATATTTTCAATAAATTTTAAAATTCTTATTGGAAAGTATTTAAGAATATGGACTAACTGCTTGTCCTTGATTCTCGTGTGTATTATGAAAGACATACAATCCACTCAATTGTATTGTAATTTTGCTATATCGCCCAATTTCTGTTGTTAATTTCTAATACTGCCCGGCATGGTACCAAGAATATCATAAAACATTGTGTTAAGCTCTATAATCAACTTCCTGACAATATTAAGCTAATCACAAATATTCATAGATATAAGAGAGAGGTGAAAGAAATACTGTGGGAGAAGTTTGAGATTGAGAATTGTTAGTTTCAAGATTGGTTATATTTTTGTTTTGTACTACTTTCTTTGTGTGAGACTATGCTATGTATATTCGGTTTCAATTTCTTGTTTGTGTCTATTTTTTGTATTGACTATGGTAATTTGTTGTCGCCATTGTATTCTAATCTTTTCTGTCCCAAAATGAGCATGTTGCTCAGGGATTGTAACAGTTTGGGTAAATAAATAAATAAATAATTAGCCAACCCGACAATAGAATTTGATTACTGGGCTCCAGCACAGCGAAACTATGAACGTCTTTTTATATAGGCTATGTGCTTGTGTTACATTACAGAACAAAAGGCGTGGAATTATTTCACGTGGAATCCTTTTGGTTCATGACAATATCCGGCCACACACAGCCAAACTCAGGATCTGATCGCATCATTTGGTTGGGAACAATTTCACCACCCTCTCCGCCGTCCGAATTTGGCACTAAGCGATTTTCATCTGTTTCATCAGAAGAAATTCCTTAGTGGAAAACAATGCAATGTCGATTATGTGAAACAAGAAATGCAGACTTGGACTTCATCATAGGTGGCATCATTCCTTGACGAAGTCATACAAAAAATGATTTCCCGTTGCGACAAGTGCCTGAATGACGTTGGTGTCTAAGTGGAGAATTAGTGTAAGGTGTAAGTTAATGAATTATAATAAAGTATTTTGAAAATAATGTTCTGTTGCTAAAATAAAAAGAACTTATCGGCACTTACTTTAAAAACATGCCTCGTAGCCTACTTAATGCTTATAGAAATTCATAACTGAAAGGAATTGCATAAATGCAGAGTTATTAGATTAATAAAATAATGGTTCATGTTAAATTGTGAGGATTTTTATTTTTATGTTATTGTTCTCATTCCTGGAAACTAGCTTTTAAATTAATGTTTTTCGTATTGATTTTAAACTGGTGATTTTACTTCATGATATACCAATACGTAAATTCATCTCTACAATTGTGAAATTATAGTGTAGTAATTATATTTACTAAGATGCATAAAGAGTTCTTTGTGAACAAAGTCAAAGGAACTTCAACAGATGGCAGTCACGCAAACCTGCCTACAAGTAGACATGCCATTACCATTCCACCCTTCGTTGTAGATTCTAAAAAAAGTACAGAATAGTCTATTATAAAGAACCAACAATAAATATGACCAAACTAAGTACGAATTTATATTATTTCAACTAAAAAATAATGTTGTGGAAGAGGGATTTTTCATTTAAAGTGCTGGCACTCTTATCTAAAACTGTTACTAAAGTTAATCAAGATAAATTCCACGGCTGTTAGGGCATTGAATTTCATGCGTTCCTACTCCACTGACTTCACTTCCAGCACCATCAACTAAGTAACCCTGTTGAAATGTTATAAACTGAATATTTCCAATAAAATACCATGTGAAAATACCGGTACGGACGAATTTCATAGAGTGCTCATCGAATACTTTTTTATTAGTCATTCTAAACAGGCTAAATGTGAAACATTCAGACTAATAATAAATAAATAAATAAACAAATAATAAGTAAATAATAAATAAATAAATAATAATAAATAAGTAATCATGAATCCCATATGGCTAAAGGCCATCCGCCGATCGCAGGGTGAGCTCGGAGGATTACTCGATAGGTCCATAACGGCTAACGAGTTAGTACTTTCCTACTAATTATTATAATACATTATAGAATAATGAAAAAAAAAAAACATAATAGATGAAGAGTGGACAGTCACAATAAGCTAATGTAAAGGAAAATACTACACACACCTTTCAACAACTCTGTAAGTTTTTGGTTCTATTATTGTCTTTCCTAATATATTTTCAAACTAATTTACAATGTTGTTGGAGGTATTTTATAATAATTTATTTCAGAGGTATACTATCATCCTCATTGATACCTGAGCTTTTAACCTTCCTTCACGAACATCAGATTTCTGTGTTATCTGCTCCCATCATTAATCTTTTCGCTGACGTATGGGTCACTTAAACATTTTATATAATCAAATATATAAAAATAGAGTAATAGTTTATGTAAAATGTGAAGATTTTATCCACATTTACAAATAGTCTTTATGAAAACCAGCTATTTTACCGATTTATTTACATTGATTTTAACCTAAGCTTAGAACTCACTTAATGATTGCTTATATAAATATTTAAATTGAACTTCAGCTCTTATATTATGCATGAAAGAGCATTCTTATACAGTTTTAAAAGTTTGGAAATAATATTAACAAGGTTAGCGCTGCAATAAACAATGTTTTAGTTCAAGAATGGTATTTAAATTGTTAAAACACAATATTTCTAACATCTTGCATTATAAAAATTACAAGCATTAGTATGAAATATAAAAAAATACCACAGCGAATCACTTGTCCATTTAATACATCAGTCTAAATATATAGTACCTAAGCCAGTTATACATGTAAACCTTCAAATTATTGGAAGGTGAAAAATGAGACTTGTAAATTTGTGGAGAGGCAGAAAACGAGAACTGCACATATTGTACTGAAATGATTCAACAGAAGACCTCTGTATACAAATATTACTCGTATCTTTTCTTTAGTATGCTTTTCATCTAAATAATTCCAATTTTATTTTCATAATAGTTCCATTTGCTCTGTTTTATGTAATGTAACGTTTATGTTGTCTGGTGGTTTTGTTTAGGTGCAGTGAAATATAATTTACCTGGGTTAACATTAGCTTTTTCTGTGAAGAACTCCTGTTGTTTTTATAGGAGCATTCTAAAAACTATATTTTGGTTATGACTTATATTATTTCCATGTAATCTGAATCTTATTCAAATTATTACTATTTTACATTTATACTGTGAATTTTCTCCTCGCTAGAAGCGATAGACAAAAAAACGAACACGAAGCTACAGAAATCCACTATTAAAAATCATCATTTAAAAATATATATGGTCAAGTAAATGATTTTTAACTAGATCTAGTTACAGAATTGTAGCTGAAAAATCTTTAACCAAATGCGGTGTAATATGTAATTCTATTAGGCTTTTAATACTTTTTTTCACCATAGTATAATACGCTTATTATATGTGATGTAACAGTATCATTATGATATCCATTAAAGTACAGAATTTCATTAAAATACTGTTACAATACATAAAACTATCTTTAAGGCTTGAAAGCAACAATTCAAACTGCAAAATAAACAACCTGTAATTAAAATAAAATCAATTCTTTTGACGTTAATTTTAATATTGTAATAAATTTATTTCGCGTCTTTTAATGTGCATTGCAGTAAGGTTAAATGGGAAGAGAAGTCTTGTTCTCTGCTCGCCTCAACGCCTGCCATCTGTTATAAGAAATGAGAACTTACCAACTGCTCATCGTGGAGATACAGAGTGCCTTTATATACATACATATATATATATATATAACCTGAACGTTTAAGATTTAAGTTTTAAGAATATATTTTAATCTATTTAAATAAAGATATAGGCCTATATATATTTAAACAGATTAAAATGTATATATATTTAAATAGATTAAAATGTATTTTAAAACTTAAAACTTAAACGTTTGGTTATGGTGGTACAGAAACAGTCGTATGGAACTTTGTTATAATGGTAATTAAATAAGATATCTTATTTTATGCCATTATAAGCTCGTTGAATAATATACTAATATATTACTTTTATAATAATTGTAATGGTGAAGTATAAACTATTTCTAGCATATTTCCCTGTTATTTATGTTTATGTATACTGAATCTTCCTCTTGGATGATAGATTTTTACTACACTATGTTATACTGTTCATTTCTCAAATCAGAACACTTATTATATTATAAATTACAATTCTCTTTCTCTAAAATTAAATGAAATGTGATTCGCTGTAGGATATCATATAACTATAACCACAAAATGCAGTATTATGTGAACACGATACTGAAATACAAGATAACAAAGATGACAAGTACCAGACGACAAGGAAAACAGCACATGCTATACATATAAGCGTTTACAGGTGTACGCCATGCTTGTGCAGAATAAATAATATTTTCTCGATGTAAAATATTTTAAATATGCATGAATAAATTATACATTACTATCCTCTTATAAATTTATTCCAAACCATATTATTAGAGTTCAAAATGAAGATAATTTTTTGAATAACATTTTTATATTGCGGAAATAAAAATGAAGAAAATAATAAGTAGTCCTAAAATATAATGAGAAACGCACAAAGAAGGAGATGTGAATTCAAAACCTGTGTACAGAATACATATAAAAAGGAAGGAAGAAAAACACAAAAATACTGAAAGGAAGAAGGAAAGGAAAAAGAAAAAACGATGGAAGGAGAAAGATAAAAGAGTAGGAGGAAGAATAAAACAGCAATGAGATTCAATTCTGCAAAAGTGTTGAAATTTAAACCACTGTAATAGGATAATATATGAAAACAATATAAATAAAGAATATGAAATCACACAATGGCAGGAAATTAAATGCGACTCTAACTTACACCCGATTATATAACTACACAAATAATGAACGTTATTTAATTTCAGCTCTAAGAGATATTCTCACATTCTTCAAATTGAATATTAATTCCGTTAAGAAGCTTACATCTACTACATCAGAAATTTCAGTCAAAGTAGAATTACATTCCTCGGGTCTTAATAGAATTTAATTTCTATCTGTTTTCAAATTATTTAAAAAACCTTTTCTAAGCTATAAATCTTTTAAAGTAAACTTAGATTTAAAGGAATATTGTTCATATTATTTACAAATAAGTTAGTACGCGTCAGAAGAGTGCTTACATACATATAGGCTTAAAAGGATACTCACCACCAGAGACATAGTGCATGTAATAGGATCTTGTAAAATATAGAATTTGAGGAATCAGAATGAAATTTGAACATTCCAACATTAAACTATGTTTACCACATTTTTTGTACAGGCCCACGTGAAATGAGTCAGACATGTAGACATGCAAGCATTCAACAACATGCCACGACATTCTCATCCAAATAGAATACTTCATGAACATGATTAATTGAAAATTCTCCCATATATGTCCATGCAGATACAGCACAAGAAAGAAATATATTGTTATGAAAGATTTCACTCCAGAAGTTAAGCAACCGATTTACCAGTATAAAGCCTGTGTTACATTTACAATTATAGTATTTATTCTGTATGCAGACAACCCTGTTTTTCGTTTTATTGAGTTATTTTCCACACTATACAATTAAGTAATTAGACATTAAAAATAGTGAAAGAGCACTACATAAAAATAAAATAAATCCAAAGAGTAATTAGGCATTAAATTATGTGCACTTTCTGGAAATAAATTTTATATTGAGGTGCCTAAAAGACGTGAGTTCGAAAATACGTAAAATTTTAAAATGTAATACCAAAGAATTCATTTTACTGATTTTTTAATATGCAATTTTCTTAGCCTCTCAAATTAAGTAGTTTCAAAATTAGTTTAAAATTATTATTACAGTTGAGTATGCTTGAATGTAGAGAGAAGTTTCACTCAACGGTAACTTTACTCTCTCATACTTACCACTGGATTCATACTTTAGCCTATATGATATTGACAATGTTGTAATGATAAAGTTTTCATATAATTCCTAACTGTGAGCTATGTGTATATCGAACACTGTTACAAAAATAATGACAATGTTGTGCTGACAATGTTTACAGTATAATCCCCAAATCTCAACTATGTGCTTTTCGAAAGTATTGTGTGAAAACTTGTTTCTTTAACAATGCTTGTGCACTGCTACAAATTCAGCTGAAATTCTCTGTGAACCTCACAGACCAATGTCAGTGTGTGCGTATGTAATGTAGTATTTAGAGATTTAGACCGTGGTCGAAAGACGAAATCGTTAATGAAGTGCTAGTTGCAGACATTTCATGACTAGCAACTACATACTACGTATCTACGAGATTAAAATTTGCGTGCTTCAATTATTGCCTTCATTTATCTATAGATTTGGTAAACAAGTCATTAATGAATCAAGCATTCTCGATTATTATTACCTTTCGATCATGGGATTGTCCGCTGCGGTGGTCTAGAGGTAACGTACCCGCCTCTATATCCGACGGCCGCAGTCGATGGTTTTTTCAGGACGTAAAAATCCTGGGCACGGAGTCCTCCGGGAAGGACTTTAAGCTGGGGGGCCCGTGTCGTAGATTTACGGCATTTAAAAGAACTCCAAGCTTAATTAGAGCCTCTGGACAAAATTTATCGGCCCTTTCACGTCCAAGTAATACCTCAGTTTCCGGAGGGGGGTTGAGAGGCGATGGGCTTACCACCTGTCCCTCTGCCCCCTCTAGGAAAATAAGCGTAACAAAATTCACATAGGTACAGAAACCTCCACTTGGAGGCCCTTCGCCCCAACATGGGGGCATAGGATTAGAGAGAGAGAGAGAGAGAGAGAGAGAGAGAGAGAGAGAGAGAGAGCATGACATTGTCATCACTTCCGGTTATTTAGTGATCTATCTAGCTCATTCTCATTGGCATATTTAAGTAGTTTTAGTATTATGACCTATTTATTTTAGATCTTGTATTCTCTAAGTATAAAATGGAATAAATCCTGCAATTGAGAAGTTATGCATTATCGTCATTTTACAGGCTATGCCATAAACTTTGTCCACAGAGTCGTGTCGTGTCGCCCGTGATTTGAACACCGGATCTTCATCGAATGAATCGCTTATGGGGTTTTGGATCGTTATATCGAAACGAAACGTTCTGTTCGACTTTAAAAAAATAAAATTTTAATTTTAATATTCTAACCAAAAAACTTACTATAACTCAACGGTTTGCAAATAAATGATACTGGAAAGAAAAAAAAATAGTTCGATTAATACCTCACACATAGGGCTACGTAATGATCCAGTATTCGCTTTAAAAAGTGTAATTATTTTACCGATTGGTTTCAGCTCGGTCGCTGGTTGGCTGTCTTCGAGAGCCAATCAAAATTAGGAGTTTCAGACTTCGCACTTTATATAATAGATGTGGAGCCATGTGCATTTACTTCTTAGCAATACTCGTATCTATAGGTTATGTGAAAAATGTCACTGCATATTTTAGTGCATAATTCGCTCATTTTAAGGGCATACTTCCATGCATATTACATGGGTTTTAGAGCTGAACTGCATAACTCTGGTCATAACATAAGACTGGCTTGAATGTTACTTTCTTCTGTCTTTTGGTTGTAATAAAATTTCCAGTAGGCCTATTATTATCTAGAAAACTTGAAATGTTTTCTTCTGGATATTTTAAGATGAAGCCTTGACAATTTCGAAAATACATGAGAAGAAGAGGAACATAAGCCTTCGAAGTTTTTGTAAGCGCATCAGTTCTCTTTGAGGCGTGCGTGAAGAAACTTAACATTGTTCTGCAACTTCTTTGGAATAAAAATGTCATAGGGCAGAATAGAGTTAAAATACAGGATTCTGAGGATCAGGATGCATACTCTCCTTTAGATAGATTGTAATACGATTGTAATACAATGCAAACTATTCATTAGGCATGTAGCTGCTTAGACGATATCGCAGGCAGAAATTCTAGGCAGAATTATTGACCTATTATCACCTAGTAATACTCCTAGACTTAGATTATAACGATCTCTTTTCCGGGAACTGTTGCTCACAGTTCCAGCAGCATTTCCACGTAAATACTTCAATTAAGAAAAAGCAAAGAAAAGAAATAGCCGCATTATTAAGAGACCGCAAGGAGGTTAACCCACAAGCGGTATATAATCAATAGGCCTCCATTTCTTTCCGATCAGGAACAATTTTTATTGTATTCAATGATTGTACGGGAAGAAGTCGTCTTTATGTGAAATCCACTTGATCGCTTATTGCGCAGGGGAAGAAAAACGACTCCTTCGTAGAAAGGAAAATTTAGCCTTTCTCTGAAAAGAAAAAGTCATAAGGGTGCTAATATTGGTGTTTCACGTTGGTTGGGTTTCAGTACCTATGTTAATTGCAATGTTCCGGACTGGTATCTTATGTGAACTATAGAAGTGTTAAGAATCATTACTTCCGAGAGGCATAGTGAATTATCTTGACTTTCTTGATTTCTTAACTTCAACCGATTATTCTTGCCCAGAGGAATAATTAGAGCAAAACCTTAAGTTCTTAACCTGTAAGGAAGTAATACGGAAAAATTATACCTGCAGTTTGTATTGAAGAAACTAAAGCGCTTTCACATAATTATATTTGATAATTATAATTTTAATACATGTTTTACGATTATATAATAAACTGATTTTTAATAGGCTATAGGCCTAATTTATTATAATATGTTTATAGAATTTGTTCATGATAATATTAATGGTAGAGTATTATATTTTTAACTATTAATATTGTGTCGTACTTAGAACTTGCGATTGACTGAATTCAGTCGTTGCAGAAATAGACTACACTTCTGGAAGAGCTTCCCGTACGGGAAATCTGTTTTCTGCCGGAAACAGCCTGCAGTAATGCGTATTGCTTGAGAGATGTTCAAAACTCATCTCAACTGTAATATGAACATAGAAGCATCTTGAAAGCTTGCAAGTCTCAGAGTGTTTATAAGTCACAGAAATCAATCTTTTGTTTTAAGGCCATTGAAATATGTAGGCATGAATTATTACTCTTTCATTTCAAATAATTGAAACAAAGCCATCGCACTTTTATTATCATATCGTATTCGTTCTTTTCTTTTAGGAAACTCGATACGGTTTCTGCAATGAAGGCTAATCTGTTTAGGGGCTATATGAAACGATCGATGTATTACGAGGCATCTATGACTTTCAACCAATTTGTTAAACCAGTTGTTTAATAAAGTTAAAAGTCACATTCTCTCGATTTGGATCCTTTCATTTGTAGTTCGGGGTAGATGGAATTCCACTGAAAATAAATCCATGCTTATATAAGAGGGATGGGGATGGGGCATAATTCATTGCAACTTCTTTCTTTGGAAATGTGTGATCATTTTGAAATATTAATATACGAAAGTTGGGGGGGGGGGGGGTTAAGAGTATAATGCAGATTATGGGTCTTGATGTAGGATAGCCCACAAACATCCATACACGACGTAATCGTGCCACTCTAATTTACTGTGGCAGTTGGAAGTATGATTGCACCCATACCTACACTATAAAACCTTTAAGTTTGGTACGGAAGGAAATTATTCCTCATAGCTTCCACCAGCTTCCTGTGGCATTTTCTGGCATTTCTCTCTCAAATAATGGCTACATTGACGTAAGAATGCTGTTCACATCTTGTCACATCCATTATGCATGACGATTCACTCACAACTGAATTACTACTGCCTTCAAATGACATGCCACTTTATCTAGTGACTGTACTATCAACTTGTTTTTATAAAACAAAAGTAGTTGCCATGTCTTGTGCCCCATCCCTTGCATTCGTTTTATTTTCTCGTTCTTATAAAAGCTTACGAATATTGAAAGGCTCCCCATATGAAGCAGATGACGTCGTACCCCTATTTATTACAAAAGAATGTTATACTTACAGCCTAAATTAAAATGTTTGTTGAGAGTACAGCTTAAAATGAGCAACTTATATTTTTATATCCGAACTACACTGGATATTATCTTTATGAGATACAGTTTTAGGACTTTGAAAATCAAAGAAATGGTTTAGCACTATAGCTTGATCCCCGTTCCTAAATTCATTAATTTTACACAAAATGCTCAGGACTTCCAGTTCAAAACGTTTAAAACCATATTGCAACGATGGTTAACAGGACATCTCTATTGCAATATCAAAAATATCTCGACTCTTCTGAAAATATTACACGAGGTGTAATTGTTTCACTTTTTTGGCTTTAGATAATTTACATTGAAAATGTATTTTGCATTTTGTTCTCCTTCGGTCAATTATTTTAAGTTTGTACTTGCATTTTTATTTTTCATTTGTATTATTTGCAATTGTTTAATGTAACTTACAGTTAATTTTTATACTTTCCATTTGGATTTTCCCGATATTCATGGTACATTAAATTGTGTATGTTACAACATAACACTAACTATAATGAAACTATGAGATGAATTGCATAAATAATTAAAACTTTAATTAATATTATTTTGTTGTTATTTGAAAGCACTGAGGAGTTAAGGTCGCAGATTCGCCGACCATGCGATTTGAATTCAGAATGTGAGTTTAGGAAAAAGCCTGTCACAAATAAATTCAATATACAAGTACAAGTTAAGCCAATTTAGTAAGTACATATGGCTCGCTAAACAATATAATTTTTTAAAATTGGCCCAATAGGAAAACTAATAGACTAGACCAAACAAAAAAAAAAAATGTCTCCACAAAATGTCGCAAATAGATGAATCCCTTCGACGGGCTTATCCTAACCCCTGTGTCTGTGCGAGATAACACAATACTGTTTCGTCATCTACAACTCTCAAGTTTGTAATCACTTCACAAGGACCACTCCTAGAAAGAGGATAACTTAATCTCTTCTCGCTCACAGAACTGGGAAGGCGACTTACTCCACTTCACGTTCTATTAACAATATCACTCTCTTCCCTGAAGGAGTTTATATGAAAAAGTGTGTCACCAAAGGAAGAGGAAGGCACTACAAGACATATATAGAAAGACGGAAATTGACAACGAAGATAGAGGGTAGTTCAATAGGTACATTAAGGTAAAAGAGCTTTCCGACTGCTGCATAAGCTACAAGTTGGAAGGCCCACAATTTTATCTTGTAAATACCGGCCTGTCATTATTGATTGCCGCAAGTGGAAAGTTTACACTCAAAATATTTATGAGATCTATTCTAGGACTGTTATATTTTTAAACAGTTACTACTGATCGATTTCAAATGTCTCTATGTTTATAGCACTCTATTTATGTTCCCAGCATAAAGACTTCATTATCCATACTGCTTCTTCAAGGTTTAAACAAAATATTTACGGTGGGTAGTGAATTGAAGTCTATTTTACTTGAAGCATTCGCGTTTCAGCATCCACAGAAAGAACAGGTCTCAGGTTTCATCAGGTACTGTACACAATTTACCGTTTGTTATATGCTGGAAGACTTTTTTATGAGCTGTATTGAAGGGATGTAATCTTTTAGATTTAGTTATTCCCTGATATAATATGATTCTACAAAGTATCAATAAAATTATTACCTTACAAAGAAATTGCATTTATATTTTTTCCGAAGAATAAAATAAATATCTGCGAGATATAATAATTATGACATGCACTAGGATTGCCGTTAAAAAAAGATTACTGTAGAAGAAACTGGTATCCAGAATCGAATAAATTTTCGAAGGGAAATAGGCTATTCACGTTAAAGTATAGTATAGATTTAATATTAATTTTAGCTTCAACTTTGGTCATAATGTCTAGCATTAATCATTCGTTTCACTAATATGAACTGTTCATTGAATGAATCGCGAATTGCGCTTTGGATCGAGATATCGAAAAGAAGCGTTCTGTTCAACTTTAAAATATAACGTTTTAAAAAACCTTTCGACCGATACTTCACACGTATACAGCCCAGTATTCGTTTAGAAAAGTGTAATTCATTTACCTGGTTTCTGGCAACACGATCGCTGATTGGCTGTCCTCTAGATTCAGTTAAGATGATACGAACATAGCAAAATATGAAATAGATAATACGAAATAACTCTGAGCTGTGATGAAATGTTTACAAATGATATATCCGACTGCTGGGGAAATCAAGGGACGAGAATATCCTACTGCTTAGTTTATGTGTCTTTGCTCTGTGTCCACGCACATTATTATTACAGTTGTGGTGCAAAACAAGCTTCATATCTAAGCTCGTTACTGGAGAAGTGCTCTACGTTCGGCCTTCTACTAGGAAGTCTACCTGCAGTTCCTTATGGTTAGTGAAAACAAAACTACTCATTTTGTTGTAATAAGCTTAAGGGATACAGAAAAAAAAAATTCATAACGCTCATCCATCACACGATTAATTGAATAACCAGCAATAATCTCAGAAATATTAACTTACTTCCTGAGGAAAATTTATAAATTGATGGGAAGTATGAGTGCGAATGAATGCATCATGAAGACAAGAATAGGCCTTTACTGTGAAAGCAAAATCTGTGAATAACCGTAAGAATGTAGGCTATTCTTATCAATGACGAAATTTAACTAACAAATCTAAACTCATCAATAACGATATATTATATATGTATATATATATATATATATACATATAACTTAATATAGGCTACATATTTTATATACAATATTATTTAGCATAATTTACATATTTAACAATTAAGTGCAGTAATTTAAATGCGCATTCAGTAGAGACTCTTCATTAGCAAAAACTTATTCTTTAATGCAGTGATACATAGCTACCAGTTTGGAATAAAACGCAATTAAACTTTATATTGCCTTTATATTACTGAGCAATGTTTCAAAATAAGAATTTCAACGTAATAGTAACAGTACAGTGTTGAACTGCTCGTATAAACAGACTCAACAGTGGAATGTACATTGATGTCAAGAGTACAAAGTTCCTACACTCTCTTAGTAAAATATTTGAAGAAATTCCTAATCCAAAATCTCTGGCCATTCATATAAAATCGGCCTCCACTGTCAATGATGTATGTAGCGGTAAAGTTCAGATTAGGCAACTCGAGATGAGCTTCCAGCGTCACGTCTTTCACAGCCACACTCTATCAAGTTTCTTAATCAGGTTTGCTGCTCCGCAAGCACAGACTGTAAAAGGCCGACCCAACTGAATATTGTGTTTAAAAGCCACCATCTCCCGAGATGAGAAGATGGAGGAAGAGGAAGCTATTCCAATTTTTCAGAGTACGAGGAAGATTTATCGACAGTCTAAAGAAGAACGAATACATCATAATATGAATATGGCAAGTTTGAAAAAGGATTACGTCACAACTTGGATATGACAATTTTAAACTCATCGTAGAACTATAAAATTTGTTGGGCCTAAACTCGACCTTGGTGAAGTGGTGTTGATTTTTGTGTGTTTTAAGTAAGGGCCATACTTAGTTAATGGCTGGCTTGTGAACTGCATTTATTTCTTATTGAAATTACTCAAGGTATAAACCGATCGGTAAGACTGAGCCAAACAAACGGCAGCGCAGTAGTCTACGATGACGTAATCTAGACCTGCCTGACCTTCATAGCACGTGATGTTCTTTGCCAGTTCATACTGTACAGATCGTGTAATAACATCTTAGTTTGCCTCACAGCATTCAATAGTGAAGACCCAACAGCGATATTCTGTGGGTTCCGTACCATTACTTAAATAATATTTCATAACTAGAAAAACAAATACTTTATTCACTTTATTTTTGTTTTCAACAGTTAGAGCTAGTACGAACAGCGTAGTTTAGAATGAATAGTACAGTATATGCATTCTCTTCTGCTCTTGCTCCATTGCTACCGGCGGACGATAAGCTACCTCCGCGTGTTTGGCTCAGGTCTTACCGATCGAGTTATAGGCTACACAGATAGGGCTTAGGTCATAACGAATTGTAATACAGAGTCCAAACATGGCATGTGTGATTACGTATTTTTGCCTCATTTGGCAATGTAAATAATAGTCTAGTACATCTCAGTGGGAAATCTGACTCTATTTCTTTTCCACTAAATTGTCAACAATGGCTACAATTATTTTGGATTAAGCAATTAGAAAACGCCGTGGAAGATCCGAAACCTTTAGGAAATAAAACGCATTCTGATATACCTTTTCCTATCTGCAACTGCTCTGATCTGAGTCAGATATATTGGTGAATAAAACATTCATCTTGTGGTCGTTATATAAAATACCGTTTTCACAACGATAGGCCTTCTCGGATTGGTTGAGGGGAATGAAAAGAAAAAATCAGCACGGTTTTCAATAAATAATACTCAAGTCAATATAACACTCAATTTATTGAACATTTTCTGATATTATGTGGGATATTACTGATACGTTCTTGCAGCGTGTTATAGTAACAGTTTTACACTGTCGAAAGAGGAGCATGCAATCGCTGTATCTCAGGAACTATTTCAAATTCGCTGCAGAAACAACCCAAACATAATTCTTTAATGAGTTCCCAAATTAATGGAGGCACTGCTAGGGACGAAGTTTTAAATTTTAAAACTGATAATGGATAATTATAATTAATGTTTCTACTAGAAAAGATACTAAATGAATTTTTAATGGAATTAAGGTTAAGAAATCACTTTAGATAGGCCTATGACACCTTACGCAGTAAAGCAATGGATTTATGGTATTTAAATCTAATATGATATTTAAATTATTTATTGATGATATTACATTTTGAGCGAGTCTGCTCATTTAACGGACCTAATACAATATATGATTTACTTTCTCAGTACCAGTATCTATTTTTATTACAACTCAATTCTTTACCTTTATCTACGGCGAAAAAAATAGGGTTTTAGATCTGAAATTCCTCTATGGTCAACTTCTTGTTTTATAGTTATAGAAGGTATTCGGCAAAGTTACAGCTCATAGGTGTTCATGGGAGATATTGCAGCAATTTGAAATATCGGCTGCTAGACATTACTGAAGCGAATATGAGCAATTAACTGAAACTACAGACTAAACAAAGCTCCCTTTGAGCCTATGACAGTGAGCGCCTAACTGGGTTACATTAGTAGGCCTGTTCCTTACTTACAGAGAATATGTGTTAGATAAAATTAAACATTAACATACATATTTTAAAATAATTTTACTTTAAGAAATAGTTTAAGAGTCAAATCCTTTTCGTCTTTGGATAAATTTTTTTTGTTTGTTATCGCCATTTAACGACAGTTGTGTACTATTGTAAAGGCCTGTAACAGTTGTCTGTGTATGGCAATTTAATTTTTTTTATTAATGGGCTAGGTACTGTGGGTGCCTGAAAGGTTAATAGCTCTTAAATATTGTAAAAACTTAATTTCACTTTATGAAGCTACTTTTTCGTACAATTATAGAATTATGCCCTTTTCATTTCGCCATGAAAATATGGCATTTTCAAGAATGCTGGAGGGAGTGGTTGTTAGTCAATCCTCTAGTGGAGCAAGAAAAGATAAAACTACTGTGTGTTAACGACTACATTACAGGAAATTCAGAGATGAAGGTAACGGTCACCAATAACAGTTTCCTTCCCCGGGAATTCGTGAAGCTAGAGCAATACTACTGTTCAACCTCACCATGGGTTCTATTTCATATCGACTTCTCAGTATTTTCCTAGTGAAGCCATGTTGCCGGAGCCTTTTTTATGCAAAATTCAGTGCTTCTGATACTAATCCGGTTTACCGCTTTGACGTAGGAGTAGCGTTCACTCCTCTCACGCAGCGGGCCCGGGTTAGAGTTTTGGTAGGGACAAGTTATCTAGAAGCAGGTCCCCCCCACTTATAAGACGAATGTCGGGTAACGTTAGGTCCTTGTGGTCCCTAATTATAATCTGGCCGTCATTATCAACATCATCTCTTCTGCACCTTGCTCGGACTGAGTACAACTGGTGTGTTGGTATTGTTTCGGCAGTAGCTATATCATTGGGCTGATTACTCATCTGAACAGGCCCACTATGTCCTTATCTGGTCAAAAGGTATGTCTGTGATCCCGGCAAGTCGCGGTCCTGTAAGGCCCGGACGGTGTGGGCCGCATAATCTTTCCTACAACGGGTTAGGTTAAACTAAGGGGAAGAAGAATGTACTACTAACTCGCTCATAAAAACTATTGAATAAATGTTGTTACTCTTAGAACATTGTTATCTGTTACAGTTTCGGGTTTAGTGTTTAGTATTTAGTGTTTAGTTTCAAAACAAATCTCATTTCTGACTTTTCAATTATTGAACTGAACTCATTCATTCACTCCAATATTTCCGTGTATCAATACTAACTTCTGCTTGCACAACAGTGTTATACTTATGCCAGGCATCGGGAATATCAGCACAGTATTTAATTTCGTTTTACATTAGACCTAAGCATAGTAACAGTATCCATAAAATCATACAACCAAATCCATAAAAGGCTTCGCTTTCTTTTCTTATTGTTCTATATAACAGTGATGTTTAGTTATATGTCTTAACATTCCTGTGAAGTTGGTTTCAGTATTCCAAAATATTTCCTACATAATTTTAAATGTCTACTATAGTATATTTCTTGTGTCCCTTAATTTTATTTTTTTTATTTATTCCAATTTTAATAAGTTAAGTATAAGTTTAGTTGATTATTTTTGTAAATAATAATTATTGTAAAATAATATTTTTATTTTATAACTAGCTTAAAAGGCCCGGCGTCGCCCGGGTTTTATATTTAGTAATATGAAATGAACTTATGGAGGACTTTCGATGTTGAAACTCTAGGTCCTAATATAATATGTAGGCCTATGTAGAATTCGAAATGAGGGAGAACGACATGTGACACTCAGACTATTCCCTCAGAAAACGCTAGATATAGCTTTTTATGGCTCATATAGGATGTCGAATGTTGCATTCCATTGCTTCTACACACCATGCCTGGGAGGAGTGCAAATAAGAAGAAAAAGAAATTCCGGTTACGTAAGATTGTATTGTCTCGACAGAAAATTGTATTTCTCACTCTCATATTACCATAAAACCGTTTCGGGGCTGAAGTAAAAAAGAAATTCAGTATCACTTTCATACTTTCCTTCCCAAAAACCTGGGACATAATATACTGCGGGCGTAAGACTGAAAATGTTCCATCCCATTTTATATTCTTTTAGATGCTTAGGGCCTCTGATAAACATCCCCAGGCCTATTTCTCAACTAATATAAAGCCTACAGCTATGAGTGACGTATCAGTGGATAGGATTTGTTACCGACTTCCGATATAGCATACTCACTGGCACACACTTAAGTTGTCCCTGCAATACGACCGCTTATTCTACATCAAAATGTGAAGTGAGAAAATAAGATTTTCCATGTCGTGGGTAGCGAAAGTTATGTGACTGCTTTACTTTCGTGGATTTTATTCTACATGAATTATTTTCACAAATGTATTTCTTACACCGATAGTATCAGAATTTGTTAAAGCCCAGTATTATAATATAGTTTCCAAAGCCCTATGTGAACACCGTAAACAATACTTTCGTTATGTAAACAATTGACAGCACAACTCTCTAACTGTGCCTCATTTCACATTTCCGACTTTTCCCGTGGATTTGAAAAAAAATTTCTTTCATTCAAACCTTGTCGTGACAATTACGAACACAACAAAACAAAAATCAGCCACATCGGTCGAGCCGTTCTCAAGTGATGCTCCGTCATACATTTTGGAAATTCATTTTTATTAATATAGAAGATAATACCGGTAGCGTATAATATCATTTAAGTTATAGGAATTTCATGAATATTACGTATTATTCTAACTCATTATTATTATTGTTATTGTTGTCATTACTAGTACTACTACTAATACTACTACTACTACTACTACTACTACTACTACTACTACTACTACTACTACTACTACTACTACTACTGCGAATTTCATTATTGAATAATTTTCCACCGCTTAGAAAGATGTATCTTTAGAATAATATTAGGAAATTAATACGTTTAATTTAGCTGTAAAGAAATAAAAAGTCTTAAATGCACACAAAGCAGAGCAGTAATTGCACGTCAAAAAGTAAATGCAAAACTTGATAAACGAATTATCTTAAATTATTTTCAGAGTAAGTTAATACTCCATTAGATGAACATTTCAACTAGATCTTCTATGTTGAGACAAAAGAGGTAATGAGAATGTCATTTCCTCAATTGAATTCAATATCGTAGCGTAATTCATTCTTCGAAAGCAATTATTCAGAATCTGAGAAGATAACTTAATCCAAGAAACTAGTTTATCTGATGCACACTTCTTCTCAAAATTAATTTGCACATAATTCCCTGTCATTAATATTGTAGGGCATTAATTACTTCGAAAATACGAATTAATAATAGATTAATACCTACTACACAATGATTGTATAATTATTTCTCAGGCTTCCAGACGGGTGAGTAGCAGGATTCATTCCGAGCTTTCGGGAGTTATCTTCGCTACCATCTTCTGAGAGAACTGAGCTTTATTACCTACTGTTCAAAATTTAACTATTAAAACGTCATTTGAGACGTTCTATCCTGTTGCAGTTTTCTTGCTTCATTTTCCGGCGCAATGGGCGATCGCATAGTAGGAGTAGGCCTACGCCTGGTTCTATTGAAAAGCGCATTACGCTCCAAGTAAGAAAAGTACAGGTCTATTCAACTTTGAGATTATTGGGATATGTTTTTTAGCCAATCATTCTGGTTTCACCATTGACCCATGGGTAACAGGAATAAGTACCGGGAGCAATACTGGCAATCGGTGAATAAGGATGACGGTCGTAACACGTTTATAAGCCATTTGCTCTTAAAAAAATGAATAAGAAAAAAGAGAGAGAAAATATAGTTTTCAGTTTGTTTTAAC
The DNA here is from genome assembly GCA_964059195.1 of Ectobius pallidus. Lineage (NCBI taxonomy): Eukaryota > Metazoa > Arthropoda > Insecta > Blattodea > Ectobiidae > Ectobius > Ectobius pallidus. The sequence goes on along the minus strand of CAXKWD010000012.1, from coordinate 50,625,665 downwards.
TTCCTCTCAGATGAGCCCACGTGTTTGGCTTTAATAATGACCTTTTCCACCAACACGCGACATCTCTCAAGAGAGTAAGGCCGTAATAAAAGTGTTTCCATTTCCAGTGGAGAAAAGTCGAGTTTAACTGACTGTAGTGCTTGCTGAAATAAAACATGCAATAATACCACACCAGTACTGCAAATCTGAAGTCGTTATGTGCAATCAAGTAAACTTGTTACAATGTTATAATGGCAAGACTTCTGATATAATCTACATGAACGATGAGAATAAAGAGGACAACTAATTTGGTTATGAAAATAACAGCGATGAAGACGACATAGGCCTAATAATTTAGTTTTAGGAATGCAATACAGATTTATGATATCTTGATAATAGCGCACTCCCTTAAAAATAAAAAATAAAATTTAAAAATCCATGTCAAAACGGCCGGCCCAGCGATTTGATCCAGTCCATCCAGAGTACGAGTCCAAGACGTTACCATTCGGCCAACTCAGTCAGTATGACGGTCTAGTTTGATAAGCATATGTGAAGGATTAGTGTTATTTGTCAAATCTAAATGTATTGCAACTTGGAATTCTTAAAATATGTCAACATTTCACAAATTAAGTGGCAAATAACTCCGCTAATTATTTCACAGTAACGTACCTTCTGTATATAACAGTATTCATGTAGTACTCAATTTTTACACTAGAACAGCGAAGTAAATAAACATCTGACTGTATTGCAGACAAAGCCCTCAATTATTAAAAATGCGGCATTGTAGGCCTATCTCAACTGTTTGTTGACAGATAAATATGATATGAATTTCATTTGATAAATTGAAGTAATTTTCAGAAATTACATAATTTTTCAAGGGAAGGAGTGGTTTGTTTGGATGTTTGTTTGAATTTTTATTGTCCGCGATAATTCCAGGGTTAAACTATCAATATATTGCAGCTGGTGCCCACGCCTTCGCCCGCCATTATTAATTGACTCCAGGATTTTTATGAAATTTACACTGGTAGTTTATTAAAATTGTTTGTGGTTCAGCGCTATGAAAATTGTAAGTAAAAATAAAATTAGAAAATTTGTTCATTGTGTTCATTTCACTTAGGCCTTATATAGTAAAGAACCTGTTTTCCTACTTTCGTACTGTTCATGAAAATTTCGCTGATTGGTTGGGGCCTCGGGCCAATCAAAATGCTTCGAATTGTCGGAGAACGAAGATTACATTATAATAGATGTGACTGTTAATTACTCGTTATTTCGATACCGATCAACCGATTTGGCCCAAATTCAGTAAGCTTCTTTCCATGTACGTTATAAATTCTTGTACCAAGTTTCATGTAACTCCGATAAAGCGTATTTGAGTCATCGCACCTTTCTGATATATTTCCATTAAAATAGGCACTAAATTGGACATCACTCCGATACCGGTCAACCGATTTGGTCCAATATCAACAGGGTTTTTCCCATGGACGTTATAAATGCATATATAAAGTTTCATTTAAATCCGATAAAGCGTATTTGAGTTATGACACGTACAGGCACACGGATAAACAGAAAGACAGACGGACAGACATTTTCCGTCCCCCACACAATTTTATAAAGTATCATTCTGGCACTTAATAAACGGTGCAAAATATTTGCACAACTTTTCGCACTATACATCGTGTTGAGATTTTAATTACTGAGGGTTTTTTAGTTGACGTAAGAAACAGGTAGCCTATGTACTATTCAAATGTACACCCTCTACAAATGTACACCCTCTAAGTTAAAAATATTTTTGCGAATGAGGAAGCCATGAAAAAACCATGTCAAAGTAGCAAGGCATAAGGTTTGAGATTTGAACCCATGACTTCTTATCTCCGCCACCTCGCTTCTGTTTGGTTTTGTGTATTCATTATGAATGAGGTAAACTGCTTTCACAACAATAAGTTTATTATAGTCACTATGGGAAACAAAATAATATTATTAATATTATAATTAATTTACAGTATGTTCTGATATTCTGAATTTAAGTCATTGTTATTTTGTTTTTATTTTGGTATCTATCAATCTTATAAAGAAAAGTTCAGAACAAACCTTTTTATTTTTATTTCCCGTACTACATGACTGCGATGTGTTTTTCATGTATCATATACCGTAATTAATTTTTACAGAAAAATGAATGTGGTAATTTTATTAGTAGTAGATAGACGTCCCAGGGGTGCACTCAGCCTCGTGATTCAAACTGAGGAGCTACTTGATAGAGAAGTAGCGGCTCCGGTCAAGAAAACCACCATTAACGGCCGTGGGTGTCGGCATGCTGACCACATGCATCCCAATCCTGCCATCTGCCTACGGGAGATGATGCAGCGGTCGGGTGGTAGGCCAAGTCCCTCCAGGGATGTAGCGCCACGGAGTTTAGTTTTTTTTAGATAGACGTCCCAAATTTCAAATTCATTAAAATCGTTAGAGCCAGTTTTAAAAAAATAAAAATATTGAAAACAGTTTTTTATTAAAAGCCCCCTTAATATTTCATTTATACAAACCAAATTCTGGGCGTTCCGATAGAATTAAAAAAAAAACCTTAATTCAAACAATGAAGTAATTACAACGAACCGTTTAGCTCCTAGACGAGTGCACGGACAGATTCACAGACAGACAGACGTCATTTCAAAAACACTGAAGCACTTTTAACGGTAGACGACATTAATTAATTATATAATTATAACACTCCAGGGTGATAAGCTTTTATTCATTCGCATCTAAAATATTCTTTTAATTAAGAATAATTGCATAAGATTATGAAATAGGCTCAGGCTGATATAAATTGAAAATGTTAAAATTCATTTCGCCTTTTTAAATGTTAAATTTCTCACTGTGGCCGTAAAAGTGTCATACTCGTTGGCTGAAAAGCACTGTCCATTCCATCCCTTACATTGGCAGCCATGTAGAAAAAATCAATAAACTCTGTGTGCGCAAGTTCATACGAGGTGGAAGGGCAGCTCAGAAACAGCTGTAGCCTAAGGCTCCCAAAATGGATGCAGAGTATGTATTTAAAATTATTTTACAAAATATATTAACGCCGGAGTAAAAATAATGTAAGATACACATGGTAAAATGATTTATAACTTTTTTTACCATTTGTTTCATAAATAATTATTTTCGGTTTCCAGGGATCGTGAAAAATATTTTCCCGGTGTTATCTCGATTTCGATTTTTGTCCCGGATCACAATACTTTCTCTTATAGGCCTACTACGTATAAGCGAGCAGGTAAAATTGGTTATTAAAAATCCAGTTTATAATCTACTTGAATTTATAAAACTGAAATATAACACAAATATACATAGGCTATATGAATGTTTCAGATTACTGACGTTGTTAAATCGAAAGTTTTTAAGTATATTCATATTTTAAAGGTGTCAAATACATTTTTCTACATTCTATGGAGGAAAATTAGTCCAAGGAGGGAATCAAGTTGAATGTTTAGTTTGGTAAACTGATGCTGAAAACAGTACTTTTCAAATAGTTTAGTTCGGTCTAGACCTCAGAGGATCTTTCTCACTACTGACTTTGAATGAAAGAATAATTCACTACAAATTGGTTTCCACCCGGTGATAGTTATATGGTTGCATGTTAAATAATTAAGCAGTACTACTTACTACTTATAATAACATAATAAAGAGGGAGGTGGACGAGATGGTAACTTCTTGGACTCGTATTCGGGAGGTCCCAGGTCCAATTTCTGTAGCCGGCCAATTTGACATGGGCTTTTTCATGGTTTCCCCAGTCGTAAAGGCAAATGCCGAATTCGATATTTTCATACCATAAATCAGCTCACCATTTCACCTTGTACAATATCCATTTTAATTAATATAAGTTTAAATATACTCTATAAAAGTACACCAATAATAGAAACCTACCCTATTGTAGACACACACCCTGAACTCCTGATAAGGCCTCTCAGTTAAAAGTAGTATAAAACAGCTGAATTAAAAAAATGTATAATATAGTATAATAACATATAATATAATATAATATAGGTCATATGTTATAATATAATATAATGTAATATATTATAATATGCTTATAATATTTTCTGTATAAATTTAAATATTTACGAAATTATAGGAACGTGCCTATAGGAATATATTAGGTCTACACACCAATTTTCAGTGTGAATAGCTCATGTTTTATAAAATGGAACAGTCTAATACCACATGTTATTAAATGCACGGTTAATCTATACATTAAGTAGAAAGCTACAGCAGTGTGGCAACGTCGCATGCCCTTAATGGCGTGCGTACACTCTTGTGGTGGCAGCGATCTGTACCCTTAGGACCTTTAATGTAAACAAAACATTATGTACCTACCTTCAAAGTACTTATTCACTTTTACATTTTCTTATTAATATGTTGTTTATTGAAAATAATTTAACAACGTATAAAAGAATGTTTTACCCATAGAATCATTCGACGTACGTAAAACAATAGGAGGGTCACCTTCTGGAGGAAGCATTAAAAGAACAAATCAGATGTTCGAAATTGGCCACCAATCACTTGTACACATCCATGGCACTTTTTGACCAAATTCTGAAGCAAGGATCCCCTCGGTCGTTTTCGATGTCCTCAACTGGAATATACGCACGATCAGTTCGGTTCTCGTACCCCTTTCTTTCACCCTTGTAGGCTCTGCTCTTGATATCGCCCCACAAAATAATAATCTATGGGTTTCAAGTCTGGTGATTTGGCCAAAGATCCAAAACGGCCAATCCAACAATTCGGAAATTTCCTTCTTAAGTGATCTGCACTTCACGAGTGACACGAGGTGGTGTACCGTCATTGAGGAACCACATTATTCCTCCGCGTGTGAAACAGGCCTCGTCCGTAAACAAGATATTTACAGCGACATCTGGATATGATGAAGTAGCCACTTTGAAAAAAACACTCTTGGCTGAAAGTCATTTAAAGATCAACATTGTATACGCGTTGGCCATGGTAGTGTTGTGACAACTGAGGGGGTCAGCGCAACAGGGGTCTAAGCCACTTCTTTGAGGTTTAGTTAAAGTTCTACATGAAAACTGCAGTTTTGTTGGTAGTGGGGTGTTCTACTGTGCTTGGTCAACTTAAATACTACGATACATAGTCTACTGTTCATATTTTTAGAGGTATTATTTTTATGAGACCACTGTTGCACTGACATTTATTTCTACTTGACATAGAAGAAAAGATTGTTTCAATAAATGTAGGATTTTTACATGTAATGAAACATTCTTTTAAGAGGAATGGACTTGTATTATTTTCATATATAAGTTCCAACGATTATATTCAGTTCTACTTACGATTAAATAAGTCACATGAACAAGCTCACTGCAACACCTACCTCAGTTACAGAAATCAGATTGTCATAAAATTACCGATCGGTACTTATTGAACGGTACTTATTCGAGAAGATCGTTACTATATTTTAGTTTCTTTGGATATATTTTTTCTTGGTTTTCAACATTTTGATAGCTCTTATGCAAGAGGAATTATGTTTCAGGGAACATATTATGGACTTCAAAACTACCTAAACTAAAGTCTGGCCGTTTTAAGAAGGAAACCTGAATAAACAAAGACCAGTATACTTTCTCACTCTAGCATATTCCTCGTATGATTTAAGAGTGAGACAGATATATATATATATATATATATATATATATATATATATATATATATATATATGGTAGTGAGTGCTGGCCACTCACAAAATGTAACGAAGAGCGGCTCAGGATTTTTGAGAGGAAGATCCTCAGAAAGATATTTGGACCTGTGAATGAAAGTGGGCTCTGGCGAAAAGGTATAATAATGAATTATACTCACTATTTGCAGAGGTTGACATTGTAAAATATATAAAGATAGCTAGATTGCGCTGGGCAGGCCATATTATTAGAATGGAAGAGGAAAACCCTACTAAAAACCTCACCCTATTCAAACCTGAGGGAAGTAGAAGATCAGGCAGGTTACTTCAGGTTTCTTTCTTAGCTCGTCTCGGGTATAGATGTAATCGGTTCAACCTCAATATAACAACAAAGCTCAACCTTAAGTCGTTCAAATAACTTCACTATCTAACTCTCCATGTCGGAAGTGTTACACGACTTTTGCGCTGACCTCCTTTAAATTGTTCATTCAATGTTGTAAGTATTGTCGTATGTGGTACCACAAAATCTGGGGTAATGTCACTACAGCTGCATCCAGCGTTTTCGCCCACCAAATTTAGGAGCATTTCGTCAGGACGTTGTCACCCACGATTATTAAAACCTGACATTGCTGATACCATGGACTCGGTCAAAGATAGCAATAGATTTATATGAATTTGGCACGTCAATTCTCTCTGGTTCTTCATAAAGCGTTTTAGCTGCCTGGGAACTTCTCCGTAAGTTAATATTATACCCAGATTATCTATGTTAACAAATTTTGGCATTATGGTTCCGGATGCACAACGGTACTGAAGATCAACATTCGTAAAGTGTACTGTACTGTTAAGACGCAAACACACGTTCCACCGGCTATTCAAGTAGTACAGATTTAACAAGGCAACGGACTTAGCTTTGTCTGCCGCAAGGTGAACGTGCACATAAAAAGAATAAATAAATAAATGAAAACCTAACATAGTAGGCCTAAGAAATGTAAGTGATATGGCATTTTCGTATTATAGGTCATAACGAGATATAAAATTAGAACATTTACATAGGAGATAGATTCCTACCATATTCAATTATATGATTTTTTTAATATAACTTTATTTAATTAGAATATATGACCAAACAAATAGCTTAAACACAGCTTTGTTCATATTCCTTTATAATTATTAACTATATTATATATTACATAATATCATTTTAATATTTATAACTTCAACTGACTTTTACCAACTACATACCATGTAATGTCTTAGAAAAATATTGTTAACACCTAAAAACTAAACTCCTTGGCGCTACATCCCTAAGAGACTGCGCTTACCACCCGACCGCTGCGTGATCTACCATGGGCAGGTATTGCTAATAACAAAACTGACAAAATTTAATATGTTAACTGTATAATATTTGAAACATAGTATAATATTTTTTACTAACTTTTAATATTGTTCTATACACTATTGGTGATACCTATTATATTACACGTAAATTGCTAACTAAATAATTTAACCAATATTAACGTATATCTATAGGTTAGGTTAGTTGAGGTGAATTATCACCAGGCTTTAAAACTTAGTGCCCGATCGAATATGTTAACAGCAACCGTACTGTACAGACTTTGCTCGGCGTATGCCCTAGCTACCATAATGCTAGTTCACGTGATAGTAAACAAACCGCAATACAGATATAGGAAGACCACAAAATAACTTCTCATTATCTAAACTCACATTACAAGCATGCAAAACGATACTTTCTCCTGTTTGTGTATAATAGTCCCTCCCAGATGTTTCAATATATGTTTGCGTTTTAGAACACTTTACTTTCGGCATGCCGAACACGTATTATAAATTTAAACACGCACAATGACAAGGTACACTGTTGACCAATTTGAGAGGCACCGTACTACGAGAACATTCATTCTCGGTACTACTATCAATGACTGTCTTATCAGCCTACGCAATCACCCTCCACCCCCTATACTCAGGTTGTTGGTAACCGGAATCAACTCCCTCTGTGGGTTCGGGCACTAAGTTTTAAAGCCTGATTATCACAGGTAATTCCACGAGAGATTACGAGTTTATCGATATATTTCCAGGAACGAAGTTCCAGCAAGTTTATCTGATGAAACTCGTAATCTCGTGTAGGATTTGTTAAGACTATTCCTCGAATAAACTCAAACGGATTTTGTAAATAATTATTTTCTTATTTTGTTGTCAATATTCTGTCAGCCGTATGGTAAAGGCTTACTAGATGAATGAACAGTCCACGAATCAGTTCGATGAATCATTCCGACTTTCCAGTGCTACCAATAGTGCGCATCACATGATGGAGGGCGTCGTTGTAGTTGCTTATATCAAAACGCTATAAAAGCACATGAAATGGCTTGCATTGAATAAAAATTGAGTTTTAAATCAATGTACATTTAAATTATTTAAATATCCAAAGAAGTTATGCTGTATAAAATAATGTATTTTCGTGCTGCTTATTGGCAGCAAGTGACGTATTTTATCAGATAAAATAGCAACCTCATATTAATAGCAAGAATTTTATAAGAGAAACGATCGTGATTGGTCTATTTCTGAGGAATTGCTAAACGTTATTGGTTAAATCAAACACGCGTATGAGTGGAATAGTCTATATAAACTGTATAAATCCATTTCACTCGGAATTTGTATTGTCATTAAGTGGCTTGTTGAGTGAACATGTGTAAGAACAATCAATACTTAGTCCCTTGCTGTTAGTCCCTTTCCTTTATTAGGTGTCTTTGGGTTATGTTTTTCATGTGGGGGGATGTAAGGCTATGGGGGTAGGGGTATAAGGCGAAACATCGTATACTTAATAAATAACTTAAAAGAAGGTGGTTTTCTCTATTCTCAGCACGGATCTTGCAATTTCCTCGCTTCTCTATTTGACAAAGGATTAGATGCCGCTCTAGGGAGGCTGCGAGTTTGCTTTTTGCCCTAACGCAAAGCCATGTAGCTCGGAAAGCGAAAATTTTGAATGCATATTTCTAGGACAAGGCATTCAATGATAAAAAATAGCAAAGAATTTTAAAATAAAAATGGAACGAGCATATAGTAAAAAATTACTTAAGAAATAAAAAAATGAACAGTAAATTATCCCATATAATTTGTAAAACATTCATTTTGTTAATAACGAAGTAAGTAAATGCTACTTGGGTACGTAGATATCTGCCATTTAAAATGAATAAGCTACAATAAATTTGATTTGAAATTAATTATCAAGTCATGTTGGAAATTCTCAAATGAAGAAGATTTTCTACTGTCTGAGAGGAATGATTTGTACTGTATATGGAAAAGCTCCTCTCTACCTCCAACGAAACGATTGGTGCGTATTGAAAACAAGCTATATATCTCCTGTATTTAGTTCACGCATTATAGAAAACTCTAACAAAATTCCGAAAATGACCTAAAACAAAAAACAATTCTTGGAAATGACGAAAAATACAAAATAACGACATAATACATTGCCCTTTAGAAATGAATTAACTCATGTTACACATTTGTATACATTCGAAAACATGCAAAATCATCAATTCCCTTGCCCTACGTACTATGCGTAGGCTGCTAAGACCTAAAAATGTATATTTCCTGTAAACTGCTCTTCGAAGTCCATCTCACGGCCGATTTTCATTTTATGTAGGTTCTTCAAGTGCTGTATCCAGAAATTTTGAGTATAAGAAGTGAGTGTAAGCCATGCATAGACTGAAATGTTTTATTTACTAAAAGAGGTCTATGTACTAATATTTTGAAAATTACAACTTCTTTAATGTTAAAACGCTTGGGGAAATTAAAGCGCGTATGTAATTATATTTTTCTTAACGGCCAAATTTCATGTCTTCCTGCTCTCAAAACCTGTGTAATCCATACATTGGACCATTTTCTTGTAGAAATTTTGCAAATATAAGTAAAATCGCTAAAAGTTCACACAAATGCAACCTAAAATGGCGCTATGAAGAAATGCGTATGCACGAGAATCATCTGCTCATCTGCGGAGGGAGTCGTTGGGTCACCAGACGCAGAAACCAGGGCTGTAAACGTGATGGCAATTGGTGGTGGTTAACAATAATATCACTGTTCCCAACCTAACTGCCACAACCAAGCTCTACATGTCACTAACACTGATATCACTATTTCTAACCCAACTCCCACTAACCTAGTTCTACATGTTACTAACACTAATATTAACTATTTCTAACCTAACTGCAATCATCTAGAATCCATTAATGTAGTGTGCTTATGATTCCTCTGTATATATACCAATAAAACCTACCTACAGAAGTCACGAAAATGTAATGCCCGCACAACTGACATACCATCTCTCTAAGTAGAATCCACTTCCTCTCCCGCCTTTCAGACTGGAAAATCTGGTGTAATACACGTGAGTGAAATGTCCGAAAAGTCATAGCAGGAGCATTTTAAATGCATGCACGTGTCTGCGCAGTGCGGGTAATGCCTCTGGATTGCGTGTGAATCAGGGAAAGTGCCCAACCTGTGTGTGATGGACCCAATGAGACAAAAGTTTATCGGTAGTCAGTGGTATGCAAGCTAAGGCCCGCCTAACCGCTTGGGACCCAAATATGAGGTACACTAAACTCAAACGCTTCTTTATAACTTAATACGAAAATGTAAGGTTCCTCGAACATGATAAAATAAGAAGTAGGAATTCAAAATAAGATCTGTGTGTTAGTTGTAATTTATGCTAAAGTAAATCCTGCTTTATTCTGAGCTTCACTATGAAGCAGAGAAGACATTTGTTTTTAAGAACGACACAACGAGTTACATTGTTTTTCAAAAAGAGCTTCTTCATCACTTCAGGAGCGGGTATTGCGAAGGAAAAATGAAATAATAAAGCTTTTATGACGTTCTGTTACATTCTGGGATTATTTTTCTATACTGGTACAAGGATAATCGGCAACTCTAAAGAAAGAAGAGGATATTCAAAATATTGTAAATGCATTCCCATTTTCTTCTTAAGAAAAAGCTTTGAAAGTACAGCTTATCACAGATCTTCTTTCCGACAAGCGAGCTGGGTATAATCCAACTCATGGCAATAAGGACACATTGTTTTGTTTCTCCTCGCTAACATTGCAGCACGTGTAGCAATTTTCCCATCCCGTTTTCATGATCGTTACCAGAGTTCTGTGCCACGTGTTGGATTGTGTATCTTCTAGTTTCTTTTTTTTTCTGAAAGCAGCTAACATGTGATACAACGGTTTGGTTTTATGGATTTAAAGGAAATTACTGGATGCAGATATTGTTCTTATTGCTGTCTGCAAACATCATACATAACCAGAAAAACATAGCAAAATGTGATAGTGAACCTTTCGTTAATTTGATTATCAATCTCGAAAAAATGTTTTATCTACTGGGAAAGTAAGAAGAGTGATTACCACTACAACAAAGGAAAATAAATCTAAACTGTAATCTGCCGCTCTTCGTACATTAACATTATGAACGCACGGAAAATCAGTTTTCACAGAAATTGTAGTTCATGTGAAATGCAGTATGTAAGCAAATTAAATTAATTAGTGCGTATATGCATTAGGCCTATATAAATACCGTATTTAGTTCATATACGCCTAAATTACTTACATAGAATATATAGACTATATACGTTATGGACTTGAATTCCTTCTATGTAGGACTTACAAGCTATACATTGAAAACTCTGAATCACACAAATTAAGACACACCTCAATGGAGGAACATTCCTAATTGACAAGACGACATATATATATATATATATATATATATATATATATATATATATATATAAAGGCAAGGGAGTTGGAAGAAGATCAGAAGAAAACGGACGGCTATGACTTAATTGTAGAAATAATCCTAGATCTTGACTGAAAGAAACTTAGGAAACAACGGAATCTCAAGGTCTGCTACCCTCTTCCATCGAACGTCTGAGCCTGTGAACATCGGAACGCCTAAATGTGAACCTTAGACGCTACCGTCTGAAGCATTCCTACAAAATATTCATCCTACGGAATACTAAAAACACTAACATTTTATCTTACTTTAATTAAAAAGAAATCATTCCCATGATGCCTGATTTTCATGTTTCATAGGTGAGTTACGATAATATTATTCTAGCAAAGAAGTTGGTGGTAGTAAAGTGATTCACAGTCAGAGTAGGGAAATAGTTTGGAATGTATTTACGTATTTCGAACAGATGTACCACGATTACTCTAAATATGCAATTCAGCAGCGTGTTTCGGATGCTACAGGATTTTCACTAAGCAGCATTAAGATAATTGTAAAAGAAGATGAGAAATGTGTTCAAGGTGAAACGAGATTAAGTACTCCACACAAGAAAAAACCTTGGAAAGAAGTGAAAACAGACTTAGATGATTTTGATAAGTGTGTAATTAGAAGGACGGTGAATGAATTTCCCAAAACAAATTAGGAAAGGCCAACTTTAAAAGAGCTATTTCCTGTCCTAAAGAACAAAATTAATTTTTCTGGAGGTAAATGGGCTTTAAGGCAAGTGTTGAAAGATGAGGAAAACAGTGAATAACCGGAAGATATTAATTGAGAAAATGGACATCCATAATTTACGTGTGAAGTACTTACGATGTCTTACAACGTACAGGGAAGAAGGGGACCAATCTCCTACATGGACGAGACCTACATTCATTCATCGCACACCAAAAAACACCTACGGAGTGACAACAATAACACGGGACTCCTAGCTCCGGTTTCGAAGGGACAACGGGCTATACTTGTGCATGCAGGTTGTGAAGACGGTTTTGTGCCCAATGCACTTCTAATGTTTAAGCCGAATACAAAATCAGGAGATTATCACGATGACATGAATTTTGTCATGATCAAAAATGGCTTACTATTTTTATGTGATATTTTTCTGGACAAATATAGTTATAGCCTACTTTTAATACTTGATTTTTAAAATTCAATTTAATTTTTTAATTAAGCCTACTATTTTACTTATTGATAATATCATTACTGTGATTGTTGTTAATGTTACTTTTATTGTTATGATTATTATTGTTTTCGATATTATTAATACTTAGCTTATTTTGCATGCATAAACTCCATATAATATAGGTCTTATCACGTAATTAGAATGTTTGCGTGTACCAGTAGTTTCTGGTAATAATTCATTAATGCGCATCTGTTGTTATTTTTCAGTGACGTCTTCTTTTCTGATATTAAATCTAAATGATTATAATATGCGGTGACAAAGCGCCGATGAGTTATGAAAAGTTAACAACTACTACAAATCCGGCTTTTACCTTTGCGAATGAGGAAACCACGAAATATCGAAGTCAATTTGGCTGGATACGAGGTTTGATTTAACCCCAGGAAATCTTGCCTATTAGCCTTGTTCATTTCAAATATAGACGATTTTTCCTCCACTAACAATCATGTCAGAACACAAGTTTTAACCATACCACGAGGATTTTATCACTCTCCAGTCAGTCCGTGTCTAGAATCATATGGTGCCAATATGAAAATTCATGTTTTTGTGGGTGGCGCTCACCCATTGTGGCAGCAATACTGACTTTCAGTAGCGATGTACCGGTAACAAGTGGCGCAAATGTGGTGGTCCGGTAAGTTAGCCTGCGGCTTGTTGATAGAGATTGGAAAATTATATAAGACAACATGTAGTGTTCATAAGAAGGATTATGCATAGAAGAAGTTAAGACCCCATATACTGAATGGCTACTCTAATTCTAATGGAAAAGTCGCCACACCTTGCGAAGGTCGTAAGAATAGCTGAAACTTAAAATGGTAAATTGCCAAAAGAAGGCTAAAAGATAAAAGAAGTACAGGGTGGCGCAGAGAAACGGGAAATTATGAAGTAACGTAATTTGCACAAATACACACAGGAAAAATTATTTCTATTGACGAAAGCACATGTTTACAGTATGCCATTTATGTTTTTATTACAAACTGTCACATATTATCACTTTACTTCTTAAGGGGTGACATCGGAAAGATGTGCTCCATTTAGGGAGTTCACATTGTAATAACCTGTTACGGAAACTCTCGAATGCTCACTCTAGCTAGCATGTCTCTGGGAATGGCAGTGAATAAGTCTTCAATGTTCTGTTTCAGTTCGTGGATAGTTCCAGGACGTGAGTGGTACACTACTTTTGAGATCTCCCCACAGGAAGAAGTCACAAACACTAAGCTCTGATGAGCTCGCAGGCCATGGAATGTCGCCTTCTTAATCGTATTATATTGAACTGTCATTATTTACAATTATAATGCTGCATGATTAGTAAATGGCAACTCGTTTACAACGATTACGCATCGGCTCCGGAAACCTGCCGGCACTACAGTGTTGATAACATAACTTTCAAAATTTCCCGCTTCCCTGCGCCACCCAATGAGTAATCAAATTGCCTTGAAAACGGAAATGTTCTATACATGAATACTCTTAGGAATGACTTTCATTGTGCTTTAGTTGAGTACATTAACCGTTACGTTATAAAAACTAATTTCACTTAAGAAAGAGTGACAAAATTTATAAAACAGCTCCTCATTTAAACGTTACATCACAGTATAAGTATTAATACAGTAAAGAAACTGTGTGTTAAAAGTCCTATGACAACATGTTGACTGGACGACACTAGCGCTCCATGCGGAAATTGAGTAAAGCTACATTCTCATCATATGAAATGGCTTGGGAAAATACATAAATACATCGCAAAATATGTTATGTTAAAAGAGAAAAAGACAGAATATTTTTATTTAATGCAAATCTAATTTTAAATTTAAGAAATAATAAAACAGATAATGTATAATATTCTAGTTAAAAGAGGTAAACAATACCTAAATAGGCTACTGTTAAGGACTGTACCTAGGTCTAGTATTTTTCCTTTAAAATCATTGCTCTTTAATATAATTTATAATTCAAATTATGATAATAAATAGCCTACATATTAATTACGTCAATTATATTATAGGTCTGTCACGTTGTTCATCCTGCACGTCATTGTTGACATTGTATTTTGATTCTTTGCCTTATATGGCAATATACGACTTCAATTTATCGTAGGTCTATGTAGCGTCAATTACTGCAGGATGGACTTCATTAAACAAAACAAAAAATTCAGGAGCATTTGGAATTGAAGACACCGTCGGTACAGCAGTTTTAATTAACGAGTTTTTATAGGAATTCATAAACTGTCTGTTTTCGGCGTGTGTCAAGCATAGACGGTAATTTTCACTCAAATATTTTACATATTTTGTTACTAGGTTTTCTTGTCGACCATTAATGACCTATTTTATACACCAGAAAACATTACAACAGAATAACATATAAAAATATTACATTAAAGTAACTTGAAACATAACCACACCAGAATCACGAGTAAGCCAGTAGACCTACAATAAATATTACTTATTTTCGTTCTTACCTTTCTGGATGTTTCAAGAAAGTGAAGAAATGCAATTCAGGATTTTGTCTTTTATTATTACTGAAATGTACAGCAGAATAATAAGGTCCTTTCGAATATAGCGTGTTCTAATAAATACAACACTCCTATTTATTTACATACTTCCCGGAGTAGTTTCTGTAGTCTTACTATATGGCCGCTACGATCGCTAGTAAATGCGCGCGCATGCTCGGCTGGCAGAAAAACGGGCTGAGTTTCTGTACTGTATTAATACTTATACTGTGGTTACATTGAAAAAAGAAATAATTGTCGGTAAGATTATACCTAGTCCACCGCTGTGGCATAGAGGATGCGTTCGCTTCTCTCCCACAGCGGGCTCGGGTTCGAATCCTGTCAGTTACTAAGGTAGGGGGTTTCTGGGGTTTTTCCTCCCCTGTGAGACAAATGTCGAGTATCGTCCTGTGTGTTCGTGTTTTCTCGGAGGTGGCCCGGGATTGGGCTGATAACTCATCTGAGGAGGCCTTCCATCTCCTTGTTTTATGAAAAAAGTATGCATGTGATCCTCAGATAACCCCTCTTCCGACAGGTCTCGACCCTGTAAGGCCCGGGCGACGTGGGTCGCTTATTTCTCTAACAGGGAGAGGTCAAACTAAGGTATAGAAAGGCAGAAAGAAAGATGATACCTATAATGATGACGGTGTTAATGTTATGAATTACATTAATATATTAATAATAATTATAACTGTACTAGTCCACCGCTGTGGCTCAGGGGATGCGTCCAATCCTCTCACGCAGCGGGCCCGGGTTCGATTCCTGGTCGGGACAAGTTACCTAGGTGAGGTTTTTTCCGGGGTTTTCCCTCACCTATGAGACAAATGTCAGGTAACTTTCGGCCCTTGTGGTCTTCGGATATCATCTGGCCGTCATTATCATCATCATCCTCATCCTCGCCTTGTTCTGAGTGAGTGTGTGTGTGAATGGTGTGTATCGTGCTATGTGTTCGTGTTGTCTCGGAGGTGGCCCCGGCATTGGGCTGATCACTCATCCGGGGAGGCCCTCCATGTCCTTGTCTGGTCAAAAAAGTATGTATGTGATCCAAAGGTAATCCCTCTCCCGACAGGTCGCGGCCCTGTAAGGCCCGGGCGGCTTGGGTCGCTTAAATCCTAAAAGGGAGAGGTAAAACTACGAAAAAGAAAGAAAGAAAGAAAGATAACTGTACTATTAATCGTAGAAGTAGGTGATTAACCTAGTACTATCGTATAATAAATATTAATACTGTCTTATCTTTAAAATAATTGTGAGTAGTAACCATAATAGTAGCAGACTGTTGTTCTTCTCTGAAGTAGGCCTAAGGGCGAAATATACTAGATATTCTTCGTAAAAACTAGTTTTTCGGTACTTCCATGAGTGATGGAAAATGTAGAAAAAATTTACGAGAAAAACCTAAAAGGAAATTTAACAACTATTTACTATTCAAGTGGATTGTTAACCTAAAATCAAGGGAAATATTTTAATATCGAAAAATAAATCAGTCCCCCCCCCCCAAAAGAATTGTCCTAATCTCAGTTCTGCGTTGTCTTAAACATTTGAAAACGATGCCTATCAGTAATACATGTTATAAGAGCAGTGCAGCTTGAATATTACTTTCTACGGGTTCAGTAGGTCAGGAACTGAAAGATCTTAAAATTAGCTGGCAGGTTTTCAGTAGAAATACAGAAATACATGAATATGTAGTATAATATGGTAAAACAGTATTCACCTTATACCACAAAGCATATTAAAATCGATTATGATTTTATAATTTTAACAGTTTTGTAACAAATGTGAAGAGAATAATTGTATTGTAGCCTACATAATCCTAAATTAGGCGTATAATCTACATATTCACAGTGTGTTACTAGCCTACATGACAATTACACTTAACAATTATTGTAATGTACACTTAGAACTGTGTAGAATAATTTTTATGTAGTCATGACTAAACGGGCCCTATTACCTAAGATGAAGTTTTTTAATCTAATAAACATTGTACTTTGAAATTATTGTTGATAATCTTGTAATACAAGCTAATTTGAATTTGGATGTTTCCTCTCTGTTTTATTTACGATAGTAGTTAACCTTATATCAAGCATTTCTGCAATTTAATATGGCCTACTTTGTGATATAAGGTGGATACTGTTTTACCATATTATATTTCACCACAAACGGTATGAAGTTAATAAATTTTGAGTAGGCTATACATGTTAAATGGAATTTATAATTAGGAAAACACTGTTTTTATTAATAAGAGTATAACAAAAGATGTTACTATAGGCCTATGCTAAATATACATGGATATTTGCAAGATTGCACACATACGGTACAAACTCTTTCGCATAGAAAATTCAAGTGCACATAATTGCTTTGTTTTCAATTTCCTCTATACTCTACTTTCTGATCGCCTGAACTGGGATTAAGTCTGATATAATTAGCACCCCTTGGCGATGGAACAAGTTGTCAGCCTGTTAAGTGTTAACTCTTCACAAACCTGACAAACGATTATAAGTTGCAAGCTGCCTTTCGCATCAAAGTTACGTCCATACATGTCTCTCAAAAGAGCCATTAATTATTACTGTAATTACGTATTTATATTATCTGTATTGAGGTAGAATCATAATAAATCTTGAGTTAGTTCGAACTATTTCAAGTGTAAGACAGTTAAACAATGAAATAATTATAATATAATTCGTGGGCTTACAAGGAAAAGGTATTGAACTCCAAAAATGGTGGTAATAAGCACAACAGGGAAAACGAACCAAATCCTACCCCTTATATTCCTGAGCAATGAAACTGTCACAAACTCCTAAGTCCATTACACGCAGAATGTTTTCAGGAAATGAATTAAGTCCACTTCATACTTTTTGCCTGTGTACCTAAATGTAAAATATAATATATATCTACAAACAGAATGATTTAATTCGGTAACTGATCATGTTGATTGACCGCCTGCGTGGATTTGTGGTTAGCGCCCCAAATCCAGCCATCTGCCTATGGTAGATGATGCAGTGGTCGGGTGGTAGGAATAATCCCTTCAGGGATGAAGCGCAACAGAGTTTAATAGTTTAGATCATGTCGATTATGAAGCACTGATTCCAGAACCTGCCGTGGAAGATAGTGCAAGTGATGAGTCTGAAGATGATGGCTAGAATGTTACTGGACAGTGTTCATGTAGCTTCTGAAAAGTGAAACCACAATTACGTGCTTTACAAAAGCATTTAATTAACAATTTGGAGGTGTTAAGTATGTTTTCCATCTATATATAGCACAATTTTCTGTAATTCCTACTAGTAATAACTTTTTTTTTTCAGTTTTTCGACTTAATACCTTTTCTCTGTAATCATACTATTTCATTAAATTAGGCCCTAAAAGAATTATGAAAACATAATTTTAGTGTGTAAAATGTGTTAAAATGTAACCAATAGATGTGTTATTCAATTACAAAATGTACAGGTGATATAGTTCATAACGTGATTTGTAATATACATTCAAACTTTAAAATTGATTTTCCTCCAAACAACTTTTTTGGAGTTAAAATCTTTTCCTTGCAAGCCCACGATATATAATCAGATATAAGGCCGTTTCGAGTAGGCATGTGCACTAACACACACAAATGATTAATCAGGAATCAATGATATGATACTGAATATAAATACAGAATATAAATACTGCATAAAAATAAAACATAATATGGAATAAGCTTTCAGAACTTTATTTATTGACATGAATTATTAACTTTAAAACTGGAATAACAATAATTAGTCCTACAAATTTCATTTGGATATTTTTGAAATCCTAAAATCTTGGCAGCGAACAAAAGTGGAAATACCTGCCATAAAGCACTGGCAAAGAAACGACGGTAGAAGCATAGCGATCCAAAAGCTCCAACCTCAGTATTTTAACAGAACGTTTAAAATTATCACCTGCGTGAGGTCCTAAGTGAAGATTTAAACATATTTCATGTTAAATCTTTCTTTGAATTAATATAGGGAATTGTGTTGTAAATTTAAAGATAGAGTACAAACAAATGGGCCCTTCCTTTGCATTGCATGGTCTGCCATGGTATTTTAGAGATAATGTGCCCACCTCTAGATCCGAAGGTCGGGGTCAATGGATTTTTCAGCACGTAAAACTCCTGGACAAGAAAACCTTCGGGGGAGTCTTTCAGGTGTGGGGCCCGTGTCGTAGAGCTATGTAACATTATAGAACTCCAAGCCTAACTTAGAGCCTCTGGCCCTTTGACGTCAAAGTTGTACTCAGTTTCCTCTAGAGGGTTTTTGAGGTAATGGGCTTACCACCTGTCCTCCTGTCCTATCTCTGAAAATAAGCGTAACTAAATCCTTGGTATTGGAACATCCATGAGAAGCCTATGCTCCGAAAGGAGAGATAGGACGGGATAGATACATACAAACACACAAATACATACATGCATACATACACAAACATATATATATACATACATACATATATATATACATACATACATACATACATACATGCATGCATTCATGCATTCATGCATACATGCATACATGCATACATGCATACATGCATACATACATGCATACATACATACATTTTTTTTTTATTAGCATAGTCCACATGCCCCATTACAGAGTAATAATACATGTGTACATACATACATACATACGTACATACATACATACATACAGAAAGTTAGGTTAACCCGTTCCTTAAAAACCCTGCGTAGTCTCATGTCTATTTTTCATCACACTCACTACTACCAATATCACTACTACTAGTTTTCATTATTAAAAAGACAATTTATCAAGTTTATTAACAAGAAAGAGTTTACCAAGGTTTGCCACATTT
The DNA here is from genome assembly GCA_964059195.1 of Ectobius pallidus. Lineage (NCBI taxonomy): Eukaryota > Metazoa > Arthropoda > Insecta > Blattodea > Ectobiidae > Ectobius > Ectobius pallidus. The sequence continues at coordinate 50,605,754 of CAXKWD010000012.1, read as the reverse complement.
TTACATAACCTACTGACTTGGCCTAAATATGAAAGATTGCCAGTCACTTCTATAATGACAATTCTACATTTTTTGTAAATTTGTAAATATGTCAGCAAAAATTAATGTTTTATAAATGGTAGGTATCCTAAGATTTGACATAGGCTATTTGTCAGACTTTTACCTGTAAACTCAAAAGTTTTGAGAAACAACAATACGTAAAATTGTCATACAGATCTACAAAATTGTCATGACATTTATGTAAAGTTGTCAGCTTTTATGAAAAACGCAATTGTCAACATGTAAACTTGTAAAACAATTATATGTCACCTGTCACCTGTAAAATTGTAACTTTTATGAAATAGGGCCCTGGAGGAAACATTCAACCTTATACCGACGAATGCAGTGAAGAACGACCTGAGGGAAGAAAGCATATAACAGTTGGAGAATGAGTGGCGAACTACCGCCAAAGGAGAACTAACCAGGACATTCTTTCCAACTATTAAAGCAAAACTGAAGACGAAATTGACGCTAACTCACAATATCACAGCAGTGAACAAAGGACACGGAAAATTCGGTGCATATCTGGAAAGATTTAAGATCAAAGACAATTCAATGTGCGTGTGTACAAGCATTCAAACTGTGCATCACATATTGTGGGAATGCAAATTATTGAGTGAAGAAAGACAAGAACTACGCAAATATGTACTGAAAACAGATGGACGCTGGCCATTAAATAATAATGAACTCATGGACAATTATTGTAAAAAATGTCAAAATTTTGTAAACATAATTGACTTCGACCAACTTCAGACATAATAATCAAATTGGGACTGTATGTTAGAAATATTAACTTGTAAATATGTGTAGGCCTATATAGTTACATTGGCACTGCATGTTAGGGAAAAAACTTGTAATATGTGTATATAGTTACAATGGCACTGTATATTATGAATATAACTTGTATATGTGTCTATAGTTACATCTAAGAAGGAGTAAGACCGCATGTAATATTACTAATGTAATGGCGCATGCAGGAATAAAAATGATAAAAAAATACATACATACATACATACATACATACATACATACATACATACATACATACATACATACATACATACATACATACATGCCTGCATGCATACATACATACATATATACAAACATACATACATACATACATACATACATACATACATACATACATACATACATACATACATACATACATCTACCTTAGCGAGAGACGAGGAACACTGATGGCAAATAGCATAAAAATAGAGCGAAATGTAAGTAAAGGTTGCCCTCAGGGATCTTGCTGTGGCCCTGGACTTTGGAATGTGCAGTATGACTCATTACTGAAACTGCCATATAAACAGTGTACACAGATAATCGCCTTTGCTGACGACGTCCTAGTGTTAATTAAAGGGGAAACAAGCCTGGATATAGAAAATAATGCTAATATTGAAATGGAAAAAATAACAAACTGGGCCCATGAGAGAAAGATTACATTCAACGAAAAGAAGACACAAGCAATAATGATATCAAGAAAAAAGCCTAAAACTCAGCCTGCCCTGCATATATACTTGAATAATAAGATTATACAGGAGACGAAAACTATGAAGTATCTAGGAATCACATTTGGCAAAAGGCTCAAATTCAACAAACATATCGAGCAGATAACTGACAAAGCTACAAAACTCATACACGCACTATCCAGATCCGCTAAAATAAATTGGGGGCTAGGTCCAAAAGCATTGAACATAATCTACAAAGGTGCAATATTGCCTCTACTATCATATGGGATCACAGTTTGGATTGATGCCGTTAATACTCAGTATAACACAACTAGGTTACGACGGGTGCAAAGACTAATAAACATCAAAATGACAAGGGCCTACAGGACAACATCATATGAAGCTTTGAACATAGTAGCTGGAACTTTGCCAATAGACATCGAGCTAAGAGAGATAGCAAAATACCAAAACATTGTCAAAAGAAGAATGTCACACAAGGAAGAGACCATTGAAACCATATCAGATTACAGGGAATGGAAACATCCGGCCGACTTCACTATAATAGAAAACAATAGACGTGACGTATAAATTACAAATCTATACAGACGGCAGCAAATGTGAAACAGGAGTGGGTTCAGGAGTAGTAATATATATCGACAACCATCCAGCCCATCACCTCAAATACAAACTGCACACCAAATGTTCAAATAATCAAGCCGAGCAGCTGGCAATCCTGAAAGCCCTGGAAAAAGTTAAGGAGATTGACGAGAAAATAGGACCAGACAAAACTGCAGCCATACATACCGATAGTAATATTACCATGGACCTCCTCAGAAACAACAATAGCCACAACAACATAATATATCAAATAAAAGAGACTTTGCAAACACTTAAAACTGATAACTGGCAGATACATTTCACATGGGTTAAAGCCCATGTCGGAATTCAAGGAAATGAGATTGCAGACCGCCTGGCAAAAGAAGCAGCCACCAGCACCGATCTGGAACAAGCATACAACCACATACCGACCAGTGCAGTAAAGAGAGACCTGAGAGAAGAAAGCTTACGTCTATGGGAAAACGAGTGGCGAAATACAACCAAAGGAGCACAAACCAGAACATTCTTTCCTACAGTTAATGCTAGACTGAAGACGAAACTGACCTTGAACCATAATATGACAGCAGTTTTTACAGGACATGGAAAATTCGGCGTGTATTTACAAAGGTTTCGGATAAAGGACAATTCAATGTGCGTGTGCAATAACACCCAGACAGCGCAACACATATTATGGGAGTGTGAACTGTTCAAGAATGAGAGAGATGAACTACGCAAGTGCATTCAAAAGAAAGGTGGACACTGGCCACTAAATAACCATGAAATCATCGCTAAACATTGCAGAAGCTTTCAAAATTTTGTAAATAAAATAGATTTTGACAAAATTCAGAGAAAAAATGAAAATCATATTGGCAACGAACGTTAGGAATATCAAGATGTAAATATGTGCATATAATTAGATTATAGAGAAGAAATAGCATGTATTATTACAATATTGTGTAATGGCGCATGCTGTAAATAAAAAGGTTAAAAAAAATACATACATACATGCAAAGGGAGTGGGAAACTACCGAGAAGGGTAAAGTTACAAAATCGTTCTTTCCTAATGTTCAACATTGTCTTGTTTAAACGGTGTACTCAGATCAATCTAAGTACACTGATCGTATTGAATGTGCTCCCATTTATAGCATTCAAATCTATCTGAATTCTCCAGTGATTTTTAAGTTGATTAACCCATTATCGTGTAATGTTATATATATGTTGGCAATAGGCTCAACTAAAGCCTGGAATATACGAGGAAATCGCATGTTAAGACTCATTTTGTTAATTATGACTTTCAAATTTGCTGCACAGTTGATGAAGAAATACCTCATATAATTTCATTTATACAAGTATAATTTAAATTTAAGCTTGTGTAGGAAATGTTGGAAGTTAATATGCTATTTGCGAGGGTGCAGTGTAATAGTTTTGAATACGAACTGAATACGATCCGCGTCTTCATGTACTGAAAACAAACAGAATACAATTCGTTCCCACTTGCTAGTAGTATTGACCTTGCCAATACATCATATCGAATCCCCATAGGCTAGAAATTAGTGTGCTCAATAATCAATGTACTCACGGCAGATCTGTCTGAATGCACCACGTGAAAGTAATAATTGAATACCTTTGATGCGGTAACTATATTTTATAGAACAGTACAGAATTGAATTGGGGAAATTGTTTAGCTAAATTGTCTTAAAGGTTACATAATTATCATACAGTAAACCTTTCAGAGGATTCGTCTTACTGTTGGTTAATTCACTAAGGAAAACGTTATAGCCTAAGCCACATCACAGAAATGAATATGCCTAAGCTGTCGTTTTATTTTATTTTGTTAGGTTCTAAAACATGGTAACTCTCGCAATGGAGTTCCGAATTTACATTGGTTATACATTTCTAAAACCTTGTTTCTCCAGTTTTACATAACAAGTGGTAGATGAAGCCAAGACCCATTCTTCGCCGAAGGCAAGTTATTGCAATTATTATTCAACACAGGCCCCCCAAACTTGACAATATGGAATTCCAATGTCAGTTAGCGAACTTCTCTTTTCAATTTAAAGGGTAGGCTACAACTCATCGCTATGACAGAGGTTTGCCATTTCTCGTTTTATGACTTCATTTCTAACTGCACAGAGATCGAAGATATACGAACGAATAAAATTTTATGTTGGATAATAATAGGGGTCGAACATTTTATGAGTGGTATCGAAAATATTTGCAATTTAAAAGTTCGCAGAGTAAGCGAAATCAGATTTCATTTATGAAACAAACAATGTGATTAACAATCTACTATCTTTACCTATTTACTTAAAGTAGGTAATGTAGTCTACTGTAGTAATAGCTTATGCCTAAAGTAGCTAGAGTAGAAGTGGAATTAGTAAAGACTATTCAGTTACTACAAGTGCAGTTATTAGTCTTAGTGGTTCCAAATATTGATGGCATGTTTTATTTTATGTAATCAGTTTTCCATTCTTATCTTAATTTAATCTTTTGCTTTTTCTTACATTACTGCACAATTTTTATTGGCCATTAAATTGATATTTTGGGCGTATTATAGCTTCAGATCGTATCTGAGGGAAAATTGTATATACATTAGTAATTTTAGTTATAATTAATTTCACTTATTGAATCCAAGTGCACACCGATTTAGTTTTTACTATTATCAATTTTTAAAATCCTCCCAGTTTTCTTATCATCATCATCTAGCATGCCAAAATTTTTAAAATTAAAATAAATCAAGAATTTATATTTATAGAAAATTATTTGTGTATGTAAATTATCACATTTTACCATTACTGACGCAATAAAATAATTCACTCTTTAACCTAAAAATTTGCCGTCATTTCAATGTAAAAAAATGTTAATTTTTTTAATATAGCCTATTAGCCTATATAAAATTAAAAGTGTGCTAGTATGTGTGTATGGATATTCTTTATTTCAAATCTACACGCCTTTAGCAATTTTCACAAGGTTTTGCACATATATCCTCCTCAACAACGAATAAAAATGCGGGCACCATTAAAATTTAAACAAACCACCCCTTCCCTTGTAAAATTATATAATTTCTGAAAATGTTACACGTAATTCACCAAATGAAATTAAGTTCACATGTCAACCATATTGTCTGCAGTGTTCACATAGGGTTTTGGAAGTTGCATGTTATTGGGCCATGGAGTAGGCTTTGACAAATAGAGAAGCTATCGTTGTTATTCATTTCTGTAAGTCGACAATGGAGAATGAAATCCACGTAAATAAATATCGGGGTGATGCATCACATACTGTAACTATCTCAATCTTAGGCATAGAGAATATAAATTTTCTCACTTCACATTTTGTGGCCGTATTGCAGGGACAGCATTTTCAGTTGTCTCTGTCTGAGTTTGAGTCAACGATGTAGAGAGTATGCTGATCAGAAGTCTGTAAGAAGTATATCCACTGATAAGTTATTCATCATGTTAGGCTATGTATCAGTTGAGAAAAAGAGATGTTTATTGTAAGCCTTAAGCTTGTAAAAAAAATACAATATATGTGCGCAGTAAATTATTAGGCCTACATCCCAAAATTTTGGGGGAAGAATGTTTGAAAGTGACATTGACTTTCTTTCGATTTTAGGCCCGAAACAGTTGTTTGGCAACATGAAAGTGGGAACTAAAATATCTCGTAAAGACCGTAAAATGTTATGTTACCGAAATTTCTGTTTTTTCTTATTTCGAACCCAACCAGGCATGGTGTGTAAAAGCAATGGGTTGCAAAATTCTAAGTCGTGTATTAACGATAAATAGTTAACGAGGGAATAGTTTGAGTGTGATAAGTCGTTATTCTTCGCTTCAAACTTTAGAACCTGTAGAAAATCAAAAGTCCTTCATAATTTAATTTTGAGTTACACGAAAAATAGAAATCCCGGGCGACGCTTAGCATTTTAAGCTAGTATTATATAAAATTGCAAGTGAGTAGGCTATGTGGGTACGTTTGTTACCTAAACAAATCAGCAATTCGCACAATTTTTTTATTAGGCCTACATACCCACTTCATCCAGGAAAGAAAGTAGGCAACATTGAAATTTAAACAAATCATGCCTTCCCTTGCAAAATTATATAATTTCTACAAATATTATACTGAATTCCCCAAAAGCAACCCACTTGTTTGCAGTGTTCATAAATGGATTTGGAAGTTGCGTGATAATGAGATTTGAAAATTAGAGAGGCTAGTGATAGAATTCAATTCTATAAATCGGTAATATTGTATAAAATCCTTGTTTATAAAAGAATGATGTGTTGCACTCAACTTTCTTCATCGTGGACATGGTTTTCTTATTTCACATTTTGATATAGAATAAGAGAACGTGTTCAGTTGCCTCAGTCTGAGTTTGTGCCAAAAATGGATAGGTAGCGAGTATGGTATGTGAGAAGTCGGTAGAAAAATGTTATTCCCTGATACATTTTTGTATTAGTTAACAAATAGGGTAGTTATCATAAGCCCTAAACATGTTAACAAAGTCAATAGAGGATAATACATTTTTGGTTCTATGTATGCAATAAATTATTATGCCCCGGTTTTTTTTAGGAAGAAAGTGTGAAAGTAACATTTTCTTTTTGATTTCAGCACCGAAACGATTGTGTGGGAACATGAGACTGAGAAATAAGATATCCAATACAGTAAAATTTTGTGTTACCTAAATTCATTATGATTATGATTATGATTATGATTATGATTATTATTATTATTATTATTATTATTATTATTATTATTATTATTATTAGTATTGGTATCGGTATTGGTATTGGTATTGGTATTGGCATTGGCATAGGCATTTCATTGGTATTGGTATTGATATTGGTGGTGGTATTGGTGGTAGTTGTAGTAGTAGTTGTAATAGTAGTAGTAGTAGTAGTATTTTTAGTATATTTCAATCTACCAGGCATGGTGTTTAGCAGCAGTGTGTTGACAAATTGTAAGACCTCTATGAGTCATAAAAATCTGAGAGATTTCTGAGGGAATAGTTTCAGTGTGATAAGTCATTCCTCCTAATTTCAAATTCTACATACCTATACAAGGATCTAGAGTTTGAAAATCGAAATTCCTCATTAATAATTTTTCGAATTACAAAACATAGCCCCGGGCAACCGGGCCTTTTAAACTAGTCAAAGGATAAATTTTAATTTCTTAACGAAAGGCATAGACCAGTGGTTCCCAATCTTTTGTGGCCTATCTCCCTTTTCTTGAGGTTGACTAACACCTATCGCCCCCTTTTCATTTTCATTGCAATCCTAATTTTAATTTTAAGTAAAGTGTAAAGCAGTTATATTATTTTAAACAATTTTACTACCGTATATAAAAACAACCAAAGCAGTTTTATCCGGTCACTCTTAAATAAAATATAAAATAGTTAAAATGTGCGTGTTTACAGATTTTTTAAAGAACAAAGAAGTGAAATAATTATTAACTAAGATCATTGACGTACCGGTACATTTAATTTTAAATTGGAATCTGGAAAAAATTAAGAAAGTTGACAGTTCAAATTTGAAAATATAAATGAGAGTTTGAAAACTTTGTTATTGTTTTATTTTACCTTTTCAATGGCTGCCTTGTGCTTGGTGGATTTCAGTTAAAGCTTGGATATCCGGCTTTATGTTCGTCAAGTTCAGGCGCAAGTCTCCTTTGAGGCAAATGTCCAACTTATTTCTTTTTTTTGTGAGGAGCTGGACAACAGAACTAAATCCTTTTTCAACTAAATATGTTGACGGGAACGAGATGAGAAGTAGTTCAGTTTTTCCCCACATTTGTTGATAAGTGTCCGTAAGCTTCACCCAGGCTAACTCGTAACCGCTCTGCTAGAAAATAATTTTCGCCTCACAGTCATACTTCAGATCTAGAAACTCCGTCTGCAAAGAGTTATCAAGCTTATCCACAGCTTCAAACGAGAATGAATCTAGAATCCAATCCGGAATTTGTAACTTGGTCAAATCTTCAAACCTTGATTCCATGTCAGTTTTTTACTGGTCAAGGTGATCAGTTAAAATTAGGATTTTGTCTTCTGGGAGTTCAGAAGCCTCATTATCTGACACTGAACAGTTTTTTAGGGTCGGAAACTGAATCAGCTCTTTACGGCCAATGTTTACCTTGTGAATATCAGGTTCTACTGTACAGTACTATTTTAATTTTCCCCCTTTGAATATTCATCGCCCCCAAATCGCCTCCCACTTATTTATTGCCCCCCCCTGATAACCCAAATCGCCCCCAGGTTGGGAACCACTGGCATAGTAAGGTAATTAATCAGTAAGAAGTATTCACATCGTTACATAATTACGCATTTAAGTACTTTTTTCAGATCATTTTTCAGATAATTATTTTTATAAAATAACCGGGAAAAACATAAGAGGAAATTAAGCCGGGTATATTATTAAAAATAATTTGTCTAATATTAAGAAAATATACAAGAAACCTAAATATTTGTCGGCGCCGGGGATAACAAACTAGCGAAATGAATAAAAGCCTCTTACAGTAACGTTCACACATTCGTATTCAGACATGCTCTAAGAAGTCATATTGAACTGAAATTGATAGAAAATAAAACTTCATATTGAACCATAAGGAAGATACATTTCTTGCATCTCAATTTCTTTCAAATCCATTGTGCTTGTTAGCACACCCGTTGTCGCAGAGAAACAAGGCTCTGAGAGAAGTTTTAGAGTGCTTCTTCCGAGTTCCTAACAAGAAAGATGGTGTGTGCTTGAGTGGCTTGTAGCACTTCACATTCTCTCTACAATTGTATTACCTACGTATTTTTCTGAAACACAAACTTTCCGTTGTAATGCAATCTAATAAGCACAAGTGTAGAAAATGCTCTTTGTTATGTAGTAAGTTCTTAAAATTTTGGCTCTATTTTGGATCACAGACTGAATAAAGGAATTTTTGGTACGTTTATTTTTCCATATCCCTAGTCTTCGTCATGTCAGACGTTATTTTTTATCTGGAACAGATTAAGAGACAATGTTTTGTGCCCCATTACTTTTTAATTTCAACATGATCCCTTTCATAACATAGGTCTTTATGCCGATTGTCGACCAAGAGCTAAGCTAAGTTAGTTTAGCTTAGCTCACATACAGTGCGGGATTTCATATGTAGTTGTGCCGACAAAACTACATATGAAATGCGACACAACTATATATGAAATCCCTCACTGTCGACAACCGGCATAATTGTCTTAAATTACTATGTATGTTTGTGCATGTGTACATTGTATGTCTATCTATATGTATATGTATTTTTCAAACATACATAAAATAAGTGTATACATACATAATAAACATCTGCATTTGTATAAATGTATTACATTAATACGTATCTATAATTATGTACTATGTTAAAAATTATATAATCAATTTACATTTTTTCAGTCTACAGATTTTAGCTAACTTTAACTCACAAAAATTTCAAATAACATTTTCGGTAAATTCTGCTCATTCCATTGTTGGCCCAAAATTTGGCTAGCCTATTTATTGTAAAGTTTTATACCAAATATTGCGAACTCGTAAATAGTTTAATTTTAAAACATTAACTCTCTTAATTATGTTCACTGTATAATTTGCTAATAATATTACAGAGAGCAAAGAGTGAATACAAAAAAAGGAACTTACGGTAAAAATGTACATATTTCAATAAAAAGAAGAAACTCCCTTAATTCGTCTTTTGCATTGTTGGGAGAGAGTTAAAAGGAAACAAATTATTGTAAATATTGAACATTGTAACCTGAAAATTAGTTTTATTTTATTTAGTGTTATAATCCAACGTATAGGAGCATCTGAATATAGGACACATGGTACTACAACGTTTTTATTAAGAATTTTTGCTTAATTTGTACAACGTTTTCATACATTAACCTGATTATTCCAACATAATTGTTCTCTAAGGATAATCATATTTACTTGTTACTCCAGTTTTAATTTAACTCTATAAAGGAATTTGCATAATGCTCTTATCAAATTATATTGGCGATATTCATTATTTTCCATACACCTGTCTTCAACAAGCCAGGCTTGTCTCTGTTTTGAAGTACTTTATAAGATGGGATATCCAGGAGCTCTAATGCTTTCTCAACATAAAAATACTATTGATCTATTTTGTGACAAAACTGTAACCAGTTTATTGTAAACATATTTAAAACAAAGTTGAGAGCAGGCAAGTATCAAGCCTTTATAAAGGATAAATAAATTCCTTAAGGGTTTTCTCCATAAAATAGTGAAATCCAATAATTTTTATAAAAGTGTATTTGCGACTTTCCATTTGTCTAATCCTCCGGTAACATCTAATTGGAATAATAAATTTTGTAATGCTGCTCCATTTCTCATTTTAGTGCTTGTACATAGATTCACAAAAATAAAGGCAGACAGAGACAGTCATTCAGTCCATAGCCAGTAAGATAGACCCAAGGGCCAGGAAACACGCGGACATACAGACGATAGACAGCAGACTTGGTTTCAGATCTGGCGACTTTTCGAAACAGAGGACCTTAAAACATAAAAGCTTACATTTCTGGTGAATATTCGACATCGAAATTAATAGATTTTATTTATTGCCTCAACTTATCTTAAAAAAATTAATAGAAAATTTGGTGTATAGTTGGATGGTGTAGGTAATAGATAGGTATGGGGTTTCTCTGCCTTCCAGTCACCTGAGGAGCTGCTGGAAGAACATTTAGAACACAAGTGACGCTTTCAAGACACAAGTAGCAAGACACAAAATCGCTAATTACTATGGGCCGGATTTTTAGTTCCTGAAATCTTTCGTTTTATAATTCTATATGCTTAAAATAAGCATCTTAAGTATAGACTATTTATGGCAAGGTTTGGATCAATACTTACATAATTATAATTTTAATTTATCCTATTTTAATGGGGTTTGTTTAACTCATTTTATTAAAGCTTCCTTATTAGTAAACTAAACATCAGAATCAGAAACATTTCTCTGGAACTGCAGTAGAGAACTATGTAGGCTACATTCCCAAATTTTCATATGTGAATGATTTTTTGTTGTCTTTTGATGCCTTCTTTTAGGGCTAAAACGTTCGCTCAAAGGAACATGACGTTATAGGGCGTACTTCGTTGAAGCTAATGCTCCAGGTTCCACGGTTAATTTGCCTGAAAATTTCTCTCTCTGCAGTACTGAAAAATGTTCTTCATGGCTAAGCCGCTAGGGCAGAAGAGGAAGCCTGGGCACCGGACCTCACGTTCTGGACGCGTAAAAACACATTCCCAGCACTTAAAACCTTTTCAAAAACAGCACTTCTCGAAACGTCTATAGTAAATTAACACACCAAAGTAGAGGGTCATCTGGCCACTGCTCCAGTCCATACGAGGTTTTTGAGGGGTTTCCCTCGTTCTTAGGCGAATGCCGGACTGGTCAATAATCCCCTCAAACAGATACACGCACTATAAATCTCTAGAATACATAACTACATTTCACGAAAAAAACACACTCGGGGAGACATTGCACATATGACCTATCCGCACTTAGGTCTATCCTGCGCCAAAGTACAAAGACACAAGTACTCAGCCCAAACACGTCACATCATCAACATCCCCTACGGATGTACATAAGGGCACAATAGGTATACACACATCACATATGGTTACCAAAATTTGGTCTGACCGGAGGTTTAGGCTTAATTGCTTGGCACTCCGGGGGTAAGGGTGGGCACAAAAAAAAATTTCCTTGAAGCCATGATTATATCGAACAATTCCCTGGATTTCAGCCCTCACCCCGTTCTAAGTAATAACATTTATCATGCTCGCTTCTGCAGACCTCATTTCACACCTATTCATTTTTAAACGCTGTACCGCTTGGTTAATGGTGAAATCGTTTTTCTTAACTAAGCTGAAAGCAACCACGAATATTCTGAAAACCAAATTCGCACACGAATAATCAAGAGTGCATTGTATAGCTTTCAGTTTTAAAAAATAAGGTTATCACTAAAGAAAATCAGAACAGTGCTTTAGAATAGTTTAGGTCGCACACCACATTTGGGCATTTTTAAGTTAATTTAGAATCACACATTTTGGTTCAGGAAGTGCGAAACACTTATGTAATCTCTCTTAAAATTAATTAGTTAAATATCAAGGAAAAGTACAGATTAAACCTAAATATGTGGGCCCTAAAGATCAAACAAACGTAATCTAATACAAGTATTCCTGAAGGGTAAAACATGAGCAACATTTTCATAAGTCTAAACAAAAGTGTTGCGTGCTATAACGCAGTGCTTCGATTGCGCGGGAGCAACAGACTGGCATCTAGCTCTAGTGCCTGACATCAATATCCTTGTCTCACTGTCATACATCGATTGAAAGCTACTGTACAATAGAAAGCAGTTAACATTTCTATCAGGAACTAGAAAAAATCACACTAATAAAATTCACTTTCATTGTATGCCCGGGTACGACATGGCATATAGGCTAGCGGGAGACTATTGCACAGAATTTTCGTCCCTGTTCGTGAGACAACAGCATTGCATATTAAGCGTCCTTGTTGATACAATCCGGGAACCTAGGGTTACTATAAATTATCGTACTTGCTATCACGACAGAATTTAGCTGCCAGATTTTTTTATTCTATTGCCAAACAAATCAATGCGTTAATCATAATTGCATCTACCTCTGGAAAAGAATAGTCTATATTAAGATCTTGACTTCTAAGTCGTTAATGATGGAAACTATGTAACCCCTACCAATCAGAGAATATGTCATTGGAGGAAAGAACTTTACCTTGAATTGGGGGAGGGAGAAAAGTATTATCTTATTTATTTCTTAACTCATTGGTTTGGATCCTGTAATTTAATTCATTGCAATTCTACTGTCAACTGTTACTGTGAAAATTTGAATTGAATGATAACTAGAGTATTCTTCTATATTAATAAAAGGAAGTGTCTGTCCTCCGTCTGTCAGTCTGTCTGTCCGCGATGCCCAGCGAAATCTACTCAACGCAGATATCTGAAATTTTATACATAGGCGGACTAAAGGGTCGGAATGTGCACCTCGAAGCCGGAATTTTAATTTTCGCTTTCGATCGTGAGTTATGAGTGAAAAACGGGCAGAAAACGTGTATTTTTTGCGATTTCGAAGCATCAGTTTCAGTAATATATTTCAATGTTAAATCAATTACAGTTGGCTTTGGCTATGTTTGTCATCATACCTCATAGCCTACCTTGGAAATAAAAGCATCCCGATCGCTTGATTTTGTAAGTCCATCGTGGACGATTCATTTGTTTAGAGTGTCAAGGCCCGCAGATATATGAAATTTTCAACCTACACGTAAGAAGGATATCAACATAGGCTTAATTATGGTCAAACATTGTTCGATTTGAACGAAACTCACTATACAGGGGTTTTCTGAGTCAAGGAACTGGAACCTGTGGTCGCTTTTTCTACCAGGGGACGCTACCTAATCGTGGAATACACTCCACGTGATTTAGGTGTTATTAAATAATATAATGATTTAACTATTATACACTTAAGTTTTGAAATAATTATCGCGGGGGAAGCCGCGGGCACATGTTATCTTATAATAATAAAAGGACGTGTTTGTCTGTCTGTCCGCGATGCCCAGCGAAATCTACTGAACGCAGAGATCTGAAATTTTAAACATAGATGGACTGAAAGGTGGACGAATGCACCTCGAAGCCGGATTTTTAATTTTAGCTTTCGTTCGCGAGTTATGAGTGAAAAACTGGCAGAAAACGTGATTTTAGCGCTGTCGAAGCATCAGATTTCAGTAATACATTTCAATGTCAAATCAATTGCATTTGGCTTTGGCTATTTTTGTCATACCGTGGAAATAAAAGCATCGCAATCGCTTGAATGTCGTAAGCCCACGCTGGTTCATTTGTTTAGAATGTCAAGGCCCGTAGACATACGAAATCTTCAACCTACACGGATGAGGGATAATCAACATAGACCTAAATATGATTAAACATTGTTCGATTTGGACGAAACTCACTATACAGGGATTTTCTGGGTCAAGGAACTCGAATCTGAGATCGCTTTTGCCAGGCGACGCTATCTAATCGTGGTAAGTAGTCCACGTGGTTTAGGTGTTAATAAATATAATGTTTTAACTATGATGCTCTTAATTTTTATTTTTTTTATTTTTGAAATAATTATCGCGGGCGAAGCCGCGGGCACATGCTAGTTATTAAATAGGCCAGCAATTATGTGATTATTAAGAAATTATCGGTTGAACCTAACAACGATTTTATTGCTGACCATCCTGTTTTCATAAAATATAATGTCAACCAATTTAAGATAAAAGTTAAAAGACTATTTAATATTAACAATCAACTCATTTAAATGTCTTTTCTTTCATTGGTTTCACCTTAATTTCTTCCACCTACTTATATTTCTAATATAGGCTAAACATGTCTATAAAATTAAATAATTCTGCTTTGGTCATTTTGAATTTCCTACTTTAATTTTGTTTTGTAAACCTTTTTAACTGATTTCGGTTTAGGTATTTAATATGTGTGTATATTTGTAAATGTCAATGTTTCTCTGTTATTTCTCTCTGTGTATGGTAGGCCTAATTGCAGCCCCTAATCACGAGCTTTGCTTATCTGGGGGTTTATGATTTTGTAATGCAAGACAATTTTGTTTGTTTGCAATGAATGTTTAAAAATTATGATTTCAATAAAATTTTAATTTAAATTTAAAAACTTCAAATTCAAATTTTAAATTTTAGTTTTTGATTACTAATAATGTAAAAAACAATTGAAGTTTTCGATAAATTTACACCAACAACAACAAAAATAAGCGGTGCAGTCTGACACCATATTCGCCCTTTTATTGATATAGGAAATATACTTTTGCCATAATATATACTTTCTGTACCTGTGCTTTTTGTTGGTTCGCGTTTTCAGTCGGCTGATTATAGTCATTTAATCGATTCGGGTTAAAGTTCCGCAAGAATCTTACACATAAGTCATACAGGAAAATTAATCCTGGTGTGGTTTGGTTGACATAATACTATTTATGTAATTTTTTTATCCTCATAAGTTTCATTAAGTAAAAATTATCATGGCTAATGTTAATGATCACAGTAATAATTATTGTAATAGCACCACCATTAAATTGTTGCATAAAAATCTGGTATATGGACACTTTCATGCTTCAAAAAAGTGGAATGCGATGAAAACTGAAATGGAAAATCATTCAACATTGCAGTGTTTAAAAATACACAGATAATCTCTAAATGAATAAAAAGTAGTACATGCATTTATGCAAATTAATTTGTGTATATGTGCTTAACCTCATGGCAGTATTGATATGCTTGGTTTAACGAAACAATAATGAACATTTGAGGTTTTGAGCAGGATATGTTATACAGGAATGATTCCCATTGGGATCCATAGTGGCAGGAAAACCACTGTCCTTGACATACCGTGGCTTGAAACCACAGGTTTCACTGCAGCTTTAGGTTGCATTGGATTCATACAGCGTTCCGCGTCCGCACCGGTATAATGAAACATGTTTCTAATCTGACACATGAAATATTTATAAGATATAATTACTGATCATGAAAAAGTGTGATAATATGGATATGGTGTACGGGTTTACTACAACAACAACAACAATTAGAAGAGTAATAACAATAATAATAATAATAACAAAAATAATCTATATATAAAAGGCAATATTTTAATATGTATATTTTATAGAGTAAAAAGGTACCGGTACTGAACCGATTTACGTGCGGTTATTTGCAAAATTATACGAGTTGTCCGTATGCTATTAAAATCCTCGATGTGACCAGTAAAAATTAAGTCAAGGGCCTAAAATCTTGTTTCTAATTTGTAATTTCCACCTATGCTCAGTATTTAAAAACAGTAAAAAACAGTATGCTCTGTAAAAAAACCTACATAATAAAACATT
Source organism: Ectobius pallidus (assembly GCA_964059195.1). Taxonomy (NCBI): domain Eukaryota; kingdom Metazoa; phylum Arthropoda; class Insecta; order Blattodea; family Ectobiidae; genus Ectobius; species Ectobius pallidus. Next base: position 50,589,742 of record CAXKWD010000012.1, on the reverse strand, counting down.
ATTTATTTTATTATAATTAACATATATAAATAGTATCACAAGCTACTATTCTAGAAATATAAAACCTTGTGCAAACAGTGAATTAGTAAAAAATATTATTAACATTTCTTAAAACTGTTGAAAAATGTGTTAAAGTTCATACAATCAAAATCTGGTACTAAAATGCAGATGTTGTCTTCTACGCGTTTCGACGGTAATACGTCATCTTCAATTAATTAGCGTATTAGCGTCGAAACGCTATTAATTTGAAGATGACGTATTAGCGTCGAAACGCGTAGAAGACATCTACATTTTAGTACAAGATTTTTATTGTATGGACTTTAAGCAAACTTTTAACAGTTTTAAGGATTTTTAATAATATTTATGACTAAGTCATTGTTTGTTCAGGGTTTTATATTTATAGTCTAGTAGCTTTTGCTTTAGTCGCAGAATAGCCTTGTTTTCGAAGTGATTTTTAAGGGTGTATTCGATATTACATACGTTTGTTTATAATTGGGTTTTAGAGTAGCACCTCGCAAACAAAAATCGACTTGAACTTTTTACTGTGAGGTCATTTTAGCCGATTGCCAGCCGTTTTAGTAAAACACCTATTTTACATTTCAGCGATTTTCTCGAAAAGTTAAACATATTTTTGGATAAACCGTTTACCATAGGTAGGTGTCACAGATAGCTATAGCGTTAGAACAAACAGACCTCTCAAGAATACACTCAAGACGAGTAATAAAATATTTAAATATCGCATTCTTTAGCGGTTTTTATTTTTCCTGCATACAATTATGTACAGATTTTTATAGTTCAGGATGCATTTTCTTCGTATTTTTAGGTCATGTCTCGTGATAATTTTTTTGTTTTCCTCATATTTTTGATACCTTAAAATCGAAAGAAGAATTTGTTTCACACATATTTGCATTATTCCCCCCATGATTTTAAAGAACCTATTTTTTTCAAAACGTATACAATGAATTAATACTGTTTTTCTCCTAATTATCGCGTAGAGATTTTTCTAAATAATGAGTACATTTTGCTACCTCGCCTGGACTACTATACTACGGTATCACCAACACTAGTTATGATATTTTTAAGTCTTTTTTGGAGAAACGTAAACAGATAGTCTGTATTGGCCAAGAGAAATCTGATGTTGTGGAGATTAAATGTGGTGTTCCACAGGGGTCGGTGTTGGGACCGTTGTTGTTTTTACTTATGATTAACGATTTACCGTCATTTTTAAATACTCACACAATAATGTATGCAGACGATACTACTTTCTTTAATTCAAACTCTGATTTTCACAATTTAACTTATAATACAATGGCTCAAGCATCAATCTGGTTTAGAGCAAACGGACTCATGCTTAATAACAGTAAAACACAACAAATGTACTTTACTTTGAGAGATCTACCTTTAGAGTGCGATACAACTAATATTAAATTCTTAGGTATCTTTATTGACAATAAATTATCATGGGAGCCACACGTTAAGTATATTTCATCAAAACTTTCTAGAGTCATCTACTTGTTAAGAAGTTTAAAAAATCATGTTTCGGACAGCTATATCAGATCAGGATATTTTGCATTCTTCCAGAGCATTATATCATATGGGATATTACTATGGGGAAATAGTAACTATGTAAACGAAATACTATTACTCCAAAAAAAAGTAATAAGGATAATTACGGACTCACACTATTTAGAACATTGTAAACCATTATTTATAAAACTGCAATGTATGACGGTCATTAACCTGTGTATCTTTAATGTACTTCTGCACATAAAAAACAATATTTCAGAACTAAATCTTAGAAAGGACATACATCCACATAACACAAGGAACAGTAATAGAATAGATATACCATACCAACGATTGACCAAGTCTTTAAACAGCTATGAAATGTTGGGTATGAGAATGTATAATAAGTTACCATTGCAGTTAACTGAGTTACCAATAAATTGGTTCAAGAGTAAGCTTTGTAATATATTAGTTAATAACCCATTTTATTCTGTTAAAGAGTTTTTTGAGTGTGATATTACCATGATGTATCTGTTAAATTTCGGTTGACTCTTACTATTTTTTAAGTATGTGTATAATTTATTAAGAACTATTGTATAAAATTATCTGTATAATTCTCTAGTTTTAGAATATGACTTTGTCCATTGCTGTAAAGCTCAACGACAAGAAAATAAAATTATTATTATTATTATTATTATTATTAATAAAGGAAGGACGGTAGTCTTATTATGGTAATACGGAAAGTTATTAAATTCACTATTTACTTTAAAAAAAATTTAAAATCATAAATTGATGCAAGAACCTACTGGTCTAATCAAGAGTCTTGTTAACGTGTATACGGATTCTTTCTTACATTCCGTCAAACTGTAAGTAGCCGCATGTGAGGACTATGCATCTGGCTGCCTGTCCTCGCAAATGTGGTCAGAACATTTTACTTAAGACAAATTGTATGAAACATTTTACCAATAAAACACATAATCCCAATAAATCAATAATAATTATGTAGATTAACCGTACAGTTGTATTCGAAAATTTGTTGTAATTCCACCTTTTCCAAGTTTCATGTCACTGAGCTTAAGGGTCGATTATTATTGGTAATCTAATAATATCATGGAACATAACTTGTATACAGATTTTCCTTTTATTAAATATTAAATATTTTCACCCGTAGACATAATATTACAGCCTACCTCGAGGGAAATGAAAGCCAGTAAGTTATTTCGGACGGAAGCTTGATATTGAATTTCATAGTCGAATACAATACTCCTTTTACCTATGAGAAGCATAATAAGACAACTACATTGATGTATAAATACATAGTAAAAACGATAATGCAACTGCATAAGCTGATAACAGAGAGAAGGAATTAATTTTAGAAAATGCGAAAATCCGTTAAATATAATCCCGGGGATGTAAATTGTGGACAAAAACCGTAATAAATTCCCTTCTTGTCTCCTTTCTCTGTCGCTCTGCGGATCTGCAGCGGATGTTGTAATCAAGCTCTTCAATTAAGTGTCCGCTTTCATAAATCGATCGTTCATGCGACATGCGACATTCATATTGCTTGGGTAGGTCCGGCTTCTAGCACTACATTCACGTTTGGGAATTTGCCATTTACTTGTTTCACTATGCAAAGCTTCTAGCCACTAACTTTAGTGAAATAAAAAAGAACAGAGTAGAGATATAGTAGAGTAAAAACAAAAGGAAATATATTAAGCATTTGGTAAAATGAAATGAAGCAACCGACAGAATTAATGCATATGAAATAGAAGACCCTTTTAAATTTTTTCAATGTGAAATTTCATTAGTAAGTTTTTTTCTGATTTTTTACTACATTCTCCTTATGGAAGGTTGTCAAAAGGCAATAATTAGAACAATCTTTTTTTAACAATGAGGAAAAATAACTTTCCCTAGTGTTAATGGCTTCCTTTACTCATATTTTATAGTTATATTATTCGAAATGCACTGTGATGTTCTTAGAGTTTCCCTACCAATAAAACACGAGTAAATGAAGGGTTCTTCTATCCAATGTTTCGTCCTATATAACTTCAGTTGTCCCTTGAGGAAAATTGAATATTTTTCAGCCCGTACTTTTTTCTTCTCTTTGGGAAGCTGGTGATCTTTATTAACTTTTTTCTTAAAAAATTAGAAATGATTTTGTTAACTCATCCTTGGCCACGAGGAGTTGCCGGCATGGGAGAGTGTCGTTTAAGCTTAAAACATATTAATACAAAATGTAAATGAAAGATGCTTCAATTCCATTATTCCTTCATCACATCTAATTTGAATTAGAAAAGAAATCATAAAATATTATAAGTACAGTATACATAAAAATATACTTACAACTAACAATATGGATTTCAGGTCTTTACTTTTTTTTTGGTGTGCGTGTTTTCATTTTTTACTATTTGTTCCATTGCGCCCTCTCTTACTTTTTTATAAATTAATGATCCATTCGTTACTAATTTCTATCGTTCTCTCCTATTAATTTGGACTCTCTATTTTTGCTTTCTTTCTTTATTTCTATCCTTCATATTTTCCATTTTCTTTCTTCATTTCTGTTTCATTTTGTTTCACCCTTTCTTTCATTCTTTTCATTTGACCTTCGTATGTCTTAATTTTAGTTTCCTATATTTCCTTTTTAGTTTCTTATTTTCTTCTGCCTTTCTATCTATCTACACCATTCATCTCTGTTATCCATCCATCCTATTCACTCTTTCCAACCTATCCATCTATTCATCAGTATTTTCATTCACCTTTCAGTCCCATGATCCATCTGTCGATTTATCCGTTCAAGCAACCATCAATCCAATAATTTATTAATCCATCATATGTAAATATTCGTCCATCAATTCAGCCATGATTTAAAAACCATAATCGATTTCTTCGTCCACCAATTCTTTATTCATCAAGTAAAATAATTTATTAATCCATCTATCCATCATATGTAAACATTCATTCATCAATTCAGCCACCAATCAACCCTAATTTGCTCCACCAGTTCATTATTCCGTCCATCCATGCATATCATGAGCACCGAGCAAGGCTACTAATTAACAAATAATTTTTCTAATAAAAAGTCCATTAACTTAATGTTAGTAGCTATGTAGCTAGTCCAGGTTTAAATTTACTGATATTTTTATTTAATAAACATATTTAAAATATGAACTATGTATATTTCTATACATGTGAATACGAGTAATAATTTATTTTGATATATATTTGTTTAACAGGAATTACTCATGTTACTCATCTTCAGGAGGAACTTGTAATTTCTTGTGGAAAATTATTCAAACATCTTCGAAATATGATAATTTCTAATGGTGTATTTCAATTCGGTTTTCATTGATGTTGTGATACAGGAGTTGTTATCTTTTGTTTATATGGTCTAACTTTTACGTAAAATTTAGTTTCAAAATCTGATTCACACTTTTTTAGAATATTCATGGATATAAAGTATATTACAGGCATAGTGAAAAATCGTTTAGTGGTGGTACTGGAAGCTTATAGTGAAATATTACAAAACGCTTCACAAATTAAGTGCAATCGCCTTATGCAATACAGGTGCAAACACCCAATGTACATTCAATATACAGTAAAACACACAATCAGGCACCCCTACTTTTTTGTGTAAATGTGTTTTTATTGTACTTCAGCAAGATGAGCGACATAATAGAACATTCCAATGAGTTCCCAGTGATGACAAACAGACCTAATCAGTAATCACATAACACAAGTATCTACTATGCCATTTGAAACAGGGGAGATTGAAATACAGATTGAAGTAGATGAGATGGTGAAATCCCGAACATTCACAAACTCATCAGAGTTTTAATCAAGAATGTCAAAACTGTATTATGTAAGATCTGAGAAAATGGAAATCGTTCTTTTTAAAAGGGAAAAATTATGTTTAAACTTATTATTATATCAAATTATTATTTAAAATTATGTCAAAACTGTATTATGTAAGATCTGAGAAAATGGAAATAGTTCTTTTTAAAAGGGAAAAATTATGTTTTGTAGTTATAATTTATTAAAACAAAAGAAAAGTTTTCTTTTGTAATCTCTTCTCCGAGAGTTGGAAGTTTAATAGAGGCAACACATCTGTATAATCAAGGTTAATTATAGGAAGTTAAAATTGCCTTTGTTGGATATTGGTTGAATATTCAGCATATTTCAGATCAAATAGGAGCCTTCTATCGCCATGAATGCCTTCAGTAAACAGAAGAAGTTGAGCTGGCTCCATCAACAGGTCTAAAATGAATTTTGGATCTGACAAAAACTAATGATTAGAAATAATTCAATACCTCAAAATTATACTTGATTCACAAAAATTCCATGCCGAAAGGAGCAAGATGGGTCAAAGCCTGTCACTTGTTCTTCACTTCAATCATGTTCAATCATGACACAGACAATCATGCGTTACACTTAATCATTCATCTTAACGAGAATTTTTTTAACCATTCGTGAAAGTTCATTATGTTATTGCATATTATTATTGTGGATCAAGAATAATTTTAAGGTATTGAGTCATTTTTAATCATTGGCTTTCTGTCAGATCCAAAAATTCATTTTTGACCGGTTGATAGAGCCAGCTCAATTTCTTCTGGTTGTTCTGAAGGGATTCGTAGTGGTAGATGGCTCCTATTTGTTCTGAAGTATGCTGGTATCCAACCAACATCCAACAAAAGCGATTTGAGCTTCCTGTAATCACCTATTAAACTTCCAACCCTCATATAGTCTTTTCTATTTATGTTAATCAAGATACATATTAATTGTATGCGTAGGGCCTACCACATAAAATATATTTCGGGGTTATAGTACGTGGGTATCAGCTGAAATAGTAATCTTTTTCCCATGTGATTATTCTCAACATAATACTTCTTGACGAGGTATTTAGTTACCAATACCGAAATAGCTGTTCTTTGCAAAGCTGGTCTACAGTATAATTGTAGTGTCTGTTCTTTCCATACCTTTTTTAAATTTTTCGGTATGTGCATATGTACGTACATGTTGAATCGCTTTGAGAACTCTTGCTACAATGACTGCATTAAATTGCCTGCAACTAGGCGCTGTCCAGGTGAGGAATGAATACACGCGTCATCAATAATTCCAGGAATGGGAGTCCTGTGTGTATATATTTCAGCCCACGGGATTCTCAATTTTTACATTATTTAAATTCCGTAAGCCTTCCTGCAGATGGGGATCTTACTAAAGGGTTGCTGCTTTCCAACAGATTATTTCTGTGGTACCCGAGCGATATCCTAAGAACTTCATATCCTGTTAAAACTATTTACAATAAACATTATTAAAATCTCAATCTAAACGTATGCTGTGATTCTCAAAGACTTATATTATGTCGTAAGAAGGACTTCGAATTTCAATAATTTTTTAATCAGTAGACTGTATAACTGAAAAAATATCTTAAAAATGAGTTTTATGAAAGTAGGATTTTTATGGAAAACAAATTTCAAAGTAAAGGGGAAAATGATCCTTTTTCTCGATTTATAAAATTAATTGACGCGCACTTCAGTGAATTCAAAGATAAAATAAGCGATTTCAATAACTGATGAACAACATTCCTGCACAAACAACCGGAAAATAAGCAGCAAAAAGAAAACAAAGAAAGAAATTGCGAGTTAAATGTTTGGGATTTTATGCTGAATAACCGAACAAGATGACCGTCGGTTGGCCTAGATGAACGTAAGGCATACATATTTCGACTCTAAGGAAAACTCATGTGCCAGACCCCCAAAATTGACCAAGTCATTAAAATTTGGGGGGACTGAAAGAAACTTATACCACGTGTTTCTGGGGTCATGTGGAGACATCATGAGGAGGTAGCATTCAAATATGGCGGCCATTCAAAGTGGCGGACGACTGTGAATCTTTGAATTCAATTATCTCTGTTCTTTCGTTCTTTCTTTCTTTCTGTTTCGTAGTTTTACCTCTCCCTTTTAGGATTTAAGCGGCCCAAGCCGCCCGGGCCTTACAGGGCCGTGACCTGTCGGGAGAGGGATTACCTTTGGATCACATACATACTTTTTTGACCAGACAAGGACATGGAGGGCCTCCCCGGATGAGTGATCAGCTCAATGACGGGGCCACCTCCGAGACAACACGAACACATAGGACGATACACACCATTCACTCAGAACAAGGCGAGGATGAGGATGAAGATGATAATGACGGCCAGATGATATCCGGGGACCACAAGGGCCTAAAGTTACCTGACATTTGTCTCATAGGTGAGGGAAAACCCCGGAAAAAACCTCACCTAGGTAACTTGTCCCGACCAGGAATCGAACCCGGGCCCGCTGCGTGAGGGGATTGGACGCATCCCCTGAGCCACAGCAGTGGACACTAATCTCTGTACTGGGTGGATAAATCTTGAATTTTATTTTTTTCCAAATGTAGGATATGTTTTTACTACATTTTTGTTTCACATGTGTATGAAAAAAAAAATCAGTATTTATTGGTCAAAACTCTAAAAAACGGAATATTTTGCTTTTTAAAATATAAGTTTTGCAGTTTATTAGACTAACGGTTGGGTATATCGAAAAAGTATTCGAAATAATAGTTTTAAAAAACATCTCGTCTTCAAAATTCAGAAATGAAATCGAATATCGGATCAATAGACCCCGAGATATCCAGATTCAAAGCAGGCGGGGAGGGTTTGAGAGCGTTGACCGAGCGCTCGGTGCCGCCTAGCAAGAGGCTAGACTTTGTGTAGTGTAAAATCCTGCTCCTTATTTTCATCCTCAATAATCGATTTATCACTAGATAACTTTAAATGAACTACTAATGTGCACTATTTGTAACATGATTATTAATCACCTACTAATAAGTAGGCCTATAATTAACAATCATATAGTTTATCTGGGAAATTAATTAAGAACCATGCATCCCATGACTCTGTACTTCAAAATGAACATGTTCCAGCCCATCTAAAGTATTTTGACAACTACTTATTAATATGGAGCAATGTCGTCCATTTGAAAGAAATATAGCCTATCGCCCTAATGGAGCTACCTTTCGCTTTTCTTCGGGCTAATCGGGAAGGATATTGGTTTCCGTTTTCAGCTGCCCTTGAAAAAATGATGCCTTGGTGATTGCACTGAACAGAGTGAACTACTGAGTACTACAGAGTAAAATCTGTTATACATTTTCCTAAACTAGAAAAGGAGAGCCCACTTGTTCACCAATATTTGTAGAAGGAGGTTTTCAGTACAACTAGGAAGCAACAACCATTTTTCTAGAATTCAGCTTCTGATCACATTGATTCGGAAAACAAGGGAAAATAGCTTATTAAGAGTTCACGTTTTGGCTAGCTAAAGGAGAAGGGTTTCATATACCTATTTAAAAGTGGGTCCTAAGATAAGTAGATAAAATAAGAGCAAAAAACAAAGGTCGAAAAAAGTAATCCTCCAGTGCGACCGAAATCTATTCAGAAAAATTATCCATATTGCAGAAAACCAATTATTTGACATAACGGAAGTGTTCAAATATCCTCTGGCACCTTTTCCTTGGAATCTGGCGATGTTAATGAGTCTTTGAAGAAAACCCTGACAATAAGTGTTCGCCCTTTTTTGGAAATATACACCACCCCTGCCAGTCTACCGGAAGAAGATTCGGCCTGTATCATTGGTGCAATGACTTTGTTTCAGTCCATCAAAAGAAATCAAAAAAGTTTGACGAATTGTCAACGAATTTTCACAAACAGGTTTTGAATATACAGGTCGGAGTTGCTGTAGGGTTGACATATTATTTGATGAATACTGAAAGATTTCGATCAAATCGTTGAAGCGGGAAAAAGAAGACCCGCTGAAGGTATCAAATTTAGTGAAATCAAGGACGGCCACAGAGTGGTTTGTTGGAGGAAGCTGTTAAGGAACAGTTAGAGCAAAAATAATATTATACTGATAAAATTCTTTTTTGACAGTTGGAAAGAGGAGAAATTTAAAAACATAATTTAAAACCAAGAAAGCATCGTAACAGTTGGTGAAATCAGCTTCAGGATCACTTAAATTAGGAGCAAAACTGTTCCTGAACTGTTTTGCACGCAAGAAGAAGCTGATTCCAGAATGATGCTGCATGCTACATCACATGAATAAGTTCTTTGCTTTTCAAACAATACGGTTGTGTTAGTTTTGGCTGTAGGTTTTTGCAAAACCATAAAAAATACAAAAGTTCTGTATTTGGGTAGAAACAGAAATGTTTATACAGTTATTAAAGTTTCACAGGTATGTGAACAGCTTGTTACAGCTCTTATTGGGTGTTATTGCAGGTCTGACTGCGGCACAATTGGTGCTATTGCTGGCCAGGGAAAAGTAAAAGGATTTAAGCTTTTGTGCAGAAGGAACAAATATGTATTGAAGCCTTCAGCAAGTTACGCAGACCTGGGTTCTGTCTAATGACGTTAATGACACCATAGAAGAATTCGTTTGTCAGTTGTGTACCCCCAAAAGGAATGTGAAATCTATTGATGAGCTGTGCTACCAGATGTTCAGAGGTAAGAAGGGGCAAATTGAGAGCTTCCAAATGCCTCCTTATAAAGACACCTTGAGACAACACAATGAACGTGCGAGCTACCAGGCCGGAATTTGGTTCAGATGCCTGGAAACCAAATCCACTAATTCCATGGGCGAGAAAAAGAAATATCAGGTAACTTATCCGTCAAGGCCTGCCAGCACCGGCGTGCGTACTTTCCTTTTTGCGGTGCCACTGGAAGAGCAACTGTGCACCAGAAACTTGCTCTGGCTTAGCACCTCAAATCCGATGCACCGAGAGCTGTGGGTGCAAGGAGTGTACCGAGGCAACAGCAGATGAGGAAGAGTGCAATTACAATAACTGTAATAAGGATTCTAGTAGATAATTAATTCAAGATTGTTAATAATAATATGTAACGCATTTGTATCGTATTATTTTTTTAAAAATTAGTTTACCTTTTTGAAGTTCCTTTAACGAGTATATCTTCAAAATCGAAAATAAAATCGTTGACAGTATATTCAATGAGTTGGTAATATTGATTGATGTCCATTTCCCAGATAAATTATATAATTGTTAATGATATTTATGAGTAGGTGATTAATAATCATGTAACAAATAGAGAACACTAGCTGACCTGTCAATGCCTCGCATTGTTAGATTTAGGTATAAATAGGTTAAGTGAACACAATTTAAAGCCGATTTGATGTACTTCTATAGATTATCAGTCGTTCAGCCAACACGGTGGCCACATACTCCTCCACCCGTAGTTTACTCTGATCATGTCTTAACAAATTTAACCGTTCTGTTTAAATTTTGGCAAACATACAGTAAACAGCTGGGCGTAGGGGATGCGTTCGCTCCTCTCATGAAGCGGGCTCCGGTTCGAATACTGGTCGGGACAAGTTACCTAGGTAGGGTTTTTTCCGGGATTTTTCCTCACATGTGAGAAAAATGTTGGTAACTTCAGGCTCTGGTAACTTTAGGACCTAGTGGTCCCCGGATATCATCTGACAGTCATTATCATCCTCATCCCATCCTCGCCTTGTTCAGAGTGAGTGTGTAAATGGTGTATTTCGTCCTGTGTTTGTGTTGTATCGGAGGTGGCCCCGGCATTGGACTGATCACTCATCCGGGAGGCCTTCCACGTCCTTGTCTGGTCAAGAAAGTATTTATGTGATCCCTGGATAAACCCTCTCCCGACAAGTCGTGGCCCTGTAAGGCCCGGGGAACGTGGGTGCCTTAAATGACCCCAAAAGGGAGACGTAAAATCTAAGGTAAAGATTATGGTAAATAGAAATTAATCAGGGAATTATATCTATTGTTATTGTATGAACCATCTTTCGCAATGCAGTCCTAGGCTAACTATAAGGAAAGAGTTCAACTCTTAAGAATGGAACCCAGGACCTTCTAAATTTTCTTCGTGTAATAAAATTGTTGATAATCATTTATAGGAATTCTATTGATAGCCTTTCTCATAATTTTATATCTATTAGGTCTACATGAAATCACAGTGTCATGCCGTGTAGTTTAAAAAAAATAATGTCATGGGGATTGTGTACATGCAGTATGAATTCCTTTTGGTGAATTTCATAACTTTACAACCCTATTTTGGCCCTTAGAGGCCAAAGATTTTGAAATCCTTTCTTAGTGCGCACCTAGAGCGTAGGAGCAATATGTGTACTAAGTTTCACGTTCCTAGGCTGCATAGTTTTTGAGAAACTGTGATCAGTCAGTGAGTCAGTCAGTCAGTGGGTTTTGGCTTTTATATATAGAGGTTACTGATTAGTAGTTCATATAAAGGCATCTAGTGATACATAGATTACTGATGATGGAAATAAAAAAAAAATAGGATTTTACGCTAAGTCTCGCCTCTTGCTAGGTGGCACCAAGTGCTCGGTCAACTCGGTCAACCCCTCCTGGCCCGCTTTGAATCTAGATATCTCGTCGCCGTGGGTGAGTCGGTAGCGCGCCTGCCTTCCACTCCGGCGGCCCGGGTTCGATTCCCGGCTGGGTCGGGGATTTTTCGGTAGTGAAAAATCCCTTTCCGGGTTCAGGACTGGGTGTTTGTCAGTAGGTTAAGTCTTAGGTTAAGATAATGCACATTGTGCGCGATTCCTTAATTTTATACCTCGGGTTCTATTGATCTGATCTTCGATTTCACTTCTTGATTGTAAATATGAGATTTTTTCTAAAACTTTTATTTGAAACACTTTTACGATATAGCCTACCCAACCGTTAGTCTAATAAACCGCAAAACTTAAAAAGAAATTCCGTTTTTTAGAATTCTGACCAATAAATACTGGGTTTTTTCACCATACACATATGTAACAAAAATGTAGCCAAAAAGTATCCTATATACGGAAAAAAATTAAATAAAACATGTATTCATCCTGTCCTGAGATAATTTAATTAAAAGATTCACAGTCGTCCGCCACTAGGAATGGCCACCATATTTGAAAGCTACCTCCCCGTGATGGCCTACCCGGGCTTTTTTTTCTCCACATGACCTCAGAAACACGTGGTAAAAGTGTTATTCAGTCCCCTCAAATCATAATGACTGATAGGTCTGGGAGATGGACTAGTACGAAGATGTAACAATGGGAAACTATTCTTCTAGGCCTAGATTTAAATATTTTTGTTACTATTTAGATGATAGATCTTCAAAAAAATCAAAACCTAAGAAAAGAACTTATATAATAATACAAATTCTTAGCGAATTGTTACATTCTTCATTTAAAATGATTGAGAACACGGAATTATGTTTTATTGATTCAAACTGCCTGATACACGGGATCCAGAAAACACCACCAAGTAATAACAGTGCCTGGTATAATCGTGTTACTGTTTTGAAATAACGAAGAATATTTGAATCTATATTAAAGAAAATGTTACTCACTATATGAGACAGAACATTATTTGCCCTTATATTCCATACTCATAAAATACGACATATAGTATAAATATTTTGTCTACAAATATTGATAGCTTTTTTTTTATGAGAGGCTATAGAACTTAAATTTTGGTAGTCGTAATCACACAAAAGTGCCTTGATAAGGACTCAATCGAAAGTTTTCGACTTGGACGCAGTTAACAACGGAAAAAATTTGAGCTTGTCGGGATTACCTTCCCGGACCGTTTTATCTAGGCCTATAAGAAATCCCACATAAGCCTAACTTGAATAATATACCAGGATTATATTCTAGGACAGGGGAAGACAGAAGGTTGCTCTGTGACGTCACTGCTTTCTGCTCTCACTGCTCGCGTTGTACCTCTGCGAGGAGTATGTGAAATGTAGGCATCAGTGAACAGGGGGGAAGAGAGGGGTATTAGTATTGCGGGCAGGGGGAATTTAGGGGGTTAGAACTTACGTAATACGTGTTTCCGAGTTAATGAAACATCAATCGATTTTCTTGATAGTTTATCGGTTAATTACAGCACAGTAGTTTAACATATTATAAATGATTCTATTTTTCTATTCTGTGAGAACAATTGCCTTTCCACAAAATCTATGTTCTTTGACAAAAATAGACAATACTATCATTTGAATTAACATAATTCACTACTATAAAAATAATTAAAAAAATGAACTGAATTAATTACCATACAAGCTCGTCTGCACCTTAGATGATACAAGATTACAGTAACAATTTTCTGACTTTCCTGTCTCTTTTTTCTTTAACAAGTTTATCAATGTTGGGACGTAATGTTTGAGCAATATTTAATCGAAGACTACATTTAGGTTGTGATTTGACAATGTACTTCTTGATTTGAGCTTTGCACATTTCATTAGTGAAAAAAATTGTTCGGCCACATATGTCGATCCAAAATTACATAATATTCGTGCGGCAAGTTTCGGGAATCTGGTTTCAGAGAAATTTCTGTAAAAGTTACCCAAGACCACTTTACGTTCGTATTTGTCCTTTAACAGATCGTCGCATTGTAAGTTTAGCAGTTCCAACTGATACGGGCAAGGAACGTCTTTGACATTAACTAAATATGGGGTAGCAAAAAGTTTAAATATTGGAGAAAGGTTTTCCACATCCTGAAACCTCGATTCGAACTGAAGAAGAATGTTTTGCAGAACTAACACATGTTCTGCAGAGAGAACATTATCAGGATCGCATCTTGCATTAACTTTGAAAAATGCTCCGTATTTCCAACCAGAAGTTGTTCTACCCACAGAGCTAAAGTGAATAGGTCCTCTAGTACCTAAATCTAGCGTACTCTAAACACCCCTACTACCGTGCGCTCTTGCTGACGTCACACACATGGGATCCGCATGCTCTTGCTCCACAAACGTCATCACAAGACGTAGTTGACTTCCCCTGTTCTAGGACTTACCGCTCAGCCAGATAAAACGACTTGTATGATGGGTTGAACTGTTCAGGTGAATAGTAAAAGCATGTCAAACAGTTTAGGTATTAAATCCTCGTTTATAGGGCATTTGGTAATTTATAGGTGATTAACAGGCTTTAAAACTTAGTGCCCGATCGAATATGTTAACAGCAACCGTACTGTACAGACTTTGCTCGGCGTATGCCCTAGCTACCATATGCTAGTTCACGCGATAGTAAACAAACCGCAATACAGATATAGGAAGACCACAAAATAACTTCTCATTATCTAAACTCACATTACAAGCACGCAAAACAATACTTTCTCCTGTTTGTGTATAATAGTCCCTCCCAAATGTTTCAATATATGTTTGCGTTTTAGAACACTTTACTTTCGGCATGCCGAACACGTATTATAAATTTAAACACGCACAATGACAAGGTACACTGTTGACCAATTTGAGAGGCACCGTACTAAGAGAGCATTCACTTCTCGGTACTTCTATCAATGACTGTCTTATCAGCCTACGCAATCACCCTCCACCCCCTATACTCAGGTTGTTGGTAACCGGAATCAACTCTCTCTGTGGGTTCGGGCACTAAGTTTTAAAGCCTGGTGATTAATAAACTGGCCTTATTTATCATTCAAAGGCTGGAGTGGATTATATTTTTAAGTTCACGTACAAAAATCCTTCCAAATGTTCATTTAGGCCTAAACGCAAGGTCAAAGATGGAAGGATAGGTCAATAGCCTACTGAATACTTTCGTAATCATCTTATACACTTTGATTCAGCGCCAATCAGAATCGTATCGTCTTCTTTTCTTTAAGAAATGCCTTGTTCGTAAGAAGTAAAATATTTGTGATAGGCCTATGTAAATGGCAAATTTGGGAATGAAAGAAGTTAAAAAATCCTTCAGCTATTACTACGAAAAGTCTCTGCGTTTGTCGACATGAGTAAATTATCAAAAATAATTCCTATTACTTAAGAAAAACTTCAGGCAATTCCGGCAAAGCTGCATATTTAGTTTGCAACAAAGATGTTTCAATCGAGCGTGGAGGAGCGCATGGTCTAAATGTGCATTGTTCAATGTTAATCAGTAGTAGCCTATAAGTTACTGTCCCTAATTTTTACATGTGAACGTTAGCATGCCTAACTGGCCAATGACAGCTTAAGAGAAAGCATGGCAGGAAAACAACAGCGAACAAAGAAAATAACCCAAAATTATATGAAAGAGCCGAAAATTATGAATTCTGTAAAGTCGCTATTTATAGAACTAGCCACAGTTAATTTAAATATTCAAATACCAGGGCACAACAGTTTGCGGGCCTCCAATTGTGTAAACACAGATAAGAGCAATATAATTATGCATCCCACATCGCAAAGACCCACAGCAGCAGTCACAGCAGGTAGTAAGTGTACATACAGATGGAGAGGGAGAGAGTGGTAGAGACAGTGTAAGTGGATTGTGTAGCTGAACAGAGTACCTTGCAGAAAAGGGCTGCATATTATGCATGACTCAATACTACCCGTGACTTGAGAAGTCAAAGCTTTGCCTCACATAAAACAAACCCTATAAACATCACATGTTTCTACTTTCACAGGCATAAATCCATTTTATTTTGGTAATATTGAATTAGGTTTCAAAGTACGCTTCGCAGGCAAGAGATAATTATTAGGCCGCTGTTGAGAGCCATGTAAGTGTATAATTAAATTAGTGAACAGGACAAAGAGAATATTTATCATAACTGTACTTTTCTTTTTTGCTTATAAGTTAGAACTAGGCCTCGGACATGAACGCAATAGCGGGTGCTGAAATGTTTTTGGACCCCAGAAAAACTTGCTAACTCTACACGATGTAATTTACAATAGCTATCCATGTATTAAGTACGCAAAATAACGCTTTCTCGGATAAATCTAGTATTGCGACCGAGGCGCAAGCCGAGTCCGCAATAATGGATGTGTCCGATAATGCTTTTGTGTACGTGGTGCATACAATATTTTTTTAGTAAAAGCTCTGTAAATTATATGAAATTAAATAGAAACACCGTAAAATTAAGTATAAAAGGAATAGTCAACCATTTGTGGACGCCATATTCCCACAGCCGACTGAATCCTGTGCTATAAATCAATTAGAAATGCAGATGTAGGCAATAAGACACAGCGTGTTCCGTTTCTCAACGCTTTTACACCGGACCGGTGGCAAACGATGACGTCACGCTGCAGCGGAATTGGAACAAAACTGCTGGATTTATGGTGCCATCAATGGCGACTAAATTACTATTAAATTATTCTAATATTTTCTTACAGGAAGCATTGGTGTATTATGGTTTCAAACAAATAGAATTTACATTATTATTGACATAGCTAAAAGTCTTCCCATCTAGTAATAACTGAAAATAAGTTATCCCCCTTTGCCGTACTAGTCACGTCTAACCTAAAACTTTCGGAAGAATGTCTCCATATAAAACCCAAACACAACTGACAAGTGTCACAATTTTTAATATAACACATTTTTGCAGCTAGGTTTTCTTAAATAGCGAATACCATATCAAATTAAATCAGGTGCCAAAAGAGAGTGAAATCCCTAAAGGAATACAGCCAAAACTAATTGACTCCTCTAAAACATTATCTATGCATGTTTATGCGCACATCCTTTCATGCAAATTAAATCAGGTAGGATAATATAACTGCTGGTCAATAATTTTAAACATACCATCCAGTTATAGACAGCGAGTTCTTATAATCTGAAGAGAATATACATAGCCTACTTCTTCTAATATTGTTTTTATGCCTATACTCGTTACCTTTCTTCCTAAACATTTTGGAGTTTTATTGTTCCTATGCATCTATCATTAAGCTATACATACAATAATAATAATAATAATAATAATAATAATTTTATTTTATATATACTGTATATATATGTCATCATGTCAAGTGACAGCATGGACACCGGGCAGGATTGAGTGAAGCCCATCGTCTGCTAATTCCCCCGCAGTTTTACGTGAGCCAATCAGATTCATTGGTGGATTCTCGCACCATATCCACGGGCCGGTGGAACCGATGCCAAAGCGCTGTGGAAACTGGTAGCACCGATGACGTCATTACTTAGCTTTGGAACAAAAATGCTGCCAGCGCTTTCACAGCGTTGAGAAACGGAACACGCTGACAGTGCGGGTTTTATGAATGACTAGCATGTGCCCGCGGTTTCGCCCGCGATAATTATTTCCAAAACTAAAAATTAAGTGCATAATAGTTAAATCATTATATTTATTAACACCTAACTCACGTGGACTACATACGACTATTAGATAGCGTCGCCAGGTAAAAGCTACCTCAGATTCGAGTTCCTTGGCCCAGAATACCCTTGTATAGTGAGTTTCGTCCAAATCGAACAATGTTTGACCATATTTATGCCTATATTGATTATCCCTCTTCCGTGTAGGTTGAAAATTTCATATGTCTGCGGGCCTTGATATTCTAAACAAATGAATAGTCCAGGATGGACTTACAAAATCAAGCGATGGCGCGCGATAATTATTTCAAAAATTAAAAATTGAGAGCATAATAGTTAAATCATTATATTTATTAACACCTAAATCACGTGGACAACATACCACGATTAGATGGCGTCGCCTGTAAAAGCGACCTCTGATTTGAGTTCCTTGGCCCAGAAAACCCCTTTATAGTGAGTTTCGACCAAATAAAACAATGATTGACCATATTTAGGGCTTACAACATTCAAGCGATCGCGAAAGTTTTATTTCCAAGGTATGACAAAAATAGCCAAAGTCAACTGTAATTGATTTGACATTGAAATGTATAACTGAAAACTGATGCTTCGAAAAACGCAAAAAATGCATGTTTTTTGCCTGTTTTTCACTCATAACTCACGAACGAAAGCGAAAATTAAAATTCCGGCTTCGAGGTCCATTTTCCGACCCTTCAGTCCACCTATGTTTAAAATTTCAGATCTCTGCGTTCAGTAGATTTCGCTGGGCATCGCGGACAGACAGACACTTCCCTTTATTAATATAGATAGCTGTGTTGTCTTAGGCCTATACTGTATTTGTTGTATTAATAAATGTTTTGTAAGCTTTTGATAAAGTTTCTGATGAACGAAAAGAAACAACATTGCCTTGTGATCAAGTATTTTGTTCCAAACCCTGTTACGATTGCTATGATGGTCACTGCCGTCTGAATTTTTCAGTTGCCATGACGACTTTACCGTTTTACAAATTACTTTACCGGTCTAGGTTGGTAAAATACTACTTTTATGCGTTTTTACAGTCCGACAAGTAACTTTTTTACGGAGCGTATACGAAAAGGTACTTTATATTGGTTTATGTCGAAATATTCGGACACATATTTGTTAACAAGTGAAATCACTTTGAGGATTCTTCTATATCGCTGAGCATTGAACTGTTTTCTGTCTATTTCTACCTGTAGGCTATATATCTTCGTTTACCTAAAACTATTATTAATAGACATCTTAACACGTATATGCGAGACAGTTATTGCAACATGTTTTGCACCATTCATTTGTGAAAGAAGAATAAAATCTCGACTTGAAACTAGAACTGTATAATAGATCTGGTTAATTCTTAAATTAAGTTTAATGAACTGGGGAAAAGTGAGAATATTTTTTGGTGATATAGCACTGTAACCTTACGGGTGAAACAATAAATTCTGGTTGTTTATTTAGACTTTAGACAGAACTTCATAATGAAAACACTGTTATTGCTTCTTGCAGTAGACAGGAAATAAGTGGCTTTAAATGTGGATTAGACAACTGAGTAAGCATTCCGAAATTCAGTCGTTTACTCTATATTTAATATGAACGGTAGAGAAAGCGATGTGATGCGAGACAGATTTTTATTACAGAAATACAACAGAATATAAAATTGCTATAAACTGAAGCTAGTAGTACCCGAAATTGTAAGTTGCGGAAAATATGAAATAAAAGTACAGCGGATTTATTACTGTGAGGACAAATAGGAAACACGCGCCAGGAACACCTCCTCGATTTAAGATCAAATACAAGGCAGAAGCTGATTTACGGGTAAGTCAAACGAAATGCAATAAATGTTAATTCAAAACCACAACAGAACGGTACTTCATTTAAGAAAATTCAATTACGGAATTGCAACTTAATGTTATTGTAAACGGGATAAGAAGATTACATTACACTGCAGTATTCTGTCTGGGACGTGCTCTTCGACAATATCGATCTAACCCCGGCTGTTGTATAATTCTCGTATGTGAGACCATTCTTAGCTTTCATCCATCACGGACAGCATCACGTCATGACATCTTCCAGCTTCTGATTGTGCAACATATGGAAACTGATGGCGGTATAATGGTGACGCCAGAAACACTTTCAAACTGAAATTAGCTGAATTATGAATATTAGCCTTGGGTAAAGGATAGTGAAATGAAATCCGTCTCTATAAGCACGGAATGATTAATAGAATTTCAATGGATGAAAAAGGTTACTGGTAATCGACATGTTGATATCTGTTTTATACATTCGTCTTCCTAATTGGAAAATGAAACTAAAAAACATGAATTTATAAATTAAGGTGTAGAAAATTGTTAAATGATAATGAAAGATTCAATTGAAATTGCTATTTCTTTTGTAGATTCTATGATTACAGTATCTCTTTTTATTCTACCCTTCTGAGAAACAAACAATGGATAAAAACAACGATAAATACATTTTTCCAACCCTTACGCATAAATCATAAAATTGAAATCTCTTTACTAAAGCAAATCTTCAGCAACACTGATTGAAGAGTTGCTGAGTCATAGTGATCTAAAAATTTATGTTTTATATTCATTTTATTTTTAGATATGAATAACGTCATAGCTTCTAAGAAGATCAGTGATACTAAAAGTGTTATCTATTAAAACAAATTAAATCATTATAAAAATTTATAAAATTTGATATATTTTATTTTATTTTATTTCTTCCTACAACACCTGCGGGTTGCCATTGACAAAGAGTACCAACAACATATATATATATATTCAAACAGCAGAAGAAAACTTCTTTCTCTTCTTTCTTTCTTTTTCGCAGTTTTACCTCTCCCTGTTAGGATTTAAGCGACCCAAGCCGCCCGGGCCTTACAGGGCCGCGACCTGTCGGGAGAGGGATTATCTTTGGATCACATACATACTTTTTTGACCAGACAAGGACATGGAGGGCCTCCCCGGATGAGTGATCAGCCCAACGCGGGGCCACCTCCGAGACAACACGAACACATAGGACGATACACACCATTCACACACTCACTCAGAACAAGGCGAGAATGGGGATGAAGATGATAATGATGGCCAGATGATATCCGGGGACCACAAGGGCCTAAAGTTATCTGACATTTGTCTCACAGGTGAGGGAAAACCCCGGAAAAAACCTCACCTAGGTAACTTGTCCCGACCAGGAATCGAACCCGGGCCCGCTCCGTGAGAGGATTGAACGCATCCCCTGAGCCACAGCGGTGGACGTAAAATAAAACAGATTAAATTAATAATGAAGCTTTAACAATTAGTATCTAGATAACAACTTAAAATTAGAAGTCATGGTTCACAGGTATGATTGCGAAATATGGCAATAGACACTTTCAATGCCACCAGTGATATTTCTATAAGAATGGCTTTGTGCAGACCGAACGTTTTGGAGAAGTCAAACAATAGTTGTGGGATGGTACCATGTGCTCCAATCATTAATCCTGTCACTGTTATGGATGTTAGATGGTATTTATCCTTGTAATACTTAATGGTGGGTTCATAAATTCGTCTCTTCTCCTCATTCACCTCCTCCGGCTGAACCTCATGGGACTCGAATCTTATGGCTGAATCAATTATATGCCCTTCAGATGACTGAGGATTGAAGGCTATAATATCCACCCTGCAAATACTACCCTCATTGGAAAGACAATGCACTTCTTCAAAAACAGAAAAACCCTTGTCCCTTAAGGCATTAGCAATTAATTATCTAATTGTGTGATGACGCGAATTGCGTAGGACTTCACCATGTGGACAGGCCCCTAGGACATGAGCAAGGGTTTCGAACTCCCTGTGGCAACGCCTACAGAAGTTACCGTCCTGGTTACATTTTTTCTTGAAAAGAACGTCTGCCTAGCATACTGGGAGACCATGAAGATGCAGGAATAGTTACAATACTCTTTACATAATGAGTTAATAATCCATTTTAAAATAAAACATAAGCAATTATGCAAACAATTTAAAACTATTTCACATTATATAAATAACTGTGCAAACTGAAAAGAGAGTCTCTTAATATTTTAAACAACAATTAACTAGCGTATGTCCTCCGCAAGAATGCCGTAGTTTTGCAGTGTCTTCTGTGTCCATACAAATGCTGTCCCTCGAGCTCCAAAGAGAAGTCCTTTTACCTACCATGCAGAATGGGTAGGACCTACATTGTAACTCTCACTGGGGTGAGGAATACATGGTCGGTATATAGACTCTTTTTATTTGCTCACACGTAGAGCCAATTGGTCATTCTGTTCGAATCTGACCGTAGGATCCAGGATTAATGCCTTCCCTTCTTCTCTCCTGATGGCTACGATGTCTGCCCTTCTATTGCCACCAGATTCTGAAACACAGCGTTCTTCCTCGTGTACTTCCCACTTAGCTTTTCTGAGAGCAGTAACAATATAGGACCTGATATTGTGGTGTGTATTTCTTAATAGTTCTCCTTTTGGAAAATCCCAGAACATGCCCACGAGTTTCTTTTTCTCCTCTCCCCGGATAGCGATATAAGGTGGAATATTGTGGACATCCAGGAACAGCCCATACTGTAGAAACATTACAAGACATTTTATTTGCATTTGTCCATTCAGATGAAGACAGGCCTTTTTTCTTTGACACCCATGCATTGTTTTCGGGATTTCCTTGTACCCCGAAACACCTTTTCCTTTTTGAGGCAAACTGCACCAAGCTTCGAAAGAGTTCCTTCGTAGCTCGTTTCTCAACCAACTACCTGGCATGCCAGGTTGACAGCGCTTGTTGTTTTTCGTCCTTCACATTTCTGCAGCAATGAAGGTGTACATCCTTTGAATGCGGGACAATCGCTGTGCATTATTAAAATGTTGCAGATGAGATTCCCATTCTAAACGAAATAATCCCAATCCTCTGAGATTCTAAGGAGCATACAAAATTTCAGTAGGACAACCTTCAGGTAATCCTTTACCTCCTTAATCGTTGTTATGGTTAGTTTATCAATATCTTGTAAGAAAGAAGTAGGGATTTTATCGAGGGGTGTAGTCTGAAGTGGATATACAATTCCTGGCCAGATAGCCTATATTGAATAATCTTGTAAGAAAGAAGTAGGGATCTTATTAAGTGTGTAGTCTGAAATGGATATACAATTCCTGGCCAGATATATTGATTAACCTGCTATCGCATGCTCAATTAGATCGGAATTTACAATTATGCATACATTTTAATAGCTCGTGTCTATCTTGAAAGAGGAACTTTTTTCTAGCAATGCCTTCCTCGATATATGTGCTTCATAATTTCCGCTTCGCAGTTGTACCATGATATCACACACACATGTGTCGGCAGCGGTATTATTAACAAAGCAGCGCATCCATCCTGTGAATAACAGGTAAGTTGACGCTACAGCTCTTGAATAATATTATTTTGATTATGCATCTTCTTTACTTTTAAATAAATAAATAATATTATTATCAATAATAAGAACAAAATAATAATAATAATAATAATATTAAAAATAATAAATAGTATCACCAATAATAACGAAACAATAATAAAATAATAAAATATTAATAATACGAATGATAATATACTAACAGAAATTAAGTATTTGCAATAACAGAATCAATTAAAATTTTTTGAAGGGCCTTTTATTATTATTATTATTATTATTATTATTATTATTATTATTATTATTACTATGTTTTCAAGAAGAAAAATTACAGTAATTAATACAAATGTTAAAACGGTTACACAGGAACTTACTGTAAGTTTAACCCAAGCGTTCGAGTTTCACTTCATAATAGATATATATGTATTCATGAACCACAGATTATTGTCTCTGTTGGACATTACATGAGAATATTACAGAAGAAAATTTCCTCCGACACTAGGACTTGAACCCAAGACCTTTGGCTATCGGTGCCAATGCTCTACCAACTGAACCAAGCCGGAGTTCAATCTACAGCTCCCATGACTGATTGCCCTTTCATTTCATAGTTATAAAAGGAAAATAAAAAATGTTAAATCAAATCTAACGCGCCAGTGATGGCGTGGCAACCACAGGCGCGAGCGATCGTGGGTTAAAAATATTTAACTTTCGTTCTGGTTTCAGTAAGATAGATGCAGCTAGAGTACTTAAGTCGGCTTCCAGGTTTTTTATTATTTAATTTTTATCTGATTAAATCTCGTTGTAAAAAGTAACTCCAAGGTATTTAAGGATATCCCTTTGTCCAGCATCCAGGCTTAATATCCCAGATCTATTGGAAATTATTGACATTTTAAAGGGTTGACTTTAAGTTAACTTCTGTTAACATATTTTCATAATTAATTATTTCTTGTGGGTCACAATTCCGTCGCTCTGCTTTTAAGTCATTTTATGGGCCTAGGCCGCAAACTTGCCAAGCAGAACCTCTAGCGGACGAAGTTCCAACTATTGCATCTAAATTTCGCTGCGGTGTCTTCCAGTGAAGATTGTTTTTATGTTTTTTATGTATACACTCGTAGGTTAGTATTAATAATAAGGATCGTAAATCTTGCCATTCGGACATCTTGTATTTTAAGAAATAATTTAATAAAAACACGACTAGAGATGAATTCGAACGCGCCATCTCTGCATTTGTATGAAGTGGCCATGACCACAAGACGACACAGCGAGTTAGGAAGTACGAGTTCAGACGCGCCTCTAATATTAATATCTTCTTTTAACAAGCAAAGTTAACCTAAATTGTTGCGGAAAATATAAAATGACGTGTAATTTCAATTTAAGTAATTGAATTTACCTAATCAAAATTATCTTAACTACGTTTATTAAACTATTTATAAGAAAAAGAAACAAACCCAACCCACAGCAGGTCAAGTTTATAAACATGCACTATTCGTACAAGCAACCATCTATTTGCTTTGTTTACGCAGGATCATTGAAAATGAGTGAAAAATCTGAGCTCATTAATAAAATTATAGAACTTTAACTAAATACTATTTTATGCACCACTTACGCAAAATATTTAGCAGACTCATTCCGTATTACGGACTCTGTTTCGCCTCGTCCGAAATACTAGATTCATCCGGAAAAGCCTTGCTTTGCTTACTTGATACATAAATAGCTATTAGTGACCTCCTATAGGGTAAGGTGGTACATTTTCGAACATGGTACAATTCTGAACGGACTAAGATTTTTATCCATTTTGGGGTTTCAAATGTTAGCCAACCTCTTTTTAAAAATATAGCGTCCATACTGATTGTTTTGTTGATCTGTATCCGCGAGAATGATGTTCCGAGTTGTCTCATTCGGCCATAAAAAATTATTTTCCAACCGAAGGTAAGAACGCCATGCTTGAAAAATGGCACGTTATAAAATTGCTTATAATTCCACGTTGTGTTACTGGAATATATTTTTGAGGACCAATTTTTAACTCATACCAACAAATAGCGTAGTCTTTAATTGGCACAACAATGGGCATTCGTGAGCGGAATTTCAACAATGTAGTAATTTACAAAAACTAGCTCGAGGTACAAATTCGAACAAATTTTAGGTACAATTTCGAACAGTACTTTAACCCGCGATTGCTTGCTTAAGGCTTGCATGGAAAAGCTGTTTTGCTGTCACAGCATTCTGCATGTTTATTATTATTAACTGTGCAAGTCAAATATAAAAGGGTGGTATTCATATATCTCTCAACAGTGGTATTATTTCAACGAAGAGTTATAAACTAAGACTTCCTCTGTAATGTTATTTCATCTCAGCATTTATGCAATACACAATAGCATGCAGCTGTTAAGTATTTTTATTATTGCTCTTGATGTTATAACAGACCGAATTAATGGTCTAGTGGTTCCTGACTACGGACCCTCAAGTCTGGGTTCGATTACCGGTACCTCCTCGGATTTATCTGAGGTAGGGTGATCTGGAACGGGGTGCATTCAGCCTCTTGACACCAACAAAAGAGCTAATTCATAAAGAAGTAGCGGCTCCGGTTCAGTAAGCCATCAATAACTGTCGTAGGAGTCGGCATGCTGACCACATGCCCCAATCCGGCCATCTGCCTATTTAAAACGTGACACATCATTATTACGCTCATATTACTGATAAATAATAATAACAGAAAATAATATTTGGAAGAAAGCACTTTGTTCGTTGAAAATGCCACTGTTCGAAATAGTACCCACTGGTGTTTAGAATTGTACCTACTGCGGTACATTTTCGAACGATATTCTGGAAATGAAAGATCGATTGCCATGACCAATATTGCAGCTGTATGACTTTGATATTTTTGTGAAGGGTCAACTACATTGCCAACTTTGTGAATACAATACAGTTGAACTTGTCTTATGTTTATTGTGTTCATAAAATAAGAATATTTGTTAAGTGTTCGAAAATGTACCACCTTACCCTACTTGCTGTTTCAAGCGTAAATTAGATAATTTGGACAACATTCCTTAGCTTTTTCACGTCCAAATAATACCTTAGTTTCCGGAGGGGGGTTAATGAGAAGATGGGCTTACCATAATAAATAAGCGTAACAAAATTCACCAAAGTAACCGAAACCTTCCCTTAGAGACTCTACCCCCCTTACTGGAGGCAATAGTAAAACAAAACAGAATACTGGAACACAAATTGGGTTTTCTTTCTCATCCAATTCACATTCCAACCTGTGTGACGTATTTCTATATTACGTATGTCTTGATGAAAAACTTCCTAGAAACGATACAACAAGGACATTTATTGACAGTATCGATGTTATTGCCAAAAAATAATAATGCTTTATTAACATTATTACATATTAAACTTATTTCATTTTGCATTTGTTGAAACCACACAAAAACCATCCTGCCCATGGATAAAATTAGTTTTTTCTCACATCATATACAGTACTTACATAAAAAAGTAACGGTTCTTGTCTGTCTGTCGCGAAAATTGCTAAGAAAATTGATAAGAGATAAAATTCTGCATGAATACATATATTTTATACCAGGAAAGATTATAGGACTGTAGTAGTTGACTCACCTCCGGTATTTCATCAATTATCGAATGAATAACATTCAAATATCAGTTAAAATGAACGCAAGTAATGGCAACATAAAATTATGAACAGATGCACTTCAATATTTCACGGCCTACTGGTAAACCCGAGATCCTAAAAATGTTGAGTATTTTGTCTTGGATGGAATATGCAATAGAAGTAAACTGGCCTACCTGGTTATAGCACTTTACAGGACTAATGCAGTGTAACGTTCTTTCATTTCAATGTGATTTTTTGTTGCCTAATTATTAGCCTTGTGTTATTGATTAGCTGGTTATCCGCTTTTCCTTCGGTTGAAAAAGTGTTTGCACGGTTTTAAGCTTTGACCGAGAAGCATCAAGCGGAAGTATTTTTTAGTGAGCCTGACGTTTTGCGGAGTTGAGAATGTTGCTTGTCTGCATCTAACTTCAGGCGAGAATTATGCTCTTCGGGTGCATCGGTAGAGCATTGCACAATAATATGTATAATTCTAATCTTTGTTGCCTAGATGATCCAACTCAATTCTCGCACAAACGATATTGTTCTTTCTTTTGACCATATTAAACTGGTAATATTGTACTTTACAATTTGATATATGATGTCATGTATCCATCAATAATTCATAAATCGAGAGCAATGACATCGACACCCTCAATATAAGGAGTAGTGATGAGCAAATGCAAGACCAAGACCAAGACCAAGGCGGTCTTGGTCTTGGTCTTGGTATTGCACTCTCAGTCTTGGTCTTGGTCTTGCATAGGTAACCCTGGTCTTGGTCTTGGTCTCGGTCTTGCACCAGTGGTCTTGGTCTTGGTCTCGGTCTTGCATACTTGGTATTGGTCTTGTTGCAAGAGTCTTGCAGTTTTCTTTTATGCATCTTACTGTGATCGATGGCGTTTACATGATTTAAAGTTACACCATTTTCATGTATGTTATTGCTTACAAAAGTAACGAAAGCTAACTGCTTTTAGTTGCTTTGACCATGTAAACACTAATGTGATGTCAAGCTGTTTGCCGAAACGTCCATGGTGATATAAGCTAGAACAGTAAACTTTGAGTTTAAATTTAAATATTCTCTGTTATCCTATTGCAGAACTTTAAACCCAAAATCCACGAGATGCTGTACACTATTTGAGAGAGTAAAATTATTAATATTATATTGTAAAGTTTCAAAATGAACGGCTGTGGAGACAAGAAGTAATATTAACAGGATGTGTATGAAATGTTTAAAAGATTTCCGCATAGGAGAGAGGTTCTATCTGGCCTATTTAAAACTGTATAATATAGTAACAAAACATAACGGCATTGAAGCAGATGCTTTAGAAATTGTGCAATCTATAGCAAATCACACAATTTCCCTTCGAAACCCAAACCCATAGGCTGCAATAAATAATATTTATCTTTCCATATACCCTAGTTCTAATTTATAACACATTGTGAACAGATCATTTCTGCACTCTAAAGATTTCCGCTACCCCTCATAAATTACTTTCTACTTGCTTTACAAGTTTCGGGCTTTCAACTAATTGGTCATAAATAATCATAACTATTCTTCATGCAAGAGAATGTTTCTAGACCAGGCATTTTCTACTTTTATTATCTTTTCCCATTCGATATGCATCCATAATATGAATCAGCAGCAAGAACTTAAACACCCCACCGTTATGTGTCAATAAGAAAATTGTAGTAGTAAAAAAAGGTTTTCAGTGGATGTCCTACCTATCATCAACAAAATGTAGGCCTGTATAGCTAAAGTACAATCGGATAAGTAACTGTAAAGTAATAACTAGCAAATACCCGTCAAATAAGTTCCTGTTTTAATGAATCTACGGTTTAATTGTATTTTATTGAATAATTATGAAGAATATCAGTTTTCGAAATTTTCTGCAAGGAGAAAGGAATGAGCTGAATAGCTATATTATATTTTGTTCAAGTAGACAGGAAAAATTCTATATGTGAGAGTAGGCTATGAATATTAATGATAGGTGTAAAAAAGGATATAATCGTTTATGAAATATGCTACTGAGCATGTTAATAGACGTTTCAAGTTACGGGGGCTACTGTTTAAAGTTTCAACTCCTTAGTCATAGGCCGCCCCATGGATGAGTGGCTAGACCGCTCGCCCTCCACCGCTGGGACCCGGGATCGGATCTCGATGGATCCATGTGGAATTTGTGGTGGACAAAGTGGGGTCAGGGCAGGCTTTCTCGGGGTACTCCGGTTTCCCCTGCCATATAGCATTCCATCGTTCCTCAATTCATCGTATTATGACCATTTGGTTGTAATAAAAATTTATTATAAATCCTCAGTCATAGCTTCCTTTAAACCCAGTGAGAGGTTAGAGAAACTAGTTATTAAATAACTGTATGGCAGAATTTTTAAGTTTTATTGATAAATTATGTGGTCAGTATTTATATTGTAAGCAAAATGAAATTTCATATATGACTTAGGGCCTTTATTACATATGTTTGTCTTTCGTACTAGACTAGAGAACTGTTGCAATTAAACATTTTAAAAATGAATATGGAGTGTTTATCGTGAATTTAACTCCCACCAATTGAAGGAACTAGCTGTATGGAATGCTATTCAGGGAAATCCGTCAGATTAATTGTAAGTTTTCATTGCAGTAATTCGTTTTAACGTAGTGGTGAGAGAGGTTGTATACGGAGTTCACAAGTATTATTTGAATGGTGCGCTCTTTTTGGATACGGACAGCGTCATGCACCGGGTCTGCTCTCATTGGTTACCGCACGATGAGGCAACCTCTACATTATAGGCCTACCAGCCTTGGGACTACTCCGGCTAGCGACTCTGCGGCGCCTTTGAGTAGTGGTCACTGGCTCGCTGCATACACAACGGGGCTTTATAAAACTTTTTTCAAATAGCAAGACTGCAAGAGTCTTGCAGGTAGGTCTTGTTCTTGCCAGAGTCTTGCAGGGTTGGTCTTGGTCTTGGTCTCGGTCTTGCATGGCCGGTCTTGGTCTTGGTCTTGCTAACGCTGATACGGTCTTGGTCTTGGTCTCGGTCTTGCATTTTCTGCAAGACCAAGACCAAGACTGCAAGACCAAGACTGGTCTCGCTCATCACTAATAAGGAGAATACTTAAGAAGTTCTTGCTCTTAGTAATGTGGGAAAAGGTCAAGTGTGCGACAAAATTATTTACGCAATTAAAATGTGATGAAAGGTGCAAACTTCATTTAAGAAATTCCTTCTAGTTCTGTCATCCCATTAAGGGGTAAAAATTTGCTTGAGTTTTTTGCTTTTCCCTTGCATAAATTGACAGCCACACTTTCTCTCACACAGGATTTTTCTTAATCCCCACTTTGCATAAAGGCTCTAGCTTGTTATAAATTCGTATAGCGTAGTGTACACTACAGTACAGAATATCATGTAAGATTTAAAATGGAGAAAATAAAACTCAGATGAAACGAGAATATATCTCATATTTTTACCATAAACAGACGAATTAGACATTACACAAGATGTGAAAAGTATTAATATGTTTACATTCTTACACGTAAAGAAGGCTTAAAGGTTTTTGTTTATTTCCATAGGTTTCACAAGTAGGGCTACTAGATGTAAAAAAAATTAAAAATATATTTTATCTGAAAACCTAATTCTACACAAAAAGCCAGACAAGAGACAAATGTTTAAAATGCATATAAAGTTAATGTAAATTTTTTAATGTGCTGTATAATTGAATTGATACTAGACTATACGAATTAAAATTTATTAATTTATCAATGAACTATGTATTTAATGATTCGGTTTTGGTGTTTCCCACGAAATTTGTATTAATATGTTCAGTATCATAAAAGCTGGAAAATGTCAGATTTTCTACAATGCCCGGCCGGACTCTGGACCAAGACATTAAAGCAGGACATATCCGTTAAATTTCGGTAACCCTATTCACAAGACAACACTGATCATCGTGAAATGTTTGTAAGGTATGTAAGGTATATAACTCTTATATTTACAGAGAGGTATAGGATCATAATTGTATCTACGTAAGGATATACTGGAAACAGTAAAGTTATGAATAATTATTTCCTCCTCATTCGCTTTGACAGCCAGCTGGTTAACGTTTTATATTTAAATGAACAGTGGTTGATTATGTTTTTCGCCATTAGGTCTAATTGTCCAACTTACTGGACATTGTTATGTTCATTTTTTCAGGCCTACTTTTGTCCTTTCCTAACCAAGACAATCTCAATCAATTCAATGTAATTCCATACAAGCAAAGCAGTATTGCAGCTATTGCACTGGAAACTATAACGGCGATGGCAATCTTAAAAGTTCACTTAAACTACACTAGGGTGGTCTTTCCTTTACTAATAAGAAAAAAACTTTTCAGCAATTTGTATGCTCTGACCCCTCAAAATTGTTCTTCTACATACAAAAATAATGTGTGCAAAGTTCCAGACGATTTAATTGATATTTAGGGGTAGCTCAATGAACTCAAAGTTTTATGTTATACAAATTACTGCCGAAATATTGGTGTATTATATATTTTGATTTCACACTCAGCACTTGATCAGTCTCAATTAACTCTGTAACAGATAACATTTTGTTCATTGTTGTTACTGAAATTACCATAATCAAGTGTTTCTTGTGACCCTACTCAAGTGAAATTAATTTTTTCCCTGTTTTCGGGATAACAAAGCCTATGTTGTTCCAAACCTGTAATAAATTTTGTTTCTAGTCTTCATTCTTTGTTATAAGGGCATTATGCTCTTGTATAAGAGCCACACCTCTTTCTGCAATATCATGAACGAATCTTAAATGTTTAACTGTTGCTCTTGCTTGTTTATAGTCACCTCTGAGATGCCATATTTTAGGATCAAAATCTAAGTAATTTTTGGGGTGCTAAGGCGATGAAAGAAATTTGTTGTATTTTTCTCAAAAAATCTTCAATCTTCATATCACAGGAATTCTTTCCACTCAGCTGGATATGTTTAAGAGGTTCATCGACCCTATCCCTTTCTTTCAGGGAATAAAGCATATGTTTTTCGAACTTGTCAACACATTTAAAAAACAAACAAACAAACAAAACAAACAAACAAACAAACAAAACAAAACAAAAAACTAACCCACAAGTTTCCCTCTCAAATACCACAGATGACCCTCAGGTTTCTTTGCTAATAACTTTAGAGACTTCAGAATTAATGTTCTCATAAGCACTTAGTTGTTGCAGTAATTTGAGGTTTTTAGCGGGTGCTGAATAAGGAAGTTCAGGTTTAAACCCAGCTCTCAGATAAACAGATACAAGAAAAATGCAGATGTTAAACATTCCATTTTCTTCGTTCGTAGATATTTGGAACTGGGGACGAAACATCCATATTTTAAAGGAATGGAAGCATGATGGAAGGCCGCAAGGGATATAATGTGTATCCCACGTGGAAAAACACCTCCCAAAAAACAATTGCAAGCTCTAGAAATTCTTTGTAATCATCTCTGACTTGTGTTGCCTCAAGCTGGTTAATTGCAAAATAATTGCTGCCAAAACTGTTGCAAGTATTGCATTACTGGTTGCACTTTGGTAAGGTGACTGATCTATTGTAAGATTACTAAATTTCAATAATGTTACAGAGGACAATTATTACCAAGGCAACAACAAATACCATTAATCAATTATTATTATTATTATGTTTGTGAGAAGTTGAATTCCCGCTACTTCTCCCCCTCTTCCGTCTCTGTAGCCGCCAAAGCTCAACTGTATTCACTCGTCCGCGACAGTCAGAGCGCTACCCTTTTCAATCCCCGTCCCAGTCTCATGTACAAGCTTAACTGTTTTACCTATCCATGCCAGTCCTTGCTGGAGACGGCAGTATCCAGCAGAGGCCGTTCCTGATCGCTAAAGTCGCAGAGACAGACTTTCACATTTGCGTAAACATTAAAATCAGTCTTTTGTTTTAATAAAGCTTATTAAAAGCATTTCCATTGGATTTTAACGTAGCGCATTGCGTTGATAAATTGAAATATAGGATACGGTGCCTATAAAAGCCAGAGTGTGAAGCAATTATTCTTCTTTTGTGACTTCGCGGCCATGATGTTTGGTGTTTGCAAAATGTGCCTTAATGAAAAAGAATCCAAAATGGCTTCTGGCCTGCTGTTTCCAACTGGGGTGAGTGTTTGTTAATCTTGTTTCATCTTTAATTCCTTGATAATTTTGTGGTTCTTTTCTGGTATTAGATAAATGTTTTGGTAATACCAAGATTTGAACCACGTTTCTTTAGCGTGGACTGCAGGGCTTGTGTTATTTTTCTGGTTGTCCCTTGTAACCGTACTTTGTACTCAGCTCAGACAACAATCTCATATATAGCCCCTGTACGACTGACAATAGGCACCCTACAGTTTAGACTTCCACACATAACACACCTGACTTTAATTAATTACTCCATAAAGGAAATAATGACAACGAAACCAATTACACCAATCAATAGCCAACAACATCCCCTACAGTTTCATATATTACACATAACTTTTTATTAACTCTTTCCATCATTTTAATATAAAAACATTAATAACTCTTTTCATTTTTATCACACCAATTACTAATTAATACCGTTAGAAGCAGAATAAATTAGCCCAACAGGATTAAATGAACAGAACTATGATAACTTTCAGTTATCAGAGTTATTGATAAAAACATAAACACAGCCCCTCCCATTTCCGCTTTGACAGACTTCATGGCTACAAGGAAATTCTGACATCTCAACTAATTAATGACCCAAGCGTCTTGACTGTTCTAACGACGAAAAACGTACTATATTTTAAAATGTATAGCAGACCAAACTATTTTACACCAATAAGGAAGAACTCAAACATTGACACAACCAATCGGAACTACTAACCCCCTCCACCACCTACAAAGATATTAGCACACGGCCCTCACAACTCGGCATCTTTCGATCATACAACATCACCGACTACAGACCTTCAAGACACATACCAGACATACGACGACATTAAATATTATCAGTCTAAAGATTAAGTAACTTCGCAATATATTAATATTTGGGGAAAAGATCCGCGCGATATAAATAGAATTTCTTAGTAGCGTCGAAGCGCGTTATTGATATAATTTGATAGAGACATTGATTATTATTATTATAACGAAACATTAATTGTGAAAGTAAGATTGAACATTATTATCCGCGCGATATAAATAGAGGCAACGTGATATTACCTGTGAAAGTAAATAGAAGTTTTTCAACAGCGCGTAAAAGTGAAGTAATTATTATCATATTTTAGCAAGTTACAAAGTGTTACTTACGAATTACAAACGACGTACTACATACTTATAATTCTCAGAACTTACATCATCTAACAGAAACATATCGATTAATTCCGCATTTCAGAAAAGACTAAATTTTGGAGAATATATATATATATCTATTTTGAAAGAGCATATAAACTTTTAGTTCCCACAATTCCTGACACCGCCCCCTGACTGATTATCTTAATCTTCTCTAGCCACTTCCCTAGATAAGAGTTCTCAAACGTATAACTACCCCTGAGTACTACGCCGGCATCCCTTATTCCTATTTATTAAGTAAACTACCCACACCACAAACCAGTAACAGTCATAAATAGCTGTCCAACGTATAACAGAATCAAAGTACGGCTATAAATGACTTCCTAACGCGAAGCTAAATTCACTCCACACTAAGATCGGCTATACCCTTGAGCCTTAATATAAAAAAAATGTAGAATTTAATTAATTTTGTTTTGAAGTATCCTCCAAACGGATTAAAATTTAATTCCCCTAAGCCTAGTAATTTCATGATTTAATTTATTTTTCGGCGGGGTATTCTTTCTTAATTTTGCTGTTTTCATTTTAATTTGCATTCGACCTCAGTTTTAAATAATAATGCTTTTGTTTAAGTTCCGTTAAAAGTGGGTCACAAGAGAGTCCTTTCTCTTGAGGGCCCCAAGAGAATTGTAATGTGGAATAGGTGTAAGTATGTGGGCCATTCAAACAAGGTTAGTATTTAATTATTTCATGTTTTAGGATATTCATGAATTTTATGAATATTTTACAGTCGACTCTGTAAATTATTTTAATGAATTAAAAAATTTATTTATGACTGTATTTACTTACTGTGTATTATATTTGTTTTTAAAAATATTTCTTGCTGTAATCATTTTGGATCATTGTATATAAGAATAATCAAAATATTAATTTTAATTATCATATATTGAATCCACTGCAATTGTCTTGGTGTAAAATGTTTAATGAATTATTTATGTGCAGTTCGCATATGAGATCAAATAAAATTAATTTATCACTAAAAATCATTTTAATGTAAAATAGTAGTTAAAGAACAAATTATTATAAAATTAATAGTGATCATAACAATTGTAACTGAAGGTGCTTTTAAGATATTTTGAAATTGTAAAAGAGAGAATCAAATTAAGAAACATTTATCTTCTTGTGTTTAAAAAAAGTCACTGCTATTTTAGTTGTGTTTGAATTTTCACATTGTAAACTCACCAGAATTAATTAATAAAAAAGAAAAAGAAAAACATTTTAAGTTTCTTTAGTGTTTAAAAGGTTGTTTTCTGTTTCCACTTTATCGAAGGGACTTGGATTCATTTCCCAGCCTCTTCGTTTAATTTGTCCTTTCCCCAGTACCTTTACTCGTTTTCAGAGCCTCTGCGGGACAGCCTTGCTTCCACCAATCCTGATATATTGTTGTGCTGGAGGAGAGGGGACACTATCTCATTCCATTACTGTTTAAAATTTTTAAAAATGCCTACAACAGGGCCAGATGATGTACATCGCATAGCCTCGTTGAACACACTTGCAAGAATAGTGACAACATGGTATGTAAAGAATGTTTGCAATTTCTATTCCAAAAGTATGCAAGCTCCATTTCTGTGTTACTGGCAGTAGTGTCAAAGCACATTGTGCTTACTTGGTGAACAAGCAAAGTAGCTACTACTTCAGTACCTGACTGCAACTTTGGTATACGTTTATCGACTTGCCCATTGCAACCATGGTGATCAAGTTCTCTTTATGCAAGAATAAAATACTTGTTCTCTGAAATCTTGATCATCTGAAGGGCCTCCTGATGAGCAATATCGAATAAATTGTGTGGGTCTCTTAAAAATAAAGTCTCATTGCATTGCTGCACAGCTGTTTTCCTATTGGAAATGTTTTGCAGCTTAGTTCACTTTTCATGAAGCTTCTCCAGTTGTTTTATACAATCCTGCTCGAATGGGAATACAAGCCTTTTCTCAAAACGCAGAAGTTTCCTTCACAACGGTCCTACAGCTCTCACGAACTGTTATCTTGAAGGTTTTATGATGTTAAAAACAGACACTTAACACTTGTTTATTTAAAGATAACTTGGATCCTTTCAGTTAACTTTCTTCAGTGTTCATTAAGGAAATTGTGGAGGCCCGTCTAGAATTAGTCGCTGCTGCCATGTTCAGTTTTCACCATTCATGAAAAAATTAAAAAAAATAAAATAAAAAAATAAAAATTTTCACATTGATTGAGCGACTTCTAAATAATGTCTAATCTGAACAAAACTTTTCACAACATAGTTTTTTACATCATAGAACAAAATAAGAGGGTCAGGCTACAACATTGCAAAACTTCAAAAATAAGGACCACCCTAATAATACACCTTCTACCATTAGATATGATTTGCAAATTGAAGCGTTCCTTTCTTTTCGGACCCAACTAAAATTACAATATTATCATAAAATCTTAGAGTGTATTTTTCTCTATTTATTTTAATCTCTTTTATCCTGATTTTAAAATCATTGGTGCTATAAATTGATATTAAATATTAGGTTGAATAGGTATGTAACAAGAACAGCTTTGTCGCACCCCTCTTCTTATTTTTACTCTTCCTTTACTCCCATTAATTATACCTTGGACGTATCTACTCTTATACAATTCAACGGCCCTAAATAGCGTGCTCACTCGCTCGCCCGCTCCGTGAAACAACGGGGACACTCGGCGATGTTCGTCTCTCGCAGTCTAAACTTTCAAGAACAGTACAAAATTAGGAAAACCGTTTCTTTACTATATAAAAGGCCTGAGTGAAATGAACACAATGAACAATTATTCTAATTTTATTTTTACTTACAATTTTCATAGCTCTGAACCACAAACATTTTTAATAAGCTGCCAGTATAAATTTATTAAAAATCCTGGAGTCAATTAATAATGGCGGGCGAAACCGCGGGCACAAGCTGTAAAATATTGATGGTTTAAACCTTGAAATATCGCTGATAATAAAAATCCAAACAAACCATTCCTTCCCTTGAAACATTATACCGGTACCGTATAATTTCTGAAAATTGCATTGAATTGATCAAATAAAATTCACATCATATTCATCTATCAACAAACAGTCGAGAAACAATACGTATTATCAGTGTTTACAGGTGGCTTTGGGACTGCATAAAACTTACGATATAATTAATTTCTGTAATCTACATACTGATAGGAACGTATTTTGAAGGAAAAAGCTTAAGATATCCAGATAAGGAAGCATTGAACATAGTTGACCATAATGCCTGCGTTCCTTCTAAGAGGCCACGATTAAATATTGGGGAATCGATTGTGGAACATAATGAAAAAGAGGAACAGAAAATTGCTGCTAAAGCTGCATATGTAAGTTTCGTATTTAAGCATCATTTTAACCGTGGCAAAGCCACGGGCTATTTTCTAGTTTAATACATATTGTTCATATACATCCATATTCTTAATGTAATGAGATTTATATGGAGAGAGAAAATAACCATATAGATTATAACAGTCCTGTCCAAGGATTACCAAAAGATGAAACCTATTAAAGTCACACTATAAAAGGAAAGTTTTTTTTCTTTTGAACGAGTTTAAAATTCCGGAAATAAGACTTCATAGGCCTAAATGCATGGGAAATTGTGACAGTAGAGAAAAATGTACATAATACAAAGGCACTAATATAAATAGTTATGGTAGATATTATTTTTCATTTTAAAAAAATTCACTGTAAGATTTCTAAAAGGCTGTTTTTAAGTATTTGTGTTTTAATTTTTTTCTAAAGTTAATATTCAGATTAACAAGTTACTGCATTGCAAGAGGAAGAAAATATACATTTGAATTTTAAAAATACTTCTCAATTAAAAAAAAAATTATGTTAAAGATAGAATAAAAATTAAGCTACACTTTGTTGATCATATAAAAAGAAAAGGCCTTGAAAAACGGAATGCAATTATGTTTTAAATTGTGGACGTTACTTTTCACAGATCTTAAAACAAAGAAAAAAGAAAGTTATCTTGAAAATAATTTTATATATTTTTAAAATTATTTCACGAACTTGAAGATTCTCTCCAGTCCTAAGCTCAAAAAATAAGAATTACAACAAATTCTTAATATAGTTAGGCCTAGTATTAACAGAGTTACGTATTTTCTAGGAATTGATGATAAATAATACTGAAAACTATGACCTGTGTAGTGAAAACACACATTTTCATTTCATTATCAAAGAAACTTATATTGATAAAAGTTGAACAATTCTTTGTTCCAAACTCCAATACCTGGCATCGGACTTGTATGTCGGCTTCCGTGAAGCTTACACGGAATATATTATCAATAAATGTTCTTTTCTAATGAATATGATCTACTTATGCCAGGAAATTATATTCTTTTCAAATGAATATAGCCTAGTCATGTAAGGAAATGAAATTCATCAATCTGCTTCAAAAATGGGATTTGAAATAATTATGAATACCGGTACCTGTAATAAAGGTGTCGTCTTAAAGTTTTTATGTAGAAGAAACTTACCAGGTTGGAATATCTTTTCCGCCAAATAATAAGATTGCTATCGGATCAGGAGAGCAATTACATTTTTAAGATACTTTCATTTAGTGTATTCTAGTATTTGATTTTCAATAATGGTATTTATAATAATATTTACTATGCTACTAGTTAGCAACTCTGAAAATTAAACGAACTGCATAACAATACAAAATAATTGTACTATGGCGTAAACTCTAACATGGCTGAAGGTAACGTAGGATTCAGAGTACTTGAGTATTCAACAACAATATACATTGGTACTATCGTAATTTAACATGAATTTTCACGAAGACCCAAAAAACAGTTCAGTTTATATAACAGCTTATATTACAACAATTTTAAAAAAGACTTTCGTAAGGTGTTTCTCTGCAACACTATTTCTATTTTCCTGATCTATTTTAGACCATTCATTTCGTGTTAAAAACGTGTTTTTATCACAGCTTTTGAACAGTATTGCATACTCAATGGAGCTTATAATGCAGGATGATTGTACGTCATCAGGGCTACAAACTTTTGTTGTCATCTGTAATCATCGTGGCATTCATCTGGAAAGTTGCTAGTCTGCGGATAAATTTTGTGTTGGCAAAATTTGAATGCCCTACAAACGATGCAGTAGCAGTAAATATAAAAATAAGCTTCAATTTCATATTACCACATTTTGCAGAAATGAATAATAGCATTGATATGGTGTTCCACAGTTTCTGCTACCACTCAATAAAAGAGAATACGATAGAACTTAAATTATTTGAAATCATTAAAATAATGTTATTTTAATATAACACCGTTAATTAGTATTAGTATTAGGAATAATAATGGCTATAATTAATTATTATATATTATTATATATAATAATAATAATTATTATTAATATCATTATTATGTCACATTATTTCTGCAGTAAAACTGCAAACTTTTACGAGCACCTGAAATTGATAAAAGAAAGAGAAAAAGGAGTACTGTAAGAAGAAAGACTCTGTGACTCCGATTCTTTAAACTATACAGCTTTGGATAATACTATAATTTTTAGGACTGAAATTATAAAAGAAAAAAGGCAGGACGGAAGGTGAAAGGTATGGTCTAATGGGGCAAATTGTCCCAGGTAAGATTCTGGGGTTGTTTCCCCCTCTCCATTTTCCTATCCAACCAATCTCTCATTACCACTTTTATAATTTATTTATATTATTTTAGAGATGAGATTTTATTTCACTGTTTCTATATGAAAGAAGGTTATATGCCGAAGATCGTTTTTCCTATTTAGGCTATCCGTGTAAGCTTGTGTGCACATTGGCACAGTCGCATTTTCGTGCATATCGGCATTGTATTTTTATTCTTGCAATATCATCGTGCTCATCGCCACACACCCTTCGTGAACTTGGAGTAGGGGTGGACATAGAGACAAAGATGAAATTACATTATCGTATTGAATGCAATGGAGTTCACAGTACTGCTAGGTAGACAGACAGACAGACAAACACTTCCTTTTATTATTACAGATACATACTGTGTACATTAATATTATAATTGTATTGTTTAGAAATCATTCATAAAGTATCTGCCTGCGATTGAATGAAACGTTTATTTAACCTAACCTAACCTAACCTAACCTAACCTAGCCTAACCTAACCTAACCTAAGATATCAACGGCCGGTTTCTTTAGCCGCGGTAGCTAAGGGGTGCTGCCTTGGAGCCGTGGTGAAGGAGGCTGTAGGTTTGAGTCGGAGTAAATCTACGGACATGGGACTGCGGCATTTTTTTTTTATATTCAAAGTGAAACGTACTGATATTGTACGAGTATTTTGAATAACTGACTTCAGGGGGGGGGTTACGACTTTCTGTCTCTATTGTCAGCTGCTCAGTTGAATTACCTAAAGTCTTATCCCACAAGAGTTGCTTGTTACGACATTTTGCCTGTAGTGAACTTTCTGTGGATTACGACATTATGATTTAATCAAATACTCATTTGCCCCTATCCAGTGTCTTACGATCTTTGGCCAGTGCATAGAGAACCTCAGATTACAATAAGCAGACATCGCGTTTCAAGAAAAAAGTGTGTTCCGACCTTTTTCCAATATACTATCAACAAGGTTTGCATAAATGATTTCAATGATAATGAATCGAAAACATTATTGACTTAGCCTATTAATATGATACTCTCGAAGGTTCTTGGTCTATTAAAAAAATTTCTAGATCTATTTGCACGTTGCAGTGTTCTATAATAGTTACGAATCAAGTGGTAAAAAGGAGATTTTAGTTTGCGAATAGGTTTCTTTCAGAAATGTGCCCGCAAGGGCATGGGTAGCAATCCTACGAGCAAAATAAAATCATTTTACCATGTTTATCATATACTATTTTTAGACAGAAGTTAATATTTGTGAAATAATAATTTTAAATACGTACGCTGCAGCCATTTTGGTAGCCTTACAGCTATTCGTGTGCTGTCCTGCCATTTAGTATGCACTTGCGCAGACAAAGGTTATTGATTTTTTCGTACATATCTGCCAATGTAAGAGATGGAATGGATAACGTTCATCAGCCGCCATCGCGAGAAATTTAACAGGTAAGAAGGCTAATGAATTTTAAGATTTTCAGTTTATATCAGACTGAGTCTATTTAATAATTATGCAATTCTTGACTAAAATAAAATTTTCCATGCCAAGCAATAAAAGTTTGTCACCCTGGAGTTTCTCCTTTCAAATATCATATACTTTTAAAAGTGCTTCTTTTACCTTCGACTGTTTAAAAAATATTTTTTCTACCTACTGCTATAAATGCTCCAAATAAAAAAAAATAACTAATAAAGGTATATTTTATTTTATTTTGAGTACTTATTACACAATTGAAAAATAGTTTAGGGATTTCGTACTAGGGTTTTTTCTCATTCCATTATATAAGCCTACAATATAAGATTATATATTTTTACAAATCCATACTGAGACATTCATGATGAAAGTTAGGTTC
Organism: Ectobius pallidus; assembly: GCA_964059195.1. Taxonomy (NCBI): domain Eukaryota; kingdom Metazoa; phylum Arthropoda; class Insecta; order Blattodea; family Ectobiidae; genus Ectobius; species Ectobius pallidus. Next base: position 50,548,401 of record CAXKWD010000012.1, on the reverse strand, counting down.
GCTATATGGTATATGAAATATACTTGAGTTGACAGAACACAAAAGTCATGTCTGTTGTTATCTGAATGAGAAAGTATCAGAAACTAAATCAGAACGACAAAAACAGACATATTTAATATAAGATGAGACGAATAATGCTTTAACAGACGTGCGAATTGCTAGTTTACTTTATTTGCTTAGTGTGTTAGGAAGTATTTACTTAGTCTTTGGGACCAAAATCAATTCTTTATAATTCATTATACGCGTTTGTATGTAATAAAATAAATTATGACAACAACAAATTATATTTACGGAACAATTTATACAGTAACTGATGACAATAGTAGACATATGTCTGCAAAATTCTATATACCTATACGTATTTAAATTCGTATAATAATTACGCCGTTTTTATATTCTAGTCTGCCATTTTAGTTTGCGTAGTTCACACTTCAGGTTTAATTAGAGAGGCCGAATGGATGACACTTAACATGACGTATTTTCTACAAACTCTAGAAGCAAGTCACGAAATTATTGTAGAGAACTGCAGAATGTGTCCATTCTTCTGAAATTCTAAATGTGAGTGTCACTTCTGTTCTTAAAATGTAGCTGCATGTTATACTGATGATTAAATGATTCGTAGTTAAACAGTTTAACGGTTTTTTTTATTAAATTATACATTAAAGCTTTAAAGTTAAATATAATTAAAATCCATTTCCCTCTGTTTTCTACTTGGGACAGATGAAGTCCGTTGAACACAGGCCTGAAGGCCTAACATTGCTTCTCCATCCCAATCAGTCATATCCGATGCATGGTTTAATGGCCCCTCCATTAGACCTTCTTTCTATAAATTGTATACCTATTCTTGAACTAACTCTCTTCTTCCAGAAAATAGCTGCAAAGCTAGCCATCGAAAGCTCGGATACAATTACCCCATCGACCCGATTGAAAGCCCGATAAAACATTATTCAGAACGGTTTGCATAACAAAATAATTCTGGGAATAAATAAGAATTTGTTATCTTTTAGCTGTAAAGCTAGCCACCGAAAGCTCGGATACAATTACCCCTTTGACCCGATTGAAAGCCCGATAAAACGTTTTCAGAACGGTTTGCAGAACAAAATAATTCTGGGAATAAATCAGAATTTGTTATCTTTTACTGACACTATTACTTAAAAAATCATTCTGGACACTGGTCAAAATCGTGAAACTGTAGGCCTAATAGAATATAGGGACAGACCTAAGCATCTCATGTGTCACAGCATCAAATTTGGAAATTAATTATATTTTAGATAATAGAATGGCATTAAGTAATGTTGTTCTAATTAACAGATCTGTGGTCTATAGTTAAAATATAGTGAGGTCTATAGTTCACTTATATATTGCTTTGTCGGATACATTCTTAGACAGCTTCAAGGTTTCGTATAGTTAATGGAGTTAAAGCAACATCCAGGGAACTTAAATAGCTAAGAGTATGTAGAATTCTAATAACAAGCTGAGGTAAGTGATCTTATTATACCTAGATATAAAACTTTATATGAAAAAATATGCCGGACTTCCGTGACTAGAATTTCACTTCACAAAAAATATTAGCCATAAAAGAGAATTGTTTATGACAACCAAACGATTCAATCCAGCGAGGAAGTTAATAAAATGAGCACTTTTGTTTAATTCTTATGGACACAATTTATCTTAGCTGTTGAATGGTACACATCAGGGTTTATTGATATAATGTTATAAAATGTGTTTCCGATAAATTGGTCAACTCAGTTTATACATTATATTGCCTCCGGTATCTTTATGCGAAGTACAGAAAGAAGCTGAGTTGGACATTATCAGTTAATACTTCTTCACAATAGGGGATTTTCTTCATAGTAGCGGTTAAATTTATGAGCTATAATGTTTGACCAGGTTCTAAAGATTGTAGCTGCCATGGAGACTGTGAGTGATTTTGTAGCGTAATAAATATGGCGTTGGAGGTCTAAAACAAGATGTACCTGCCCCGCTTCAGTAACACGGTTACTTCCAGTCGAGCTCTGGGAAATTGGAAAATAAAATTGTGATGCGTATGGAAGGAGCTCTATCTGTTCACTCGAGTCGCGTAAAAGAAATATCTCAACAGAAGTCTGCTTTCTACGAATTTATCACGAACACTACAATCGCCCAAAATGCACTATCTACCCAATACAATTCTATCCACCTACCTTTTAAATAATCACCAGAAAATACTGTACCGCCACATTTTTAGCATATGCTAGGGGAGACAGTTCGAGTTCTTAGATAAGTTACAAATTTTTGAGTTTACAGATATATAAAGCAAGCTGTTCGGGCTGTGAAATTCTTACTGTGGATATCCTTTTCTGACCTATAGTTATCTTCGATAAGATTTTAAATACCGAATCAAATAATTATTTCAACAGATTTCGAGAAATAGCTAAGGAGGTCCTGGTTCAAGAAATTGAAAATGCTATAGAGGTATTTTTTTTATGACAAACCCATTATGTTGCTCAAAAATTTGTTTGAGCTTCTGTTTTAGATTCTTTAGTACATATTTAAATGTTTTATGTAAATAAAACGTTGTCATTCACATTTCTGTGGTTATATCAATTTCATCAATTCAAACAATCGATAGTAAACAATGTATTAGATTAGTGTCAGATTGCACTTACGTATTATAACCAGCGTTCGGCGTAGGGTCACAAAGTCACGAGACTGAAGTTTGCAGTACACGGAGTATAAATGACGTCATGGCTCGTAGCGAGAGGGCATGCATTATGGTTCATAACAAAATTTATTTCTTCCACGTTGCTGCTTGGCTTGGGTCCATACATACTATATTTCAATCCTGTAAGTAAAAAATCCATTGTTTCCTATTTATTTTACTTAATTGATTATTTCAGGATTCATATTAGTGTTATTTCTGCTATTTTGGAATTCACAGTACTGAGAAATATGCCGGAAATTGAGAGTACAAAGAGTTCTCTTCAGAAGGAGCTTAGAGAGTTTCAGATGTGAAAGGAAACAACATTGCAGTTTGCAAATTGCGCACAAAAGATATATGGACAGGTAGAACTCGACTGTTTGAAAAACACTGTGATTGAAAACGGCACATGAGAAATATTAAATTACACATTCAAGACAGGCCTTCAATATTAAAATCACACATTGATGAACGTTATCGACATTTACGCCACGCTCCGTCTGCAATTCGCCTCAACCTACCAAAGCGTTGTTATCTTTCTTGACATGGGTACCCTAGACCGAACTCTGAAAACATATTAGTAAATACATTACCCTACGAACAAACTACATCTGTAGTTGTGACATAGGATTATAGCTTATCTGCTCATATGTATCAGCTATGTTAATTTTTTATTATATTATATTTTTATACCATTTACATTATTAACCCGTTGAAACTCTTCCAGTTAAATTTAATTTATTAAATGAGGTTGTAGGAAGCTGAGCGCCAAATAATAGGGGTCTCGTAATTTTTATTTTCAGGTAATTAGGCTAGATGTATTCGGACGAATTCATTAATGTTAATATAACGACCACCAGGCTATAGTTTATCCAACGTATTACTTAATATTGCACAACATCGTAGTAAGAAATAATCTAAGGTCACTGTCATTATTTTATGTTAACACATTGCAAACAGTTCAACACCAATCCGAGGTTAGGTCCAAGGTCAGTTCGGTACAGTGTTGACAGAAAGAATTAGACATAAATGACTGCGGAAAATCTAGGAAATTTAAGTTACTTGGCAGTAATCTCAAAGATCTTTAATAAACCATCATTCGTTTACAGTAAAGGAGAATGGAATATTGACTTACGCCATAGACTCATGGAGGAATTATCCATAGCCATAAGTGAAGCAGCTGATAGAATAATGTTGATGGTGCAGCAAAAACTTCAAAATGTTCTTGAAAGAAATGTGGGATTTTCGATTCTTTGCAATATTCCAGATAAGTTAGTAGAGGAAAACATATCATTGCAACCAAAGGAAACAATAATATCGCCTCATGGTTTGCCCCTGTGACTTCATGTTGTGATATTTCGACAAGGTTTTTGACAGCTCATATAAGCTAATGTCTCTCGGAAAAAAAAGGGAAATTGATCATTCGAAAATTTGACAGTTTACATTGTATTTGACTGAAATAAATTATATAACACATAAATCGATATGGACCATCCCAATAGGCCTTGCCTTCTGTTTATATTGTAAAAGGCTTATGATCTACGAGCTTCAACATTAAAAGTGAAATTTAAGTTACGTTTGACAAGGTGTGGGACTTATAGGCTATAAAATAGCCCTAAATAATGCTGAAGATGCAAAATGCACACTAAACAGAACCTGATAATTACAAAACGTGTCTTTTACTGTTTTATTTCACTTGTGATTTTACTAAGCTCTGTCTGAGGGGAGTATCTATGTTTTTATTCCACAGTACTTCACATCAATTTGATTACTGCAGTAGGTTTACATTGGAACTAAGTTTTTTCACATTTACGAGTTTCGCAGTAGCCTACTCCATGCATCACCAACTTGTAACCAATGTTGTTCGGCTAATCTTCCAGGCTCTTGTTAGAAGTTATGTATAGAGATTAATACTTAATGCTCCCCTAGCTTCGGTATGTTTGTTGACATTAGCTAAGTAGGTATATATTATATTCGTGAGATTACTGTTTCCGTTGAACGACAGATGAGGATATTTTAAGAGAAAATTCTGTCGAAACTCTACCAACTAAAGTAGCTAGAGTTCGATTCACGGTGCCAGATGAAATCGTAGGAGAGAGATTCTATCTGCCACCGTGAAACAATTCCTAGATATTTCGGTTGATAAAGTACGAGTATTAACACGGAAAGTCGGAGGTCACCCGATCGAATTCTGAACATTTGGTATGGTAGTGAAATATAGATGCGCTTTCAAACGATTACTTCGCTTATTAACTTGTTCGCCTTAATTGAGCTTGAGATGGGTCTTAATAAAATTTTCTTATTGTTAGTTTATGCTGTTGCTCTTCGAAAGTTAATTCTACAGCACGCCACGAAGCTCTATTACAACAATTTTAAGAAAACAATTGAGCAAAACTCTTATAATCAGTGTCGTAGAGAACAATAATCACAAAACAGGAAACCCACATAGTAATATGCGTTTATATTAATTCTATTAATACTTAGTAGTCATTTTATAATGAACATGAGAACGATGTGAAATTGTTCCCCCTTATAATTTACAAATTATCACAATCTTAGGCTAATATCTATGTCTCTAATCAATCCTATAAAGGCCTACACTTCCTAGTACATTACATCCATACATAAACAAGCTAGTTTATGCGCCTTTTACGTTGGAGAAAACTGTCGCATCTTTTTCGGAAACATTGAGCTACCTCTTGGAAGTTTTCCTGGAGTACAGTGTAGGCCATAAAATAAATTCAGAAGGGTCAGACAGGTTAATCTCCGTGCCAGAGTCCTCGTAGAGATGTCGAAAACAGGAGTAGTTTATTTACAACTCAGAGCCTCACTACATGATGTTCGTAACAAATTGGTGTGTTACGGAATCTGAGGTGAATCCCTTTACTTTTCCTACTTAACTAGGACTATAGCTGCCGAAAATGTTTCACTTGTGCCTGAGACAGAAACACTGCCATGCTTTTGAATACAGACAGATTAACTTGATCAAAATAATTGCACCTTCCGGTATTTGATTTGTGTTTAAAAATACTATTTTGGAATATAACTTGGTAATTAATTTAGATTATATATTGATATATTGATATTTCAATCAAGATTATTGTTTCGATAAAAATATCTTATCATTCAGGTTTTCATACTAGTGTACAAAAGTGCTAGGCACCGAAGTGAGGAATTTCAAGGAATTTTTGCTAATTTTATTACATAAACAATTTTATGAACATTTTACTATAATAGCGAGAAGTTTTCATTATTCTCATAGTGTTCTACAGATTTTAAGTAGTAGTGAATTTATTTCTCATAAAAATTCATACATGTATACCATAATATTATTAACAATAACCAGCGCACGGGTCGGTGTCGACCATACGTGCTCACTTCATAGACTTAAATTATTACCCCATAAAAACCCGATAAAAATTATATTCTATTTTTTACATAACTACGCGTATCCACAGACGTAACCCCCACCCTCAAGCAAGTACAAATTTCATGGAAACACATAGACATAACTAAAACAAAAAATAACACTTAGATTTCCTTACGTCTCCAAATCGAGGCTTTCTCTCACACATCTAACTTTCTGCAGAAATTTACATATCCCATGCCAGTTGTGCTCATCCAGCAATAGATTTGGACATGCCTCCCTACTTCTTTGAGAGTTTAGAAATTTGTCGGGCATCATAACTCTCCAGCGCTCTGTATCTCCACATCCCGACAAAATATGTACCCAAGTTTCATTTTCTCTGCACATTGGGCAGATTCTCACCCGTTTCTCATCCAACATTTTCTTAGATTTCCATCTTCCCAGGCGTATCCAGGCCATTGCTGCTCTATCTTCCGCACCCAGTTTCTCTGTATAATTATTCCCTTCTCCAAGTAGCCTTTCATTCTGCTTGTAACTTTTTTTAAAATTTGTTATATGACTTTATTGATAGAGCTACTCAAAAACAATGTACAATAATGCATCTAATTATTGTGTCACATAAACACAATTAATTTCACTTTGGTGAATAGAGTTACATTGAATTGTTTTATTGCCATTCTGTGATAGAATCTTTGTTTCTTGATCCATTGCATTTCAGTTCTTATGACGTCTCCCAGAAACAACTATCTTCTTGTGTTCAAGTAATAGGAAAAGTCAAAGGAAATACACTTCCTTCAGGCGAAAGTCCCTAGATGCTGGCAGCATTTCTACTCTAAAGGGCGATGCTAATTCGCTGCCTCAAAAACTCGGTTGAACGAGGTTCCACGGTTAGAGAACACACCCTTCTGCCAATGTCAGCAACAAGTGCCGAGGCATCTTTGCACCATGAACCCATGGTCTCTACCGCAAAGACGACGAAAATGTAATTATCAGCGATAGCGCGATATTTTTGTTTTTTTCAGGTTAACTGCAGCCTCAGCAGCCGATCTTGTCTTTCAAATATGAGATGGTGCAAAAGTGTCCACACAGGTATTGTCCCACATAAGGGATTTTTCTCTAAACCAAGGGACCATGGTGATACCATCTGGACGTTTGCCGTCTGAACGACTGATGCCTGTTGGTTCCAGTACCGTGGGAACGTGAATAGATATCAAAGCACTGCGGAGGATGTCATTTATTGCCGAGTGGCGTGAGTATCTGCCCTTACTCTTAGCACAACTCAAAGCATGATGACCATGAGAATCGGCTGTTGCTCCGCATATGCATTTGTGTTCTCGGCAGATTTTGCATCCTAGGCGTAAGGCGACAGTGATCTTAAATGTCGTTGCGTCCATCAAAGTCTCTATTGTTGAAGATGGTAAGGCATTCAACCAAGATCCTGCTTCTTTTTCCTGGAGGGCCAGATAACGAGCTCGAACGGAATCACAAGATGATGATGCCAACAGATTATCAAGGATAAGTTTGGAGTATAATATGTCCCAACATTTCTGAACTGAAGACCTTCTGGAGGGTTAATGTTATCCGACATTGTATTCCACTTAACCAAAGCCTCAGACAAGAAGCACACTTCGATTTCATCACCAGAAAAGGGGAACATGTATTTGACAAAATCGAGGGCTCCATATGCTGAAGCTAAAAAAGCGGGTACACAAACATCAAATAACTTACGAATGCCGAGGCCTCCGAGACAGACAGGAAGGCAAGATTGAATCCAGTTTTTGTCCTCTAATGCAGAATTCAGTATTATCTCTAAATTACTTTTCAGAAGATCGTCGAATTGTTGAAGAAACGAGGGAAATAACCAAAGCGGCGTAGTTCTAATGAAATACGTAATTTAGGAATGGCAAAGCAATTTTTTAATAAGAAATATGCTATTTTTGGATGAATAAGAGACAATCTCCGAAAAAGGTTCTGCATTGAAAGTATTTTTTGCTCCATAGTTGTTTGAACAGCTTCAAGCATGATCGGAGAGCCAAGAATTGATAGAGAAGAGTCGGTGATTATCTTGATGTTCGCTATCTGTTGGAAGGCAGAGACAACTCCTTCATGTCGACTGGAACAGAAATAAAGTTCGCACTTGTGAGGATTGATTTCTAGACCAACATCCTTACTAGCAGAAATGAATTTTTCAAAATCCTGCAGAATAGTGTTGGGGTTACCACCCAATGTACCATCATCCAGATAGAAAAGATTGAGAGAACTGTTTAAATCCTGGATGACTGGATGTAAAGTGAGACTAAAAACCATGGGTCCAACAGGATCTCCTTGTTGGGCTCCAGTCTGAGATGATAAAGTTGTGGACCCATGGTAAAGATGGGAAGGCTGACTATAAGCTTGCCACATGAATGGAAAAATTGAAGGAACTTTTTCTTCTATTGCTTTCAACTATATTGGCGGTTTACCATTACAGTCAGCCTCGATGTTCTATCAATCTCTCGATATCAATTAGTCTCCCTTTTAGGCCTATCTTCTTCCAAATATTTTTTTTCTCATTCCCTTTCTCCGACACCACCTCATCTCTATACCCTCTAAACCCCTTTTTATGGTGGACGCCCAGTTTGTAGTTTCTAGATTCTCAAGTTGTTCTTTGTAACAAGTAGATTTTAAAGATGTCTCCTCCCTTCAATAAATTTAACCAGAATTTTATTGCAATAATTTTGCAGAATGTAGTGTCACACGGATTGACCACTCTTTTTTCATCCCGCAATTTCCCGCACCTCTGTCTAACTTCAAAATTCTTTTTTTGGAAACGATTCTGTATTTGTGCTAAACTCTCTAATTTGTAGAATATCATGTAAATATCTTCACTGGCATATGAATATTTAAAATCAGCAATATCAACATAGATTGTGTTGAGAAATAGGCCTAAACTATAATGATAACTTGATCCTGGGATGATTTAATTTATTATTAATGAAATATTATGAAATACTTCTGCCTATGATTCGTGATAAATAATAAACATTATGGCGATGGTGATATTAACAGAGAGAAAAAATACAAGAAATAAAATAATATGAAGGCTATAATGCAGACATGGGCAAACCCCTATTCATTGACACGCAACCCGCAAACTTTTGTCAATTTACACATAGTTCGAAAAGAACGGGTAGATGGAGACACAATAATTTCACTTTTTAATGCACACTACAAGAAACAAATAATACAAAAAAATTTGTATTTTTAATTATTCTTTTACGTGTTCAATTATTTCATTATACAAAGGCTTAGAATGTGCCATAACGCCTTTCCCATCTGAACTGTGTCGCGACCCGTCACAGCTTGCAAAGAGAGTGTGACTCATGGATGGGAATAATCCACCATGTACAACACCGAATGTACGCAATGCCATCTTGTGTGTTATGCGGGAAGGTCAAGAACCACAAGTGGTTCGCGAACCAGTAAATGATTACATTGATGAAGACAATAACTCGAAGATGGATTGACACTAAGAAGAAATGAAGAGGTAGGAAACGTCCTCGCACTCTTCATTTGGCTCATGCTTTTACATAACACAGTAATGTGCGAGGGGTAAAAATGCATCCCAGATGTGAATATGATATAATCAATTCCCTTTGACATCCAATATATTCTTGCGTTAGTTTTGTTAATTTAAAATGACAATATTAATACAATTCTCCATTACCACATGGTATTACAAACCTAAAACATTATGTGAAATACGGCAAAGAAATAATAATGAAATTAAAGTAAAACAATGATAATAAATATTAGGCTACTGTAGGCGTATTATAGGTTTATATGTAATTACTTATACTGAAAATTGGCATAATAGAACTTTAGGCCTAATGTATGGCAGAGAATAAATACGTCTGATTTTATATTTACTGATAGCATACAGCCGGCTCTGATGTTGTCGCTACCTCTACTTAAGATAAAACTACCCTTTTTTTTTTTATTTGTTTAGTTACATTACAACCCGTGTTTCACCAACTGGTATATCACGGGATATTTACAGAATTATACATAATTACTATAACATATAATATGAAAACAGTTTATGTGATGGAGCGGAAGACGTGGTTGATAAAGGTGGTTATCTGTATCGTATTGATATGATACTTGAGCACAATTGGCAACGGTAGTGACTTTAGAATAGATGGTCTTTCTCTTTCAAACCTGGAGCACTGTGTTAGTAGGTGTATGGCGGTCTGAATGTCTTCCTCACGACAGCTGCATGTTGGTGACTGTTTTTTTCATTTTAAATAGGTAGGATCTGAAGGAGCCGTGATTGGTTAGAAATTGAGTGAGCATATAGTTGGGCCAAAGGGATAGAGAAAGCCTGTGGAAGATGTTTGGGATGAATGGTTTGGTGTGAGTGGCTACTTCGGAGTTTACATAAGTAGCATTCCAAAGTTCGATATAATGGTCTTTGAGGAGCTGTTTGAATGTTAGATTGTGCTTTTTATCGAAGGATTCGTATTGATTCCCTTTAGTGTATATTATTATTATTAATATTATTATTATTATTATTATTATTATTATCATCATTTAATAAATCCAGAGGCATATTAAAGAAGTATTGATTTTTCTCATGGGTTTGAAGTTGTACAGGTGAAATATTCACAGACATACCTCCACCTAAAAAAAGAGGTTGTGTCGACAAGTGTGGCGGCCTTTGCTTTGATGCAATTTATTTCTGAACTAATTACTGAGCAGGTAGAAAGTACTTTAACTTTTCATACTCGCATAAAACAGAAACTAACGAAGCTCTTCTCATATTCACGTAAGAAGATTTCATTAGTTCTCTTACTCTTTACAGTTTTATTAATATAGAATGTCTTCCAACTTGCTAAAGGTGTTTTTCACACAAGTAAGTCAAATTTACACTACCTTCTCTTTTTGTTCTAGAGAAGACCGTTGAAATTTAATTCCCCAATTTATAATATTTAGTTCCTAAATGGAAATAGTCATACGTTACCACTAAAATGTATTGTATAAATGACTGAAGTTAGTTTGAGCTTAAAATTGGTTTCTCAAGGGGACAAAAAATCTGTACACCTACGCCACTACTGGGTACATTCGAGTAACGTGCAATATGAGACAGAGGAACAGGATATTTTTATCAGTTTGGGAATCGACCTAATTGCTTACAGATTGTATGATTTGGGTTACGAGTTCATTTATTTTGAAATCATCAGTGAGGGGTTCAATATAGAAGTCTGCTTTTCGTATTAGGTTAAAGCATGTCCTTTTAATGACATGGCTGGAAGATGTTTCCCTTACATTGCTAAACATTAAATAAATACAAACTATATGTTGTATCCTTAAGCTTTTTAAACGAGTATTTTTCTAAATTTCGCACAGCTCTACTTTTTGTTTTCTATAAATATTACGTCTTTATATAAAGAGAGCTTTTTCTTTACGTGTGATTTCGAAGTGTAACATAAAGTATCTTTAGAAATATTTACAGAAATTTTGTATTATATTATTGTGGTAGCAAATAGCATACATAAAAACTTACCAAAACAAAATAACTAACAAATAAAAATATTTACAGAAATTTTATATTATAATATTTAGGTAGCAAATAGAAAACATACAAACTTACCAAAACACAATACTTAACAATAGGGATTTGAAACTTACAATGAAAGTATTGATAGTTGTTTGTTTATAGATATGTGGTTGGTACAAAAATGCTTCTACGTATTGGAGCTTTCGACCACATGGCTCGAATCTGATGGCATAGAAAGGCATAAGAAACAGAGAGAGAAAAAAAACATTATCATTTAGATAGAGTTTGAACATAGTTCAAACAATACACGTGTGGATTAAAAAAAAACTTATAGAAAACATGATCTAAGTATCTAAAAAGGAGTAATAAGAGATAACTATAATAATCTTGGCTGTCCGGGTGGTGCCGCGTCAACAAGTTAAAAACTGACGTTTCGGCCCTCATGTCGTGGCATTCTTCTGGGTAGAGTCTAACGGCGGGTTTTAACTTCTTGACGCGGCGCCAACCGGACAACCAAGATTATTATTATTCATCCAGCCGAGGAAGCCTACGAGAACAAAAAGAAGTAGTTCACAAATGGATGCACAAGGAATACTTATCCAAAAGCACCTTTCAACGTAGGCGAATAGGAAAAAGAAATAATAAGAGGGAAGTGTTAAGACAGAATGTGCAAAATTACAAAAGGTAATGTTATGTAGATTAAATTAATTTTGATAATTACCTATTGAATATCACCGTTTAAACAATTAAACTTACGTAGAAGAAATGGATTTTGTATATTAATGTCTAGATGAAGTTGGGTAAATATGGTTGCGTGTAAAGATTTTCAAAGCAGCTTGTGTTCAGAAATACCTAGAACAGCTAAATGTAACATGATGGGAAGTTTACCTCACAGTACTATATCGCTCTAAACCTGGAAACCGCTAGAACTTATCGCGTAACTACACTCACTTTCTAGACAGAGCAGACGAATATATAGAAATGCGTTAAGCCTCAAATCCTTAGCAAGCGATAAGCAAAGGCTATCCGAGATAAGTTCTGAAATTCACATCTTCACAAACATTCTAGAACCTCTCAGACGCTTTAGAATATCTAATGATGGCAATGGAGTGAAAGTTTCTTTATTCTCGAGGCAGATGAGTCGACAGTCTGTATATAAGCCGATAAACATTGCTTTCAGACGAATTAATGCGAGTCTGAGATAGTAGTCCTTGCCATTAACGCTAGAGTTCACAAGCACCCGCATTTAAAAGATTTAGCTATAAATATTCCAGTGTGTTATGCACTAAACATTCTCGTAAAATCGCCATAAACAAATTCAAATAATGAGACAAATGCTACTAATTTAAACTCTGTACTTTTATAGTAAAATAAAATATTAAGCTTGAATGAATGTAGGAATTTGTTTGAAGTCATGCAAATTATTTCCTCTTGAATAGGATTTCAGAAAATCCTTGCCTCAATTCCACACCGTGTATTGTCTAATACATATTATATAACAATAACATACGCCAACAGTGAATCTAATTCCACCCCATTGCGTAAATTTTCATCGGAAAATAGGCTATTAAAGGCAGAAAGAATCTTAATTTTTACCCCTGTCAACTGAATTTGAAACTTCGTGTCTAGTTTCCAGAATCTATTTAATAACAGAAAAAAATAATGTTAATAATGAAATATGAGGAATTCTAATTTCTAGCCAATGTAATTATATTTTTGTTGGGAAACTTTTAAGCCGAGAAAAGTGTGACAATTTTTTGGATCCATGACGAATTTGTAAATGACTACAAAAAACGAAAATACTTGATGTGGTAATTCCGCACCAGAATTTCCAAAACTTGTTCCTCGGTTCTTGAATTTGCAAGAATTTATTTCCGAAAAAGTAAGACAATAACTCTAAAAACCATTTTAAACACACCAAGTGAGAAATCTATGCTACAATATGAACATATTTACTGCAACCAACTTTCAATGTAAGGGTTTGCTTTTCTATTGGTTATTATGAAGTGGCAGTGTTCATTAAACATGCAATTACATCTTTTTCCTCAAGCAAAAACGCACAATACATCATAAGGGAAATTCAGATAATATTATGAAGAGCACACACAGATTTTACTTCCCGCTTATGGTTAACTTACTGAAGACGCTACTCATTCACATGAACATATCATTAGCGATAAGAAATGTTTAACAAGTTTTATAAACACAGTTTTAATTATGCTTGTAAAAATTCAGTTAGTGATTAATTTTTAAGGTTACAATTTCTTTGACAAAGTCTGCAATTTTTTTACAAACTACTACCTGTTGGTCTTTTCTTCTATCCCTTCAGGATGTCCTAGTGAGCACTATGTTCTCTTCAATTTTATTTTGAGCTGTTTGTTTTTGGCAGGCCGGATTTTATTTAGTTGTTTTATGAAGACGTCAATATCAGAAAAAAGAAATCAGAGGGAACAGAAATGTGCGATTTTTGTGAATAGCCATGTATAGACCTGTTGGAGTGAAAGCAAAATACTATATCTTTAAATTTTTCCCCATAAAACGAACAAACAAAACGTGTATAAGAAGAAAACTTAATGTTTTAAAGCAGTCATGATGTCACAGAAGAATAAAATCAGGTAAACTGATGTAACAAAGTGCCAGTATGTTTTTGTTTAATCAGTTATGACTGCAATTATGATATGCAGAATATGTTTTTTTTTTAATTGATTTCCAAGTTAAGCTCCAGATTTATTCATTAAGCAGGGCTTACGGGAGAACAAACGTATAGTTTTTTTAATCAGATTAAAATCTTCCAGCATCAGCTGAACTGTACAGCTTTGTGATATGTAGACACTCACATAAACATACAAAAAAAGTCAAATTGGCCGGTTTCGGGATTTGAACCTTTGAACTCCAGAATGTGAGACCAAAACGTTACCATCTCGGCCACCTGGGTCAGTTTAACGGTCTAGTTGGATAAGCGCATGTAAAACAATAGTGTTTATTGTCATAGCCAACTGTATTTTAATTTCCAAAGCCTAATAAGATCACAGTAAAACAATAGGCTATGTTGTCAAGATAACTGATTTGCATTTTTTTTATAAATTCTTTCGAATACGTATATTACCATAAAATAGGCACTAAATTGAGCATTACTCCGAAACAGGTCAACCGATTTTATCCAATATCAGTAGACGTCTTCCCATGGACATTATAAATGTGTATACCAAGTTACATAAAAATCCGGTAACGTGTATTTGAGTTACCGCGTCTTTAAAATTGACACTAAATTGGGTTTTACTCCGGTACCGGTCTACCGATTTAGTCCAATATCAGTAGACTTCTTTCCATGTACATTATAAATGGGTATACAAAGTTTCAGGAATACCCAATAAGGCATATTTGAGCTATCGCGACTTCTTATATATTAACATAAGAGGAACTAAATTGGGCATTATTCCGGTACTGGTTAACCGATTCTGTCGAATATCAATAGACGTCTTTCCATGGACATTATAAATCCGTATACGAAGTTTCATAAAAATGCGATGAAGTGTATTTGAGTTATTGCGCCTTTAAAATAGACACTAAATTGGGTTTCACTCCGGTACTGGGCAACAGATTAGGTTCAAATTCAATAGGGTACTTTTCATGGGCGTCATAAATGCGTACACCAAGTTTCATGGATATCCGATACAGTGTATTTGACCTATGGTGCCTTTCTAATTATAATCTATTGAAATAGGCACTAAATTGGGCATTACTCCGGTACCGGGGAACCGATTTGGTTACATATCAATAGGGTTCTTCCCATGGACATTATAAATGCGTTTTCCAAGTTTCATGAAAATCCGAAAAAGCGTATTTGAGTTATGGTGCGTACAGACGCACGGAAGGACGGACAGACAGACAGACGGACAGACAGACAGACGGACAGACAGACAGACGGACAGACATTTTTTCGTCCCCCACACAATCTCATAAAATACCATACTGGCACTTAATAAATAGCAACGCAATGTGATCAACAACATGAAAATGCAAATACCAACACTTAAACAGACACACACAAACACACACACACATACATACATACATATACAAACACACACATATACATACATACATACATACATACATACATACATACATACATACATACATACATACATACATACATACATACATACATACATACATACATACATACATACATACATACATACATACATACATACATACAATCAAGGTTCATGACAGCAATATATAAGGCAGCGTTCACACTGAGGCGATAAGCGATAAGCGATTTATCGGAAGGACTTTGTTGCGGCGATATATTGCTAGGAAGGTTCATACTGCGAGCGATAAATCGGCGCGACCTGGGCGATAAAAATTCCCTTTAGGCAGGCCTACAGGCTGAGGTAGATTTCGATGTGCTAAATATCGCCTTATATGAGAGCTATCGAGAAACCAGTTACTGATTTGTAGAGTACTCATCAAGCGCTTTTCAACGATACCCCACAAGACGTGGTTTCAAAAATTTCGAACTTCCATCCCCCAACCAACCACCCCAACTCGTACCACCAAAACTCCCGAATCGTTGGTGTCACTGTGAACTCCATAGGGAGTTCTCTAATTTATTCAAACAAAGTTTCCCTCTATACTTCATAGGAGCCGAGATATACATATTTCAAAATTTCTACCCCTCCCCGACCCTCCCCTGGGGCCAAATTTGGTCATTAACGAACTTGTCCGAACTATTGGGCCTAGAAATAACATAATAAAATTTGGTTCAAATATCTTCAAAATTATGGCTGCTAGCGTGTAAAGATATATATATAACTTATATATCACTTTTTGTTTTTTGAACGGGCGGTGGTTTCGTACTTGGAGGCATGAAACGTAAAGATATTAAAGAATTTTTCGAAAGTCGTGACATGGTATCGATTGCAATAGGTAGATTTTTCTTCGAAATCTACCTAAAACGTGGTGGGAACACAATCTTCACTACAAAAGTTACAATATCGTAAGCAACAAATCGCTCAGGCGACCAGCATGCTGCACTTCCAGCGATATAGCACTTGCGATATGTTGCGCTATCGCGTGAGTGTGAACCTTTTTTATCGCCTCCCTTTAGATTTCAAGTATCTGTCCGTGCGTGTCGCGTATCGTATATCGCTCGCGATATATCGCTTATCGCTTATCGCCTGAGTGTGAACCCTGCCTAATAGCTGTCTCATCAACGGTTGCTTCCCGAAAATATGGAAGACGGCAAAAATTATACCAATAGTGAAGCCAGGAAAAGAAAATAATGACACCGTTTCAAAATACAGGCCAATCGGTATACTGAACGTTGCTGCTAAAGTGTTAGAGAAATTATTGATAAAAAGAATAATGCATTACGTATACCCTCGTGAAATACTGAACAAGCACCAATATTAGAAAACCTTTATAACCTCTCTCGAAGCTACTTCAGAGACAGAACGGCCATTCTTTCAACAAATACTCATATCATAAAACGGAACGTTAGTAAAGGATGCCCTCAAGGGTCCTGCTGCGGTCCATTCTTCTGGAACATACAGTATGATTCGATATTTAGATTGGACTATCTTGAGAAAACAGAAGTTTTAGCTTACGCCGACGACCTATTGATAGTAATTAAAGGGAAAAGCTTACTAGAAATAGAAAATTATGCAAATGTGGAAATGCAAAAAGTGTCAACATGGGCAAAACAGAAGAAGGTAAAATTCAATGAAGAGAAATCACAGATACTTGTCGTGTCCAGGAGAAAGAAAGGCCCGATCACGACATCTGCATATATTTAAACAACAAGCCACTGAGACAGACAGACACCATGAAATACCTTGGAATACACATCGACAAAAGATTCAACTTCAACAACCATATACAGCACATAACAGAAAAATGTACCAAATTGATATATTCTCTGTCTAAATCGGCAAAAATAAATTGGGGCCTAAAACATGATGTTCTGAAAATAATATATACCGGAGCTATATTACCCATACTGTCATATGGAGTGCCTCTATGGATCGACTCTGTGCGGAGATGCAAAAATCTGCAAAAAACTCATCAGAGTTTACAGACTAGTTAATATCAAAATGGCTAAAGACTTCAGGACGACATCTTACGAAGCCTAGTGCATATTAGCAGGAACCATACCAATTGAAATCGAATTAGAGAAAATTGCAAGAACGTTCATTATCACACGAGGGTACGCACAGCATCCAAACCTTGAAACCAGAAAGAGCTACAGACAATGGGATCATCCAGCCGACACAATGAAAATACAACAGAAACTCGCAAGTCAAAATTATACCATAAACATTTTCACAGACGGGAGTAAAACCGAGAAGGGAGTTGGATCCGGAGTCGCTATAATGGAAAGTGATAAACCAATATCAAACCTGCAATACAGGCTGAGCGATAAATGTTCCAACAATCAAGCGGAACAATTTGCCATCCTGAAAGCCCTCATGAGACTGACAGACATAGATCATCTACCAAACAATAAGAAACTCGCTGCCATCCATACAGACAGTCGGATCACATTAGATGCACTGGCTAATCCGAACAACCACCAGCATCTAATAGAAACAATCAGACATACAGTCAGAAACTTGGAGAGCAACAACTGGACCATCCATTTCACCTGGGTAAAAGCACACATCGGGATATTCGGGAATGAGGAAGCAGATCGTCTGGCGAAAGAAGTAGCCAACAACCAAGAACTACAAGAATCCTACAACCTATTTCCGAGAAGTGCTGTGCTTGGTGAAGTGTTTGAAGACAGTGTCCGGGAGTGGCAAAGACGGTGGGATACAACCGAAAAGGGTGCGGTGACTAAGTCATTTTTCCCTAATGTCAAGCAAAGATTATCTGTCAAATTAAACTTATCAGGTAAATTAACAACTTTTCTAACAGGGCACGGAGAGCTCAGAGAATATTTTTACAGATTCAAAATTACAGATATCCCAAATTGTGTATGTAATAAGGAAGTTCAAACTGTGTACCACCTACTGTGGCGATGTGAACAATTGAAGACTAAAAGACAGATTTTGGAAAGAGACATAACGAAAGTGGGAGGGAAGTGGCCTATTAGCAACAATGAACTTATTGTGAAACATAAGACACTCTTTGTTAAATTCATAAACAGTGTCAATCTTGATTCATTTTAAACACTTGGCAGGCATCAGTATGTAAATAACAACACTGCCATTAATATTATAATTTGTAACATGTATTTAAAGTAACTTATGCTTGTAATATTACAAGAAGTAGGCCTAATGGAGCATGCAGCAAATAAAGGACAAAAAAATACATACATACATACATACATACACACACACATATATACATACACACACACATACATACATACATACATACATACATACATACATACATACATACATGCATGGGCCCTACATAAATGCGCTTCCATACATAGGCCTACATACATACATACATACATAGGCCTACATTTTATTATATTATCACCACCATACATTAATTTTAATCTTTTTCATTAACTACATAACCATAATCACATTTTAGGCCATTAAAATAATTTGACATTTAATCCATACACAAATATATTAAATTACTCAATATCTTAAAACGCGGATGACCTAATATTCTTCAAGTCTTGCGTTAATTCGTTAACCAATTTCTACAGCAATTTATTAAAA
The DNA here is from genome assembly GCA_964059195.1 of Ectobius pallidus. Classification (NCBI taxonomy): domain Eukaryota; kingdom Metazoa; phylum Arthropoda; class Insecta; order Blattodea; family Ectobiidae; genus Ectobius; species Ectobius pallidus. The sequence goes on along the minus strand of CAXKWD010000012.1, from coordinate 50,529,124 downwards.
TTTTCTTTCTAATTAATTTCTCAAAAGGTAATGATTGTTCTAAACGCAAAAATTAATGAGGATTGTAGTCAAGATGAATTGAGCAAGCTCCATTCTCACTAAATTGTATTAAACACGGTTATGATTTCATTGCATTTCCAACTCCTTCGGTAAGGATAATTTAGCGCTCAGTTAGACATAATGTAAAATTAAAGTAAAGTCATTAGTGTGCAGGCCATGAAGGGTTCCAGAAATTTGAAGCTCCTAAATATGTTATCATTTGACACATTAAGGTGATAAGATCATCATCCAGAAGGGTTAGCCATTTTAAAAATCACAACGAACCCATCGGGGATAAAGTAATGCATTTCACTACAAAAGGAAATAACCTAGGCATAAGCCTATCCGTGTTTGCATTGTTTTCTTACTTTCTGGATATGACATTTTAATTATTATCTATAATTTTTGTGTTTTCAACAATTATTATACCCTATTTAGAGAAAATAACATGTGATTTCTAGTGTTTTTGTATCTTTTAAAAAAGTATAATAATTAATTTGCTTTTGTTTTTGCCAGTAAGACAACTAAAATTAGCTCTCTTTTTCTTCTAAGAAAGCAAGGAACATTCCTGCCACTCCAGGAAGTGGATATAATTAAAAGAATTTCCAGTGACAACAAATAGGGATGAGAATGTGTAGATAACCTTAACACAAAAGGGTTTGGTACTTCGTACTTCACTGGATTGTTTAAAATCTTTACATGTTGTTCGATTTGCACTCTGCATTGCAGGACTGTTGAAATGACTGCGCTTCTCTGTATGAACTTGAAATTGTCTTAGAATTGATAACGCATTTAAAAAAAGAAGTAGACACTTTTGCATTTTTAAAATATATTATTGTACATTAAAATCCTAACCTAATTATTGAATAAAGCTTATAGCAATGACAGCGACGCAATGCATAAATGAACTTGGAGATGGAGTAGGCCCAAGTGAGGCAATAGAGCTTAGGTAGAGTAAGACATTCACTCACAGTAACAAGACGCAAGGAGGCGAGAATAAGCTTCTGATCTTATCAAGACACGTTTAGTTTGCGATTCTCTTATACAATTCAGACTAAGAGGCACGATTCTATATGTAGGATCTGGAAACGTGATGTACGAACACCTAAATTGACTGCTGCTCTAATTAATTCTACATTTCTAGAATATAACTCCGCTTGCAGAATTAATCTGAGATTCAACATCAATCATGTCAAGTTTATCATGGTTTTGTTATACTTTATTTTATATTGTATAATATATTATATGCATTTATGTACATTAAAATATAAACAGATACATTATTTTTGCGATATGCCGCTGGAGCGCCTTTACTAGCCGACATCTTGCATACCTGCCCGTCGGATCTTGCGTTCTCTGCACATCGCAAAAAATAATCTCCCTATTGGAAGGTCCAACATGCAGATTCAAGGAGGCAGTAGATAACATTAATATAAATGTAAACCCTATTTTGCGTTTTGTGAAAAGTAAGTTATTTGGTTTGGTTGAAACTTCGCAGGAATGGTAAGAGCGCACTGTTAGGTAGCTTCTTCCGGGTGGCAATCACGCGTATAAAAACAAATTCATTATGCATAGGACACCCTCGCTCCGACGACGCCTATGTCGGGATTAGGTGGTCCACGTAATAATATTTTAGCTTCAATAATAAAAGTTGCAAATGTGAGCACTGAATGGTTGTTCTACATAAGCCGTGTCACTAATAATCCCTGTACAAACTGCTAAGAGTTACAACAGATTTGAGCATTTTTTTTTTGCCCTTCCTTACCCCCGGAGTGCCAAGCAATGAAGCTTATCACCTCCGGTCAAACCAAATTTTGGTAACCATTTGTTTGATGTGTTTACCTAGTAGTGCCCTTATGTACATCCTGATGGGATGTGTGGTGAAATTGACATGTTTGGGCTGTGTACTTGTGTCGTTGTGAGCAGAGACTCGTCAAAAGCGTCATACTAAAGATGGCGTTCCTATCTCGTGACAGAAAATGAAGAATGAGACTGCGCTCCGTTAGGCAGAGTTCACACTGAGGCGATAAGCGATAAGCGATTTATCGGAAGGACTTTGTTGCGGCGATATATTGCTAGGAAGGTTCATACTGCGAGCGATAAATCGGCGCGACCTGGGCGATAAAAATTCCCTTTAGGCAGGCCTACAGGCTGAGGTAGATTTCGATGTGCTAAATATCGCCTTATATGAGAGCTATCGAGAAACCAGTTACTGATTTGTAGAGTACTCATCAAGCGCTTTTCAACGATACCCCACAATACGTGGTTTCAAAAATTTCGAACTTCCATCCCCCAACCAACCACCCCAACTCGTACCACCAAAACTCCCGAATCGTTGGTGTCACTGTGAACTCCATAGGGAGTTCTCTAATTTATTCAAACAAAGTTTCCCTCTATACTTCATAGGAGCCGAGATATACATATTTCAAAATTTCTACCCCTCCCCGACCCTCCCCTGGGGCCAAATTTGGTCATTAACGAACTTGTCCGAACTATTGGGCCTAGAAATAACATAATAAAATTTGGTTCAAATATCTTCAAAATTATGGCTGCTAGCGTGTAAAGATATATATATAACTTATATATCACTTTTTGTTTTTTGAACGGGCGGTGGTTTCGTACTTGGAGGCATGAAACGTAAAGATATTAAAGAATTTTTCGAAAGTCGTGACATGGTATCGATTGCAATAGGTAGATTTTTCTTCGAAATCTACCTAAAACGTGGTGGGAACACAATCTTCACTACAAAAGTTACAATATCGTAAGCAACAAATCGCTCAGGCGACCAGCATGCTGCACTTCCAGCGATATGTTGCGCTATCGCGTGAGTGTGAACCTTTCTTATCGCCTCCCTTTAGATTTCAAGTATCTGTCCGTGCGTGTCGCGTATCGTATATCGCTCGCGATATATCGCTTATCGCTTATCGCCTGAGTGTGAACCCTGCCTTAGTGTCCCATCCATCCGAGCAGTGAATAAAAGCAGTATGTCGTCTGCAGTGAAAAAATCTAGTTTCAGTTTTTGATTAAATTGATTTCAGAGAGCTGTAATTATGGGTAAAATTATGAAAATAAAACCCGCAACAAGGAACAATTTTAACAAGCCCGCAAAAGCAGCTGAGAATATTTCATAACATATGACTTTAAAAATGTATGCAAAACTTCCCAATTAAATCCAGCAACTCTCAAACAACCGACTGTTAAAATGTCGCCCAGTTTTTATTTGTTCACGTAAAGTTTATACAAGAGTGTGAGGCCGTGTCAAGTGTGTACAGTTTTCCAATATGTCAGTTACACACGTTCAATCGTTTATGCAGAGATTACAGGTAACTTTTTTCTCTTCGGTTGTGTTTACACATTTGACAAATGCGTTAAGGCCTACTATTCAAGACTGTTAGTATGCACGAAAACTGCCAACTTTATTGATAAACCGCAAAAGGATAATTTAGGCCTATTCCTTATTATTTCCTCTCATGATGTGAAGAAAGAACAGAACACATAATACTTATGAAGTAAAGCACTGTCCAGATTTACAGGAAAATATGATATTGAAATTTTTCTGCCGAAGGAATAGGCTGCACATCTGCACTGTCATATTCCTTCCATTCTGTACAAACATACACGATCATGCATACATACATACATACATACATACATACATACATACATACATACATACATACATACATACATACATACATACATACATACATACATACACGCACATACATACACATATACACATACAAAATGTTATGTTACTGGAAATTCTGTTTCTTCTTATTTCAACCCCTACGAAGTATGGTGTGTAAAAGCAATGCATTGCAAAATTCTAGGTCCTGTGTAGGAGATAATAGCCAAATCTAGCGTTTTCTGAGGGAATTGTTTGAAAGTGATAAGTCGTCCTTCTTCGCTTCTAGCGCTAGATACCTATGTAAGGACGTACAGCTTGAAAATCAAAAGAACTTAATAATTTAATTTTGAATTACACGCGAAATACAAAACCTGGGCGACGCTGGGCCTTTTAAGCTAGTTATTTATAAAACTTAAGCTACGTAGTGTCTGCAATATAGGTCGATAATACAGACCGATCGATACATGTGAAACTACATACGTTATGGTAGATCACGGTAAATTTTTAAAATTTGCTTGAGATGTTTTAAAGAAAGCACACAGTGAGTGAAGAAACTTATCCTATTAAAACGCTATCAATTTATTAATTACACCTGTGATTTTTTGTTGCAGTATGCGACCGGAAGTTTTAGATGACTCTGAAATTTAAAAATAAATAGGCCTTTAGGTAGCATATGGATGGTTTCCTCATTCTTATGATTTGGAGAAAGGAAGAATTGCCAAAGGAATGGAAATGATCTACCATAATACCGACCCATAAAAAGGGAGATAGGACCAAATGTAATAACTATCGAGGAATTTTTATCTTATCAACAGTATACAAAATGTTATCTGACATACTTCTCACCAGATTAACTCCATATGCAGACGAAATCGGCAAAAAAAAAAACAACCTTCGATAAAACATTTTGTATTCGCTATATCTTGGAGAAAAAATGTTAATAAGTCTGTTCACCAATTATACATAGATTTTAAAAAATCATATGATCCAGTAAGGCGGGACAGATTTTACAATATCCTCTTGAGTTTGGGATACCAAAGAAGTATCTAAATGAAACCTACAACAGAGTCAGGATAGGAAAACTTTTATCAGATACATTTCACATTAGAAGTGGCTTAAATCAAGCAGATATACTAATGCTTTACTTTTTAATTTCGCTTAGAAATATGCGATAAGGTAAGTTAAAAAAACAAGGTAGGCCTAGAATTAAATGACAATCACGGGATTTTAGATTATGAAGATTATGTTTTTCTGTTGGGCGATGACATAAACACAATCGAGAGAAATGCAGAGAGTCTTTTCGATGCCTGCAAGAATGTTGGATTGGAAATTAATACAGAAGAAAACTGAATAGGCCTACGTGGTCATGAAACGTCAAAATATTGAGCTTCAAATAATTAATTAATAGATAGAAATTAAGTGAAATCAGGAAATCAATGTTTTTTTGCGGTTCAGAAAGTTTTATGATCTCGTCTTCTGTCCAGAAATATAAAAGTAAAAATTTATGAGACAATTAAACCTGCCGGTTGGTTTATATGGATATGAGACATGGCCCCTTTTTCTTCGGGATGGGAATAATCTGAGTGTGTTTGAAAACAGGGTGCTCAGGAAAATATTTGGACCTAAGAGAAATGAAAATGGAAATTGGAGAAAATGCATAACGACGAGCTGCAGAATATTTACTCTTCACCGAATATGGTATGGGTAATTAAATCTCAGAGGATGAAATGGGCTGCACACGTTGCGCGCATGGGGCAGGAAAGACATTGCTAAAAAATATTGACTGCGAGACCTTAAGGGAAGAGACCACTTGGAAGACTTAGACATAAGTAGGAGGGCATTATTAGGATATATTTAAGGGAAGTAGGATTTGCGAGGGATGATTGGAGTTAGCTCAGAATAGGGTTGAATGGCAAGCTCAGGTAAGCGCGGCAACGAACCTCCACGTTCCATAAAAAGATAATATTCCTTTAGGGTGCATAGAAATTTTCTATTGCCATTAAGTATGTAAGTATGGATGCATTCTGTCCGGTACTCATAATTGTAAGTCTTTATTCTAACAAAAAGTGAACGAATTATTAAATTTCTAGTTTTTGTACCCTTACTAGAGAGAGCCAGCTCATTTCACATCAGTTAAATTACCAGGGAAGTATTAATATTTATGATTAGACTTCGGATTTTAAGTAAAAACCTATTTTAATCCTTAAGTGATAATGGACGAAAATTTGTATATGCATGTTTCATAAGTGACTGCCTAAAACTGATACTATTATAGGACCTAAAACAGCCTCTTTTTACGTTAGAGCCTAATATTGCCTTTTTTGCTTGTTTTTCCTCTAAAGTACAAAATAAGTTATTTTTTGTTATAAATTCTAGCATTTATTTTCAGTTCGTACGAAATTTTTAGCTCGCAATGTGCAGTACGTGACTCATTTATGACGTGGCATTTATTTTCAGTTCGTACGAAATTTTTAGCTCGCAATGTGCAGTACGTGACACATTTATGACGTGGTTAAATAGTAAGGAACGTTTCGTCTCTATGAGAAAAATTCCTTGGATTTCCCAAGAAAATGTAGTGTTTTTCTCCCGACTCCCATATCCAGTTTAAAAAAATTAGTTATTTGAATCACTGAGGGATACAAGGGGTTGAATATGCTAGCGTGCGTAGCTTCTGGGCGCAGGGATTAGGTATTCACTGTTATGGTAATACAGTCCCTAGTAATAGGTCTATATAATTCTGTGTACCATAGGCCTGCATCTGTGTTTTATCATGATTATTGATTAAAGGTGACTGCAATAAATATAATATTCTGCATTGTAATTGAGACATTTAAGAAAAGTGGCAACTTAACAATTTTATAAGAGACTATTTTACGATTTTTAGAACCTATTTTCCAATTTTTAGAGCCTATTTTAGGTACCTAAAACAGCATTTTTAGCGACCTAAAAATCCGAAGTCTATTTATGATAATATAACTGAGACTTTAGTTGTTCAATATGTGCAGAATCTAGTCCAGCGTCTTCGTGAACGTTTCAAACTGAGCTCAACAAGTGTAATACCAACTTGTGATCATGAATCTGTATTTGATGATTTGCATTATAAATTCATTACAAGAAAACGAGAATCAACTATATGAAAAGTTCTATTTATACATTAAATGAGGATAAATCCTGATTTGCAACCCTAAACTTAAAATGCCAGCGTAAAATGCAACTTTAAAATAATGAGTGTAAAGTGATCCCTATACAGGCCACAGAGGCCCAGAAGGTTCCAGGAGGTTGAGGCTCCCAGATTTTTGGACATTTGGCACGTGAAGGTGGTAAGGTTGTCAGCCTTACGCACCGGCCTTTGACCCCAGGACTGCTCCTGGTACTCATTTCTGTTAGAGGCTGAGTCGACCCCAGGGCCATATTGCCACCATAAGGATTAGGCCAATTGAAAAATCTTAACGACCTCATCGGGAATCGAACCCGCGACCTTCCGGTTTGTAGCGCAGCGCCTCAACCACTACGCTACGGCGTACCCCAACTTTAAAGTGAACTCCATTGTAATTCAGTAAATGATTAATATTATCACATTATTTTTATTAGTATTATTATCATTAAATAATTCGTCATTTTATAGATATTATAGCTTAATGATTTATGGACATCTTCATTCTATTATATCCAGTAGAGGAAAATTTGTGCTGAGCGGGAATCGAACCTGGGTTTTCAGACGGGTGCCGAGGGTTGTACCCTGTCCCATTCCCATATTCCTATAGACCCTTACGCTTGTTATTTTTAAATTACTGGGGTTTAAGTTTACCAAGCACTTACAAGTATTAGTTACTTTCAGGTTTTCAGTCTTCTCAAACTATATTCAAATGGGGGAAATTTTTACCTGGGCGGAAATTGTACCCGGGTTTTCAGTTAGGAATACTGAATCCGATATTGACCGGGATTAAAGAAGATATATCTCAATAATACGAGTACAGGCAGCAGTCCCGCCTGAAAAATAATTGCATCGATAGCATTCTGAGGTGCAATCGTTGAGGGATGCTAGAAGAGAACGTGATACGTTCACAAGTCTTACTTTTAAAGTCCTGGTCGAACTCGATTCTAATAAATGCAAACGTTCGCAAGTTCATTTCATATCCTTTGTATAGAATTAGCCTATAATACACGCGTGTTTTATATGATCAACCTATTATTTATGTAATATAAACTTCCTACAATTTACTTGATTTGTTTCCTGCTGTATATCCCCTTTCACCTATTTCCGAGGGGTTCATCGGGACCCTCTTTATAAATAATTATATTTTCATCAATATTTCTTCATTAAGGGTGTATTTTTTAATAAACACACTATATTTTCTTAAATCATCCATTTCATTCTGTAACAACAATTCTCTTCGCTTAAGAAGAGTGTAAAATTAGAAAACTTTATAACATTTGATATTTCAGGAACCTTAAGTGCCACTGAACTGAAATTTGGTATACATAATATACATTACAATTGTATTTTAAGTGTATTTTAGATTTTCTGCTAGATTTTTCATCATACCGTATATGTATTATTAATAACAATATTAATTATGTGCTAATATTCCTAATTACTTGAATATTTTTGTGAATCTCATTTCTAATTTTCGGTAAACCCACATCTACACCCACGTGTATTCTTTATCTTATGCCTTTAAAAAAAATTCTAAACAATGTAATGAAAATTTGAAGTTTTTTGAGACAAATTATTTTTTAAAGAAATTACAAACGCCAAAAAATCTGATTTATGTTGTTCACATAGTTAAACTGCATCAGCAAAGAAATACCAATTAAATATCTTGAATAGTTTTCAAGTTATGGTATAAACGGTGTATAAAATTGAACATTGCGGAAAATGAGCGACAAAATTACCGAAGGGAGTGAATTTTAAAGTGTTAAAGCAGATGACATCTGCCAACATTTACGGCCATAAATCCGAAGTATTATACCTATATAAATAATTATTTCACAAATTTAAAAGAAAAGTACGTGCTACAGAGAAAAAATTGGATTGAAAAAAAGAAATAACCTTCGAAGGTGTACCCCCTTTAAAACAATATAATATTTACCTGATTAATGAATTCTGAACAACGTTGTATACTACTCCCAGGAGATACATAACTCCTTTGTTGTACAATCTTATTATATCTGCAAAGATGTTTTCATAAAGTGAAAGAAAATATTTATTAATTAACTTAGTTGCAAAGATATTCATATATTACGATATGCGCTACCATGCACATTACTTATGTGCCATACTATATTGAGGTGCCAGTGATTAAACAACTGCAATGCTTACATGATTGAATCAGTTACTAACGTGATTTTCTCTGTATACTTTTTCATGCTGCCTAAGGCTTTCAAATTATTCTAATATTTCAAAATCAGGGAGAAATAAGCGCTAGAAATAAATATCCTTGAGTAAGATATCTTCAGACATATTGTGATAGACTATGGAAGTGAAGAGAAGAAGAAAACATAGGAAAGAATTAATTGCTGACATCTACTTACACATGATTCACCTATGCATATTCACAGCTTGGGTTAAGGTAGTGTAGAAGAAGACCTACACAACACGACAATCAGGCACACATCTAGACACCCAGCAGCTTCAGCTGTTATACCTGAAGCCTTTATAATGACGATCTCTTGTTATGTATTAAGTCGCTCCTTTCCACAGTCACCAGGAACTTCTGTAGGAACCACGAACTGCAGAATGATTGAAGGAATTACTCCATGGTTTCTTTAAACTCCATTATTAGGAAGTATCTGAACTTTATATTCTCCAATCAGCTGCGGGCGACTTCATTAGTGTATGATGTACAACGTTAAAGTATTTTTGCAACATGTATTTTGAACCTTTGTTGAAAATATAGCTTTTTCTCTTATATCAGCTTACGAGATAGGTTTGTTTTTGGAGGAACTGTAGTTATATAAAATATACATTAAGACATTTATATTTTTTTCAATGCCATTTCCAATTAAAATAGTAAAAAGTCATCGTAAATAGGATGTATTGAGCAAGTAGTATAAATTAGTTATAAGTTTAATATCTTCTAGCAAATAGGCTATGTAGTGTCTATCTTCTTAAGAGAGTTAGCTGAATCTCATCCAATTATGCCACAGTTGGAAGTTTTAATGTTTTCAGTAACAAAACTCTCTCATTTTGCTTTCTAGTCTTCATCAGTCCATGTGCAGTCAAGCAAATGACATTAAGCTGATCGAGCCTCTGAAATGTTATTCCAGTGTATCTATTTTGTAAAGGATTCAGTCGTGTGGCTTGGGAGATGTCGTTGTACATAACAATACAGACCTTCACTATAGAGTAAACTATGCCTGGCTGATCAGTGTTATAGCTTTGGCAAAGCCCCAGATCTTGATGGCACTAAAAACACACAATGCGAGAATTCAAATCGACTGTGTCTAGTACACAATACTCAGTTTATATTGCTGTGTTGCAGATTCTCTGCCATTTTCACCAACAGTCCTTTTGTCATCTGCAAATAAAATAGATACATATTTTCATCCCAGAATTTATTGCATTGAATACTAAACTCCATTCCTTAAAGAGATTAGGTGGTACTTGGTGCAGCATTCGTATAATCTATTTATACTCTTTAATGCATTATAGTCTGTCTATTGAAATTTTCTAATGAAGCATAGGCCTACTTATTTCAAAACGTAATTAACTACGAAAAACTCCTATCAAAAATCGTGGCAATGGTCCTTGAGTGTAACATTATTAGAAAGAAAAACTAAAAAAAAAAAAAGTTTATTATTGTTCGTAGGGATCATATAATATTTTTCAATAATGGAAAACAGAATCCTCGTCATATCGAAACATTCTGAGTTGAACAATGTAACCGATCAGTTCATATGGACTTATATAAAAAGAGGAATCAAATATAAGAAAATACATTTCACGGACAATATTTGAACTTCCCGCAACATTATCGACTACTAAAAACTACCATTACGCCTAGACTATTACAATGACCATAAAACAAATTACATGACAAGACAGAGGACATTTACACGAACAATTTGATATACAACATGACCATCTGAATCAAAAGACATTACCAGCAATTACAAATAATTAACCAAACGATTAATTATTAACACGACAACATAGAAAATTACATCATTCAACGCGTAATCAAGAAAGCTATACAACTACACTTATTGCAGACAATAGTGACAATTACTTTATGAATTATTAACTAAATAAGGGAATACAATGAAGTGAAGGCGTGGCTTTTTGTCTGGAAAAGTCCACTGTCGCCAGCTATTAAAGTCAAGTTGATGGATACGTTTCTCCCCAAACCTCAACCCACTTTAACGACAAATATTTCAAACACTAGCAGACGACTTAGCTAATTTCCAATCACAAGAGACAAAGCCTACTGACAGAACCAATGGAATGGCTAGAATATTTTAACACCGAAACATATTAACACGAACAGGAGCGACCAACAGGGACTTGAAGACATCTATTCAACAGCGACGGACGTAACTTTTATAGACTAAACCGGAGTTAGAAATATACAGTGAAACAGTAACAAGTACGAATATTAATTTTATACCGACTTTTAAATAATACGGTCGAGGATAAAGATATATATATTGGAATAAGACAAGATTATAGATATTATTTTTCGTATTGAAAAGTTAAACGAATAAATACCGCCATAAGATATATAACCTAAAATTCCTGCAATAAAACGTGCAGATGTTATAAGTATAATAATATAACCTAAAGTGATTTTGGCGACGACGAAGCAAATAGATAAAGACATTACTGTATTCTTCCTCCAGACATTTTAAGAAATTAACAAATTAAGTGAAAGATTTTCGGACAAAATAAACTTACAAATATTATTCAAGTTCATTATCAATAGACTTCATTTTTACGACCTATAATCCCTTCATCTTATATCCTATTTTAGTTTTCGTCGAGCACGACCCTGAAAGAGATCTCGCTCTATCAACTGAGTTAGAAATAGCCGGACATAATATATTCAACGACCCCTACTGACAATTATACATTGGCACCCAACAGTCATAAATTAGCACCCAACATTACGAACAGTTATAAATTGGCACCCATTTTGACGTTAATCATTTCATCACCCAACGAACAGTTATAAATTGGCTCCCATCTCGGGGCAGAATTTTCGAAACGAAATAGGATATAGGCATTAGGCCAACAAAAGTCGAAAATTTTTTTGAAACGACACGGGGGATAGACGAAATTCATTAATAAATTAATTCTTCGCAACAATCAGCAATAGTGTATAGACTCCATGTGGATTACCAACAACATCAACATTCACCATGAACATTCACCATAAACCCTCCACTCAACTGAAAATCTACACCCCCGCCCCCCCAATTCTACAAGAGATCGACACCCCTCTTCAGCTTGTGACCTCCAGTCAGCTGATGGCCATTCTTAGGCTATTGACCGACAGACAGCTGCAACAACAGAAGGACTAGGGTATCGTTAAAATTTTTTGCTTATACTTACAGAGTTCACAGAACAATCATATTTTTTCTCTTTAGTTTTTTTTATTTGTAAAAGTTTAAAATAACTTTAAATTATATCCTTTCAAGAAGGAATGACTTTTTAGACTTATATTTCAGTAATTATTTTTCAATTTCACATTTTTCTATGCGTTTACGCAATAACAAAATTAAGATGTCTGTGAAAACTGTACAAGTAGTAACATGTTCAAGTGACCCAGAACCACAGCATGAACCCCCACACCCAGTGTCAAATGATCTTTCTAGTTTGCAAAGCAGTGAATTAGACAATAGAAATGTCAATGTAAGTGAGAATTTAACAGCAGGTGTAACATCCCAGTCAGCTGTTCCAACAGATACTATGTCTTCTAACCCTGAAATAGCCACTGAAAATGTCAATGCATTACAACAGATTATGAATGCTATAACTTCTCTGGCCAGTCAAAACACTACTCTAAATACTACAATTAATGCATTGCAGACTGAATTTAAAACTGAACTTAATAGTCAAATGAATTCATTGCAGACTGAATTTAACAGTCAAAACACTACGCTAACTGAAACCATTAATTCAATGCAAACTGAATTAAACAGTCAAAACACTAATTTAAATACAACCATGAATTCAATGCAGACTGAATTTAATAGTAAAATAAATTCAATGCAAACAGTACTTAATACTCAATTAACTTCACTACAGACAGAAGTTAATGAAAACTTGAATTCAGAGCTAACAGCTCAAACTAGTAATCTTACTCAATTAATGCAAAACCATAGACAACAGGTTGCTGAGGAATTAATGCAAATCGATTCCCGAGTAACACAACAGATAGCATCTTCAGAAAATATCTTAACTGGACAAATAGAAACTGTACAGACAGAGGTTCGTACCCAGGTAGATGGAATTCGAAATCATGTAAGTGCAGTAGAAAGAGAAGTTAGGAGTAACAACACTAGATTGGTATCCCTTAATTCGGAGTTGGACAGATTGCGTCATAGGTTAAGGGATCAAGAAGATCGTGCAGAGAGTACAGTCTTGGTCTCTGACCGGGGCGAAATTGCGTCAACTTCATCTGCTCTCCCAGACACGCCTACTGATACACCTATCATTCCCCCTCTACCCGCAAACTTACCAAGATCCAATAACGGATTGAACCATCACACTGCAGGTAATTCAAGTCAAAGTAATAATAATAATCATCAAAATTTCAACCCCAGTAATCAGATTGAGTTTACCCTTAGTCAAAGCGACTTGCCTCTTCCCACGTTTGAGGACAAACAGAAGACTAACCCTGTAAGATATCTGCGCGAATTAAAGACCTTTTTCAACTTAAGAAATGTACCTGAACAGTTAAAAATGATCATGGTATCCACGTCATTAAAAGGTAGTGCAGCCCGATGGTTCAATGTTGTTAATGATACGCTGGAATTGAATATGCAGACATTCGAAGAGTCCTTTCTTCGAGAATTCTGGTCAATATCAGATCAAGAGAGATTAAAACGTCAGATTTTTCATGGAAGTTTTGATCGTAATAGCGGCCAAACCTATATGGAACATTTTATTTCTTTATGTGATTCAAAACAGCTGTTAACCCCTAGTATCGAAGATGAAGTCTTCATCAAAGCCCTCTGCTTACACTATCCGTTTTCAATAAAGAACAGTTTAATTGTTGCAAGCCCCAAGACAATCCCTGACATGATAGCATTGTTGAAATCCCTACAGGAATCCCCGTTTCCACCACAAAAGATAAATAAATCCCAAGTTACCAACACTAATCAAGGCCTAAAAAGAAACATTAATTATGTTCAAACCAAACCCAACCAAAACGCTTTTGGATGCGAGACGCGGACAGGATCTGCCCAGTTGTGTGAGGAACAACAAGTAAATGAAACCGAGACTAATGTAATCCAAGAAAATAGCTCGAATAGCCCAGGACAGTTCTGGAGAAATACGCCATATCAGAGAGGAAATAGGACTTCTTATTGGAGAAGTAGAAATTTCAGATATCGCCCTTATTATTTCAACAATGGCAGAAACTACTCAAACTACAACAATGGTTTCAGAAACAACAATTTTCGATACCAAAACTATAACAATAATTATAACAATAATCATAATGACTACACACATGATAACTCCCCAGGCTCGAATCAGAATAACAGAAATAACTATGGCAGACGACCATACAATGGAACACCACGCTGGTTCAATAGGACTCAGTACAACCAAGGATTTTTCCGACCAAGTTTTAGAGGTAGAAATAACTCACGACGAGGACTGAACCGATATGCTAATATCAATGGACAAAATAACGATTATCAACATGACTCAATAAATAACAATCGGACCATGAATAGCACTATGAATAATCATGAAAATAACAATGGCAATCAGTCACCGACACCTACTATTGAAGACTAAAGTAACTTAACGAAAGAAGCAAATAACCCCGATTCTTGACAAAACATATTCGTGTTTACCACAAACATTTCTTAAGAATTTTACCCAAACAACATATAGGTCATTCCCCTTTTTTTTTTACGACCTTACGTAACACTGTTATTCCAGTCACCCCAACAAGGCACCATTTCTTATGAAGAAGTAAGCCAAACCCCCACAGAGTGACCCTCTTAAAATTATTTCTAAAGGAAGCGCACCCGCTTGTAAATAACTACCCAACTTTCACGTCTCTACAGTGTATATACTAATTTAAAACTAACTTGTAGAATTGACAGCACATACAAAAAAAAAAAAAATTTCAACACGCATTGTAAATATTTAAGTTTTATTTTAGAAAGAGAAAATAAATATTTTATACCACAAAACTATACATGATATAATAAAAACAGATTTTATTGAAACTCATCATGCACAATGGCCATGGCATGTTGTGATAATAAAATCTACCTGCGAAGAATATTTACTAGAAAATCCAATCCAATAGGCGCTAACATACGAATTAAAACAAGAGGCAAAGAAACCCCATAAAATTGTGAAAAGTACCGTAAGCATTTATTGAAACCATATTAAATCATGTCACGAATTTCCTAAGAATCAAAACATCTACGAGGTAAATTTTGCTTTTATTCAACGAACTGGAATCGAAAAAGGACTACGAGAATGGAATGTAAAATACTTTAGCGTGAACCTTCTCAATCTATGTTTCATTTTTACGTAAATTACGAATGTATTAATTTAAGGTAATATGATGAAGCCCTCATTTAATAAGTAAGCACTGAAAGACAATACCGATACAAGGATTACCTCATATAATGAAGTGATCTCTTGCAGTGTTTCCGTGAAGACGAAGAAATGTGTGTACAGCCTTTCTTCGACTAAAATTGTATATATATTTAAGAAGTGATGTGCGAATTCCCCCTCTGAATTATACTGAAGGAAATGAAACATCGATTTGACTTAGGATAATCACACTAGTATTTGATTTAAATATATAAGAAAATTTTAGTTACACTTATTGAAAATATTGAATTAAGTTTTATAATTACACATTACACTTTGGTTAAAGAATTAAGATTTATGAATAAATAAGTATTTTACTATCATGCATATTCAATTTAGTATCCTCCCTACAACCTTACACCAATAAAATATAAGGTATAAAATGGAGATGAAACAGATAAATAATGAGTTATGAAAAGTGAATTTATGAGTGTGCAAAGATTATGAATAATTAAAGGTAAGAAATGAGTCGACGATGAAAAATGAGAAAAGTATGACAAGGAAGGAATCCACTGTCAAAAGAGTGAAAAAGATCACTAATGAGAAAGAAAATAATAAAATGAAGGTAAGGCATGCACTTATAATAATCATGCTAGAAAAAGCAGATTGACATTTAAGAATGATATTATTGATTGTGTAGGAGTAAGAATGCATAAATTTGTAGTAAACTTGAACATGATATTACGAAATAAGCAAAATAAATTTATTTGAATAAAAAGGATACCTGAAGAACAGAAGAAAGAAAATAATACATTTTTAGATTGTGTAATTAAACATAAAGTGTGAAGTGTATAAGTAATCAAATCCCATTGTGTGTTAAATAAAATTTTATGTATTTAACGGTAAGTAATTAAGTGTAATTAGTAAAATTGTTTCATTAGGTGAAGAACAGTGATGTACCAGAAATGAGTTACAACCAGTCAAGATGACTATTATCAAGTAATTCAATGTAACAAAGATTTCATTTTATTAGGTGAAAAGGAAAGAGAAGCGTACTACAAGTAAGTACAATGAAGTAAAGAAAGGAAGATTATCAGCTGATTCAATGTAACAAGTGTATGATTTAACAATGTTTATATTTTAAGAATTTTAATGTGAAAACTATATTTTTATTCAGTCGACGAGGAAGAACACAGATAAAAGATAACAGATAATAAATTACAAAATATTCATCATTACAAAATCAAAATAACTAATTGATATACGAACTGACCGAGAAATTTTGGATGCGAGACTAACGAAAAATTTTTAAAATTATTTATAAAACTATTTTCCAAATACCAATTACTTCATAATTTTAATAATTATAGCGTTCGGACATTTGTAACCGATCAGTTCATATGGACTTATATAAAAAGAGGAATCAAATATAAGAAAATACATTTCACGGACAATATTTGAACTTCCCGCAACATTATCGACTACTAAAAACTACCATTACGCCTAGACTATTACAATGACCATAAAACAAATTACATGACAAGACAGAGGACATTTACACGAACAATTTGATATACAACATGACCATCTGAATCAAAAGACATTACCAGCAATTACAAATAATTAACCAAACGATTAATTATTAACACGACAACATAGAAAATTACATCATTCAACGCGTAATCAAGAAAGCTATACAACTACACTTATTGCAGACAATAGTGACAATTACTTTATGAATTATTAACTAAATAAGGGAATACAATGAAGTGAAGGCGTGGCTTTTTGTCTGGAAAAGTCCACTGTCGCCAGCTATTAAAGTCAAGTTGATGGATACGTTTCTCCCCAAACCTCAACCCACTTTAACGACAAATATTTCAAACACTAGCAGACGACTTAGCTAATTTCCAATCACAAGAGACAAAGCCTACTGACAGAACCAATGGAATGGCTAGAATATTTTAACACCGAAACATATTAACACGAACAGGAGCGACCAACAGGGACTTGAAGACATCTATTCAACAGCGACGGACGTAACTTTTATAGACTAAACCGGAGTTAGAAATATACAGTGAAACAGTAACAAGTACGAATATTAATTTTATACCGACTTTTAAATAATACGGTCGAGGATAAAGATATATATATTGGAATAAGACAAGATTATAGATATTATTTTTCGTATTGAAAAGTTAAACGAATAAATACCGCCATAAGATATATAACCTAAAATTCCTGCAATAAAACGTGCAGATGTTATAAGTATAATAATATAACCTAAAGTGATTTTGGCGACGACGAAGCAAATAGATAAAGACATTACTGTATTCTTCCTCCAGACATTTTAAGAAATTAACAAATTAAGTGAAAGATTTTCGGACAAAATAAACTTACAAATATTATTCAAGTTCATTATCAATAGACTTCATTTTTACGACCTATAATCCCTTCATCTTATATCCTATTTTAGTTTTCGTCGAGCACGACCCTGAAAGAGATCTCGCTCTATCAACTGAGTTAGAAATAGCCGGACATAATATATTCAACGACCCCTACTGACAATTATACATTGGCACCCAACAGTCATAAATTAGCACCCAACATTACGAACAGTTATAAATTGGCACCCATTTTGACGTTAATCATTTCATCACCCAACGAACAGTTATAACAATCCTTGTGTTCAATTGATATCGCGTACCTGTATGAGGGAAATTTATATTGTTGTAAAATAATACAACAACATTCTGGTATTTATTTGGGAAAAAGGTATTTTATGCCGCGCACGAGTTTCCCACTTTTTCTTAGACCACAATCATGATCCTGTCATTAGCAAAACTAAAATGCCCGATTTCAAAATTTCCATGACATAATGAACATTGCAATAAAATATTCATGGTTATATAAACAAACCTTATCCTCTAATATAAATGTCACGTGGGTCTAATCAAACCAGAAGGTTTGATAATAACGGTTATACAGGCTGGGGTAGTTGTACCTCATATATATATATATATATTAAAAGGTAGAAATATCTAAAAGGTGTTAAACTCAGCTTTGTGAGAATAATACGAGTAATTGAACTCTTGTAATAAAATAGCTTTTCCGATTCAGAAAACCATCCTTAACTGACCTGAGAGTTCTCTCCCCCCTCAGTAAGCTCGTCTTCTAGGCTACATATCGAGTTGAAAGATAAAATGAAGCGCATGGACGATATGCTTTGTCTCAGCTTCTGGTATCACATGAGGAGCGGACACGAGAAAAGTGATTCACTGACATAGTATAATGATCTTAAAGTAAAGAACAACTATTTACAAAAAGTTAAAATAACGAATGCCTACATATACTGAAAGAGAATTAATACCATTTTACTGTATGTTATGCACATTATGCAATTCGTGTAGAAAATTCTAACAAAATCGTTACAGTAATTTTCGAGAAAATCGGCAAAAATGAAATTCTCTTGATGAAGCTTCAAAACTAAGAGTCGTTACCACGCTTATGCAATACAATTAAAATCTGATGTAACACGGTAACACATAAATTTCTTTACCATAAGCGTAGGTATTAAAATTTTCTTACTTCCCATTCTGTTATAAAGTCCGGAGCATAAGTCAGAGGAAATAAATAAATATAGATATTATTTTAAATGTGGAACCATTTAAAATTTTTTACTATACAAATGAAAGGACAATGATGTGTCTACATACTAGAGATGCATTACTTTCCCGTAACGTAGCACCATCAACTTATTTTGAGAGAAAGTATTTAGTTTCCACAACTTACGCTGCATCCTTCGTAGAATAAAGAGACCGTATTGGAAGGAGTGCGTGTGATCTTCTTAAACCTCTGTCTGTATTATGAGTTTCTATGAGTGGTGGCGGGCTTATAATCAACCTTAAGACAATTTTAAAATAGTTCGTGGAGTAAACATTACATACACAATATTTAAACATACGCAATTCCTGGAGCCGTTTTCGAGAAAATCACAAATAATATAAATTTCTTCATGGAATTATGACGATGATGATGATGATGATGATTACTATTATTATTATTATTATTATTATTGAATGTCCAACATTGGATTAAACCCTATTCCCCTGAAGGTATATTAGGGTTAGATATATTTAAAATATATGTCTAGAATTCTAATCTGAACACAAGCTATTATTATTATTATTGAATGTCCAACATTGGATTAAACCCTATTCCCCTGAAGGTATATTAGGGTTAGATATATTTAAAATATATGTCTAGAATTCTAATCTGAACACAAGCTGCAAAGAAAAGTCATAAAGAAAAGTAAAGGAATAAGCATTAACAAAAGGGAGGCAAAAAGAATATACAAAGATGAAATCAACATTAAAAATAGAGAAATGAATATTAAAAAACAATGTAACTCATAGTTTTAAGTATATAATATTTACAAAAGTCGAGAAATGTTTATATCCTGCCTTATTAGAGTGTGTTTTGGAGGAGAAATGTGTACTGAATGTTCAGTTGGTGCAAATAGGATATGAGTTTATATCTTTCGTATGTGTATATAAGACAATAAAACAGAATATGGTTAACTGAGTGTTCACTTTCTCCACATTTACATTCGCGAATTGTTAGTTATACAGAATTGGTGCAAGTACTGTTGAAACTTTCCAAGTTCTGTATAAAACTGTGTCATTAAAACTAAAAGAGAAGGTTATCGTCAATGATTGTGTTATATAAGATTTAGTTTTAAACAAATGTTCGTCCTCCAGCTATGGTGATCACAGATAAACACAGACACAGACATGCTTCTTGAAATATCACTTTGGAATAAGGAGGCCTCAAAACGTGTATTTACGTTGAATTTCGGGGAAGAACACAATATTTCCTGTACTTTTAGTACCTGTGGTAAGGATGGCCTAGAGGAAGTAAAAATAAAAACGTATATTTACTGGAAATTTAACACATAGAATTCTGAACGAAAAAATATTGCAAGAACATGCCTATTTACAAACTTGAAGAGAAGGCTCCGTAAATGATGAAAGGAATGATAATAATAGCTGTACAAGAGGATCCTCAAGATAATTAACTGAAGGAAATGATGGGGTTAAGGAACTGAAAAGGAGTAGTAGAACTCATAAAGGAAAGGCAGAAGGAAGTCAGAAGAACCTGCATTAAAAATTTCGGAGAAGAACTTTATGCTTAATGGATTTTAAGATATATACATCAGACATCCTAGATTAAATTATTATTCAACATAGAAAGCGACATCTATGGATGTAGCTTATCAAAACAAATGCATATTAAGATAATGATATAGTGTGTCTCTATCCAGTCACGATAATACATTAGGCAATTCAATAAAACGAATTGTGGGAAAAAGCAGCACGTATTAAGGAAATAACATAACACTAGAAGCTACGTATGACGATTTAAATTAATTAAAAATATATCAAGAACAAGGCTTGATCAAATAACTGCTGGATTTTCTCTGAACCAAGATTTGTATACACTTTGAACTAATTTGGAAGGAGAGGAGAAATACTAAAAGGGAGTAGTGGAAAACTGCATGGTTGTACCTTTATACAGTTATATAGCAAAGTCTACGGAGGTAAATATTTCTTATAATAATGTATTATAATGTATTATAGAATACATGTTGAAATAAACATAAAAATGTGATGTGAATAAGTCGCAAACTTTCTCCGCCCTATGCATGGATAATACAACTTTCTCTCTTCAAATTCTGATATAGAATAAGAGACCGTATTACACGGAGTGCATATTTACTTATTTCAGTCTCATTCAAGGCTGTATTGTTTGCCATACAAGGCTTAAAATCTTACTTTGTATAATAGATGGTCGGCTTACAACTACCCCATGTCTCAGGCAAAACGATTACTGCTAAAATACAGCGAAAATACTTCAGATGCTACATATTTCCATTCCGAGGTACCACTTCACACCAAACAGTTCATTTCCTCTATCCATTAAAGGCTTTCCTTATCCCTATGGGCTAACTGTAAACTTACACATTTCCTGACCAACCACGGATTATTCCTACCATATCTTCGCAGGATTAACAAAGTACCCTCCCCGCTAAGTAAAGCCTCCGCAGACGGCTGTTTTAACAAAGCTAACACTACCAGAGATACTGAAATCCCACAACACTGCTGAGTCTAACTTTATCAGAATCATTTTCCGCACACTCCAAGAATGGGCTAAGTCTCACGTCAACACTGCATCTTCCTCATACTTCAAGACAGATTATGTCAAACTATCTTAATAAATTATGTTACTTTAAAATATAAATATCATGTGATATACCTTCAACAAAACACATGTTTTTTAGTTAAAATTATTGGAAAGAAGCCAATAAATCACCATTCAAAGAATTTTTGCGAAAACAAGGTTCTAAGAAGTATTAGATCATAACATAAATACCTGGTATAGCCTACAACATATAAATGAAATCCAGTCATTTCCAGAAAACCTCGGAAATCTAGACTTTCTCCATGTAGAGTGGTAGTAAGAGTAAAATGAAAAGAGTAGTTATCCTTGGTGTCACACCCCCGAAATATTTATAAAATGAATACATAAAAACTAAAGTCTGCACTCAACTTTGACAAATTAAACACAAAATTATGATTGCTTATCTGGTTATCTAACGACGATGTGTACTGAAACTTAGGTATATGACAGACCTGTGAGCGAGAATTTTTTCCTGCAGGAGTTCTTTTGCATGCCTGTAAATCTACAGACATGGGGCTGTCACATTTATACATACGTACTGCCAGTGACCTGGGCAGAGATCGAAATAGCGACCTTGAGCAGAATGCCAGCACCATACTCAATCCGCTACCCAGGCCGACGAGAAATTATGAGGGCTAAATTGAATATTGTCTAAATAATATTTTTTCATTAAGAGCACATACAATAAACAACAGCGCACATATGTTTGATTCATATATTATACATTTTTATAACTTAAACTTTCATAGCACAGAATAACAGAAACTGAATAGGGAATACATACTAAACAAATATTATGTAAGACCAAGGCTATATTATGCTGTATGGTCCTGTGGTTAGAAATGCTGGATCCTCGAGCCTGGGTTCGATCCCCGGTATCTCCTCGGATTTTTTGTAGGGAGGTCTGGAACGGGGTGCACTCAGCCTCGTGATTCGAACTGAGGAGTTAATTGATAGGGAAGTAGCGTCTCCGGTCACGGAGACCATCACTGGGTGACGGCATGCTGACCACATGCCCCCAATCCTGCCTATGGTATGTGATGCAGCGGTCGAATGGCATGCCTAGTCTCTTCAGGGATGCAGAGCCACGGAGTTCAATTTTAGTACCGTATATAAGAGCAAAGACTGATTATCTAAATGATGGTCAATTGGAACAACTCCAAGCTATGATATTATGTTTTATCAAGGTACTTAAAATACTAAAGTTTGCATCACTAGCCACCCTGAGCGGTCATTGGCTACGGATGTGAAGTGGCGAGAATGTCGGGCAACCCCTCACTCCTAAGAAGTGAATGGAAAACATTTAATTACAATATCTGTATCTGTATCTGTAACCCTATGATCCCCAGGTGGGGCGAAGGGGCCTCCAAGTGGAGGATTCATTACCTATACTAATTTTGATATGCTTATTTTCCGAGAGAGGGTAGAGGGACAGGTGGTAAGCCCATCGCCTCGCAATCCCCCTCTGGAAACTAAGTATTTCTTGGACGTGAAAGGGCCGAGAAATTTTGTCCAGAGGCTCTAATTTAGGCTTGGAGTTCTTTTACGTGCCGTAAATCTACGACACGGGACCCCCAGCTTAAAGTCCCTCCCGGAGGACTCCATGCCCAGGATTTTTACGTCCTGAAAAATCCATCGACCGCGGCCGGGTTTGATCCCGCGCCCTGCGGATCTAGAGGCGGGCACGCTACCTCTAGACCACCGCGGCCGACTAATTACAATATAATATAATAATATTTAATCATAGGCAGCAAGTATCTCGTGGTGTAAGATGCCAAGCTCAAGTATAATACCTGTTCTTTTAGGCTATGTGGGATAAATTGTAAAGTCGATACGGTTTGGTTTAAAAATTGTACCTTTTGAAACTGTTTTTAAAAGTTTAACTCGATTCTGCAAACGATGTCGAGCTAATTTAATGAAACAAGACTATCCTATCGTTGTCATTCGGAATAGGGAGGAAATGTTACTTTTTCATAATTTTTCACTAACTACGGCTTTACCTTTATTAATATCATAATACTGTAAATAATTAACATCAATTAATTTTAATACAGAATGTGTACCGGTACATCATTTCTTGTATTAGCCATTCGTTCCAAGGTTTAAAAAAGTACGAGTTATAATTATTTACAAACTTCTTGCAGTAAAAATAAAATAAATCTACAGTTTTATTTATATCAGTCTCTGAAATGCAATATAGACCTGTAACCGTCGCCGGTGTACCGGAATTTTGCCCAAAAAGAGTTGTTTTACATGCCTGTAAATCTAGATATATTTATGCACTTGTATATGCCATTGACCTAGGGACGGAAAGCTATTGCATTACAGACTGCGCCACTCAGACGGAATACATATACTAGAAATGATTAAAATTATTATATTACTATTTATCATAGCAATTGATGTTTTCAACTAGTGCTTCGTATATATGCATGTGTATAGGTATATACATACCTATACACATATAATATCCTGTATATAAAAGGTGGGTCTCTGTCACCACGCCATGGCGAGTCCTCAGGTTGCGGATAGAGCATACGACCTCCAGACACGGAAGGTAGCTGCGAATATGTTGAATAAGCAGTCGCGGACAGACGAAATGAGGTGGTCCTTCAGCTCGGGGGTTTGGCGTGAGATTAACAAACTCTCCCAGTAAAAAGTATTGTTGAGTAGCTCTGCCTGATTTATGGATCCTATCAGTGTAAAATTTTCCTGAAGTAAAATAGTCCCTCGTTCGGATCTCCGGATAGAGACGACACTCAGGGGGTCTAAAACTCATAGGAACTATAGATTAGGACCGTGGAAACTTAATTAAGGACTATTATGGTACCATACTCGCGGCTCTGAACAATATTCTGAATACGTGGAAAAATGTCTTTGACCAATTATTAAATGTACATGGAGATGTCCAAAGTATAGAAGGTGAAATATTCACAGCAGAGCCAATGGTTGCTGAACCAACTCTAACAGAAGTAGAAACAGCTTTGTGTAAACTAAAAACACACAAATCTCTAGGCGTTGACCAAATTCCAGCAAAATTAATTAAGGCAGGTGGGATAGATTAAACTCAGAGATCCATAAACTCATTCTTACGATTTGGAGAATGGAGGAATTACCAAAAGAATGGAAAGAATTTATCATTATACCGATCCATAAAAAAGGGAGATAGGGCTGAATGTATTGACTATCGAGGAATTTCTCTCCAATCAATAATCATATGAAATTCTATCTAATATACTAGCGTCGAGATTAACCCCATATGCGGACGAAATCAGTGGAGAACACCAATGTAAATTTAGGCGGAATAGATCAACCATTGATCATATATTTTGTATTCGCCAAAACTTGGATAAAATAATTCTGTTCACCAGCTATACGTAGATTTAAAAAAAAAAGCATATGATTCAGTTACGCGAGACAAATTGTACAATATCCTCATTGAGTTCAGAATACCAAAGAAGTTAGTTAGGCTGATCAAAATGTGTCTAAATTAAACCTATGGCAGAGTCAGGGTAGTGAAATTTATATCAGATAGGTTTGCCATTAGAAGCTGATTGAAGTAAGGAGATGCACTATCACCTTTACT
Source organism: Ectobius pallidus (assembly GCA_964059195.1). NCBI lineage: Eukaryota > Metazoa > Arthropoda > Insecta > Blattodea > Ectobiidae > Ectobius > Ectobius pallidus. The sequence goes on along the minus strand of CAXKWD010000012.1, from coordinate 50,503,900 downwards.
TTTTATTTCGCTTTGGAATATGCCATTAGGAAAGTTCAGGAGAACAAGGTAGGCCTAGAATTAAATGGCAGTCACCCGAATTTAGCTTACGCAGATGATGTTTGCTTGTTGGGCGATGACAAAAACACAATCGAGAGAAATGCAGAAAGTCTTTTCGATGCCTGCAGGAATGTTGGATTGGACATTAATACAGAAAAGAGCTAAGTATATGATCGTGGAACGTCAAAACAATGCTCTACAAAATATTAGAATAGCCGGTAAATCGTCCGAACAAGTACAAATTTTAAAAAATCTGAGAGTAATAATTACAGATACAAGTAATATTAAGACAGACATTAAGTGTAGACTCAAATCAGGAAATGCTTGTTTTTATGCTTCTGTCCAGAAATCTAAACATAAAGATTTATAAGACTATAATCCTGCCGGGTGTATTATATGGATGTGAGACATGGCTTCTTACTGGTCGGGAAGAACATAATCTAAGTGTGTTAGAAAACAGGATGCTTAGGAAAATATTTGGGCCTAAGAGAGATGAAAATGGGGACTGGATATAACTGCAGAAAGACGAGCTTCATGACTTGTACTCTTCACCAGATATAGTAAGGGTAATTAAAACACGGAGGATTAAATGGGCTGGACATGTTGCGCGCATGGGGGAAGAAAGACATATCTAAAAAGTAATGACTGGGAGACCTGAAGGGAAAAAAACACCTGGAAGGCCTAGACGTAGGTGGGAGGACAATATTAGGATAGATTTACGGGAAGTAGGATTTGCGAGGGATGACTGGATGGAGTTAGCACAGAATAGGGTTGAATGGCGAGCTCAGGTTCCATAAAATAGTTAATAGTCTTTTAGCTTGCTGATGAATTGTCTATTGCCATTGAGTAAGTAAGTAAGTAAGTAAGTAATTGATGTTTTCAATATATTGGCTACAATGAAATATTTATTAGTACCTGTAGTATGACCCGATTTTATATGACTCTATCCGGTATAAAATTCTGTAAAATTTAAGCAATTATAGGCATATTACTACAATACAAACTCCATTACTTTCAGTAATTTATAACAAGATTTTACATGACTTATCCAGGATCAAGTTAAATTGCATTTAAATAATTATATTATTAAGCATACTCATAATAAAAAACATTAGTTAATTTTTGGTGTGACAAGACAATACATGATTTATCCAGAATAATGGTCTTTAATAGTTATAATAATTATTTTACTAAGTATCTATGGCATACACTACTTCCAGTAACTCATAGAATCACAATAGTATAAAGCCGCACGGCTATCTCACTCATTGCCCACTGTCTTATAGATGGGCATGACTTATCTTGAAATTTGGCGAACTTATAGTGTATAGTCTTTGACCGATGGGAGAATTCCAGATAATTCAGATTTTGAGTTTTTATCCCTGGAAAATATTAAGGGGTTTCAATCACTCACTATCATTAATGTTTACCCACCTCCAGATAAACTAAAAACTTATTTTAATTATCAAACTTAGAGCTTTTGGCCTGTAACTGAAGGGAAAATTGCGAAAAATTTATTTTTTTATCCCCGGAAAATGTCTTAAAGTCGTTCCACACTTGTTTGGTCTAATGTGACTAAACTTAATCAAACGCCAGTTTAAATAGAAGAAACTCTACTCTGATACACTGTCAGTTCATGAAACAACTTTTCCCGAGAACCTTCCCGGATATTTTAGGGCAGAGAACAAGCAAAGATAGTCTCTATATAAAGTCGTACTGGAGGTTGGTAGGATATAGGTATCTCTATTTTCTGCAGTTATGGAATACAGAATAATGATTAACAACATAACGTCACTACAATATGGAATGATAATTCTTTCACACTGGCCGTGTGTAGGCTAAGATGGACACAGGAAGAACCTGGTTCAAATCCCGGCAAAGGCATTGAATTTTTCATTCTGACTTCACGTGTACATCTTAGCCTACACACGGCCAGTGTGAAAGAATTATCATTCCACTGTGACCTACTAGTGGTTTACTACGCGTATAAAGCCCGGGTCTTTAAGCACTTACAGCTTGTAAGTCGCCACTGGGTTCGTATCTCATATTGAGAACGCCTGGTGGTATTCTGGGATTGTGAGTCAGTTGGAGAATTTAATGTTGTACCGGCACGTTGCCATGGTAGCTCAGTTGGTTAGAGCATCGGCACGGAGAGCCGAAGATCCTGGTTCAAATCCCGGCTATGGCATTGAATTTTTCATTCTGACTTCACGTGTCCGTTATTACAATATGTTTATATTATATGACTACTTCTATCAATCAGAGGGAACATTAACGTATTACTGACTACATATACCACTAATATTATTGTTATTGTAGATGTACTCTGTACAATCTTATCTATAATAGTTCTTCATTTGAACTAATACGTGATTCTCACGGCTTACCTATATAAATGAAATCATGTATAGGAGGATCTATAAGAAAATAATAGAGCAGTGTGATCCAGTCTTTCATTATTCAAGGTAAGTTGAACTTACCTCTCTATCTAAATTGGAAGTCATTCATGGGAACTTCAAATTACTTATTTCACATACCTTACACAGGGTTTAGCCTGAGTCTAGTAAATCATTTTCAAAGCCATTTCTCTTTTTTTAATAGCTTTCAAAGGTTAAAATCATTTTCACACAGACACACATGTATGTTATTATTACTGCAAGCAGTTTATAAACAATTATAACTCACAGATTTTTAATTCTTTCATTGAATGGCTAATCCAAGAAATGATGCACACATTCCGTAATAAAGTTAATAGATTCATTAACGAACTACATTTTGAAGTTTGGTAGAATTCCACTAGTACAATGTGTAATAAAACTTAGTATAAATTTTCAGCCTATGCACTAGTATATTCATGAATATACTAGTGCATAGGCTGAAAATTTTATATTAAGATTTAAAATTAATTGATGTTAATTACTTACAGTATTATGATATTAATAAAGGCAAAGGTGTAGATAGTGAAGGATTAAAACAAATCAACATTTATAGGAGAAAAATTCCTCCGACACTGGGACTTGAACCCAGGGCCTTTGGCTATTCGCGCCAATGCTCTACCAACTGAGCTAAGCCGGAGTTCAATTCACAGTGCCAGATGGAAACTCTCTCCTATGAATGATTGACCTAATGGTCTACCTCAGAGCATTGGCGCAAGTAGCCAAAGGTCCTGGGTTCAAGTCCCAGTGTTGGAGGAATTTTTCTCCTATAATATTCTCATGTAATGTCCAACAGAGACAATAATCTGTGGTTCATGAAAGCTTATGATACGGTTTTATAAGGTCCGTAAGGAGAGGTGAGGAATTAATTAGTACATTCAAGGAACTAACAGTAATAGGTATATTTGAATATGTTAAATATATAAAATGAAATAATTATGTTAATAGACGGAGAAAAGTTGTTTTCGCTGTAGGAAGGCGGTATATTGCGAATTGGAGGGAGTAGAGAGCCTTGGGTTCGTGATATTCTGCGAATAAGCATAAAATATTGGAGCTTATTCAGAGAGAAGACATGTTCCGAATATTGTGAGCTATTTTTGAGGGGTTGTGTTTCGAGCGGGTGGCGATTGTAAAAATGTCCGACACACTTTCAAAAGGAGAGTTATTGAACCAGGCCGACACAATTAGAGAGTTTAGCTAGAATTGTGGAAGGGGAGTGTTTTCACTCAGAAAAAGGATTTCACCATCGTAAAATTTTGCATAGGCTTATTAAGTTGTATTTTATACATGCCAATTAAAGTCCTTTGAATGAAAATAGAATTTCGCACAATGTGCATTAATTTCTTTCCCTTTGCATTTAGTCTTGTAGACATAATTGTTTTAGCGATTCTCTTCTTGATCCACAGAACATGGCATGGCATATACCTATCACAGGGTTTGCCACATCGGCTACATCTGCAGTCTGAACCGGGTTCGTGAAATCTCTGAATGGTACACAACTTGTGATGGAAGCCGAGCACCGCAAATCTAACCACTATGTGACGCAGCTAATAGCCTCCGCGTTTCCAATCGTCTGTAGTCATGGCATCTGTCGAGTAGAACTCCCACCAGATATCTCTTTTCTTTGACTGAAGCTCTTGGAGAAGGTCTACATAAGGCGGAGACGATGGTAGTAGCAACTGTAATCTTATTTCCTCTATGAAGAATGGCTCTCTCGCTAGCTCATACACCAATCTAGAGCGTGTAAACTTTGATAGGCACAGAGCTTTCTTGATGAAGATGGCTTTCACTTTCTCAATCTGCTCCAGATGTTTTTTCTTTAGATAGGGCCAAATGACTTCTAGTCCGTATGTTATGACAGGTGTGACTTTGAGCTTGAACAGTTTCAAGGCCGTGGGCAAAGATAAGTTTCGTATTTGTTTGATGTCGTTCATTGATCTTATTGCTGCGTTTATGCGATCTGTCACATGCTGTGTGAATGTGGTGCCCGTCGTCTGAAAAGTAACTCCGAGGTACCTGAAGCTCGACACTGCTGCTAGGGGCTTATGCCGTATGTGGAACTCAGCTTTACGGCCTCCTCTTCTGAAACTCATAGTCCTTTGGAAAGCGATGTGAAAATATAAAATGCGCTTCTATGCCAGGGTTTGTAAATTTATTCAAGATGACACCGGGGGAGTAACGACTAGAATAGCTGAGACATGTGATCTCTTCCGACCAATCACATATAAGGAAGGAGATGGTCAGGTTATGGGGGAGTTGATAAAATGTTTTTCAAGTAATCGAGAAAAGGTTAGTCAAACATTATTGTCTTTACTCTTTTTGTATCGCGATGGATGGAGTGCGTTTCGTACCGGTAATCGAGTCAAATATTATTGAGTCCTGATATCCCGATGTATGGAGTACGTTTTGTACCGGTAATCGAGAGTAAAAAGACTGTTTCCTTGTATCTCGACGAGGGAGTGTGTTCGCAAGAGGAAGTGAGAAAATGTTAGTCAAATATTGTTTCTTGTATCCCAATGAGGGAACACGCTTTGCAATCTTACGGGTAATTGTGTGGATACACAGTTTTTCTGGTATCTCGACGTTCGTTAGAAGGAGTGAGAAAATTCATTATGCCAAACGGTGTAACTATTGACATGTGCTGAAGTCAGATCGCTTTCCAAGTGACTACTAGAATAAGTGTGATAATTGACTCGTATTAATTGTACTGTATCATGTTAAGTGAAAATAAAATTTATGTTGTTTATCAAATCAAAGAAATATCAGCTGTTACTTGGCGTGCTCTGTGGTCAACACCTTGGGAAGAGAGTAAAACGACTGCTAACCACGACTGGCTGCTGGGTAAACAACGGGTCTCTGTAAAAAAATTTGGTGAGTAATCGATCCTAGGATCATTTCTTACCTGGGGCTCTAAGAGACTTTTCGCACCACTCGTTACATGTGCTGCCCATTTAGGAGGCAGCAGAATGAGAGGGCGAAGACCGTTGCACTTATGTATCTAAATTAATATTTCCTCCCTATTTCGAATGAAACAATAGAATAGTCTTTTTTGATTAAAGTATTATTCATTAAATTAGCTCGACATCATCTGCAGACTTTATTAAGACTTCTAAAACAGGTTCAAAAGATACAATTTTTAAACCAAACCGTTTCGACTTTTACAGTTTCTCCCACACAGCCTAATAGAACAGTTCTTATACTTGAGGTTGACATCTTACAACACGAGATACTTGCTGCTTAGAAATAAATATTATTACTTCTTAAGCCAGCTGTTTTCCATTCACTCCTTATGAGTGAGGCGTTTGTCTCTCATCCACGTGACGTCACAAGACAAAACCGCGCGGCAGGAGACAGCTTAAAAACATGGCCAAGTGGCACCCCGTGAAATGTTGTATATGTTGCAACATACTTTTGGTCCCACTTTCTTTATAACACTAAATACATCATGGGAAGAGAAATTGACGATGGTTTTTAGTTAGTCTGCATTATTTTCCATAATTCACTGCTCAATATTGCAAAGATAATTGCAGTTCCTATCGTAAATGTCAGCTCCTACCTGTTATTTACACTTGCGATAAATGAAAGTGTTTTTTTTCGTAAATGATGCACATTCTACAAGTTTTAGAGAATTGGTAGATGTGAAAGAGCAATTATGGTTTTGTATTACTGATAATCCACTTTTTAATGAAAATAAGCATGTGATTAGTGCAGAGCAGCAAAAGAATTGTGGGAAGTATATGGCGAAGCTCTATGTCACATACCCGTTCACCTCTTTGATATGGGATATAAACTAACGATTTCTTATGAAATATTTTATTGTGGTTTACAAAGATTTTATTGGGAGAGGGTAAAAGAAAAAGTAAGAACGAAAGAATTAAAGAAATAAGGTAGTAAATTATAGGCATAAATAAATAAAAATGAAAAGAAAGAAATGGAAGATAAAGAAAATAATAAAAAGGGAAAGTAAAAATAAAAAAAATAAGACAGATATAAAAAATTAATAAAAAAAAGAAGTAAAATGTGGAGTAAAAGAAAGAATGCAATGGAACTTAAATTAGTATAAATGAACAAAATTTCATAAGGGATAAAACTATACGAGTACAAATAAGTGGACAACGCAATATGTGGAATTGGTAACAGTTGTAATTGTGACGAACAGAACTACGTATTTTTGGTTGAATTCTCCAGCATACAGACTGTAAATGCGTTTTGTAAGAGCGTTGTTGAACGTTTTCTACTTCAGATAGGGTGAAAGAGCTATTTTGAGCTGATCCGTTGCCATAGACACCATGTATTTTCCACGATAGCGCACGAGCCGTCAGTTGTAAGCTCAACTAGCCAGAATTCTGCTACATTACAGTATCTGGACTGAGGCAATGCAAATTCTTGAAGCATAGAATTTTCTAATAAATAAAAAAATAAAAAAACAATTCGAGGACGCAAGCTAAAACAAAATGCATTATGATTTTATTAATGAATACCGTACTGCCACTGTTTTACTACCTCTGCTATATCCAGGCATCAGTAACTTTATTATCTATCTTTATTATTATTATTATTATTTTATTCCATACTTCCCGGGTTTTATTTCAATTCTATTTTTAAGATAAAATTACGTATTTTGTGTTATAATAGGGATAAAGGGAATTATTGCTATAAACTGTTAACGCAATTGTCATTTTATGGTAGTTCTCACACCAATGAATAGGAAATAGACTTTAACGTGCTCTGTTATTCGATTTATATTGCCTCGCTATTATAAAATATTATATCAAACTAAAAATGCAAGCTTCGTTAATTCTCTGGAACTTTATAAATGAGTAAATGGCCCAAGCTCAATGTATACGATCGTAGTAACTGCAAAGTCAGGAAATTAATGGAATATAATGGAATGCAACTAATCGAAAGGAATGAATACAATGGTTGATAACAGCATAATGAACGAGTTCAATAATACTTTTTGGCTCATTCAGTAACTCAAAACAACTCAATGATAAGTAGATTATTATAGGTCAGACTATAGAACGCAGAGGCCTTGTGATAAACGAAATAATAAGGCCATTGCCGACAATCTAATTTTACTTTACCAGCAAACGAAATGAACTCCCTACAGAATTTGGTAAACGTTTAATCGAGTGACAAAGAAGGAAGTAAAATGCAGTCATAAAATGAAAACTGCTCACTAAATGGGCCGGTATCAAACTTTACTCCTTTTCCTTTCCCCTCTCATAACAGAGAATTAGGAAATTAGAAAATCATAGTATAAAAGTATATATGCACAGCAGATTTTATTCACAAATGGAATGTTTAGACGCTGAGATGACCCCTGAGCTACCCAATCGTGATTTTACTCTCGAGAGTGAGATGTTATTTTATCCACTAATAATATTAATTTAAAATGAATTTATATTATGTAATAAATTATACAGTATATATTTTATATTATGCCTTTAAAGTTAAATTATCTCTATAAGGCCTGTCAAGACCCTTAAGGGTCCCGGAGACCCTTAAGGATCCCGGAGGTTGAAGCTCCCAGGATTTTAGATATTCGGAACATGAAATGGTAAAATTGTTGGCCTTTCACACAAACCTCTTTTACCCCATGATTTCTCATGGTCTTATATCTATTAGAGTCTACTGCATATAATAAGCCTATACACAGTACAATTGTAAAATTGTATATTTTCCTTTCTTCTTCGCTATGTATAACTCGATTGGTAAGACCTGAGCCAAACAAACGGATGCGCAGTAGGCTACGATAAAGTAATCTAGACCTGCCTGACATCACATGATGTTCCCTACCAGTTCATACTGCACAGACCGTGTAAAAACATCTTAGCCTCACAGTGGTGAAGTGTGATACGTTAATAAGAGCAATGGAAGGCGAATGTAGTTATTCTAGCAAAAAGGTTGGTGGCAGTAAAGTGATTCACAGTCAGAGTAGGGAAATAGTGTGGAATGTACATAGGTTAGGGCTATTATGAACCGCATAGTTTGGAATTAATAGTACAGTATATGCATTTTCTTCTGATCCTACTCCATTCCTACCGGCGGACGATAAGCTATCTGCTCATGTTTGGTTCAGGTCCTAGCGTCCCAGTTATACAATGTGTGTACCTGCCTGGGCTATTGTTATCAACAGTGGTTTACTAGCCCAGATGCAGCGTACATATATAAATAAATAAATAATTGGTTGACCAGTCCGAAGGCTGTGAGAATCCGCTGACGGGACCATCGGGTGAAAACTACTTCTGAAAAACAACAATCATGCCGGGCATTGAACCCGGGAAGCCAGAGTGGAAGGGCAGGTATTCTACTGATTCACAACGGAAGCAAATAAATAAATATTAAATGTAGATACTTTGTCAATAAGTAATGGGAATATTGGCTTGTATTGAAACTTACTGAGTATTCAAGTTATCTGAAGCGTTCAAAGCAAATACTAGTTCTTCAGCATCAAATATATAAAAACAATAAAGGAATGTAATGCATAGTTTCTTCATAAGGTGGTTCCTGGCATTGAGTTCATGTCTACAACCGTCAACATACATTAATGTTTAATATAAGGATCTTAAATTTGGCATGGAATATGAAAAGTATAAAAAAGCAGCCCTAAATCTATTGTATAAAATTTGATGTTCGAAGACCCGAAGCATTTTGATTGCCTCTCGAGGATAGCTACTAATGAGCGGCCGAGCCGCAACAAACATTAGTATTCGAATCTGGGGTAAACGAGGAAAGCTCAGATGTATTCTAATAAACGAAATTAGTTGCTAAAGAGTCTGTTGTCATTCCCAGAAATTCTATCCACCTGGTACGTGACATAAAGATTCTTATTTGTCTAATTGAAAACATTTAAACATTAACTAATACTTATTATAATAGGTATAACATAATGGTGTTTAATTAAAATTGCAAGGCCTACTCTATCCAATATTCACTATCACAGAAGACTTGGTTACTGTTATGATCCAAAATTACCTCAATTTGTCAATAGGCCTTCATTTTTGTAGGCTATAGTAAAATTTACATAAGTTTATTAGAATGTATTAACATTAGTGAAATTATTATCTTATTAAAGAGGAATCAGCTCGTAAAGAAGGTTATGGTATCAATGCTAAGCTGAGAGTCCTTTCAAATGCAGACACTGAAATATTTTAATTCGTGGGTAAACTATTCTACTAATGCATTTTATTCCACTAGTGCTGAATTATATGAAAAGTAGATTATTCAGCCTTAAGCACCAGAATATGAGCTTATTAGAATCTATCAGGAAATCTGAAGCTGGAGACGTAGAAAATTACATTTACATAATTTCTTGTTGGTATCACAGTGTGCATTAATTGTAAATTGATACAGTTCTTTGTTACATATAAATAATGTAGGCCTATTTTATATCAGAGTTATCCTTTAGTATATTGAATAAACTGAATAATCACTAGTAAAGTTATATCTATAAAATTAATAAAATAAGTTGAATATCAACTAGTCATAAGATAAAATAATTTCCAGTTATTACAAATATTTATATAAAGTTAATTAAAACGCAGTTGAATATCAACTAGTCATAAAATAAAATACCAGTTATTAAAAATATTTATGTGATGTCAAATGTCAATTAATTGCGATCACTATAATATTACATTCAGTAATATTATTCACACTTGAAAGCTGAGACACAGTAGTAGTAGATGACATCAAATGTTCGAAAAATAGTTTCGTTAGTGTGTTATATAGGCTTAGCCTGCATTAATTAAAATTGTCATAAATTGTTGCTGATGTGCACTTTTCTTCGTTTCCAGCCCAATGATTCTGTACATTCTTTTAATTTTTAATTTACGAGATGCATTTCGGCATAAAATATGCCATCTTCAGTCGTGTATATCCAACACTAGAATAATATAGAATAGTATTAAGGACGTAATTAATACTATGTAGTTGAATGGTAAAATTATCTTATTGGTTTTATTTTCAAAACGATATAAACCTGAGAAAAGATAATTGAAATCATTGGAGTGTTCCATGAAGTATTAACTAATGTTAGAATGAAGTTATTAGAAAAAGTATGGATGACTGGATTTTAATTATGATTTTATTCTTAACTATTTATGGAGAGTACTTACGTCTTAATGGATCTGTTGTGGATATGGCCGGTGTGAGAGCAGGCTAGCTATTAACTGATGTGTTTGTATGTGTGTTTGAAGTCATTTTTAAACATTTAAGAAAAGATTCACTGAACACATAAACGATTTCAAATATAATAGAGACAAAACATCTGCCTACGCAAAACACCTAATTTCTAACAACCATTCCTTAAATACAATAAATTATACTCTAGAAATATTAAATCTTCAAAATAAAAGATAAAAATTAAACACACTGGAAATGTTCGAGATATATAAACATAGACACAATCTGATGAACGAAAACACTGTCAACCATAAATCCACTGGAAAATAAATTTTAAAATAAAATGCATGAAGGTTATAAACAACCAATTACCTATGTACATGAAATATTATGGAATAAAATATTGTTTGACTGCAGTAGCTATTGTTTCCGGTCCAGGTGCAATAGTAGCATGCGGGTGTGGACACTACATAAGGAAGTTCCAAATCATAATTCTGCATTAGGGAGTTCCGATTTTAGTTATTGAATTTGTATTTCAATTTATAAAATCGAACAATGTCGTAAGAGTTTTTTTTTTCATTTTAATTTTTAATGTAACTTGTTCGTTTATTACGTTAGTTGGGCCTATGCCCTCCTTACACATATTTTGCAAGCCATGAAGAAAACCTTTCTTTACGCGTCAAATTCCAACTCTGGTCAAAGGTAAAAAAAAAATTAATCTCAGATCGCCCAAGTGTATCCCTTTGGATTTATTGTGCGATTTTCATCGGGAGATTGTAGCTGCTTCGGCAACTATCATTCCGCAGGAAGCAGAAGACACCTTGAAGAGAGGTTGAATGCTGCTTGGATATCTACGGTGCTTCAAGATGTATACATACATAGATTCCCTTATATCGAATACAAACTTCGACATTTCTCTGAACCGCAAATTATTCAATGAGGAAGTTTTTTTTTTCTCTTTTTGTCTCGAGAACAGTATATTTTAATTTAAGAAATACTAAAGCAAACAGAAGAAAAGTACACGGAGTTTATACTGAAAATTCGTACTCAAGTGATAAGTATTTCAATGGGCGTATTCCAGTATAATGTAAATTTAAGATGGAGCATAAAACAACATATAAATAATTATTTGATCAGCAAGGAAGTACACCTCTTAATGACTTCCGGAAGTTGCGATATTAACTTCGAGCCTCACCAAATAAATAACAAATAATGTCAGCTATACAGAATTTGCTTTTTACCTTTTCTTGAAAAGTATAATAAATAGGTCCTATTAAGTTCATAGTAATTTATTATGTCACTAAACTTTAACACCCCATTTCTTCGTACACTCAAGCAGAAACACTTCTTTTAGAACTTATGAATATGTATATAAGAAATCAGTACGTGAACTACATAAGAAAACTATTACGTGAACAGCAGCTAATACAATTCCGTATTAAAATAGTTCCTTTGAAATGCAGCTACTCATAGAGAGAGTGGAATTTGTATAACTGAGTAGATTTCAACAGCTTACTCTGTCGGTAGAATAAAATAAGTATCATTTTTGTATCCAAGTGTGTAAACTTTCACAATACTTTACTTAATTATTATTATCTGTACTTTTCTAATTTCTTTCACATCAGCAGAGGAAAGAATAAAAAATATATTTCCCCACGCAGTTTTTCAGAAAGTTCATAGTTTTATGAAAATTAATTAGATAGATTAGGCTGTACCCGCTCCCACGGTAGCTCGCAGGCGAAATAGGGAAGACGGTGAAACCTCTCCGGTTTGAAGGATGCAACACTAAGTCAGGTTGAAATATATTTATTGAGCCCCTTGATGAGAAACAAAGAGCACAATGGGCAACAATTAAGAAATATACCCTTTTTAAACACAAGATGGAATTTTGATATCTTGCTTTACATGAATGAATTCCTCTTCCGAGCGGTGCCGGAGAAATGCTGAAACATTGATGATATCAAGGGGAGGCGACTTAGCAAGCTCCTTCTGGATAATAAGGCATGTTTGCCTTACAAGACTGGTGAATGACTCGGAGGACCAGAGCAATTTTTTATAGTCGCGCTTGCTCAAACGACTGAATAAGAATTTCACTTTGCTTGAAATGAATGCGCACTTTCAGCAATTATTTTAAGGTCGACTTGCTGCAACGACCGAGAAAATGAACTTTGAAATGTTGCATCGTCACTGCAACTAATATTAACTTCACAGTAGTACTTACAGTAAATCCTTTTTACTTAATGAGTTGCACATTCAAGCCCATTCGGTTTGAACAGGGAAGTGAAAAAACTTGGATTCACACGTTTGTAATCGAATCACAAAATAAATGACTTTGATGAAGATATCAATTGCGTCTCTGCAATAACTGGGCTGGGAAACTTCAATTCCCAGCACGACAATAATAACTAGATTCAGTATTCTGAACTGAATGACTCAGCATGGCGAAGCTTCGATGAGAGTGAATGAAATGGTAAGAAAAGAATGACAGACGTCACGACATGTGACATAAAAGCAAGAATCCCATAGGCCAAAAATACAATAAATAAATCAATCTTGGAAATAAATCACATAAGTTACATTAAAATACTAGAACATAAATAAGAGAATAAATTAGCATTACTTTAAAACTGAATTGTTTCCTTAAAAACACAAAATTATGATTAAAATATACTAAAAATAATCAGACTGAAACTTTGGGTTGGAGATTATAGACATGACTATCCAAAAATGAAAGAAGCGACAGTCAATCGTCATTTCTGATGAGAATTGATGGGAAGAAAGAACAAACCAGATAATAAACATATTTAAAATTATATTGAAAGCACAAAAAATAAAGAAATGAAGTCAATATACTTGTCGCCATAGCAACACGGCGAATGACCTCGCGAAAACAGCTGATGCTTCAAATCCGGCCAAACACGGAATGCTAGACGGAACATAGGCTATTACGTGGACAACAAAATCCATGCATTTTGTCAATGTCTAGTCAGGTGATTTCCAAACGTAGTGTTTTCTTTTTGTGCGAGTGACAGGCAAGGTCAATGTTTCCGCATGATACTGATATAAAGCTTTCTGGTTCCCTTGTTATGCAGAATGAGATACATATTTGCACGTGTAAATTGTTCTCTCCTTGCCTCGAGGTTGTCCCCGAAGTTGATTTTTAAGTTATACAGTAAGACAGATTAATTTCAGCATTGATTAATTATAATAAATGAAATATCAATGCCAATATTAATTAAAAGATTACAACACGAAATAGCTATTTATGTATCAAGTAGGGCTACGCAAAATATCGCTTTAGCGGACGAATCTAGTATAGCGGCCGAGGCGAAAGCCGAGGCTGAAATACTGGACGAGTCCGCTTAAGTTTTTGCGTACGTGGTGTATACAATATTTTTTTGTAAAAGTTCTATAAATTATATGAAATAAAACAAAAATACCATATAATTAATTATAGTGAAAGGCAGTCAGCCTTTTGTTAAAGTTATATTCTCATGGCCGTCTAGATCATAAAACAACAATGACCGTACGTACCAATACCAAATGTGGTAGTATAGATGCATAATATATGAGTCCCTTGTTTGTAAATAATATTTCATACCAACTAGTATTTATGAAAAGCTTGTGAAAATATAAATGATAATACCGAGGAAATTTCAATCCAAGCCAGAAACATTGAATTGGAGCTGCTGCCAGCAACTTCACAGCAGAAGTAGACTATGAGAAGGGATATATTACAGCATTTAAATGCTGACGCTTCCATGGTAAGGAATGTTTTTCATGTGAACCAAAATGTGAGAAGTTGTTGGCTTATATCTGTTGTCATATGATGAAGTGGGCTACCGTGTTTTGCGAAAAATCCTGGTAAAGTTTCTGATTATCATAAAGAAACGTGTTGGCTTAAATTTGTTGTTTTATGACCAAATATATGCGTAAATCCATGTTAAAGTTGGTGTGACTGGTCAATGCCATCTGGGTTTTCTTTATAGATTGCCATGACTATTTTAAAGGAAAGTCCGATAAAAGTGCATTTTGAATGCACTTTTATGCAATTTTAGCGGCCTTGGTTGCTAAAATGCAATTTTTCGGCGTGTTATCAGTCCGATAAGCACCTGTTTTAGAGAGCGTGTACTAAAAATTAATATTTTTAATACAATAAAGCGATTTTTGTAACAGTGTACAAAAATGTAGAGCATGTGCATGTAAGATCACTCGGGTATTATTTCAGGTAGCCTTACTTGGTACTGAGCAGAAAGAGTGCATTCCAGTAGAAAAGGATGTAGATAGCTCCTACAATATACAGTGAATAAAACACTGTTACTTATCATGTCCAGACTACCATCAGACTTGGCAAATATTGTCCTTATTCCTTTATCAAAAGGTCTTACACCAGAATAATGAGTAACGCGATGTTATCCATTAAATTTACATTGTGAAAACGTGAATTATTGGCTTAGAACGAAACTTTGTTCCCCTCTTTGCTTAACAGATTCGTCAGCCAATAAAATTAAAGTGTTTCACACTGATATAATTTTTTACCAATTCGACTCGAGCAAAGAGTGCTTATGATTTAATTAACAAAAAAACCTGAATCATATTGAAAATATCTATACTTCGCCTTGAACATCGCTAGACGACGGACGCGAGAACGAGTCGCTTCTGTAATTTACGCCTTCAGCTTAGGTTAGTAGGTTAGTTGCGGGTTATCATGTAGATTTTGCAATATATTTAACTGTGCATAAATTGTAAGTTGTCTTTTACGCCTGAGTATTATTAGTATTGTTGACTATTTACTTGATTTGATCTAGTGTGATATCGATTATTTTCGAACTCAGAACGACCTTGAGACCTTGAGAATAGCAGCTGAAATCTCCTTAATAAATGCCCTATATTCAAAATTCAGTTCGTGTTAATTTTAATATCATACTAAAATGAATTCATCATGTGCCGTAAAAGTCCGTTGGTTTGAAGAAAACAGGAAAAGAAACTTCGATTTTCTGACACTGTATTCTGCCATGTTTCTTAGAAGACACGAACTACGTAAACCAGCAGGTGCGAAGTTCAGCGCGCTGAAGCGTAGACGGTTCAATTGCGCGAACTAAATCTCAGAATATAAACATTTAGACTAATCATTGTGGTCGAACAAAAATATCGTATGCAATTTTCCTATAATGGTAATTTTAGATACTCGTATGAAAATTATGAAACTAGCGTTGCTCGTTTCATAAACATACTTGTGTCTTAATAAATGTCATTAAATCCTTGTAATGAGTGCGGGACATGATTCACTATTAAGACAGGTCTTTACAGGTCACTTCTGAATTTAATTCATCGTTGGATTGGGAAAATACGTATTAGGCAGCGTTCACACTGAGGCGATAAGCGATAAACGATATATCGCAAGGACGATGTTGCGGTGTTATAGGTCTACTGCGAGCGATAAATCGGCGTGACCTGGGCAATAAAAATATGGTGGAACACAATCCTCACTACTTCAGTTACAATTATGAGCTCAAGTGAGGAAGACGTTGTAGTGGCTTATTGGTTCAGGCGTAGAATGAGAAGAAAAAGAAAATATTGGGTACATCCCTACAATCTTACCAACGTGCACCATAGCTCGGCTGTTGTTTCTCGACAGCTGTCTCAACATGAATCAAAATTCAGGGAGTTTTATCGAATAAACCCTGAAAACTTATTTCGAAAATTTATTAAGTGCCAGTATGGTACTTTATGAGATTGTGTGGGGGACGAAAAATGTCTGTCCGTCTGTCTGTCCGTCCGTCTGTCCGTCCGTCCGTCCGTGTGTCTGTACGCGCTCTAACTCAAATACGCTTTTTCGGATTTTCATGAAACTTGGAAAACACATTTATAATGTCAATGGGAAGAACCCTATTGATATTGAACCAAATCGGTTCACCGGTACCGGAGTAATGCCCAATTTAGTGCCTATTTTAATAGATTATGGCGCCTTTCTAATAGAAAGGCGCCATAATTCAAATACGCTGTATCGGATTTCCATTAAACTTGGTATACGCATTTATAACATCCATGAAAAATACTCTGTTAAATTTGAACCTAATCTGTTGACCGGTACCGGAGTAAAACCCAATTTAGTGTATATTTTAAAGGCGCAATAGCTCAAATACGCCTTATCGGATATTTATGAAACTTCGTATATGCATTTATACTATCCATGGAAAGACGTCTGTTGATGTTCAACCAAATCGGTTGGCCAGTACCGGAATAATGCCCAATTTATTGCCTTTTATGTTAATATATGAGAAGTCGCGATAACTCAAATATGCTTTATTGGATTTTCCTGAAACTTTGTATACCCATTTATAATGTACATGGAAATATGTCTACCGATATTGGACCAAATCGGTTGACCGGTACCGGAGTAAAACCCAATTTAGTGTCTATTTTAAAAACGCGGTAACTCAAATACGCTTTACCGGATTTTTATGGAATTTGGTATACACATTTATAGTGTTCATGGGAAGACGTCTACTGATACTGGATGAAATCGGTTCACCTGTTTCGGAGTAATGCTCAATTTGGTGCCTATTTTATGATAATATACGTATTCGAAAGAATTTGTATATAAAAAAAAAAAAAGCAAATCATTTATCATGACAACATAGTCAATTGTTTAACTGTTATATTATACGGCTTTGGAAATTAAAATAGAGATAGCTATGACCAAAAACACTAATGTTTTACATGCGCTTATCCAACTAGACCGTTAAACTGACCCAGGTGACCGAGATGGTAACGTTTTGGCCTCACGTTATGGAGTTCCATGGTTCAAATCCCGAAAGCAGCCAATTTCATTTTCTTTTTCGTATTTTTATGTGAGTGTGCGATTGTCAAGATATCAAAAATCTGGACAGTTCAGCTGATGCTGGAAGATTTTAATCTGATTAAAAAGAAAACTAGACCTTTGTTCTTCCCTAAGCCCTGCTTAATGAATAAATCTGGAGCTTAAATTGTAAATCAATTAAAAAAACATATTCTGCATATCATAATTGCAGTCATAACTGATTAAAAAAAACACACTGGCACTTTTTTACATCAGTTTACCTGATTTTATTTGTTTGTAGAAACTCTGTTTTGGCTGTTGAACAAATAAAGTGTGCGTGGAACGCCACGCAACAGAAGTGAAACTTGTTTTAATTTTTTATTGTTTCAATGTTTGATTATTGGATTTTTCAATTTCGCCTTATTGAACTTTTTAAAATTGGGGTTTTGGACTTTTTAATTTTTAATTTTGGACTTTTTAATTTTAAATCTTTGAATTTTTTAATGTTGAATTGTTAATATTTTCGATCTTTGAAGTTTTTATTTTTTGATCTTTAAATTTTGGAGATGTGGCGGTTTACAATACCCAGCCATTTAGTACAACAAATACTTTATATACCTGTAGCCTATATGCTTGGGGAAAAAAAGAATACCAAAGTTTAAAAGTTTAATGGAAAATTCATTGGTCTTTAAAAAAAATTCCTTGTCATTGTTTCACTATTTTAGGTAATAAATGCATTTTTATATTTTGCATTTTTTCATTATTTTATGGTCATTAAATGCCTTTCCCTACTCATTAGTAAGTAACTGGATACATTTGGCAGGAGTCATTGGTTTTAAGTGGGAAAGATTCTCCCTTGACAAGCACCGCTTGCAGTTTCCCGCGAAGTAGATGTTAGCTAAGCAGGTGTTAAGTTTCGTGTCAATTGTTGAAAGATTATAAATAGTAAGAAGTAAATAGAGCTAGCGATTCTTGAATGATAAACAATCCTGAGAAGAGCATGACAATATAATTATGACATCCCCGGGATTCTGAAAATTTCATTTCCTCAGGCACATATGGCTATGCAAAATATACTCCCCATGTTAATTCTGTCAAATTGTATTATAATGAGGGCCCGGATTCTGATGACCTAAAATTGTTTGAAAAATGACCCTAAATTTAAAGAAAATGACTTAAAAATTATAACAAAATTACCTAAAAACTGACATTTTATTTATAACAAATTATTATTGTACACACAAAGTTATAGACTAGTTTGTACATAATTATAAAAACTGTAAATAACTGTAATGTTGTGAATGTTCTTTTCTCACGGAAATTTATACTGGCACTGAGGCACTGGCGAGTCAAAATTCGCCATTTCCTTTTGTGGTCTGCTGGATTATGTTATTTAATTGAGGGTAAACAGTAGTTTGCACTCTCAACTCCAAGCAGGTGACAGACTCTGGTGCCAAGTCAATCTAATAACAATAGTAATATAATACAAAATTTTGGAGTTTCTTTGATTCTCATTTCCGACTGAGACATGACAACACTTAACGCCGAATGTTTCCTTCTTGCATTAAACAAACAACACTTCAAAGACAGCACTGCTAGCGACGAAAAAAAGTTAATACACTCAATGTAAATACAGTACATGAAAATGACTAAATAAGGAAGCAAATGACACGAAAATGACAAAATAATGACCTAAAATTGAAATAAATGCCCTAAAAATATAAGATTGCATAAAATGACAAAAAATGACCTAATAAAAATGCATTCCTATAATCTAGAGGTCATGATTAGGATTTATCCACAAGTTGGCAATGCCTATGTAGCATCAATAAAAAGGTGACATGTCATTAGAATCCGGGCCATGATGATCCCTGAATTATAATTAAATTACTTATTTATTGTGTCAGAGTTTCGAAATATTTACATTATGAGTAAATAATATAACAATTTGATTACTTACTTGTCTTACACAATAAATAATTAAATAATGTATTTACCTGTGTCTTTTACTTCTGCTGCAATTTGGTACATGCGGCACTCGTCACATCTGTCTTACATTTTGTTTTATTTTTTATTTTTATATCCTTACAACTAGTGTTGTGGCATCGAATCTTATGATCCCTACCACACATGAAACTGTTTACACATCTAGGATATTATTACACATAATTAATTAATCCACCACTCACAAATTCTTACTATATGCGGCAATGGAATAGTTCCAGATGCACTCACGAGCTTTCACTAAATGAATTCAATGAATAAATTACAGAATTGTCTTCTCTTCTTCCCGACACGTTCACTGCTCGAAATATCGTAAGCAACAAATCGCTCAGGCGACCAGCATGCTGCACTTCGAGAGATATATCGCTTTTGCGATATATCGCTATCGCGTGAGTGTGAACCTTTTTTATCGCCTCCCTTTAGATTTCAAGTATCTGTCCGTGCGTGTCGCGTATCGTATATCGCTCACGATATATCGCTTATCGCTTATCGCCTGAGTGTGAACCCTGCCTGAACCTTTTTTTATCGCCTCCCTGTAGATTTCAAGTATATGTCAGTGCGTGTCGCGTATCGTATATCGCTTATCGCCTCAGTGTGAACGCTGCCTTAGTGCAACAGTCTTCTATGTAGGCTTATTTATCGAGGGATTGCCTAGTTTAGCTTTCCTTCACATACAACAGACATAAGCTTGTAGTTATTGTATGTGCGTCAGAATAATGATAAACCACAATGGAGACAATTAGTTATAAAATCGTGTTCTTCAGAAAGGAAAATAACTAATATATTATTATTCTAGAACTCGTACTTAGAAATTTGACAGTAATGCTAATATGGAATAAATTATTTCGCTGGACACCTCAGCTGTTATGTTCATTCCAGTGCTTCTCATATGCTATATTAATTAGAGTTCTGTATCTATGCTAATATTTATTTGATACTAGCTAGGGCTGAGACAACTGGATAGCGGTCAACTGCACAGACAACTGCAGAGAAAATAAAACAGTTCACTGTTGTTTGGAAACACAGTTAATGGATAACCATTGTAGTTATCTGAATTATTATACCTATTAGCCGTAGACGAGCAATTAACTATTGTTAACTGTTGATGTAAATTATTAGACCCACACATAATATAAATTATTTATTATCATCTCCACTCTAGTTATGTGATGTTACTATAAATGACTATTACTGTGACGTAAAGAATATAACTGACGGTACATTTAAAATCACTTACTTAAAAGAACGACTACGCCTTGGCATTGATTAAACAGTACACTTTGCCTTATTTTTAGTGAGAATGTCTTATGTTATCACTTTTAAATAATTGGGAAGTGCAGTGAGTATGGTGCTGGGATTCTGAGCTCCAGGTCGCGAGTTCGATACCGGCACAAGTTGATGGCATATATGTGTGCGTAACTGTGTCTGTATATATCTGTATATATTTACTGACTTGTAAAAGCACTTTTGCTGAACAAAATTCCGGAACACTGGCGACGTTAACAGGCATATATTGCAGTACATCCCCGTTGTTTAAAAAAATCAAGAAATTGGGAAGAAAGCAACGTGAGAAAATTTTAGAAATCTCAACTATTTCCTTTAATTTTGGAGCAATTTAATCAACCTTGTAAAGGAGCAAAACTAGCCCTCGCCTGGACCAGTTCCATCATTACATCATTCGCTATTAGACAGAGACAAAAGTATTCCGCAAATCCTGCGGAATCATCCTTCCCCTAATGCCACAACATAAGTTAGTAAAGGGAGACGTCTGTTTGAGACGATAGTTGTAATCAATTTGTGGAGCTAATTAGAGCAGCGAGAGGACAACGAAACAAATTACAATCTTATCCTTTTTGTGATCTCGCTGTTCTCGTTGTTTTAATATGTTGAAATCACAGTGATTTGAATTCCACTAAGTAAACCTGTTTAAATTATCTTTTCCGTATTAAGCATTTAATAAGTACTACTGGGCATTATTATTAGTTTTTATTGGCTAATATCAATATCTGGGCCGTGTTTCATAAAACTTTCACACTCATTTTGTTAACAAATACATAGTAATATTAGTTATTACTCGTACTATCAGTCTTCTGTTTCATAAGAACATATTCTAATAATATTAGTTTTGAGTTCATGGCTCTAAATTATTAGTAAATATTGCTAATATAAGTAGTCAACTGTTTGATAGACTTCTGATAATGTTAGGTATTTTCTATAAGTGTATTTGGGCTAATAAGTTATTATCACACCCATGTAAATTAGCGTAATTCATATTTTGTTATCTTAAATATTTTTATTTTTACAGGCTTTCCACTTTTCAGTGGTTGCCTTTTATTCCTGTTGCATTTCTCCAAAAAGTACTGTCCTTCCACCGTCCTTCCTCCAAACCTCTCCTCTGCATGGCTTTATCTACTCCATCTATCCAGGCAAGACGTGCCCTTCCCCTCATTCTTCTTCCAGGAGTTGTCCAATTCCGGGGTGCGCGGGCAAAGAGAGTTAAGTCCACCATCCTAAAAGAATTGAGATATGTCCATAGAGTTATCGATAAAAATGTTCTCTACATTTGTGCTAAGTCCAGTAAGTCATAATCAAAATTGTACGGTAGTTATGGATGTGTGCCTCATGGGTTTATCCATCTCTGAAGCTATGTTGGGCTGGTATAGTGTGTTAAGTCACTCTAATTCTCAGTAACAAGAAAGTGGACTTAACTCTCTTTGCCCGCGCACCCCGGAATTAATAACATTATTTGGCCATCCTTCCTCCATTCTCTTTACGTGCCCATACCGTTTAAGAGTTCTTGCCTCTAGTCGATCAATGACCGTCTCTTCTGCATCCATTTCCATTCTTATATAATCATTCCTAATATGTTGAATTCTTGATATTCTCATACTCCTTCTTAAACTATCCATTTCAGTCGCCAATATTTTTCTGCGCATCTTTTCATTTATAGTACAAATTTCTCCCCATACGTTAGAATGCTTTCTACTATTCTCCTTATTATATTCAACTTTGTTTTTCTTGCCAAAGTTCTGTTCCAAAATAATCCATTTAACGATTTAATTACCTTTCTTGCAAGATTAATTCTATTTTTTACATCTTTTTCACATGTGCCAGATTTGCCAATAATAGATCCAAGATATTTTAAGGTTTTCTCCAGGTCCTCCTACAACCATATACTTTATCTTTTCAAAATTTATTCTCAGTCCAGCTTTCTCAAATGCATCTACAAGTTTACGTGCCATAAATTCCACATCATCTTGATCTTGCCCTATTATAACTTGGTCATCAGCAAACAATAGATTTTCGATAGTTTTATCATTTATTTCTATACCCATTTCATAACAAGCTTTATTCCATTTGTTTAACACATCTTCTAGGTATATTTTGAATAATGTTGATGACATTCCGCAAACCTTTCTCAGGTCTTTAGTTATGCTTGGAAAGCTTATTTCCAACTTTTATACAGGTATTGCATTCATATAGTCGTTTTATGAGGTGTATAATTGAATAAGGAATTCCGAAATTATAAAAGGCATTCCAAAGCTTATTTACGGGTACTGAGTCGTATGCCTTTTCAAGATCAATAAATACACAGTGAACTTCTTTCCCTTTAGCTAGCATTTTTTCAATAATTTGTCTAATTGTAAATATTATGTGGTCTAGGCAGGATCTCCCTGCTGTAAAGCCAGTTTGCTCACCATATACTTTATTCTGTATTAATTCTTCCCTACTGATCTTAATTAGGCCTAAAGTATTAAATGACTATGAATTTTATTTATAGATGCCATAACACTGATTCCCCTATAATTCTTTGGATTTTCTTGTCCCCCTTTTTGTGTATATATGTATATACTAGTATATGATATTTTCCAATCAAATGGAATAGGTTCTCCATTTAATATCTGATTAAATAATCGGGTTAATGTTCTTATGGTACTTTGTCCCCCATATTTAACTAATTCCATGGCCAGGACCTGCAGCTTTTCCGATTTTTGCCTTTTTCAGAACTGTAGATACCTCACCCTCTGTTATTGGATCTAAACTGTCAATATTGTTACCTCTCTTCATGTCCTCTTTTTCTATAAAATTTTGTCTGGTTTCTTTTAAAAATGATTTAAAATATTTCAAAAAATCATGTGTCCTTATATAGTTAAAAGATTTTGAAGCTTTAGTCGGCCTAGCTTTTTTGAGGGTTTTCCAAGCTTGGCTGATCTAGCATACCCCACTATATGTTCTATTTCTCCACACATTCTATCCCATGCTTCCCGTTTTTATTTTCTCACCTCAGCTCTAGGTTTTTCTTTTGTATAATAGATATTCTTGCTTATCTTCGTACTTTATAGAACTTAGCCACTTTTTATATGCAGTTTTCTGTTTTACAGTGCATTCAAGAGTCTCTGAATTCATCGAGTATTTTTAGCGTACCGTCTATCTTCGTAGGTATTACCATAATTATAGTTCCTATTGTTTCACTGTTGAACTGTTATAGCAAGAAGTAATGCAAAAAAACGCTATGATTAGGTCATACATCCAGAAAGATGTGTAATGTTACTCTTAAACACCACTTGATCATGATGCCAACTAGCAAAAATCCCATTTAATAATTATCGTTACCCACTTTATATGGCCCCTATTTCAATTGTTTCACTAAATACACATGTCGGATTTCCATTTTCATTTGTGGAGGATCCACCGACTGTTCCTCAAAACATTGCTTGATCCTCTTCTGAGAACTGATACAAATATATCCAGGATGGGTATTCGTCTTAGACGCCATATTAATTTACAATTTTATCAAAGAATACATCCTCAGAACTCCACTAGACACTCACACATTTCTCAGATTACAATGTAAAAACTTCTTGAAGGAAATCGGAATGAAGATACAAATTTCAGGCAATGCAGTCCTTCACCATAGAGTATGGTTCTCCGTCTGCAGGTCTTACACCCCTCAGAATGCATTGCAAAAAAATAATAATAATAATAAATAAAAAACAATAATAATAAAAGAAAATTAGTTCATTATGTATCACCAGCAATAGGATACTTTTCAAGGGGTTGTACTGTCACTTCAAGACTATTTCAGCAACACTTTTCTAAACAAAATTTAAAATTTTGGCGTAATGTAGGCTACTATATACAAAAGGTATATTGGAGACAAAGTAATATGGGACCGACAGAACGATGGATCTTACAGAAACAGAAAAAGAAATATTTCTGGCCGAAACATTCGCTACGCCAAGAAATAATCCAAAGAATTAAATGCTTAGCAAAAAGTAATATTTTGTTCCTATTTCCTATAAGATGTCTGAAGATAGATGCATGCTATTAAAATATAGGTAGAGACAATTTGACAATTTCTTATGATGGTACAATGCAAAGACTCAAATTCCTTCCATCAACAGGCCAATAAAAAGCAACTTAGCTATTATATTAAATTTCACAACCGACCAAAAGTCAGCTTGGAATATAGGTTGTAGGCCTAAAGTTAAATCTGTCAGAACAACGTGTGAATCAACCTCTGCATTCAAGAAGATCAGCTATGTTTGAGATCATTTCTCATTAGAGGGATGTATGAGACTGTATCTAAAAGCTAAACTAAACCAAACTCTATATCGCTACATCCCTTTGAGAGACTAGCCCTACTATTTGACTACTGCATCATCTACCATAGGCATATTGCAGGATTGGGGGCATGTGGTCAGCATACCAACTCTCATGGCCGTTATTGTTTACTGAACCGGAGCCTCTACTTCTTTATCAAGTAAATTCTCAGTCTGGATCAGGAGTCATCTGCCTGTATCACAAGATGATAATAAGAGCACTATTACAGCGTATGTGTATATATCTTAATTAAATAAAAGATAAAGAACAACATTTTTGTCATAACGTAATGACCCCTGTCGGCTGCGGTGATCTGGAGGTAGCGTGCCCGTCTCTAGATCCGAAGGTCGCGGGATCAAACCGGCCGCGGTCGATGGATTTTTCAGGACGTAAAAATCCTGGGCACGGAGTCCTCCGGGAGGCACTTCAAGCTGGGGGGGGGGACCGTGTCGTAGATTTACCGCAAGTAAATGAACTCCAAGCCTAAATTAGAGTTATCGGCCCTTTCACGTCCAAGTACAGTAATACCTTAGTTTCCGGAGGAGGGGTTGAGAGGCGATGGGCTTACCACCGTCCCCTCTGCCCTCTTTCGGAAAATAAGCGTAACAAAGTTCACATAGGTAACAGAAATCTCCACTTGGAGGCCCTTCGCCCCAACATAGGGGATATAGGACACCAGACAGACATACAGTATTGACCCCTGCACAGTAGTAAGAATTGTTACAACGTGTATTCAAGCATGCGTGTGATCCCCGGTAGCTTCTCCGATTATTCTGAGGTAGGGAAGTCTGAAAAGGGCGTACTCAGCCTCGTGAGGATACATGAAGAGCTAGTGTATAAAAAAATGGCGGCTGTAGACAAGAAGCCCATACATATTAATGGGCACAGACGCTATCATGCCCCAATCCTGTTATCTGCCAATAATGTTGAAAGATAAATTTATATGTCACATCGTTGGGAAGGTAGGCCCTGTTTCAGCATGGGATGCAATGCCACGGAGTTGTAGTTAGTATCCTACTGAAATGTTACCTTCAATAATAAAATATTAAGTCAACCACTACAACATGCTTGAGCCTATTGTCACTAAAATCTAATGAGTCCTCTAGAATACACTACGTTCTTGCCCTTAGTGGGCCTATGATGTAACCAGAGTTGTAAACTTTTATTTACTTTGGAGCTCTATAAGTTATTCTGAGACAGAATAACTGAGAAATAAAATACAAAGTTCCCCTCAGGGTTGAGGAGGTATCGCAGGGCTAGTATCGCAAACATAACCTCCTTGCAAAATAAAATCTCGTATCCAACACTCGGATCATAAATACCTTACTATTATGATCATTTGAAATGGGAATTTTGGTCATGAAAACGGAGTGTAATGCCGAAAGATTGGGTGCAATACCTCTTACCTGGGTGCAAGCCTAAGAAGTTTTTCCCAATTACTTGTAATTTGTAGCACAATTCTGAATAACTCATCTATTCAATTGTATGTTTGTTTCTTAATTTTATACAGTTGAGAGCACATTACCGAGCTTTACTGCATTCAGGGTATTTATCCTGTTCAATATGATTTATTTATATAAATGGACCTAGTTTTAATGTAGTAATCACATTACTATTATTACGAATCTATTGTTGTTGTTGTTATTTTTACTATCGTCATCATTATTATTATTATTATTATTATTATTATTATTATTATTATTATTAATACCCTTATTATTATTACCATTATCATCATTGCTCAGCAGACATAGAATTCGTTATGTGGCCTAAATTCATCGAATTTATCTTCTTCACAATCATGAAATCCATACGAAGGTATTCTAGTGATCCAGGATTTTGAATTTGTTGATAGCTTGTTTAAGTCGGATGGCAAGTTGAGTGTCTCATCTACATAACAAAGCTCGAAGGCCTCACAATACCTGTCAACTTCAAACCACAGCAACGTTCCTCTTGGCTGTGCAGAATATTATGATTTCCCGGTTCATATTATACCTTGCTGTTATTTTCAGCTTGACGGCCTATTCGACTGTCTGTTGCAATGGTATCTGATTGAAAATCGAGGCTTGTGAACCGTCATTATTTTCTCTTTCGCAAAACTTATTTTTATAACTTATTTTGCTGTATCTTTTCGCATCTTTGTTACATCTCAATGATTAGAGCTTTGGCGTATTAATTTAAAGGAACGGGTTCAATTCCAAACTCACGACTAGTTTCTTGAATAGTTGTAATTGTTGTGCTATTTTCATGAAGCTTTGGCTTTGATTCCTCAAAGTGGAGCCAGCCAGAAAATAGCAGGGTTTTTATCATATTGTGTAGAAAAAAAATTGTTCTGCACTGAAATTGATCCCGGTTATCAGACTAGTAAGCTGTCGCGAAGACTAATTGACTTCTCTAGTCTCATTCCAAATATTCCTCTAGAGCCTTGAACCACAGAGATCTCGTTACAGAAGATAGCCCATATAGGCTATATCGTAACGAGGAATCATTAAAGTGTGTTGCTAATTTTATTATTTATAATGCATAAATTAAGACTTTTGCTAATATTAGTTAACACATAAATTCGCGAATCTAAATTTCTTTCGCAAATCTAAATTTCTTTCGCAAATTATAAATCCATGAAGAGATGCAAAAAAAAATAATAATAATAAAAAATAAAAAAAAAAATAAAAAAATAATAATAATAATGAATAGGCTAAATATAAAAGTGAAAAAAAAATCGATGCAGTAATGCAACAAGGATGAGAAGGCCAAACACCAATGCAACGTGCGCTTAGCATAAGGATCAAGATTTGAATACGAACTCAATCCAATTCGATCCCAATTTTTAGGCCTATGTGTAATTAACCTTGAGACTGAAGTTAATCTTATTTCTCATTTTTCGGCAATTTCAATATGGGAAGAGATTCAAATCTATTTTATTTCTCTAGGAAAATGTAAAAAAATAGACTAGAAAACTGAAGTCACTCTGTAGTCATAGCGGAAATATGGATGTTGATGTAGATTTCTTACACAACTCCTGGATCACCCTGTATGTATGAACATGTATGAATGATTTTGTATGTATGAGGGTGTATGTGTCTGTGTTTTTGCGGTTATATGAAAGTTTCTTGTTTGGTGGATGAGTTTCGTAGCCTACACAGAAATTCTTTTGTCTTTCGTTTCCTCAAAGTAAGAAATGAGAGTCCTTTACCCTGACTTGAGTTTATTTTTGTGATACAAGTGAGTGCGTGGGGACGAAGAAAGTCAAAGAGGTCTTCTTACGTAAAACTCGTTCCTAACGAGCTTAAGATATTATAAAATGATTCGCACTGAGTATTAGCAGTAGAAAAACTTTCTGAGTTTTCCTAGTTTTATTGCTTATTGCAAATAGAATGTCACGTAAAACGAATATAGGAAAGTTATTTTACAATATTTAATTTTAAAAATAACTTCATAAATATACTTCTAGCTGAATAATTTTTTTTTGTGCCCTCCCTTACCCCCGGAGTGCCAAGCAATGAAGCTTATCAACTCCGGTCAAACCAAATTTTAGTAACCATTTGTTTGATGTGTTTACCTAATAGAGCCCTTATGTACATCCTGATGGGATGTGTGGTGAAATTGAAATGTTTGGGCTGTGTACTTGTGTCGTTGTGTGTTAGCGCGGGTTTGACTTTCTTGCCATAAGTCGATTGCTTGTCGTTAGTTGTGTTTGTTTAGTATCGTGTAGAGATGTTTTCTAATGTATGTAGCAGTGCGTGTATCTGTGTGAGGGGATTATTAGCCAGTCCGGCATTTGCCTATGAGCGAGGGAAACCCCTCGAAAACCTCGCTCAGACTGGAATAGTGGGCATAGCCCGGCCAAATGCCATCTATCATGTGTTGGATTATTCATTATCCTGTTCTTTTTGGAGTAGCGCTGTCTTTGCGAAATTTTTGAACACAGGGAAAGTGTGTTTCTTAGTCCAGAACTGTAAGTCAGGGTCCCAGGCTTCCTCGTCTACCCTAGCAGCTTCTAGAAGGAGTCTGGCTTCGCGGTACCGAGGACAAGTGTAATGTATGTGATGCATGGTATCAGCTTCGCAGTCTTCACAGATGCATAAGTTATGGTCGGCAAGATTGAAACGTGCTAAGTTGGCGGCAATGTTGCCGTGGCCAGTGAAAAGTTGAGTGACTAGTGAATAGTGAGTGTCTCTTTCAGATTTTTACCTTAGGAAGAGGACACCGTTTGATGTAGGCTTGGGGATCCTAATTGCTAGATTTAAAAAAGTTCACATAATGTTTGTTTGTTTGCTTTTATCATAATAATGGTTGTATAGAGCACCGGTACCGAGGACAAGTGTAATGTATGTGATGCATGGTATCAGCTTCGCAGTCTTCACAGATGCATAAGTTATGGTCGGCAAGATTGAAACGTGCTAAGTTGGCGGCAATGTTGCCGTGGCCAGTAAAAAGTTGAGTGACTAGTGATTAGTGAGTGTCTCTTTTCAGATTTTTACCTTAGGAAGAGGACACCGTTTGATGTAGGCTTGGGGATCCTAATTGCTAGATTTAAAAAAGTTCACATAATGTTTGTTTGTTTGCTTTTATCATAATAATGGTTGTATAGAGCAAGGCCGGTATACAGGAATTTCTCCGCAGGACTTTTTTATACGCCTGAAAATCTTCAGGCTTGGGACGGTCTCACAAACGACCAGCAACGCCAATCAAACAGCGAACTTGAGAACAGAAAGCCATTGCCTAACCATTTCAACCAGGCCGACATTATTACCTTTTTCTTTGAGCATGGACAAAACCGCAGTTTAACCCAAATGGTGTTTGCTGTGTATTTAAGATGTTACACTTTTTATGTAAGGAACGCTAGGATATGTAATATTTGTTCCTGAAGAACACTTGCCTACTACAAAGAGTTCTCATTCTACCCTCCTTCTGCAGCGGCTGTTGATATTTACCACGTTGTATATTTACCAGCCCAGGCTGGAACCAAGCTCTGTTGTCAGTTCAGTTGTCGCCAGGAACTTGTTAAATCATTGCCTACATTTAAATAGGCCCACAGACACCAACACACATTAATTTAAAGAAAATAAAGCAAGGAAAAAAAAAAGCACGCGCACACAAGGAAACTCACGACCGCTTTTACTTACACTATGAATCAAGGTTGCCATCTCAAGCTACGATGGCATATCAGGAGTTCGGGATATGTGTCTAAGTAGGGTAGGCCATAGATCGTCAGTTATTTCTATTACCGGTGAATGTTATGGAGGAAATTTCAACTTGTATTAATTTAAATGGATATGATATAACTTAGGATGAAATGGATGGTTGAGTTTCAGCAATCAAAGCGATCAGACCTGTTTTCTTGTGCTCTGCCGGTGCGAGGGAATCTACTGAATTCGCGTCTAGCATAAGATTACTGTGTCATTAAACACGCGCGTGTGCCAGATAACATGCAGTGATTCAGTGGCGGCTAGTGATTTTTCCTTTATGTTTATAATGTAGTGTTTTTAGTAGCTAGTGACTGTGAACCAGTGAACATGCCGGTGGAACGATAGCCCCCTCCCAAACGAAGGGAGTTGCGGGAAGTAACAAAAACTCCTGAAGTGAGACAGTCAGTCAATGAGACCCCTAAAAGTGGATCCAACCTCCCGAACATAGACTCAAATTCCCGCATAACGGAAATTAATACATTTCCCAACGAGGTCTTGCCTAAAGAAGAAAAAATATCAGCTTCACGTCTCCAGCAAGTGAAAGATAAATTTCTGGAATGTGCCTTAATAATAGCGAAAAGAGATGGTCAAATTAACGAACTGCGGAAAGAAAATTCAAGGCTTCAACAGCAAGTTCTGGTCATTAGCAAAGAACACTCCAGTTTGTTAAAGCCAACGTACGCAAGCGTGGCAGCAGTGGCGGCTTCAAAACCCTCTCATGAAAAGCATATCGAACAAGTGGCAGCCAAAAAAAGTCATGTAGTGCTCATCACCTCAAAAACCAATGACCAGTCAAGAAGTTTGCAGGAAAAACTTAGAAAAATAATCAACCCACTTGAGGATAGAATTAAAATTAAAAAATTAAAACAACACCTAGGTCAGTAATCATAGAAACCGACACTGAGGATGACATAAAAACGATCCAGAAAAACGGAAAACTGCCAAAAAAGAAGAGACATCTGTTAATACTTTACGACATTCCAACTACTCTAATCAGTGAAGAGATAACAAATTTGGCATATCATCAAAATTTTTATGAGGAAATGAACCTAGAGCAATTTAAAACAAAATTCCTACCATGATTCAAAACCGGACCTTGTAGTTGAGGTAGATCCGACTCTGAGGAGACAGATACTACAAAAAAGGTACTTGTATCTCTCCTACACTGCCAAAACACCAAAGGATTTCTTGACAATTGCACGTTGTGCTCGATGTCAGGACCTTGGCCATGTAGCAAAATTTTGCAGACAAGAGAAATCAACATCTGGACACTGTGGAGAAGACCATATGAAAGCAAACTGTGCTAAAATAAACCAGGCTCCAGTATGCATACCGTGCAAGCTACGAGGTAAATGCTGTAACCAACAAAATTCGAAAGATTGTCCAACATACCGAATGCTGCTCAACCGGCATATTCAGAGGATAGACTATGGATAATTCGAAACATAAGACTCATCATGTGGAAGAGCTTAAAAGGATCATTCTGGATGTAATGTATGACCTTCTGCAGGATATCAAGAAAACAAGGAAAAGATCTTTACCTTCAAGGAAAAGAAGAAGTCGACTGAGAGCTGAGATGTACAAAGGATCCAGAATGAAGACACCAGCTAAACTCGACCAAATGACACAGAAAAAACTGACTGAAGGCTATGAAGACGGAACTGAAACAATGACAAAAAAGACAGCATGGTGGAAAGGGTGGAAATCAAGAGCTGTTCATATTGACGTCACCACCAGGAAGCCAATCAGATTAAACCGTTCCTCAGGGAATCAGATTAAATCATCCGACACATGGACTTCGACGGAAGACGATGACAATGAAAAAAAATAAGTTTCTTAAACACCGAGATTTTAAAAAAAACAACCTACAATTAATCCCGAACAAATCTATAATGACTTTGAAACAATGTTGAGACTGTCTAGACTTGAAGGACATGCGAATCTGACTATAGCACTAAGACACTTGACGCGAAAACTCCACTAAAAAGGAGACGAAGTAACTTTCCCACAGCCGGAAGCTTTCGATGGAATGCAACTAAAGGCTGCAAATCTGCCTTCAGATCCTCAGGAGCTTCTGATCCTTACTAAAATGGCGTTTGGAAGAAGAGGAGAAGTGTTGTGCATCGATGAGTTTTACAGGCAACTTTAAAAAACCCATGGACGTACAGCATTCAATCCACGAATGGAATGGCCCAACAGTCATTTTCACACCTACCTTCCATAATGCAAAAAACATGCTCCGAATAGCATCCCTAAATACTATGAGAAGCAAATCCGTCCTTCAGCAGGTGAGGAAGCTAGCTGAGGAAATGAATGTGTATATTCTTTGTCTACAGGAACCGTACTCGATAGTGGGTAAAATTCCATACATGCCAGTGACCTTAAGAATCGTGTCTACAGGAAATGCCCCTATGTCGGCAATAATAGTCTTAATAGGGACGTTACTGTGACAAAACTAACGCAGTTCAATGATCAACACACTGCATGTGTGGAATTGCATACGACACAAGGAAGACTGGTATTGGCAAGTGTGTTCACTGGTATTGGCGAAGCTCCGTAGCCTTCAAAGGGGAATCCTGCTACGACTAACAGGAGCTTACAGAGCAACGGTGACTGATGCCTTAACCACAGTCCTTGGGGTCATACCACTGGATCACCTTATAAGGCAAAAAAGGAGATACATTGTGGGTTAAAAAGGGATTACAGGCTCGCGCAGAACTCATACTTGACACTCGAGTTGAATGTCAAGAATATGATACTGGATATGTGGCAAACCAGATGGGATGAAAGCAGCACAGGGCGTAGGACTTACGATATTTTCATGGACGTACACGAAAGACTAGAACTTGCGACATCCACAGCCATCCTAAGGTTTCATCCGCTATCTGACGGGCCATGGACCCTGCATGGTCTACTTAAAGGAAAGGGGCATTTCGGATTCTAACGCTTGCTTGTGTGGGGGAATAGGTACTCCTGAGCATGTGGTTTGGGAATGCCAAAACACTGCTCCGTTGAGGGAGCCGTTTCAGAGACTACTTCAAGGTAGGCAAATAGCGAACATCATAAGAGACCCCTACTCGTGGAAGTTGTTGGATGAAGCAACAAATAGAGTTTCCCAGAAAGCAAAAGAAGACTACATAAATAGCAGACACGGACAATGGCAATAAGACTATGCTTTAAGAAACATAAGGACACAGGACATAAGACAAATTACAAATAAAGGAAAAACAAAACACTTGGACATGACTTCGTGGTGCCAGGATGACTTACTGCTTGACGCCGATGCCTGAAGTCTGGATTTCAGACTAAGGATTCCGGTGACGACTGGTACTCACCTGGTTGATGATGAGATGGTAGTGAGGATGCGGGAGTGTACTGTATCTGTGAAGATAGGTATGCTTAGTCGCGACCTCCCACTCATCATCACAAATCCAAAAAAATCCCGGACTCGACAATTACTTTAGTTAATGTAGTTAGTTTTATTACTGTAGTTAGTTTTATTATTAAGTTATCAATAATTTTTTATTATTATTATTTCGTCTTAAATAGTTAACCTTACTCTCTGTAACTTTATATACATATTATATTCTTTAGATTAAGTTATAAATAATGTAGATAACCTATATAATTATAAATTAATATGTACAAATTGTATAGTGCATAAACAGGCCTCTGATAGAATTCCAGGACAGGGGCCAATAAGTATTAATGTATTAAATAAAAATAAAAAATAAACACAGGATGAAATGGTGAGGATGATTCATGGTATATAAATATACAATTCGGCATTTGCCTTTACGGCTGAGGAAACCATGAAAAGAAAACGCGTCAAATTGGCTGCCCAAGAGATTTGAACCTGGCACCTACCGAATGCAAGTCCAAGACGTTACCAACTCGGCCACCTCGCTCGATTCCAGGAAAATATTCGGACCAGAATTTTGGTGTATGTGGACAGAGGAAAATAGATTTATAGAAGTAAAACAAATGAGTCCTAAGATCAATAGCTCAATACGACACAATAAAGGAATATAAACGGAGATGGAATAGGTATAATGTGCAAAGAATGGACAAATAATTACTACCGAAATTAGCTCTGGAATACAAACCGAAAAGAAAGAGAAACATATCACTTCCGGCTAAACGCTCAATAGACCAGCTTTAAGTGTCCAATAATGTGGAAACTGGAACAAACTCGCAGAAAAAAAAAACCCTTCTTTTCGCCCTTGAATCATAAATAACTCTTCAATGCGACCGGTTTTAAGCACTGCTCCCTAGACAAACACATAGGCCTACTGTATATTAATTATTATGGAAATTACATGTTTTGGCTTATGTGTCCTGAAACTACATTAAGAAATTCGTTCTTTTAACCTACAATATATATATAGTTAGTTAGTAAGTTAGTTCGTTTATTTATTCACACACTTCAGTGTATTACAGTAACTTACAAAGATAGGCAAAGAATTTAAAAATTCTGTTAATTAACATAGTTTTAAAACTATAACAGGAAGCTGTATAATGAACAGTGTACAATATAGATTTCTAAAGTACCAATAGCACCTCTTTAGACGACGGTAGGGACAGCAATATTGTGACAACCACAGTTATACAATAAAATCAGGTAAAGGAATGAAACAAAGTGCCAGATGGAATTATTACGTCATATTTAAAAAACCAAGGAGCTTTAGACACGGTTTCTTGAGAAGGTTTGTTAATAATATGTGAAAGAATAAGTGGGGTAACTAGGATATTAACAGAACGAATTTACAACGAATTCAAGTCAACAATATTCCTTTATTTAAAAAAAAAAGACTGCATAAAAATACGCAGTCAAAACCTTAAAAACGTTTTGGAGGGTAAAAAATAAAAAATTCAACTTTTGGAGTTTTACCATCGCTTATAGGCTAAAAACTGTAAGTTGCCTAACTTCAAGTTTCTACACAAAGAAGATTGATTACATCAAAAGCTCTTTCTCTAAATTGTGCAGAATACTATTCAGATATGGTGAAAATTTTTGTTCAGTGTTATGAGTGTTACTTCGTTGTTTGCTATAATTTAGGAATTTTAGAAGAAAGTTTAGTTATACTGGTTCACACTTGATATAACCTCTGCTTTCTATAACATGTGGTCTAGCTTTAATTAATTTCTGTGCTGATGGACATCCCAAGCGTTACGCTCATGTTACCCCGTTCTAACTAAAGTAACTTTTAGGACTATGTGCAGTTGTAGGCCTATTACTCACAATATTTTTCCCTTCTTTCATACAAAATAGTACATTTTTTAAGTAAACATATCAATAAGTAAGTACAATACATATAATTAAACCTTTCGGCCAATTTTAATCACACGAGATGTAAACTTATACCAAAATGATTAAAAATATATAGCAAACAATAATAATAAATAAAATAATATATTGAAAGAAAACATAAGAAATTACAAACCAACAAATATTGCATTAAATGGGCCGAGGATCAAAGTATACCTACGAAAAAGTGCGTAGAAGAGTTAATTATTATTATTTTATTATTATTTCTACAATAATACCACTGAATATCAGTGCACCTTGTGTTACCACCATGCCAAATATTTATTCACTGCCTTATATTGCTTACATTATTCCCCGTCACCGTGCTTGTACACGAACCCTAAGACCACAGGAGTCGATCTTATGCTCTACCGAAAATCTCTTTATCGTCACCAAGCCCAGGATGACTAGCGGCCTATTTCTATAGAATAAGCTCACAACTGCAGATACGTAACACTTATAATTGCAAATTGTCTTTAGCGTAGTTTAAAATTACGGATGCATTTCATATCGCTCACTAATGAAACACTTAACAAGATTTAAACTAACTCGATAATTTATCTGAAAGAAACACATTTATGTTAGATCAATATAATATCATGCTTTTCGGGTGACCAGACGTTTCTAATTGGTAATCATTTATAAATAACACTGTTATATTTGCGGAGAAGAAAAGGATTTTCCTTAGAGAATTAATAAGTAAGATTACTAAATTTACTTTTTTCAACGTTAAACGTTTCTTGCTACGTAATTAGAGTGAACACCAGATGATAATGAATCTACTAAGCATGATATCTCGTTAATGTGAATGGCCGAGCTATCTGCACAGCCTCCTGCATAATTTAGATTTGAACTAAGATAAAATTCATTTCTGAGTTTTGCATAGAACATGGTTAAACGGTTCTCACATTTTACATGGCTTAATTTAGCAATAAAAGTCTGCAACACTGGTTTGGAATAATGGCAACGGCGATGAAACTGTTTACGCTGCAGGACATCAGAGATGCATGACAGGATATAAACGAACAACAGTTTCCCCTTTCATTATCACACTGCTTTGACAAAATCCCTCGCTATCAACGTCATCGCCAGCATCATTATACACTGGGCAAATATACTCACGATGCCTACGCGTCTAATAATCTTGATGCACTTTTATGCAGTTCAGTTATGTTCGGAAATTTAAGTTTTTTTCTAGTCCTCTGGTCCTCATATTATTCTCATTTCCCTTTGCAAAATGTTTTTTTTTTTTTAGTATGGTCCTATACCACGTTATTTTTTTTACTGATTTTATAATATCTCTAGGCTATATTTTCTCAATCCAATCATGTATCTTATATTTAATGCTCAGGAACTATAATTGGAGTCTTCTGGTTTATTTTTTCCCCTCATATCACCATAAGGTTCATTGGTCTATCAGTATAAGAATTTGGAAGGCATAAATAATCGGATTAAAGAAAGAAACTAATTGTTTCAATTATATTTTATAAAATTTAGTTTATATTTTAAAATAATAAATTAGTACAACAAAACGTAGAGGGAACATCATTGGTCTTTACCAAAGGTAAAGACCGGAATCGGGAGGAGATACGGGCAACTTATAGACCTGGGCTAACAATAGCAAACCCTCCCCCCCCCCCGTGGGATTTTCTTACACACATATTTTTTGTTTGCATTGTCGTCTAGTTTAAGAATTTAGTTGTTTTCCCCTTATCAATTACAGCATTTACC
Source organism: Ectobius pallidus (assembly GCA_964059195.1). Classification (NCBI taxonomy): domain Eukaryota; kingdom Metazoa; phylum Arthropoda; class Insecta; order Blattodea; family Ectobiidae; genus Ectobius; species Ectobius pallidus. The sequence continues at coordinate 50,466,658 of CAXKWD010000012.1, read as the reverse complement.
GGGAAAACCCGGAAAACCCGGAAAACCACGGAAATCCGGAGAAAATCAGTTTGTTTTAATTTTTTATTGTTCTTTGCCCCTAATATTCCCAGGGAATTTCTGACTCACACATTTTTGTTCGTATTGCCATCTAGTTTAAGGTTTCAGTTGTTTGTCCCTTACAAATTACTACATATCCCCGGAAAACCACGTATATACGGAGAAAATGACTATGTTTTATTTTTTTAATCTTCGTTCTTTGCTCCTAATATTCAAACGGAATTTCTGAGTCATATGTTTTTTGTTGGCATTACCATCTAGATTAAGATTTCAGTTGTTTTCCCCTTATCAATTACAGCATATCCCCGGAAAACTCCGAAAACCACGGAAATCCGGAAAAATTGACTTCGTTTAAATTTTTGAAAATCTTTGTTCTTTGCTCCTGACATTCAATGGGAATTGGTGAATCATATGTTTTTGTGTTGGTATTTCCATCTAAATTAAGGTTTCAGTTTTTTGCTCCTTACCAATTACAGCATATCCCCGGAAAACCCGGAAAACCACGTATATACGGAGAAAATCACTATGTTTTCTTTTCAAAACTTTGTTCTTTGCTCCTAATATTCGATGAGAATTTCTGACCCATATGTTTTTTTGTTGGCATTACCATCTAGATTAAGGTTTCAGTTGTTTGCCCCTTATGAATTATAGCATATCTCCAGAAAACTCCGAACATCACGGAAATCCGGAGAAATTGATTTTTTAAAAATTTCTTTAAAATCTTTCCTCTTTCCTCCTAATATTCCCAGGGAATTTCTGACTCGTATGTTTTTTTGTTGGTATTGCCCGTTATCAATTACAGCAAATCCACGTAAACCCTGAAAACAACGGAAATCCGGAGAGAATTACTTTGTTTTAATTTTTTTAAATCTTAGTTCTTTTCTGCTAGTATTCAAAGGGAATTTGTGACTCATATGCTTTTGTGTTGGTAATGCCATCTAAATTAAGGGATCAGTTGTTTTCCCCTTATCAATTACAGCATATCTCCGGAAATCTCCGAAAACCACGAAAATCCGGAGAAAATTAGTTTGTTTTAATTTTCTAAAAATCTTTGTTCTTTGATACTAATATTCCCAGGGAATTTCTGAATCAAATACTTTTTGTTGCTATTGCCATATAGTTTAAGGTTTCAGTTGTTTTCCCCTTACCAATCACAGCATGACAAAGAATACTGGAAAAAATCCTGTTGCTGAAGGGTTGAAAGCGATTGAAAACCTGACAGCACACCCTTCATATTCTAATTTGACATCTGTGAATGATAATTTATCTTGCCAAACCTTCCACGGTCACTATCAAACTTTCTTGACTGAAGTTATAGAAGGGGCATTGGGTAAAACAGCACAATTTTGGATTGGTAATATGGACAAAGTGTCTTTGATTTTGAGATTTCAGCGAGCAACTAAAGAAAACAACTTTGACTTACACTTGGCATGTTTAGAAGATATGATTTCCGTTTTCTTTGCATGTGACCATCACAATTATGGCAGATGTCTCTTAGTCCACATACTCACCCCTTTTGAACCTGCCAAGGACACACCTGAAGCAGAATTACTTCGCAATAACGGTTTAAGTGACTGTAGATCACAAGTTCCGAGTTCTAGAAATTCCGTGGATTTCCGTGGTTTTACGGGGATATGTTGTGATTGATAACGGGCAAACAACTGAAACCATAATCTAGATGACAATGCCAACAAAAAATATGTAAGTCAGAAATTCCCTGGGAATATTAGTATCAAAGAACGAAGATTTTTAATAACTTAAAACGAACTCATTTTCTGCGGATTTTCGTGGTTTTCGGAGTTTTCCGGGGATATGCTGTAATTTATAAGGGGCAAACAAGTGAAACCTTAATTTAGATGGAAATACCAATACAAAAACGTATGAGTCACAAATTCCCTTTGAATACTAGGAGCAAAGAACTAAGATTAAAGAATTTAAACAAAGTAATTTTCCCCGGATTTCCGTGGTTTTCAGGGTTTTCTGGGGATATGCTGTAATTGATAAGGTGCAAACAACTGAAACCTTAATTTAGGTGGCAATACCAACACAAAACCATATGAGTGACCAATGCCCTTTGGATACTAGGAGCAAAGACTAAGATTTAAAAAAAATTTAAACAAAGTAATTTTGTTCGGGTTTCCGTGGTTTTCGGAGTTTTCCGGGGATATGCTGTAATTGATAATGAGCAAACATCTGAGACCTTAATCTAGATGGCAATCCAACAAAAAAACATATGAGTCAGAAATTCCCCTTGAATATTAGAAGCAAATAACAAAGATTAAAGAAATAAAACATTTTCATTTTCTCCGTATACACGTGGTATTCCGGGTTTTCCGGGGATATATTGTAATTGGTAAGAGGAAAACAATTGAAACCTTAAATTAGATGGCAATATCAACCAAAAATATGAGTCAAAAATTCCCTGGGTATATTAGACGCAAAGAACAAAGACAAATTAAAACAAAGTCATTTCTCCGGATTTCCGTTGTTTTCCGGGGATATGCTGTAATTGATAAGGGGAATACTACTAAAAACTTAATCTAGATGGCAATCCCAACAAAAAATATATGATCCAGAAATTCTCTGGGCATATTAGGAGTAAAGAAGAAAGAAAAATTAAAACAAACTAACTTTTTCCGGATTTCCGTAGTTTTCCGGGGTTTCCGGGTAAATGCTGTAATTGATAAGGGGTAAACAACTAAAAACTTAAACAAGATGGCAATACCAACAAAAAAATATGTGAGTCGGAAAATCCCACGGGGGGGGGGGGGGATGGGGGTATACAGTAGCCCAGGCTCTATTACTTTTACCTCCCGTGCTCTGTTCTCGATTCTCCCGCTAGGTAGGGGCTTTATGAGGTATGAATTCAAGAAAACATTATCGCGTTATCCCATAGTGATAATGCAACATTTAATTTGCTTTCTTTCATCTGTTTCGTTGCGCGTTAGAATCTTTAAACCTTTCACTGCTTCCGGCATATAAAATCCTCATCTCAATATATTGTATAAAAACAGAGAAATAAGATTTTTCTACAACATTAGTAATATCACAAATGATTGTGTGTGTGTTCATGAAAGAAAGATAAATTTAATATAGAGAGCGAAAGATAGAGAGGAAAAGAGAGACCTGATTTTTGCCATGTAAATATCTTGATTGTACTTGAGAGGTTGTCCTCAGCGCCTCTCATCTCTTGCTGTGACCCCTATAATCAACCAGCTAGAAAGGCGACAAAAACAAAAACGGGATGTAACAAAAGAGGACTCAGCATGGCGCAGATCTATTGTTTTATAATGAAGATTTTGCTCTCACGGGCTTGTCATCACGGGTGGTACTCCAGAGAGGGGAACCAGATGAACTTCATCTCGTGTCCGCGCTATTTTTATGCCAGAATAACGCTTTCAAGTTGAGTGAATGGAAGCATTCAACCTCCAATTTTCTCTCTTTTTTCGCTCAACACTTTACTATCCTGGATAAACAATTGAATTACCTAATGTTTTTAGAAGTTCTGATCCTACACACGGCATATCATTTTATGTAGAGATACTCAAATATTAGGTTTCCATACGGTGGAATATTACGCTTCAGAACTCCTCTTTTCTCACTTCTACCCCTGTCTAAACAGCAAAGTTAAGAGCATTATAATATAAGAAAATAACACGTAAAATCCTCTTAAATTAATTAGCTAACAAATTGAGTACGGCACGTTAATGTTAAAAGGGCAGAATATATTACACGGGTAACGTACGTCTCCCTCTTTCATCCAAATACTACTAACTCATCATCTCTCAACCTAATACCGTCGTTGCTTAATAAAACTAGTGCGAGTAGCAAATCATGAATTTCTTCTCCAGGATCTCTCGTAAGCTTGAATGTTAACGTTGTTACAACAAGTGATCAGCGTTAACGAAATTACCTTCGATGTTGTTAGTAGTAGAACTAAACTAGAACAATATAGAAATAATCTACAGATAACAAGATTGTTATAAACGATTAAATGATTTAATGTATCTCCGAATGTTGAAAAGTAAAGCGCCAGGGCAGAGCTTTTAGCGATCCAGGAGATTGAGGTTCCAAGATTTTTAGCAACCAAATTGAACACACAGTCATAGTGCTACGAGATAGATTATAACAATTTAAAAATCCCAACGAACTCATAGGGATCGAACCCGCGACCTTCCTATTTTACAGCGCAGTCTTGTAACCTCGGCATACCCCTCAAATTTTGTTTAAACACCTCCCAGTCGAACTTCTGCAGGAGACTAGCTGCTAGGTATTTAAAAATCCATCCTACAACCCGGGTCTCGCTCCCATTGATTTCCACCTTTTCCTGCACCTCAAGAAACGACAGAGAATGACAAAGAGGCGGACATGGTTGACAATGGTTCAAATTCCAGGCGGCAGACTTCTCCGACACAGGTATTCAAACGTTGGTCCCACGGAATGAATAAGTCTCAAATCCGGTGGCGAATATGTTAAAAAGTAGTTGATCACTTGCTGTATCTGTTGCAATGAATTTCCATGAAATTGTGTTCTGTTTCTGTAAACGGCCCCAGGAAATCTTACTTTATGGACAGCCCTCGTAAATATATATACACATATATAAATATATATTCCTCACAAAAATATTGTATGAAAACAGAGATACAAGATAAAAAGAGTAATCCTTTAATTTAAGTAGTCTATGGGGATTTTTACCCTATTGTTACGATTGTCATTTATGTCTACCAGCTATTCCACTGAAATTTTCCTCGGCTATCCCAAGGTTAGGGCCCAGTGACGATTTTACTTGATTATTGTAATTTTAATATAAAAATTCGAATCTGAAAGGGTTAACTTATCTATAAGCACCCTGTTGAAGAACGTCTGTAGAAGAGGGAGTACTGTATAGATGATAATTTTTTATTACTGGACATTAGCAACATAGAGCTTACGTTTCATAATAAATCTGACATAGCCCTAATATGGCATTACTAAAATATACTCATAAGTACAAGAAATTCATATTTGTTCTAGAACAAACTATATTCCCATCACTGACTACTTCCTGTTAATTGCATGGGACTTAAGTTACGTGTTAAAAACACAAGCTTCAGAAAATAGCCTAAATCGATAAAATTGGAGTGTTTATGTGTGAGTGTTACTAATAAGTAGCAAATAAATTTTCCAAACACAAACATTTCTTTGACTGGAGACATAATAAGTAACGTGCTGTTGTTTATTCTTACGTTTATTTCTTACTAGCAGGTCCCCGCGGCTTCGCCCAAGATAACTCGAAGATTAAAATTTAAGAGCAAAATCATTAAAACATTATATTTATTGACACTTGCACGCGAAACATTCATAGGCGAACACAAGCAAAAATAACAAATCCGGCTTCGAGGTGCATTCGGCCAACCTTCAGTCCATCGACGTGTAAAATTTCTGATTCTGCGTTCAGTAGATTTCACTGGGCTTCGCGTACAGACAGACAAACAAACACTTCCAGCGAAAATAAAAAAATCCAGTTTCGAGATGCATTCGGCCACCTTTCAATCCATCTACGTCCAAAATTTTATATCTCTGGGTTCAGTAGCCTAGATTTCACTGGGCATCGAGTACAGACAGACAGAACATTATAACACTTGCATAACATTCATAGGCCTAAACTAAACGATTCATAATAAAATTAGCTAAAAATCTAACTTTGAAGTGCATTCCACGATTAGAAAGCACAGCTTGGGGGGAACCTCACATTCGAGTTCCCTGGCCCAGAAAACCCCTGAATAGTGAATTCCAAATCGATCAATGTTTGACAAAAGAAGGCAAAGTCACCTGCTTCCATAGCGAAAAAAGATAAGTTTTCTGCCAGGTTTTTACTCATAACTAGCGGACGAAAGCGAAAATAAAAAATCCGGCTTGAACGTGCATTCAGGCACCCTTCAATCCATCTACAAGTAAAATTTCAGATATCTGCGTTCAGTGGATTTCGGTGGGCATAGCGTACAGACAGACAGACAGACAAACATTTCCTCTTATTATTACAGCTTCTGCATTAGGTGCATATTGTTTATCTTTAATCTTTCGTCGTTTTCCAAGCACAGACTATTCAGTCAACGTAAGAAGTTGTAAGTTTTAATCCAGTAGCCTACTTTGGTTTGTAGTTACCACCAGTAAGGAACCACTGTTCTGGAAGGTTATACCGGTTATTCTACCAACAATTAAAACTTCTTCTAGAACAGGAGTAAAAGTTAAAAAGCGAGCACATATATTAACTCCGTCGAAACATTCCTTGTGTATAGAGGTGTATTATGAAAAATGTAAAAAAATTAATTAGCGTGCCACTCGAATAAACACATGGTCATGGTCTGGGCAAGTTAAAAAATGGATATACATGATTTAAATTTAAAACACAAAGTACTTGAGAAATAAAGTTAAACCAAATGCATTCATTTCCAGTAATACAGAAAGAAAATATAAAATAAACATGAAAAATAAATAGACCAACTCAATAAATTATATAATTCCTTAAATTTGCAACTGTTCAGATTGAGCCTAATTATATCAGGATTATTTTAAAAAATGAAATTAAATAATCTGGGACCAAAACTAGAGTTGTGGTTTAGACGTGCAGACGTAAAACGGTTAAGTTCAATCAAAGGATTGGTATCCGAATTATGTTTTATCAATGGTTTGGACACGGGAAAGTTAAACATCGCCAGGGAATATAAACCTGAAGTTTTCGCAAACCATTAAAATGGCATGGCCACCATCTTGAAATGGTGAATCATTTTGAATCAGCTGTAGCCGTATGTTCTTTCACGGTGTGAAAGCTATGGTCATTAAAATGTTTGCTTTATCAGTAGCTTTGGCATAAGAGAGTAACTGATAGACCCACATAAATAGTTAGATTTTAGTATAGATAGATGAATACCTTGTTTTCGAAATTCAGATTCTAACTTCCGTTTCTATTACGAATATTTTATTAACGTATGGCACAAATGTAAACTTCCTTTTCTTTGCAACTACAATTCGTAAACTTCCTTTTCTTTGCAACTACAATTCAGCTTTTCTTCTTTCTTTCATTTTTCTGTTTGACTTGCAAATGAGTTGATTTGCATGCAAGTGTTAAATGCGCTTGAACGGAAAGGTGTTTGTAGATATTTTCCACTAGAAATATGCTTATACTATCGCCGGCGTGGTCTTGTAATTAGCGCCGCTGACTACAGATCCGTCGGCCCAGGTTCGATCCCAGGTACTTCCTCGGATTTTTCTGAGGTAGAAATATCTGGTAGGGGTCCACTCAGCCTCGTGATTCAAATTAAAATTCAGCTACGTAATAGAGAAATACGGCTCCGATCATGGAAAATACCATTAACGACCGTGGGTGAAGGCATGCTGACCACAAGCCCCCCAATCCTGCCATCTGCCTATGGTACATGACGCAGCGGTCGGGTGGTAGGCCTTGTCCCTCAAGAGATACATCCCTCTAGGGATGTAGGGAGTTTTTTAGTTTAATATGCTAATACCAATTTAAAAAAATCCTAAATATTGAATGGACTCAATATCCATGAATGTTCTAATCCATTAATAGTTTCTTAACAGCAAATTACGTGTAAACTTTTCTTGTAAACCTAAAAGTATTAGTCACACAATAACGACTTAGTATTTCTACCCCATAAAAAATTTCTACAGATGTACGACCAAAAAGAAACTCGGTGGTCGTGGATTTGATTTATAAGAAGTGTTTTCAACAAGGGTGCACAATTCAAAAGGACAGGAACTTCTAGATACTAGACCCTTCTAGAATTGTTTTAAAAAAGGACAAAATCAGTACTTTTTATTATATATTTCCTTTTTTTAAATATTTTGCTTCCTATGCCTCTACAGTAGAATAATAATGGACATTAGAAGTAAGATATTCTGGCAGGGTATATCTATGGATTTCCGTTTGCGACTACGGTTAACTTCATGAACGTTTTAAATGCCAAACAAACCGAAAAAGCAATTAGGCCTACCTTAATTAAGTAATTTTTTAATTAGGGTTACCAATATTATTATCCAGTTCTGATTTTGATTCAGGAGCACACAAGTTCCTCTACTTGCTTAATGATTTTGTATGTGATGACTTTGTGTCATTTTCGTGCACTCCAGTTTATAGCACACATTTTCACTGAGTAGGAACAGGATTTACGTGACAACAGTGGAATCAATTTAACAGTGTTCTGTGACTTCGAACATTGCTTGCATTGCATTTTATCATAATATTATAAGCTGCAAGAAAAGCAACTGTTCGGATATAAGGCTTCTAATTAAAACTGTTTCAGTACAGTGGAATCTTACAACTTTATTTTTCAAAAATACTATTATTTATAAATTCTAAAGGTTGAGAAAAATATATTTATGAGCGCCGAAAAAGTAAGAGAAGCATAACAATTTAAAAAAATCCTAAAATGCACTGGTCGTCTCCCGGAATAATAAAACACTCAAGCCACGGCCTTCTTTTGGAACACAATGTTCCCACACCCACATCGCAATATCAATTAGATCCTTATAATAAGAGTTCTGGAGTTCGCTCTTATATTTACTCGAATCTAAGGAAAAAGATCGTTTCGTAAAATGCTACTTGATAAGTTAGACAATGGTTCCCCTGTATTTTAAGTTAATAAACTTGAAAATCTGTTTTTTAATATAAATGAATACATGGGAGTTCTCAAACTTCACTCAATACTAAATTCTGTAACTTTCTATGAAGGAAAACATTGCTGAATTCAGTCAACTCATTTCATTGGTTCTGAAGATAATCACTACATACAGCTGCATTTGAGACGTTATAGAAATATTAGACTTACGCCTACTTATTGCTTTAAATCGTTTCTAGTGGAATAAGGATAGAGTGTACAGTTAGCAGATAGATTATTACTAGACCTGGGATTTTAGGGCAAATGCCTATTTTGTTCCTTAAGAAAAACATGAAAATTTTTAAATATGTCGACGTTTCATGATAATTCACTTACATTTATAGAGTTTTATAGTGCCCTAAAATGCCTATTTGGTCCTTTAGAGCCTATTTCACTGTTTTAGTGCCTAAACATGCATATTTTGTACATTTGAAATAAAATTCTACTTCTGTAATTTTTACAAACATATAATGGACATCCCTGAATGAAGAGCAGAACGTCAAAACAGCAGGGGGTGGGTTTTTCACACAAACTTGATTTTCCCAGACAACTTTCACCAAAGAAATGCTGACTGACGGGGGAAGGGGGAGTATTAGCTCAAAAGAACAAGTAGCAGGTAGTAAGGTGTTATGTATTATTATTGTATTACCTCGTACCTTTGTATTGTAAATAGAACATGTTCTAACCTATTATACATCATTTTTGTCATACTTCTCCAAATTATGTATTGCTTAAGTAATTGTTTAGTATAAGTTTTTTTTTCTATATATTGAACTGAACCACCCCCGAACACAAGCTCTGCTTCTTCGGGTGGTGTATCAACTTTTGTATTTTTTCGTGTAATTTGGAAAAATAAATTGTAATTGTAATTGCAATTGTAATTGTAAGGCAGGACACACTGTGTCAATTCGCCAGTGAAAGAACAAGTGAAGTGTTTAAGTTCGTTCGTGATGCCTAAAACAAAATCAACTAAGAGCTTGCTTATACAGCAATGGCTTACACAATATCCAGGGATGGCTTTTGATGGCAAGATTATTTTTTGCCAGTACTGCAATAAACAGGTATGTGTATTTTTCATATTAATCTAAGACCAAGGTTTTGTCGATATTCTGTATCTCTGTATCTGGTACCCTATGATCCCCAGGTGGGGCGAAGGGGCCTCCAATGGAGGTTTCATTACCTATACCAATTTTGATATGCTTATTTTCCGAGAGAGGGTAGAGGGACAGGTGGTAAGCCCATCGCCTCGCAACCCCCTTCTGGAAACTAAGTATTTCTTGGACGTGAAAGGGCCGAGAAATTTTGTCCAGAGGCTCTAATTTAGGCTTGGAGTTCTTTTACGTGCCTTAAATCTACGACACGGGACCCCCAACTTAAAGTCCCTCCCGGAGGACTCCGTGCCCAGGATTTTTACGTCCTGAAAATTTGTCGATATTGGCTCCTCTAATTAATTTTAGAGACCTCGTCCAGGTGGAATGTGTTCGATTTCCAGTACCGGCAGTAATTTAGAAAGCTATGAGGTCTGGAACGGCGCTGACTCAGCGTCATGAGGACAATTGGGAAGCTACAGTGAGCAGTGGTTATGGAGGCAACACAATACGGCTGAGGGATGTGTCGTGCTGACCACACGACCACCCAATATCTGCAGGCCATGAGCTGGGCAGCAGCCGTTATTGAAAGCCAACTTTCTTAACTGACAAAATAAACTTTGTTGTTCTTAATTAACTTTAGAGTAAGCCTAATAGTGGCTTAAATGAAATAGTTCAAAATTACAAATTTTATTGAATAGCTATTCACCTTTTCTATTCCTCATTTTAGTCTCTAATTTGCATCACCTTTATTGTGTTTTAGATTTCACATGAGAAAAAATGCCACCTTCAGCAGCATGCAGATAGTGCCGGTCATAAAGTGAAAGCAGCCATGAAAAGTAATATTAGACAGACTCTGCTCACACAAACTATATCTCCCACAACCCAAAATGGTTTCTATGCTGATATGTGTAGAGCCCTAGTTGCAGCAAATATTCCCTGGAATGCTGTCCACAATCCGGTTTTCAGAGATTTTTTACAGAAATACACCAAGCAGCACATACCATCAGCATCTACATTAAAGAAAAACTACTTAGATATTTGCTACAATGAGGTCATTTTGTCAATCAGGGAGGATATTGGGGAGTCTTGCATATGGTTGTGTGTGGACGAAACCACAGACTCTGTGGGCAGGTACATTGCTAATCTTATAGTAGGAAAACAGGAACCCAATCAGGCATCTACTGCTCACCTTCATTGCTCTAAGCAGCTAGAGAAAGTCAATAGTCAAAGCATTGCATACTTCATCAACAAGGGGTTGCAATTGTTGTATCCTGGGAGTGTTGATGATTCTAAAGTCCTTCTTCTTGTCTCCGATGCTGCTTCCTACATGATGGCTACTGCACCTCTCCTAAAAACTTTCTACCCTTCTTTAATTCATGTTACTTGCATGGCACATGCCTTGCATAGACTCGCAGAAACAGTTAGGTCCGAGTTTCCTGCAGTAAATACCCTTGTTTCAACAATGAAGAAAGTGTTCTGTAAGGCTCCATCAAGAATAGCCATCTTTCGAGAGAAACTCCCCTCTATTCCCCTTCCACCACAGCCAATCATCACCCGTTGGGGTTCCTGGATGGAAGCGGCCCTCTATTATGCAGAACATCTTGAGAAAATCATGACTGTGATAGACGATTTGCCTTTAACGGACAACTCTGCATGTGTGTCATCTGTCAAAGAGCTGCTAAAGGATTATTCCAGTGTTCAGAGAGACATTGCATATATTCAGGCAAATTTTTCATTTCTTCCAGTAACCATTACAAAAATGGAGGAAAAAGGAAACAGTCTCAATCAGTAATTTTATGTAATTGAGGAAGCCGAGAACAATATGAAGAGTGCTAGGGGCAAGGTAGGGGATAAAATAAGAGACAAGTGGGCTAGTGTACTGCAGAAAAATCCAGGTTATTCAGTGCTGAAAAGAGTACACCAGGTAATGGATAGGGAAAAGGTAGAGTTACCTAGTGAAATTGAACTGAAAAATATAGGTAAATTTTCCTATGCCCCTCTAACGTCTGTGAGTGTGGAGCGCTCTTTTTCAGCCTTCAAAATGATTTTAACAGACAAAAGACACAGCCTGACTGTGGAAAATTTGGAGAAGATCATCGTTATGTACTGCAAAGCAAATTACGAATGAAAGTGAATGTTCTTCGCAAATACTTCGTTAGGGGATGCCTACAGTGCTGTAATTATGTTAAGTGATTTTAGTATTAAGGTTTTAGTTTACTACTGATGATTTTTCATATAATCCATAACTGTTTTTAATAAATTCCTTTTTAATTCTGTCTTAATTTTGCCGTTATTTCTGTTAAGAATAGGTATACCACATTTCTTACAGTAAAAAGAGATCACGTTACAGTTCAAGTGTATATTGTGATATTTTGAAGTCTATTTTCTTTCTATTTACACATTTTAAAGCATATTGTCAGTGCCTATTTTCTCTTTTAAAAGCCTATTTTACTTGTTTTAAAAGCCTATTTTAGGTGCCTAAAACTATATTTTTTAGAGCCTAAAATCCCAGGTCTAATTATTACGTACCATTATATAACAGAGTCTAGTGTTTTTTATCCATGACCTTTTCCTTTCATTACGTTGTCTCGTCTGTAACTCCCATTCTAGCATTAAAGTGCTTCATGAGATCCATCCAGCAATGCTAAGAGCCCTCAGAAGCCACTTTATCTTCCTTGCTCTCAATCCCAGATCTAAATTATTCCATCCAACGGTGTATGTAGGTAGATGCTTTGAAATCGTTAATTTAGCTGCCATGATTGAAAACCCTCTTTACATTCAGCTCTTGTGGGTTTTCTAGTCTTTCATTTCTACATTTGCTTGTGATGTAACTGGTGCACGAGAAACCTTAATATTACGGCAGTGAAAGGAGTGTAGCGCCTCCACTAAGGGACGGTTACTATGCTTACACGTTTACTTGGAAATACAATCCATTGGTTTCCATTTCCGAAATAATTATTCCCCAGTGACTTTTTACCTCGGAATGTACTATTGCTATCAGTCAGGGGCTTCTGGGGATTAGCTTACTCACAGAATCTTTAAGCCTTATTATAAATTGTCATACATAACATAACATTTCAAATTCGTTATAAAATTCTAACATGGCTTTTACGTAGGACCAGTCCAGCGTTTAGACTGGAGGGTGTTCATTGTTCCTTCCCCTTGCTAGTGATTTTGCGGGGAGGAGAGGGTTTAGGCTTTTAATAGGGGTGCACTGAGGCTATACTCGAGGCGGGTTTCACAGCATTGCTAGTGAAACAGGCGTGAACGTTCACTGGATTAAAATGTTAAGCATCATTGGTTAGTTGTTGTGCAATGTTAATGGGAGGGGAAGGCAAGAGCTTGCTTGTATATTATGTAAGCTACAAGTGTGTATATTTAACTTTATATGTCATTTATTTGTACAATGTGCAACTATTCTATTTATTATTTTTTAGTTTAACTTCTCCCGTTATAGGGATGTGTATGCAGACGACGCCGCCAGGGCCTTACAAGACCGCAACCTGTCGACAGAGCGATCACCTATGGATCACAGACAAACTTTCTCTGAGAGACAATGTGATGGGTGATCAGCACCAGTGTCAGGGTAACCTCCGAGATGTCAGGAACACAATGGACGAGACATGCCAGTCGCATACTCACTCATTCCGAAGAAGGCTTGGAGGGGATGAAGATGGTAATGGCGGCCTGATGATGCCTGGGGACCACAAGGGCTTAAAGTTACCCGAAATATGTCACACTTGGAGGAAAACCCCAGGGAAACCCCCACCTACGGAACTTATCCGACAGGGAATCTGCGAACCCATCCCCTGAAGTACACTTGAGAGAGTTCCGTAATATTTCACGGCAATGACTAGGAGAATATCACTTACTAGAATAAATGACAACTTTTTATACCAGTTCAAGTTACGAAGATTTATTATACTTGTAAGATTGGAGATTGGCATCACATCTTATCAAATTAGTCATGGGAAACAAAAAATAAAATTTCAGTTTTCTTCGTATAAGACGTGTCTCTAGCTTACACTGTTTTAAACAAAACAATTTTTATTATTTATGCTTTGTGCTGGGTAAAAAAATAATATACATTGCAGTCATTAAGAAACACAAACAGGAATTGGCCCTTGGAACTTCTGCATAATGGAAATATAAGCTAAGTAAAACAATAGAAAATTAATTCTATATACAGATTATCCTCAGTTTGGTGGTGAATTCCCTGCAACAGAGCAGTAATATAATGCTTAAAAATAGTTAGAGGATTCCGCATGGGGAGGGGAGTATGTGGCAGTTTCCCTACTGAATAATGTGATGTCATTTAATATGAGTAGCGTAGACATCTACAGTACATAATACAGTACATTTATGTATGTGAGTCAGGGCTATTGCTGGAGTTATATTTGCATTTGGTTTGCCTGTTAATTGCACACTGTCATGATATCCATGGTTAGTTTATTCTAAACTAGTTAAAGGTGATCTTTTTAAATTGTGTGATTTATGTGTTATTAAAAACTGTAAGCATGATAGCCCATGGCGAGACAATCGATATATTACAATAACTTATATCGATCGTCACGCCAATGGCGATAGTCTCGCTGCACCAACACCTATCACTAGATCCTTGATTTTTTTAAAGATTGAAATTCCTTGATACTTTGCTGTTAATAATATCAGGCTATTAATAATCTAATTATTACTGTACGAATTCAAAATGCTCCACCTTACATAAAGTTTTGGTTTATTTTATCTCCTTTTGCTCATGTGCAACTTATCCGATCGCTGTGTTCAGTGCTGGTTTTTATAAAGGAAAAGTGTTGTCCTTGTGAATTGACATAAAACAATTGCACGTAGGTGTGACAAAATGAAAGCGATAAAAAAGAAACGATAAAATAATTACGATAGATACTTGCGATTAATTTAAATCCCGGATATTCTTATGCCGGATTGATCTCAGACTCATGAGATAAATAGTAGAGTAGAAAACATTATTTTCATGACTTTTGGCAGTAACCCTCGCATTAGTATACAAAGTAACGATGTGGTGAGTTTAACATTAAGCCACTAATCTTAGTTCAACTAAATTCCAAGCAGGAACAATCCATGAGGGAAAAAGCCACTCATTGGACATTTGTAACATCTACCATTGGGGCATGTGGTCAAAACATCGTCTACTCTCACCGCTGTTACCGGTGAGTTTCTTAACAAAAGTCAACATTTTTTTTATGAAGTAGCTGTTCAGATGTCCTCAAGAAGCTGACTGCACCTCATTTCAGACCTCCCTTCCAAGAGACAAAATCCGAGTAGGTACCGGTGATCGAATCGGGACTTCCTGATGGCCCTGAACTCCCTGATCTCTGGTTAGCAAGGCTAACCAGTGAAAAATGGACGGGTCTAATATTAAGCTACTACGATCGGTAGCCTATATTATTAAGTAATAATTATTCTTTCACAATATACAAGCGGGTGGGTTTTATATAAACTTATGTATTGTACACAATATTTGAGCTGATATTCTGTTTTCAGAAAAATAAAGATTAGGAACAAACTTTTTAACAAAGGTATACAGAACAGCGGAATCCTTACACAGAGGAATCACACATCAATGTCACGCTTCAAGGTTTGATTATTACAGCTTCCCAAGGGAGAAGTAAACACGCTCTGATTTCTCAATGGAAGCCAAGGGAAACTTTCATAGAGCACAAGACTGTGTATGCTGTTCCAAACAGCTTTGAAAAAAGGTATTCGATTTAGCTCACAGCAAAATAATTACACACGAATCAAATTAAACTCCATATTCGAAAACTACACGAACTGGAAATCATTTCATGACCTTTGTAACAGATGTGGCGTTTGTGCTCTGGTCTGAAAAACTAAATTCGAGTATGTTACCAACATTTAGGAATAAAATGAAACGGGAGATTAACTTACCTAACAAATACTCAGCGGAAACTAGAGGTTCAACATCCAGGAATTTTCTAATTTATTGTGGCAACAGTAAAGTATTAGATTGAGAATGCCGACTGAGTACGTTCCGTTTATCTAGCACTTTTCCAGTCCATTATTCAATATGGCATTCTCGCCTGGGGAGGATTAGCGAAAACTACCCTTAAGCCCCTCTGCCTTTTACAAAAAAGAATAATAAAAATCTGTCTAAGAAAACACATTGATTACCCAACTAGCCTAATATTTTCGGAATTTAATGTTTTAAGTTTGGACCAAATTTACAAATTTTCTATATTAAAATATTTTCACAAACATCGTATAAAATACTCTTCCAGTGAACATATCTACAAAACTAGACGAAATACTAATTTACTCCTATTAGAACCCAAATGTCTCACATCGGCAGGATTAAAGCATAGCATTAATTTTGGACCGCGCTTCTATAACTCAATTATCAGAAAATATCCTGATCTCTCAGCATACTCCACTGTTAAATTTAATAGATATGTAAAGAATTTTTTGTAATTTTTTAGCTTTTAAGTAATTTTTGTTTCACTCCTTTTATGTATTTACGTTTTTATGTTTAATGTTTTTTAACTTTCTTTTTTTTAGTTAAGCACATTATACACTCTATTTCTTTGTCTCTCCTCTTTCTTCACTTTGATATTTTTGAAACGGCACCCGAGCACGAGCAGTCTTGCTCATTCGGGTGTATTACTAAATGTAATACTTCTTGTGAAGATATAGCCTATATTTCTTTTCCTCTTTTTAAATAGTTGTAGTTAATTTTGAATTTTGAAAATTGTTTTATTTTACTTGTATAAATATGTATTTGTACTTGTATTTGTTTTTACAATTCTATGTAATAATGTAATATTGTAATGTAATAAATAATAATAAATAAATAAATAAATACTAAATATAAAAAAAAAAAAAAATAATAATAATAATAATAATAAAAAAAAAAAAAAAAAGTAAGTTTCCCTTCTATAAACATGCATATGAATAGAAAATAAGCTCGGTAAGCATAAATTTGATTCATAGAAAGGTTTTCAACAAGAATACATGAACGTGTGAGACTCTTGTATAATTTATAAAAATCTTTGAAAAAATTTCAGTTTTTTTATAACTTGCATTTTTAAAAACATTTTAATTTCCTGGGTTTTTCAATTTAGACTTATATTATTCAGAATAACCGTTTTAGTAGCTAAAATATTACTAAAAATCCATTAAAACCTGCTAGGAACCCATTTGAGAAACAGAAGCTTATGTTAGATTGAAAGAAACATTTAAATAACCCACGTAGTGATTTGTCCACTAAATTTCCTATGTATTATATTTTATTATAATTATTCAATATTTTATTGTTATTATGGTGCAAATATAACTATTACCTTGCAGCATACATAGAGTTACACAGTAAAAATTTAGATTCCCATATTCATGGTTAAAAAAATAATAATGATTGAATTCATAATTATTCCCTATTTCGCAATTTTCCATATTCTTTAGTAGCAATACTGATTTCCTTTAAACAACTTCGTTTTATTGTGGTTGAGAAAAGTAAAAAATCTGATTTTTCCTCTTTCATGGCCCTATTATTTCAATAAAATATCTTAACATATCTTAGACGTTACGTGTTAACTGAGTACTGAATAATATTGAACTTCACTGAACATGGGTGCGGACAGAAAACATGTTTAATTGTACATTTGTTTTATATCACTACTTCTCTTCAGAATAGTTCAAACATACAGTATTTTCCATGTTACACTTACGAAACATCAACATCCTACGTCCGAATGGCCAAGATATGTTTTATTTACTAGTATTTGGACCTTCCGTTTAAGTGAAAACTTGTCCTTATAGAAATGCTTGCACAGAAAAGCCAGTTCTTAGCTATCGAAGCAGGTAGCTTATTCAGGCTATGTTATAAGCTGTTTATAATGACAGCCTTACTAATGAAAGTAGCTTACAAGTGAGTTGAACGGTTGTTTGGTCGAACACATAACCCGTATTACTAATAATCCCTATGAAACTGCCAAGAGTTACACTGAGTTTAAATAGTAAACATCATGAAACGATTCATGCTGGGTATGAGGTTTTCCGCCCGCGGCTGTGAAAGAAACATGTGAGTACGGAACGAGCAGAGAACAAACAGCACTATGTCGTCTTGCTTGAGAAATCCCATTTTCAGTATTTCAGTATATTGTTTTCTGAAAGCTGTAATCATGGATAAAAACATGATAATATGACCCGCAAACAAGGAACAATGTTTATAAATCCGCAAAAGCAGCTGAGAATGTTTCCTAAGCTAAAAATTTAATATCAGTCAACTACAAAACGACCAGTTGTTACAGATATCGGCCACCTTTGTTATTTATGCCAAGCTAATGCAAGGGTGTTAGGCTGTGAAAAGCGTTGCACACACTAGCATTTTATGCAGAGATTATTAGTTATTTTTTCTACTCGGCTGTGTGCATTCCTGGTATAAATGTTACGCATGGATTATTAGTAAAGCCGTGAATGTTTAATTATAAATGTGAGAAACTAAAAGCTGTGTCTTGAGCAACTTCCTGTAAGCAAGTTGCAGAATTTTGTAATGCATTTTCTTCACAAAATTAATAAGAATGATTATCTACTTCTACTTGGCGATCTAAATGGAAGAGTTGGTAAAGTTCCAGTACATAATATTGTTGGTACAGAAGGAGAAATAACTCTTAATAATAATGGAAAAAGATTAATAGACTTCTCTGTAAATAACGAATTGAGAATCATCAATACATTTTTCAGACACCGCGATATACCTAGTACATAAATACACACGAGGAGTCCGCAACCAAAAATCTATAATACATTATGTTCTAGCAAATAAAAAGACTTGGCCAAACATAAAAGATACGAGAGTATTTAGATGTGGAGATATATCATCAGATCACCTTCTTGTTATAAGCACCATAAATTTTTTTAAAAGATGGAAAACAACTATACCTAAAACAAAAAATGATGGAGAAACATTTAAAATACATCTATTACAACAATATAGTATTAAACTTTTGTATCAGAATATACTTAACCAACAGTGTCAACTATACCCAATAAGTAATAATATCAATGAAGAGTGGAAGAATATAAAATAAATATTAATCAGAGCAGCTTCTGAAGCATTAGGAACTAGAAAAAAGAAATACTCCAAACGAGGACTCAGAGTTTGGAATGATGAAATAAAAACATTAATAAGAGAGAAGAAGGAAGCATATTTAAAAACATTGTCCAATCCTAATGACATGCAATACAAAATAGATTATAAGAGAAAATCTGCCCATGTAAAAAAAGAAGTACGGAAAATTAAAAAGGAAAGCTGGGAAAGATATGTAATGAGTTTGAATATGACATTCATGGATCCCAAACTAAAGCATATAAAATAATAAAACATTTAAATAAAGATGAACGAGATACAATACAATTAAATACAATCTCAGAAACTGAATGGCTCGACTATTTTAAATCACTATGGACTGATGAAGAAAATCCGGGAATAAATATAACTGTGACGGGAAGTGTAGATCCAATTACAATAGAAGAATTAAAAAATTCAATTAAAGAAACTAAAAATAAGAAATCTCCAGGCTCTGATACAATAAATATGGAGTTGATTAAATTCTCATCAGAACAACTATTACAGAGACTTCTAGACTTCATAAATACATGTTGGTCAAGCGGACACGTACCTGAAGAATGGAATGAAGCTTTAATAAATCCTATTTATAAAAAAGGTGATAGATCTCAATGTTGTAACTACAGAGGTATAAGTTTACTAAATTCCTGCTATAAATTACATGCCAAAATTATTAACACAAGACTAGTACCTATAATAGAAACGCATTTAGAAGAGTACCAACATGGATTTAGAAAAGGCAGATCATGTTCAGACTGCATTTTTGCATTGACACAAATATTGGAAAAACGAAGAGAGTTTAACCTGCCAACTTATTATGTATTTATTGACTATGAAAAAGCCTTCGATACGGTAAAAAGAAGCATTCTCTGGAAAATATTAAAAAATATAGGTACTCCTACACATTTAATTTCAGCAATTCCATCACTATATAAAAACAATAAAATAAAGATGTATACACAAAGACAAGGATTACTCTCTGCAGAAATAAATCAAGGAGTTAGACAAGGGTGTCCACTTTCACCCACACATTTTAATGTTTATAATGACGAGGTCATCCGAAGTTGGCTGACAAAATTAAATAATCATATGATTATTAACCAAACAGATTTTACTACTTTACTCTTTGCAGATGATCAGATTATTTTAGGAAAAACTGAAAATGAAGTACAAGAAGCAGTTCATAAATTAAACCATGTTACTATTCAATATGGTATGAAAATATCAACAGAGAAAACTAAAGTGATTGCATTCCAAGGACAAGAACCAATTAGACCTAAAATTGTTATAAATGGAAAAATTATAGAACAAATAAGTCATTTTAAATATTTAGGATACACTTTAAGCTATAGAAACTCACAAGATATTGAAATAAAATTAAACAGATTTCGACACTTCTGTGGTACTATACAACGAACACTAAAACATAATGTAAGAAGAGAACATTATTAAAATTATATAAAGTAATAGCCTTACCGCTCTTATTATATGGATGTGAAAGTTGGACACTGACTTCTGACCAACTAAGACGCATTGAAACATCAGAAATGAGATTTCTGCGCTATATAGTAGGAAATACTTTATTAGATCACAGATGAAGTATTGATATCAGACAGGAATTGAACATAGAACCAGTTATCACATTAATAGAAAAGTACAGAATGAATTGGAGAGAACACATCCTTCGAATGCCTAACACCAGAATAGTAAAAGCTGCTTTGTATTATACACCAAGAGGAAGAAGAAACGTAGGCCGACCACAAAAAAGATGGCGTGAACAATTGTGAGACGGAACGGGCTTATAGATCCAATCCTTGAAGACGATGATGATGATGATGATGATGATTTTCTTCACCTGTTAACAACACCAAGACTAAAATAATTGCCCTGAAGAAGATGTATCTACATTAAAAACCCGGGGAAGAAAGCTAGAAATGTTAAGCAATGTTCTTTTTAATAAAGTTTTATTGACCACGACCAACGATATGTCACAGGGTGCTCATTTAATCTTCTATATTGTACACCAAACCTGGAAATAAAATGTCAATGTTTAACTACAGTATATTTCTCGTTAAAATATTTACCTTTAATATTAGGTGGTTATTCCCAGATATATCCACCAGTCTTAATAATTTAAACTTAAATGAAACATCTACTAAAAACGCGGGTCAACATAATGAAAATTAAGAGAACAGAAAGAAATTATTCTAACTGAATCCAAGAAAGTCTGTAAAAGACAAAGCACTGTGTTAGAAGTCAGCCACGCCTAAATATACGAGCATCCTTGTGCCCCCATTCCATTGCTTGCAGGGTATTTATATATCTGTAAATAGCATACCGGCGTCTAGAATTACGATGCCACATATATTTTCTCTGTTAACTCCGGATCGAACGTAATAGAATTAGATTGAACTTAAGTTTAGAAACGAAAACACCATTCAATATGGTACGAAATTTCACCTAGAGAGATTCACAGGAAAATCTGCAATAACTGGGATGAATAATGGCTTTATGATACATTTAAAATTTACAACATTTACCACAATAAGCCTACAAGAGTAGTCCGAGCCTTTGCATGGAGGTACCAGGACAGTACATTCTGCCACTGTTTGCTGTTTAGGAATGGAGTTGTGCAGATATCGAATATGAGGGTCCGCCGGGCCCCCATCCAAAGCCAACGCACAGCACTATCTCAAATATCAGCAAAATAAGCCCGCTCGGACAATTCAGGCGGTATCTGACGAGCGAGGATCAAGTATGGATGTGAATTTCGTTGCTGATGAACAGGAGAGTGCAATGAACGTCTATCCAGACTAATAGAATTCTCTTGGTACAACCAGTATGATGGCGGGGGCTCAAAATTGGACTTGTTTAGGGGCCGACATCTATTTTTTAAAAAGTCTGAAATAAGACTTCAGCAATAAATGTGATATTTACGGCCGCCTATGATTCAACGATGATTTGAAGCGACAAGAAGAGCTCCATACGGACCTGATGAAGTTTCAAACTCCGTAACAATATGCAATACGCTGTGTTCTAAGGGGATGATTCCAGCGTAGAGTCCGATTAATGTTTCGTATATCCGCTGATCTCAGATCCACCTCTTCCCAAGCTCGATCACTTGACTGAGCGCTTGATTTTATCACTACTTCTTTTATATTCAAATACGCAAGATGCGAGGATTGAGATACAGTAACAATGGTCAAGTGATCAATATCCCAGTGAGAGTCGATGCTATTTTGTTGAAGTTACCTGGCTGTTTCGGCGACGCTTACGCTATAAATGTGAATTTGAAGAAGAATATGGATTGTAGGTTATCACTGCGACAGTGTCTGCCATTGGCCATATTTTTTCTCTTAGAGATCGTACTCTAGATCACAGGTGTGGTACTTAATGTGGGTCTTCAGTTATGAGTTGGCTACTCCTCGAAAGCTGGGATATGAGATATGGAATACTGGTAATAATACTATTTGAATATTTAAAAATTTAATCACTGTGTTCCAAAATACTCACGGCTTCGATTTTCAATTTATGGGAAATATTAAATAATCATAACTGTGAGAGTAATAAATTATAACCATTTATGGGATTTTCTTCTTCTAAGTTTGGCCGATATGTATATGACGATCACTTAAATCGGCTGCAAGTAAATTACATGAAATTAGAATTCTGAATTTGTACACAGAAAAGTTTAAAGACGTAGTTAATCGATTTTTGTACCAGTAAATTAAGGGGGTTTATGAAGGCTACAGGAAGTAAAACAAACTGAAACCTCTCGCTTAATACTGAGTCCTTGTTTCAAAACTTCTTACAAAGCTCTGACAGTAATTGATAAAAACCGACATTATCCTTGTCTAAAGCGGGGGTGCTCAAAAGGGGGGCGAAGGTTAAAACGCAAAGTGCGACATTATTTCTGAGGAGGCAGAAAATTGGTCTGCAAAATTAGCATTTTATAAGTTAAAAATTAAAACCTTCAACTTTTATAGCCTAACTTGAAAGCTGAATAATAGTCTCTACTAATTATTTAGATGTGAATAACATATAATGTACTACTAGTAGGCCTAAAGCTGTAATCACAATTAGCGAAACGCATATTTTGCTTGTAACAAAGTGCACTCACTGAGTTGAATGTGCTGACTGCACTGCGAGTGCGAGCTGAGCCATTGTCGGCCCGTCGTTATCTCATGCGTATTGTTGTATACGTACTTTTCTTATTGCCTAACTGTTAAGAAGTTAAAACATTTAATTTGCCTTAAATTTGTTTTAGAGTATATTCTTAGTAATTTGTGGTTAGTTATGCATATTATGTAAGAGCAGCCTCATTAAACATAATTTTATGACTGACATTTTTTATTACAATTAGCAGGTGTCCGAAGCTTCGCGCCCGTTTTTCAATTTAACCACTATATATTCTTAAATGATTATTTAATAGAAAAAGTTAGAACGTTATATTTATTAAGACTGATACAGTTTTTACATAAATTGCATGAATTACATGATTTTTTTAAACATTGTTTGACTTAGTTAATAAAACATTAAAACGAATAGAACGAACTTTGAGTTGCCATATGGGCATACAAATTCAAAATTAAACCATTAAAACGAACGAAAGATTCATCAACCTTACCCATACACGCAAATTATGCATAAACAATTCAAACGATTAAGCTAATAAACCGACTTCGAAGAGCATTTCACAATTAAAGTGTGCTACCCGGAAAAAAAAAGTCCTCCGATTCGAGTTCCCTAGCCTAAAAACCCGCACATAGTGAGTTTCGTCCAACTCATTCGATGTTTTCAATCTACTCTTGCATTCTGTCCACCTATGAAAAAATATAAAATCTCTGCGTGCCTTAGTGTTATAATTAAATGAATAAAAAATCGAAGCGATTGTCAAGTTCATGTCTTACGTTGCAAAAAAATAACAAAAATAAAAAATCAGCGATGCTCCTTCTCTCCCGGGTGCTATGGCAGTAAATAAATAAATATTTATCCGTATTGAAATATATTAGCCAAAACTGGTACACGGTGTGGCGGAGAGATTTGGGAGATAGATATCTACCTGGTGGGTGGGAGTAGAGGGGCGGGGTGAATATTGCCGAAAAGCAACTTAGGTGCCGTCTTAGTTTAGACTATGGCTTGGTTAGGAGCAAGATCAGTAAACTATACAGGTTGCGTATTCCGGGATAGACCAATCGCAACACTTGAATGCGTGACGTCAACGATTTCCAACTCTCGCATTTCCCAGCTTGAACTCAGTCTAGAAAATCCTCACACCGCATGATTAAACTCATAACCTTTAATTAACCGTTGGACCGAATCATTTTAAATTTGTGCAGAAATAATCTACACACAACAGCCCTAATGATGGTTAAAACAGAACCTTAAAAAAGCGGACACAAATGTTTTTATTTCATTTTATAAACATCACCCGTTACACAAAATTCGTGGAGGAAGAAGCGAATTTCATTATGCGACAATTATTTTTATTTTTGTGTCCCGAAAAAACTTCAAGCAAGAAAGTTTTAGTGAAATAACTGAATTGTAATACAAATGAAGTTCCAGCTCTATACATTGAATGGTTTACGAGTAATTGAGTGGT
The DNA here is from genome assembly GCA_964059195.1 of Ectobius pallidus. NCBI lineage: Eukaryota > Metazoa > Arthropoda > Insecta > Blattodea > Ectobiidae > Ectobius > Ectobius pallidus. Next base: position 50,442,151 of record CAXKWD010000012.1, on the reverse strand, counting down.
AATTATTCCGGGCGCTATAGCTGTCGGAATGAATTGTGACGATCGTGAAATGTCAAGGAAGAAGCATATTTGACTATGCGACAATTATTTTTACTTTGTGACCAGAAAAATATTTAAGCATGTAAGTTTTAGGGAAATATTTGAATTTTATTATACGTCAAGTACCATGTTTATATATTCAATGGTTTACGAGAACTAGAGTGGTAATTACTCCAAGCGCTAAAGCTGTCGGAACGGTACAGAGGTATTTTTTTCTATAAAATAGGCCTACTAGCAATAACGTAAAAACCCTTAAATATTTTAGTCGTGGACTAAATAAAAAAGGATATTAACTGGCTTCGTGTACCCATACTGAAAGATTGACCCGCTGGGAAAAGGAATGAATCAATTTTTTTCCTAATCTCGTAAATCTTCACTACTTTTATTTAGATATTTGTTTAATTATTTATATATTTTTTTGATCCTTATGTCTAATTAGCTTACCAAATGCCTTATTAGTTTAATCCCTTTTTACGCTCTTTTCATATTTTAATATAATTTAGCATGAAAATGTTCACGTCCACCGCTATGGCTCAGGGGATGCGTTCGCCCCTCTCACGCAGCGGGCCCGGGTTCCATTCCTGGTCGGTACAAGTTACCTGGATGGGGTTTTTCCTGGGGTTTTCTCTCACCTGTGAGACAAAGTCAGGTAACTTTAGGCCCTTGTGGTCCCCGATATCATCTGACCGTCATTATTATCTTGATCCCGCTCCTCGCCTTGTTCGGAGTGAGTGTGTGTGTGAATGGTGTGTCTCGTCTTATGTGTTCGTGTTGTCTCGGAGGTGGCCCCGGCATTGGGCTGATCACTCATCCGGGGAGGCCCTCCATGTCCTTGTCTGTTCAAAAAAGTATGTCTGTGATGTGATCCATAGTTCATTCCTCTCCCGACAGGTAGCGGCCCCGTAAGGCCCGGGCGGTGCGGGTCGCATAAAGGTCCCTACAAGGGAGAGGTAAAACTACGAAAGAGAAAGAGAGAAAAAAAGTACACCAGTTAAAACGGGCGGTGAATTGCCGAGGCTTTAAAAATTAAGAGCATACTATTGGCTTATAGTTAAGGCAAGACGTTCGTACTTTTTAATGAAAAAATCATGAAAAAATCCTTTGAAAAATTGTGTGATTTATGTAGAATGCATTGCAAAGCAATTTGTGCGGATGTGTGTCCTTTTCTGATGTTGTGACACCGATTTTAAAGATCCTTCGCCCTCTTTTCGTAGTACTGCTCATGAAAGTTTCCCTGCTCTGCAAATCACAAACCATCCCTTAGTTTATTATATTATCTCTGTCACATAATTTGTATAAAGATCTACACTTCTGACCGTGTTTCACCAATCATTACCTACATAACTTACCCCATATAACCAGGAGAAATTTATTATTATTATAAATGTATTGCTATGATTATAACATTAATACAAATTAATACTCTACAATAGTCTACACAATGTAATATTAATATTAGAACTGTACATGTTAATATTAGTATATAAAAATATCCCTTAGTTGTTTTCTACTCTTATTATTAGGTGTAATTTCTATACAAATATTCTTTAACAAATTTTCATCAAATTATACTAACATAACCTCTAGAATGAGGAATATTTTCTAGGCATAACGGTTCAGTTATTTGCACTTTCTAAAGCACTTTCTAATTGACTATCCGGTACTATTAAAAACAATATGTATTAGTAATTTCTACCCTAAAAGACTGTGGTCAGCGGCCAAGATCAGTATACAAGCCTTGGTCAGCGGCATCATGCTCTACTATAGTAACAGTCGTGCGCCAAATCATTCAGACAGCTGAAGCGCTCGGAATAATTACCACCCAATTGCTCGTAAACCATTCAAGGTATAAAGATGGTACTTCATTTATAAAAAAAATTAAATTATTTCTCTAAACCTTTCTCGCTTGAAGATTTTTCGGGACACAAAAATACAAAAAACTGTAGCATAGTAAAATTTGCTTCTCCCTCTATGAATTTTGTTTAACGGGTGATGCCTATAAAATGAAATAAAAACATTTGTATCCGCATTATTAAGGCTCTGTTTTAACCATCAGTAGGGCTGTTCTGTGTATATTATTTCGGTACAAATTTCACAGGAATCTGACCAAGGGTTGATTATAGGTTACGAGTTTAATCATAAGGTGTGAGCATTTTCTAGACTGAGAAAAAGAGGGAATTGTGAGATTTGGAAACTGGCGACGTCACACATCTCGCCTGCTCGCCGCAACCCCTGTCCTATAAACTTGCCGGAATACGCAACCTCTGTAGTTTACAAGCCTTGGGTCAGGAGTGCATCGCGCTTATGCTGTAGAACAGTTTATTCAAAATGGCGAGTGGCTGTCAGCAACGCAGCGTTCCTTTCGCGTACATTTCGGTACTTCGGTAGAGCAAAGAATTCAGTTTCCTGCCAGTGTTTCGCTCTTAACTCGCGAACGAAAGCTAAAATTAAAATGCAACTTCTATATGCACTCTGACTGCCTTCAGTCCATCTTTGTTAAAAAATTCAATTCTCTGCGTGAAGGGGATTTGTCTGGCATTTGCAAACAGTCAGACAAATACTTCCTCTTATTAAAGATACCTTTTCCTTAGGAAGAAGTAGTAGGTCTACTATTATTATGCTGTTTGTAAGGGGGTTACTTTTCGTGTAACTGGGGTAGGGTGAGTCATGAAGCTACGTACGAAAAACAGGGTATTTTGCAATTTAATAAAAAAATCATAGCGACCGGAATTCTTTCTATACAAAAAAGTACTAAATGATTATAAGTAAAGGCTTTTACATACCGCCACCCGTCTGTAAGTCATGTTAAGCACTGCTCAAAAGGTGTAGCTTCATGTAATATTTCTGTTTGGATAATTCGTCCTCTATTTATAGCACCTATTGTAAAAAGTGTGTTTGAAATAAATACCTACTCGTAGATTACAAGATCCTAAGATGTTTTCCACGAATGTTCTCTAGTTAATCTACCGAACACATGGAAACAACTTTCCATATGATCAAGCCAGCTGTCATGGCAGCCATTAAACATCGATCCATATTTTCCACTAACTTAGAAAATCACAAACACAAAAAGACACAAGATATTAAAAGTATGTGGCAATATATGTTTACCTCGATACGGGGATTGTGAGAACTAAAAAAGATATAACAAGTTCTGGTAAATTTATGCTAGTAGAAAAAGTGGAAGGTAGGAGAGGGTTCAAAGGAAAGAACGTCATTCTTTTTTTCGAGAGATTTAGAGCATTGCTACTCTATATTATCTTCCAGTTAATGGTGGAAACTCTGTAGTTTCTGGTGAATTTTGAGAGAAAATACTTTTTTATTTTTAAAAAGCCGAATATAGTAAAATAAGTCAGTATTTTTTACGGACCTATTTAATCTATTCAACGGAGTTGAAGGAACTCGCGGACCATAATTTTGTGAACCACTGCTCTATACTATTTGAGGATTATTCAAATGATGACTTATTTAGTTGTAGGCCTACACTACGATTGTATCTTTAAGCAATTTCTGTTTGCTGTAACGGTCAGAAGAAATGTAATATTTCATGTTATATCATACATAAGCCTACTGAGGATCCTGTATATTATTTTTTAAAGCACATTATTTTGAAGAAATAATGAGGGAAGAAATTTGTAACAAGGATTAGTTCTGGAAGTGGTGTTTCGATTGCAGTAGTTTTCCTTCTGGATATACACACTAAGTTGGATTCGCCATAGAGCAGTTGGCTGAGATCTACGAACTGGGTCCGCACTACAAACCGGAACATGCATATATATATATACAACTAACTTGGGGTTTTATTCTTCTGTTATCCTGTAGTGCCAGATTAAACAACAAACTACTCTTACCTTCTCGCGTATGTATTTAGGCTAGTACGGAGAAGTATTAGAGGTGACAAAACTCTAAATCGAGAATGTTTCGATAGCCTATGCCGAGAAGCCGAAAAAATTGATTACGTAAAGATGACGATACTTAAAAGGTTCCAAAATGCAACTTTCTAAGATTGTATGGTGGACGGGAAAAATGCCTGTCCCTCTATTGGATCTGCACCGTCCGCGTACTGTACGAGCAATAACTCGAATACACTTTATCATATTTTTATGACACTTGGTATAGGTAGACTACTTATAACGCCCATAGGGCGAGTGCTATTGAATTTGGACCAAATCTGTACCGGAATAACGACCAATTAACTATTTAAAAATAGCAGGTCATAACTACACTAAAAAGCCGTGTGGCTAACTCGCTTATTGCCATAATTGTCCACTTCCAGATGAGCCAGAAATTTCAAAGTTGTCATACTAATGGATAATAGCGTGTAACCGACGGAAATATTCCAAAAGATGCGATTATGGTATTTTTTTTAAATTTCAAAATGGTAGACATAGTTTTAAGGTCTTTTCGGACCTTTGGGGACTTACAGTAGCTAAGCGGTACGTCGTATAGAAAAACCTATTGCACCAGCAATAATTGATTTTGGGAGGTCTACAAGTTTGGTCCTATTACTTTTTTACGTATTTCGATCAGTTATACCTTAGATTGAGTTACATTTTTAATTTTCAGTAAATTTTGTATTTTTTTCTCACATTATGTTATTTTATACTGGTATAGTATAAGAATATTGGAATATATTATAACATCCATAAGTGTGCAAAATCTGGTGTTTCTAGCTGTCCCATAAATATGGAAGAACGTGCTGGTTATCCGTGACGTCATTCATATCTACGACAATCTAAGCATCCAATTATTATTATTAGTGTGTACTCACATCAGGATGAGCTAGAAACTTTAAATTTGGAAAACATATATATTTTAGCCTATAACTGATCTAAAATTCCAAATCGTTCAATTTTGTTATTTTTCCACCCAAAATAAACTCTGAATATTTTGACTGCGTATTTGTACGGTTTCAGATGTTTTGACGAAAATAAAACAATAGGCCTATCTTTCACGTATGGAATTTGTTGTAAATCCGTTCTGTTAATATTCTAGTTATCCCATTTATTCATTAGCATATGCTTATCAAACATTCTCAGGAAACTGTTGCTTAAAACTCTTGGGCACTTTTGTTGTATCAGTTTACCTGACTTTTTAAATCATAATTTTGGATAATGGACTTTCTTAGACTATTATTGAGCTCCCTAGAATCCGGTTCCTATTTTTTAAAGTAACGTAACTACAGTATGTAGTTTTCACGAAAACATTCTCGAATTTTTTTTATCGTGAGTAATGACCCTAAGATTTTGAGTAAATTTCAGTTTCTAATCTTCTTTGTAGAATAATAGAACAACTACATTAGTTTACCTATTAAATTACTCTGGGTGAAGTTTTTTCATGGCTACCTCAAGTACGGTAGAAGATAAATAAAAAGTTTGCACAGTAATGTGGTAAAGAATTAAAAATGAGAATTTTTGCAGAAAATTTTGTTTATAAAATTAACGACTTATCGAAATAGAAATTAAAGAAGTTTGACTTTCAGTGCACAATAACAGAAGATACCAGAATATGAATAACATTATTCTTTTGTTTTTGAACTCATAGAAAAATAAGATTACATGTTGTGAGATGTACAGTTCATTATACTCATGACATAAGGCAAATTTGTTTATCCACTTTGAAACCCAGTATCACGTAAGAACACTGAGAAAGTATGTACAGTATATTCTATGCCATTTATTTTTATTTGAAGAAGTAGCCTATTGGTTATTCTTTGACATTACTTTCGCATTAGTCTTACCCTTAATAAGTATTATATTGTAACTAGTGTGTGATGACATCTTTATGTGCCAATAGTATCCATATACGTTTTCTTAAAATATAATGCATATTATTTCCTTTATGCAATTATAGGATTTGAGCAGTGTAGTCACTACCTCTTCATCCATACAATTATGATACAATGCGATAGGACTAACGTGATATCTGCCACCTCGGTTGTTACGGATTAGTGTTAGGTTTGACCAGTTCGATATAACACAATGGCTATTAGATGTGTGTACTACGATTACATAATACAGATGTTCTCTCTGCAATATGACCAAACCATTTTAATACTGCAATAAGTAAGTGGCTAGGTTTGTTACTATTTTGTTGTTACAGAAGATGGTTCCAGAAATATAATACATTCTGTGATGCGATTTTGAAGACTGGCCGATTAATCTGGTCGTTTTATTGGAGTTAAATGAAATTAATTATAATGATCTACACCTAGAATATAAATACAAGAAATTTAAAATGTATAACATAAAATTACCTTCCTGTTATGTGATTAACGACTGAAAGATAAAAGCATTGAGGCACAAATAAAATTTAATATTCGTTCGGTTCACAGTCTGAATGAACAATACAAAGCAAAAATGTTACGTTTACTTCTGATTATCTTACTCATAGGTTCGAATAAGCATAACCTAAAACGTTTTTATTTCTTACACTTTTGTTCGTGCAAACTACAGGTTTTGCTAGCATTTTTATTCATGTCTAGTGAGTCTTTCTGTTTAAACGCTCCGCTATATCAATTCGCGCCTTGAAGCAGCCGGTTGTGGCGGAGTGATACATTTTTCAGCTCCTTTTCTCCGGCAACACATCCGGCAGGTGCATACTTTTAGTGACCTCGTGTATAGACGCGGCTTCATTCCAAGTTAGTCAGATTCCATCATTCACATCAACCAGTTGTGTGAATCGCTTCTCCAGTTTCGCGCCTTTCAAGACAATAGCAGCAGTGGCTTTTGCTCTTAAATCGCGAATTAGTGCACAATACTTCATGATACAAGTGTTGTCGTGTTCGGGTAATTAATTTACATTAATTACAGCAATTTCCTTAGCAACGGCTTATTAGATCCGTCTATTAAGCTCGTAATAGTTCGAGAGCATTGTGCAACCACACGCGTTCACATTGAATCGGCTATTCAGTGTAATTAATATTAAGATTACTTCTTCTACAGTCAATCTAATAATTCTAGACAGAATTTCGAGTGTTTTGAGATATTATTCAGTACTGGCATAAATTCCTCACATTTATCGCCACGTGGTGTAATCAGCATTATTACGCGCCAAATCTCAGTACATTGTTCATTACAAGTGAAGCAATCATATTTCAGCTCATATGTTATTTCAGTTCATTTTATTTAATCATATCGTGTGAATAAAGAGTTCCATAGTTTTGTTACATGTATAAGGTTTGTTCCAATATTTACATCTGTGGACCTCTGTTCCCAGCGACCTGCGTTATATAAGTCCTTCTTGCTCTCCCAGAGTGCCTGTATCTTTATTACGGGCTGGTCCTCCTACCAGAGATTCTATTTAACATCCCTACTTATCATTTCCTTATATTTGTTCCTCTCGTTCCGACCTGAGGAACCCTTACATTTTGTTCCTATCGAACATAACCTCCTCATTTGGCATTTCCTTGTTCTGAACATATGAAACCCCATCAACTTTTATGCATGAAAGTTTTTAAACTCTCCTTCCAGTTATTTATTAATTTATTTATTTATTTAATCAAGAATGAACATTACAGGTATACACCCAATTACAATGTTCATGACTATACTAGCAATACATCATGTACTTACAATAACACAAATATGAAATAGGTATAAAAAAGTAAGAAAGTTAGGATACTGACTAATGTAAGGTAAGAAGTAAAGATAATAGGAGAGAGTAAAGAGAATAAGAGAGATAAGAAGAAAGCAAGCATGAACAATGTAGAGAAAAATAAGAATGAAATAAGAGTAAAACAAATAATATAAATACTTAAAATATGTTAGTTGATAATATCATATATGGTATTACTATTCACACACAGATTCCTATGAATTACCGTTTTGGATAAGTTTTAACTGTTGGTTTGCAGCAGAATTAAATTGTTTAAGATTCATTCCAAATATATTAATATTTAGTGGGTGGATTTGATTGTACCTATTCAAAGTTATGTTTATTGGTGAATTTTTGTGCAAATCTGTCTTTACTCTAGGAGTAAAAAATAGTTTACTTAGTCTACTATTTTTGCTGGGTACATATATATATAAATTCTTTCTATAAGGTTTGTATCATCAATATTCGAATTAATTATTTTATACAAAAAACTTAATGACTGACATGCTCTTCTATGTGATAAAGCTTGGAATTCAACATTTTCCAGGAGTTTATCATAATTCACATACAATGGATAATAGCCACAAACTTTAAACATTAAATACTTGAGGAATTTATTTTGTACTTTTTCGATTATTTGTTTGTTTTTTACAGTAAATGGATCCCAAATGATAGATCCATATCCCAAATTTTGTCTAACGAGAGAATAATATAAACGAGTTAATGCTTCCTGGCTTAGCATGTATGAATTTCTCATTATGAAACCAAGGGTTCCCAATGCTTTCCTAACCGTTAATTCTATATGTTCATTAAATCTTAGATCAGAAGTAAAACAATACCTAGGTCTTTTTTACTTATTACTTGTAGTAATAGAATGCTGTCAATGCTATAATCATTCGTATCCAATGGTTTCTTTACGTCTTACAAATGTCATTTTTTCACATTTTTTAATATTAAGTGGTAGCTTGTTATCTGTACTCCACTTTGATACTGAATTAATATCAGTTTGAAGATTATAACAGTCTTCTGCTGAATTTATAATTTTATATAATTTGACATCATCAGCAAACATTATTACATTTGAATACTGAATTATATCCGGCAAGTCATTTACAAATAATGAAAATAATAGAGGACCCAGATTTGATCCTTGAGGTACCCCTGAATTGACGGTAAATTTATATGAAGAATGGCCTTTATAATTGACTATTTGGGACCTGCTGTTTAGATATGAACTGAACAATTTAAGTAATTTCGGGGAAAATCCATAAAGGGTTAATTTCTTTAATAAGCAGTCGTGATCTACTTTATCAAAAGCTTTCTGAAAATCAGTATATATAGTATCAACTTGTTTGTACTTATCTAATTCAGATGATATGTATTCAGTAAGTTACATAGATTGGTAATTGTTGATCTCTTAGGCATAAAACCGTGTTGTTTTGATGAGATTGATAGTTTAACATGATTGAAAATATGTTTATGTAGAATGCTTTCAAATATTTTGGCTGGTGTTGATAGAATTGCAATGGGTCTATAGTTTTGTACTAATTTCGTATTCCCTGACTTATAAATGGGTGTAACTTTGGTAAATTTCCACGCATCTGGAAAAATATTGTTTTCAAGAATTTTATTACTACCCGCGCGCGATTTCTTGAGCGCTCGGCTCCCTAGTCCTCATTCGGTAGGTTTCGTTCAACTTCGTAGGTTAAGCTGACAACATTGAAACACGAAGTACGCTATACACCCTGACATCTAGTGGCTTCAATACTAAGCTTTCATTCTGTCTCAGGATTCTTATTTATTTATTGACATTATCTTTTCTGACGCATCGAGTTATGGGGAAAAATACAATTTTGCGAATTGCTGATTTCACAAACACTTCATTGTACATCCAACACTTTCCTCACCTCTTTAAGAATTCCGTATGTGCTAATTTCTGACGATCCCGTGAGCTCTGATGTCAATTTCATGGACTGAAAGTTGAGCGAACTTTTCACAATTTGTAATAAATACGTTTAAAATTAGGCCTATAGCTTTCTCCACTTTTAGATGCCTTACCTCTCTTACGTTTTAAAACACGAAATGGTGAAGCATATTCTGCTAAGACTCTTCTTTATGCTTAAAACTAGTCATCCAGTGTAAAAATATTGAGCCTATTTATATAACATTCTCTTCCCGGAGGAAAATGATTTATTTGATAATTAAAGACATATGACGTGTTATTAATTGTTACGAAATACCGTCACCACGTTATATTATTGGACTGCATTAAAATCGTTGTATATTAAAGTCACTACATAAAATACCATACGCGCGATTCTGCTGAGACTTTATTTCTTTGGTTGACAACACTGCAGAAGGACTGGCGGAATAGCTATGTTTTGTTCCCCCCGACCCTCACTTCCCCGTAAATCCAGCGCTCAAGAAGTGGCGCGCGGGTAGTATATTTAAGGGTTAGTGGATATGCCAATGCTTCTCCACAGCCTTTAAAAATATAGGTGGGTATTTTGTCTGGCCCAGAAGATTTTGTTGATTTTAATTGTTTTATGGCCTGTCTCACTTCTTTAATGGTTATATTTTTCAAATCAAGACAGTCCAATTCAGTTGCACTGCCATTGTTCGCATTAAACATTAGGTTGTATGTCGATTTGGTTTGTGAATATATTGATCTAAAGTAGTCTGCATATCCATTTGCAATTTCAACATTTGTTTTTAAAGTTTGGCCATTAAATACCATCTCCACATTAGATTTGAGTTGTTTTCCTTTTACTTTTTATGAAATTCTAAAATTGGTTGCTATTTTGCGATATATTCTCCTCTATATTCCGTAGATAAGACCTATAAGCAAATTCAATATCATTTTTAATTCGGGCCCTACATGCTTTAGATAAAAACAAATAGTACTCTGAATCATCTTTCCTCTTTCTGTACTTTTCCTTGAGTTTGATATCGTTTATAATTTGTTTTGTGAACCAAATGGGATACTTCTGTTTATATCCTTTTGTTTTAGGAACACATTGATCTATAACTGAATATAGTTTATTATAAAACACAGTAACAATTTGATTTATGTCATGGTAGTTATTTAAATCATCCCATGTGCAATCTCTAAATAGTAAGTATAACCTATTGAAATCAGCTCTATTATAATTGTATCTACTTATTGCTTCTAAATTACTTTTGTTTCCTCGGGTTGTTCTATGTAGTAAACTTAAAGGTGGGTGGTGTGTGTCTTTAGGCACTAAATGATGGTCGCCTTCTGTAATATTAAAACTCATATTTGTTAATATTAAATCTAGCGTTCTTCCATTAATATTTTTTATATTGTTTACTGACTGTAAATCTAAAAGAGTTAATAATTTGTACAGTTCATTTACCTTATTACTACCTCTACTAAAATCGCATGAAGAATCACAAATCTCAGGTAAATTGAAATCACCAAGTATAACAGTATTACAACCAAATAAAACTATATTTTGCTCAATTTTCTCATAAAATTCAACGTAAGAGTTTAAGCTGGAATTTGGAGCAAAATAAACTGTACCTATGATATACTTGACACTATTGTAATAGACTTTCACCCATATCGATTCATTATTTGAGTCTAAAGAGAAAATCTGCTCCGGTTTTAATGAGGATTTTATGGCTAGTAACACACCACCTCCTCGGCTGTTGGATTGTCTGTCTTTACGAAAAACAGAATATCTATCATCAACCATTTGAGCATAGCATTCTTTTCTTTTATGGGTTACAATAATGGTTCACCAATAAATACGACACTAACCTAACCTCTGACGCATGAGGCTCAGAAAATAAAACGCATGTTCGAAATAAATAAATCGTATTTGCGGTTAGAGAAAAAGAATATTTATGGAATGAGCCAAGAATTATCATTCCTACAGGCCGTAAAGAATGTGCAAATTAAATTTGGTTCACGCACATAACAGTACGAGTATATGCGTCTTAAATAATAGCCAATTCATCGATAGTGTAAGAGTGAGGGAAGAAGGATATGTCTCATCAAAGCACTGTTAGCTATTCACAATGTATATGATAATTTTAATATGAGATTAATAACATAAATCAACATACAAAGCATTTCACTATTCTGAGTGAATAGTGTGCTGAGGTATTCCTGTTTCACGGAAGATCAATAGTACTGATAGTTCAGTGATAAATATATAGAAGACATAGGACAGAAGAGTTAATACGATATTCAGACTCGCTTCGGAACATATGGTACATGGGAGTGCCATCTACGTTATTACAAACTAAAATAACTCCTAAAACGGTAATATAAATCGAAAAATCTGATTTAGGCTATCCGTTATCTCCGAACTACTTCAATTTACCTGATTCTACCTGTTATTCTTTGCGCTACCATATGTGTTCGAATCACGTGAAAACGAACCTTAACTTTCAAATTAACAATTAGTATCAATGTTAAGCGCTATAGGTTTTAAAAAATTACCAGAACAAGTTTCTCTGTTTCCGTATTTTTATTGTGAATAGGCTTTTTAAAAAGGTGAGTGAACCGAACACAAGTTAGCAATAAGTGAAGTTATTTCTTTAAATCGCTTTGAAGTAGTATTTAAAGTAAACTTTAGTATGAAACTTTAAAAAAAATATTATATGTATTTTATTTGTAGTTATTTTGTTTATGCTGTTTTCCGGTGTGATTTTTGCATTTTGTTCTAGTGGTCGTTAACATAGAATATTTGTATTATTTTACATAGTCTCCATAACTTGATTCTAATATCGTGATAATAAATATAGTGAACAGTAAAACTTCTATGTCATAGAAATAAATAAATGATGGAATTTTTTTATAAGTTTAAAGCCGTTCAATAATTAACTATCGGTTTAAGGAAAGTGACATATGGATTTACGTGAATTTTCTATTTTCATAATAAAACATTTTTAATGTGACATTTAAACCAATGAAAATAAATGAAGTGTGTAATTTAGAAATTAATCTTTATAATTGCCTTGGTTATTTAAATTATATGTCATATTGAATAAAAGGTCACTCTAACCACAAAAAATTACAAAACGGTAAAGTACCATACTCTGCTAATCTTGTATGACACCAAGTAATACAATAAATGATTTAAAACACTTTACAAACTAATTAGCATAGCCTATGTGCACGAAATATGATATTGAAGGTCCACTATATAATTCCATTTGAACTTAATTGAATAAAAATTGTTGATTTTAGAACTTTCAACTATTGTTTGTTGCGTTAAAGATTATCGTAATTGCCTACAATGAGATAAACTATTAAGATAAATAATTTTAATTGGTCTTGTTCATATTAGGTCATGACGTTTTCCTTCTTAGCCATGTCAGGGAATTCGCACAAATGGGCACAGGGAAATTGTAATTATAGGGTCATTCCATATGAATTCATCAAATTTTTAAAAAATGGTTGCATGACCATTTTAGAAAAAAAATAACTTTTTGAATATGAGTTCATACATGTTTCAAGATATCAAAACAAGTTTTCAAAAAAATCTTGTGTTCTTGGTTTCCCAGGGGTGTCCATTTTTCAATCCTGGTGCAACACATTTTTTGCGAATATAGCTGATTACGAATATTTTCATAACTCAACAACCATAACAGTTAGAAATTTTAATTGTGAACCATTTTGTAACTATTGAAGCGTACTTTCAGAAATACTTTGTTTTCTTCAACACAAAATTTTTCATATGAAAATATGAGTTTGAAATTCGGGTAAATTTTTCCAAAAAAATTACTTTTTGGACCAAATTTTATATGAGAAGGAAGTGATTGTAAACGTTCAAATTTTTGTTATGTTCAAACCTACATGTGATTTGTCTGTGAGGAAAAAATCATGGTCTAAAAATACATCCCTTATTTCTAAACTGGCCTCGAATATTAGCGTTTTTCAGATTTTGACTACTTTTGGGCTTAAATATCTCTGGTGGGTACCCTTCAAAAAACCTGAAAAATTGCATAAAAGAAACCTTTCATGTCCCTAACTCATAGTTAAAATGTCTATTTCTTGATTCAACTGCTTCTATTAATTTTATAGAACTGAAATATCACACTTTTTAGGGTAGCGTATTTGGGAGAAACTACATATAACTCAACAACCATAAGAGTTAGAAATTTGAATTATGAATAATATTATAACTATTGAAGTATTCCCTATACCGACCCAAGAGACCTTTAAGGTTCCAAGAAGTTGATTCTCCCATATTTCAAGACATTCGGACCAGACGGATTAAACTATTTGAAAAAGCCCAATAACCTCAATGGGAAATGAACTTGCGTCCATTCAGCTTCTAGGGCAGTTCCTCATCCAAATACACCACGGTGTTGCCCTTTTGTAAGTCTGGTGAATTAAAAATAATGCTATTTAACCGAATACATAAAGCAGATTTTTTAATTTATTCTACTGGCTTTATAAAAGTGATTTAATATTAGGATTTCTTAAAAGTGAATCAGTTCTTCTCTGCAGAAGTAGGTATCTATATTCCGCACAAGGCTATCTCATTGGTTTTAGAAACCTTAGGAATTAATCAACCCGAGATCCTCTTATTCCATATTATCCTTCATGTGTAAGACTTCATAATTAATTTCAAAAGTTCGTCGTTAAAAAAATATAAATGAAATCCTGTTCAATGAACGATGTTCGTCCGTCAGAAGCTGAGAAACAAATTATGACAAAACTTTCCTACAGGGCCACTATCAAATATTATTCCATAAGAAACGTTCTCTCTTATTTTGAACAATTACATTAAATCTTATTAAAGGCAACTTCGTCTATAGAAATTAGACTTTGTCTTCTACGTATTCATGAAATAAAATTTCAACTTTTCTGTTGTATAAGTGCTTTATAGATGTATTTGTAATCATAGGTACAGAAAAGAGGGCTAGTTACATGATAAAAACTGTCCTTCAGATTGATTTAGTTATTTGTTGGGGCTTGCTATTATAGGCTACTACTACTAAGCTCTTTATTGCTCATACCAGACCTACGGCTGATTTACTCTAATGGTACAGCTCATTTAATAAAAATAAACTAACCTCATAAAGCAAAATATAAGTAATGGACTTCCTATTATACACGTCGTGAAGTCCTAAGGTTCCTGGGCGACTAACCTCCCGAATGTTCAGACAATCTTTACATGACAGTGGTAAAGTTTTAAACTTCTCGCACTTTATTCCTTCCTGCATTCATTTCTGTTAGGGGCTGAGTCGATCCCAGGTCTATTAGTGAACTAGAAGAAATAGGTTAATTAAGCAATCCATTTAACCTTATCGGGATCGAACCCGCGATCTTTCAGTCGGTAGCACAATGCTTGAACCGCGGCATTCTGATCCTAATGCTAATAACCAGACTATATTCATCACAGTGCATAATTCTTATCGCAATCATCACCTCCTCTTGCATTGTTGTTGTTGTTATTATTATTATTATTATTATTATTATTATTAATAATATTAATAGGGCCTAGATGGTTTCAGAGTAACGTGCTCCTATTCATGATAATATCTAGTCTATTAAATAGACACTAAAATTTTTAGTGTGGCTCATTAGGTCCCTAATCACATTTATTGTTTGTTTTACCTTTGACAAATATTCTAGTTTTTTTAATTAATTGTATTGCTAAACTTATCAAACAGAATGTTATAGAAAGCTAACATAAAATCTTACATAAATTTACATTCCTTGAAAAGCCCAAGATGAGCAGAGCTCGTATTTAGTGGCTGAAGTTATCATATGTATTAACAAGAGCGAATAGAGAAATTTAAAAAAGATTTGGAAATATTAATTTATAGACAAAAAACAGTTACCCAAGTTTTACAAATGAGGTACGAAGTTCAAAATTACACTGTAAATCCAACTATGAAAGCAATAACACTATAGGCCTACGCTTAAGTTCACTGTGTTCAAAATGTTGCTAAAGTGCACTCCGGTGTGTGATAATTTATTTCCGTCCATTCCATCCGATAATGTAAGAAATGACGGTTTTATGTAAAACTGATTTATGCATTACTAGCAGGTGCCCACGGCTTCACGCTAGATTTATTTAAATCAATATTTTAACATATAATTAATTATTATAAGATTATAATTGTTAACATTGGCATCGTTTCTACACCAATTACAATAATTAGATGAATTTATTTTTAATTATATTGTTAGACGCAGTAAATAAATAATGGACCTGATTAAAACGAATAAAATGTACCTATTGCTGTCATATGCGCAGACAGATTCGAAATGATACGATTAAAACGAACCACGAATTCATGAATCTTACTCTTAAACTCAAATTAAGCATACATAATTATAACTACTGATAATTAAAAAGCTAGAAACTTCGCTCATAACTCGCGAACGAAGGCTAATTTAAAAAAAAAAAACCTGTTTCGAGTTGCTTCAGTCCATCTATGCTAAACATTTCAGACCTCAGCGTGCTGGGTATTTGGTTGGGCATCACAGACACACCGACAACACTTCCTCTTATTATAATAGATATCTTCATCTATAGTTATTCATTTTGAGAAAGTTAGTTGCTCATTTTATTGCAGCAACAAACTGCACATAAATCAAAACTTGAGGAGGAAACACAGTATGAAAAGTCATCACTTAAAGGCCTTCATATATCTGAATCAGTCATTTTATAAAGGGCTTTATTCCGAAATTGACAAGTACGTTTTCACTACAGGAAAGCTTTCACTTTAAGCCTACACACAGGTTGTATGAAAGAGTTATCATTCCACTTCTGTAACGTATTCGCACACACCTGGTTAGAAAGAAATTTATTCCAGCCATCCTTGTGGACACAATGGTACAGTAATTCATACTTCACTTTAGAGAGGCCTTTATTCGTACTGAGTGAACAACAGTAAAATCGAGGGAAGATCTTCTGCAAACACTAGTGGAAGCAGGGAAACTTCAGAAAGTGAAATAGTTCTTTCCTATCAGGGGTCACTCTTTTGACATAGATTTTGCCATGACAAAACATGCAGTAGGCCTAAGAAGGGGGTTGGTCGTCTATGTGTAATATATATATATCTATATATATATATAATTCTCTGTATATATGTATGGTGAAAGAATACTGTGAACACATCGTTCGCGCTGAAAAAAGCTGTCAATTTACAGTGATATTGTGAAGAAGACGATACCTATGATTTTTCAAAATGGTGGGAAAGGAGGGTTGTCTTTGAGTCAAGGTAGAGGTGTTCCGCACACAAGGTAGAATACCCTTTCAGTCAGTAGATTTCATGTACTTTGAGCACTGTACTAAAAATCATCAGATTATAGCATCTCCTTACATATGAAACATACGTTTGATTTGCAACTTCCTTCAACTCCAGTTTAGCTCCTATTAACAAGGACATCTCATGACCAAGTCCCTATAAACGTTTTGAAAATTAATTACATACGTCATCTACTGATATACATCCCACAAGAATATAAATCTTTCTATGAAGCAATACGCTCTTGGTCAGTTTGTGGAAAAGGAAAAGAAATCATGCTTGATTTTGTTTATATTTCGAACAAAGAAAAAAATTATACATTAAATTGTAATACCTTTCCCTCTCTGTATAGGTATGTGTTATCTATGTAAATTCAGAGGAAACAACAATTAACCATATGTGGTGGAAGCAAACCTTTCACATTTATCTTTCAATATTCATTCCACTGAAGAAAGGGCTTTATTCTAGATTTTATAACTACATTTTCAACTAGGAGATGCATGTGGGTTAGGGTTAATGTATCATCTAACATTTATCTTCCTATCAAGTAATTTTTGGTGATTAGTCCTGGACCTGACTGCAGTCCTGTAGGGAAATTTGCGTAGGGAGACTTTTTTTCCAGGAATGTTCAGTAGGTATCCTAGAAAGTATTTTGAGCTCGGGTGGACATCCACCACCTGGTACATTTTCTAGCTATGACGTCATTAAAGATGGCGGCCTCTCGATCACAGAACTGCTAATATCTGTGTTAATACTTGATCGATTTGCATGAAAATTGAGCAAGTATGTTGTAATTACTATTTTTAAGGTAAATAGCAATGTGTTTTAACTGTCACTACAAATAAATATACAAAAAATTAAAAAATATGTGTATATATAAAAATAAGACATTTGAATTTTGTAAATTTGTCATTATTTTCTATTACTACATAAATACATAATATCATTATTACAAACAGTTATTATATTGAAACATGTTCATATTATCCGAATAGGATTATTACAGGTTAAGTCTAACCCTTACTACCACACCTGCAGAAGGAGCAACAGGCTACTTCATTTTCCCTACAAATGCAGGAGGATTTGGCACATTTTAAACAATTACATGCCCCAATAAAATCAGTGGGATATTTCTGTAAGTTTTTTCTGGCATTAAATCATCTATCACTGAAAAACCAAATTCACATGGATCTAAGCCAATAAGCACATCATCAATACAGTGTCGCTGAAGGTATGTGTAGAAATATGATCTCAACAAATGGCCCTTAGCACTTCTGCTTGTAGGCGGCAAATCTTCAATGTCTATATTCTTCGCATGATAATAGAGCCACAATCTAAGTTCATCTAAAGATTTACAAGATGACCCTTTTCGTAATAACAGCACTAAGTATCCTTCTGCAGATTTAAGGCTTTGTGCTACGTCATCCCAGTCAGATGATATGCCAAAGTGTTCCAAATATGTCTTAGATGCACTTTGAAGAGCTGCCCTTTTGGTGCCAAATTTACTCGTATAATCTGATCCAGATAGTGCGTGGATGGCTGGAAGCAAAGAGCATAAATTTTGTCCCAATTTTTGGTGAAGATTGTGAACAGACAAAAGTCGCGTGGAATCACCAATTCCAGTGCTCACCCAAAGTTCCTGAACGCCAAGTCGATGAAGAGTAGCCCAGTGAAACATAGCTAACACCACTATGTCAGTGTCAGCACTAACCAGGACGATTTTATTAAACCCACACAGGGATGCACTTTTTGAATGGATCAGCATTCTAAAGTCTGCTTCCTCTAATGAAAAACAATTTAATTCTGGGTGGTTTACTTGCCTTCCACTTTGCACAGATGTAAAATTAAATGATACCTCATCTTCTTCGTCACCACGAAAGGCACTAAAGACGTGGTTGGTACTACATGGAGTTTGAGTCAAAGAAGCTATCACTGTATTGGCAATGGACAGTTGTAAGTTCAGTTTGTTTCTTGACGATCCCCAGAAACTGCTGAGTTGGACGGGCAATGGAACATCTTCAGATATGTGGGCGATATCTATAACAATGCTGCTACTTACGATTTTATTAAACCCACACAGGGATGCACTTTTTGAATGGACCAGCATTCTAAAGTCTGCTTCCTCTACTGAAAAACAATTTAATTCTGGGTGGTTTACTTGCCTTCCACTTTGCACAGATGTAAAATTAAATGATACCTCATCTTCTTCGTCACCACGAAAGGCACTAAAGACGTGGTTGGTACTACATGGAGTTTGAGTCAAAGAAGCTATCACTGTATTGGCAATGGACAGTTGTAAGTTCAGTTTGTTTCTTGACGATCCCCAGAAACTGCTGAGTTGGACGGGCAATGGAACATCTTCAGATATGTGGGCGATATCTATAACAATGCTGCTACTTGTCTTTGCAATCTCTCAGGCTTTTTAGGTGATAGCGTGTGATAACTGTCAAAAACATAATCGACTCTGCTACAGTTCTTTGTGATACCTCCAATGTATGACGAAAAAACAGAAACTGCACCGCCAAAGGTTTTCTTTTTATTTGTCATAACTTTTCGTATGGAATTCATTATATCCACTACATAGCAAGTCCTGTCATCAGAGTTGAACAATTTGTAGTCGCTGGTGCTGCCATAAGATGTTTCAAGCTCTTTTAACAATGCACTTTTTTGTGGTCTATCCATTAAACCGTGTTCATTAAACAGTGAGCAGTTATCAGATAGATCCTACCGAAAGAGCTCTTGCATGTCATATGCACGAGCTTGAGCTATTTGTATCATGCGGTGAGATGAACTGAACTTCTTTTTGGTAACTTTCACCGTAGCCTCTGCACTTGGTGTTTTAGTGCTATGAAATGCTGGTAACATGACTTTGTGGATGGTGCTTGAGAATCTTATTGTTTTGGCTTCGTACCGTGTTTTGCGCAGGGTAGAATACACATCGTCACCAGTCTTAAATACGTTTACTATCTTTTCCTTGGCATCTTGTGAAACCAGTGCTTTTGTCACTAGATTGTGTAATGGATTAGGAAGCATATCAAATGGGATACCTTTTTCTAGAATATATTTAAACATTGAGGTCACCTTTGCGTCTAAGTTCTGGGTTTGCTTCTTAGAAAACTCATGGTGGATGTTCAAACCGTTGACAAAAGCAATGGAGTCTGTTACTTCCCGAAATAGATTGGATATCATCAGACGCTCATGATGTGTAACCTCCCATTCTGCTGCAAACTGTTTTTGTTTAGTACGCCCTACGATGCCAGATGAGCTCTTTTGGGATCTATTAATGGTCTGTTCCAATGCCATATCCGAAGCATCAGCTGAAAATTTATGGTCAAACCGCTTAACAACATGCTTCCCCTTCATGATCATTTCATGCACCTCCGGGGCTGTCTTGGGTAGTCTTCTCATGTCTTCCAGATATGTCTTCAGAACGTACTTGACCTAAATACAAAATTTTGTTTTCATACGATTTTCCGTTTTGGAGCTAGGCTGTTCACAGACATCCACGCAGACACACACACAGACACACAGACGCAGAGACGCATAGACATGTTTGGATTCAGGGGACCTCCAAACGTGTATTTATGTTAGAAACTCAACTTCTAATTTGGGGGTCGAAAACCATACTGTCTTCTTCTACCTAATTACTCACTTTGAGCATTTACATCAATTATTTGGACCAAATACCCCTTCCATTAGGTTTATAAAGGACAAAATAGCACAAAAAGGGCAAGTTTCATGCAAATCGATCAAGTATTAACAAAGATATGAGCAGTTCTGTGATCGAGCGGCCGCCATACTTGATGGCGTCATAGCTGGAAAATGTACCAGGTGGTGGATGTCCACCCGAGCCCAAAATACTTACTAGGGTACCTACTAAACATTCCTGAAAAGAAACTCTCCCTACGCAAATTTTCCCACAGGACTGCAGCCAGGTCCTGGACTAGATGTTACGAATTGTCCAAATTATTATACAACATTCGCGGTTCTTGCAGAACAAAGATAAATGTTAGTAGATGCCAGCGATGCGCTTAACTCAAAATCTCAATTTTCGCACATTCATGGTTATGGCAGATAGGTGACGATTTGTTCTAAGATCGTCGCGTCACCTTCTCTTGATCATAGAACACAGGAAATATGTTTGATGAATTGACTTTGGCATCTTATTCAATTAACTTTACTCTTGTTCATCTGTCTATTGTCATGAGGGACGTGTCCCCGATCTGGTATTTACCTTCTAGAGTGAGAGAAACCCCGCGGAAACCTCACTCAGATCGGTTACTGCGAGGTTATCCCGCAGCTTCCGAGGCAATTCTTGGGCAATCTGCCATATCAGTCCTGCTCGGTAAGGCCCCCGGAAGATCTGAGCATTCCCCCAAGCGTATTCGTCTCATATTCTGTATGTCTTAGACATCATCTTGCTCTTGTTCTTTCCTGCTTTCTATCACGTGTCGTGTGAATGTTCTGAAAGCAGTATTAGCTCCTAAGTTCTGGTAGCCATACTTCGCCTGCTTGTTTGGCTACCTCTCTTAGGGTACGCGCAAGACGGAACCGGGATGGTCGCATGCCGCAGGTAGCAGGAAGAATGAAGTCATGTCTTCTTACGAGGGTGAACAAGACGCAGCTTGGATGGTCTCCTGCCAGCCATCTGGTCAGGCCGCAGTTTGCTGGTAGAATGCCAGCTCTCTTTTTTCATGCGACCGGCCGCTAGCGTGTAGTCTAGATTCAGGCGTTCCACTTGTGCATTTTGCAATCGCTCCACAAACAAAGGACTGTTTATAAGAGACATCCTCTGAAATCAGCTCAACCACCAAAATAAATATCGTTACTACTCAATGAAGGGATTGTAGAGATCAGTCATGGCTACAGTTACAGACTTGTATGGTTTATATTCAGTATTTTTGTATAATTTATAATAACCTAATAATTTTATATTATGTTAATTTTCGTGTTGCGGGGTTAAGTGTGTTCGTTTTATTGTCTTCTTGAACTCTGAAGATTGAATACAATGGTCGCACCAACTCAAGAAAACAATAATAATAATAATAATAATAATTTTCTATCCATAGCCTACATTGGTTCTCCATCACAAACCGTTTAAAAAATATATATTTCCTTCCAAAAATCTACTATTTTTGTCAAAAAATATTTTTACGCTACTTTTTCGGCGAAATTTGTTTCCTAGCACCTAAAGTATTGGGTTTATAACGAAAACTTTTAGAAGAAAAGTTGTAGAGCATTAAATTTACTATAAAATACACATTCAATTTAGTAACTCTGTGAAACAGTGAAATACTCCTGTGACATATTTTTCATGTAACTAATTATGATGAAGCTTCCTGTAATGAGTTTAAGTTCATAAACTCATTCCCATTGTCTTCTGTGTCTTCAAAACCTTATGAATGAGAAAATAATAACAAAGAAATTAATATAAAAAAGGAGATAATTCAGAAACTTAATCCATAACATGCGACCTGTCAGTTAGCGACCAGGCTGCGTCTTGTGCATACACACTTCATGCTCGGCGCCTGGCTCAACAGCGTAGGGACCAGGAAGGGGACCAACCAAGCTGCGTCTTGTTCGTACCCTTAGGCTAATGCGTCTTTCCCTATATCTCACGCATGTATATAGAGCGTGGTACATTCTATCAGTAGCAGAGGTAATCCTCCGCTAGGTTAAATCTAAATAGGTTTGCTGTGAAGTAGCCATGTCCAGAATAGAACTGAGATGTTGAGTAATCAGGAACGATCCATTTTTGACTAAGTTGTCTGCGGACGTAGGGAAATAGTCCTTTTGTTAGGAGACCCTTTCAGGCATCTTTCCAGCGTCATTCCCAAACATGTAGAGTTGCGCTTCTAAGTTGCTTCATTAGTTCTGAACGATTATACCTTTCGTAAATATATTGATTTATCACCGCTCTTAAATTCGAGTACGGAGGTGTTTTCGTATTTTGTAAGCATTTACTTTTTCCTCCAGTAGCAGATCTACTGGGATTTCTCCAGCATTAACCGGTAGCGCGTTATTTGATGTAGTCGAATATACTCTGGTGACTCTCGATAGAGCTTGTCTCTGAGCCGTAATTAACTCGTACAAGGTAAAATGTTTTTCTTGATTCCTGAAAAATGATTATTTTGGAATAAGGTTCTTTCTAAAAGGACTGATTATTTTATAAGGCCGCCTGCGTGATCTCGTGGTTAGCGACGCTAGCTATGAATCCGTAGGCCTGAGTTCAATATTCAATACTCGGTACCTCCTCGGATTTTTTTGAGGTAGGGAGGTCTGAAACGGGTTGTACTCAGCATCGTTATACAAACTGAGGAGCTATTTGATAGAGAAGTAGCGGCTCCCTTCACGTAGACAATCATTATCGGCCGAGGGTGTCGGCATGATGACCACATGTCCCCAATCCTGCCATCTGCCTATGGATGATAGGTTTCAGGGATGTTTCCTTCAGGGATAGTTCCTTCAGGGATGCAGAGTCACGGAGTTTAGTTTTTATATATTTATAAAATATTTTAATTACTCAATTGAAGCATGTGAAACCCAATAAAGTTAATTCATGAAACTTCAGGTTTCTATATCTAATTCTTCTTGAAGAAAAAGTACATTTCCAACTAAAAATTCTATTTTGAAGTTTCTTAGCATTCCAAAACTATAGGAAGGGTCGGATTATTCGCCAATCGTTCTCATCCCAATTATTCTAGATTAGATAGAAATATCTGTCAAGTAGTATTCATACTAAGTTTACATCAACTGAGTTTACTTAAACAGAAAATTAATCTTTCGTCCATGTAAGTCTACAGCCTCCCCTTAAATGAGAGAGAACCCACATAGAACACCGGCCATGAGAACTAAAGGTCAGGCAAAATTAACCTCACATTCGATCCCAATCATGACAAATGCCAACCTGTGTCGTGCCATATCTGCCATTCATAATAATGGATTCTTTCTTTATTATTAATGACAAAATTTGCAATTGAAAACACGTCAATATATTTTAAATTTAAATATTTTTAAGTTTAATTAATTAACTAGTCACTCACTATCATGAAGGTAAAAGAGGCATTGGTAAATATTTAAATATAAATTACAATAATAATAATCATCAGATTT
Organism: Ectobius pallidus; assembly: GCA_964059195.1. Classification (NCBI taxonomy): domain Eukaryota; kingdom Metazoa; phylum Arthropoda; class Insecta; order Blattodea; family Ectobiidae; genus Ectobius; species Ectobius pallidus. The sequence continues at coordinate 50,418,160 of CAXKWD010000012.1, read as the reverse complement.
TAAACACATTTGTACATAACATCGGATACTTTTCGACCTTAACCAAGCAGACCCAAAATCCACAACCCCCCATGGGTCGAGAAATTTCAAAATGGACCTGCTGCTCCTCTAGATTGTAGGTCCCAGAAACTAGATTATCCTCACGAATCTGGGTCTACCGCTTGTGGGTCCTGGACACGTTCAATCCACCTATCACATGCCGTCCTCGACAAGTCAGCTCCATCCAAAGTTAGTATATATGTGCCCTCAACGTACTCACAATGTGAGGAGGCTTCGCTGTAGACTACTTGACAGAACATGAGTTAGCTTCAGGAACAGATCTGTAAGGTTGCTTCGTCTCCATAAGAGCTTTGGGGAGCTCCATTGCCGTGTGACGTCAAAGGTCGACCGGCGCGGGGATTAAGCAGCTACATACAATAGTAGTGTTGGTAAGAAATAACACAAAAGCGCCATATTTTTAAATACAATACTGCATATTTTCGTAAAGACAATCCTACATATGAAGGGAATGAAAGCAAAATGAAATAGCCATAAACAAACCAGTTTTGTATTTAAATAGATTAAATCTGTTAAGTTGTCAATGATAAATCTACTTCACATTTATACTGATGTACATGGAATTATACCATTATCGTTCTGTAATATTCAACTTCATAGTTTTATCTTTCATTTTTTTAATTTGATTTATAACACAAAATAATGAAATTAACATATAAGTTAGCTGGTGTACATTTTTGTGTTGTAAAATTATATTTAAACTAGCTAACCCGGCAATGCTTCGCTATTGCTAGATTTTGATATATAGATTAAGTGAACACAGTAATTTTTCAAAAAGAAACTCAGAGATAACTCTAATAGTATTAGTAGTTGTAATAATAATAATAATAATAATAATAATAATAATAACAACAACTACAATAATGATAATAATAATAACAATAACGCATAGCATTTAATCACCTATAATTTGACATTAAAATGTAATTGTGACAACACAGTTTCAATTATAATTTATTACAATACTTCATTTTGGTGCGCCCACTTACTCCTTCCCTCTCCACTTCAAAAAAGGTTACGCAGAAAAAAAATATTATTTAGCCTAACGTATGCTCTTTAACCATGCTCTGAATTTCGATATATGAGCATATACATATTAAAAACGTCATTGCAGTACTTCTTTGTAAACTACATTGGCAGTTTGACCCTCAGGCTGCAAAATAAATAAATTCTCAGATGAGCTAACCCTGGAGCAGGCAACATACAGTTGGCCATGGGAGAAACAGTCATTCCTTAAATCCACTCCAGCTACCTTTAAAGTTTGCCCTTGGGCTTTATTTATTGTCATGGCAAAACATACTTTAATAGGAAACTGCAGGCGTTTAAACTGAAAGTGGTAATCAGATGGAATCAATGGAATTCGCGGAATAAAAACAATTTCCCCATGGCCTACACCTGTGATGATCGTAGCTTCTATCACATGCTCGGAGAGGGTCGTCACTTGAAGCCTGGTACCATTGCACAATTTCGGGGGATTGATGTTTCGCAGCAGAATGATTGGTATTCCCACTTTGAGGCGGAGGCTGTGAGGTGGGATCCCTGGTGGGTTCAGTGTGTGGAGGAACTCTACGGGGTAGTGGACTGTGTCCTCCAATTCAACTACACAATCAACTGACTCGTACTTCATCTCCTTTGCCGGGACCTGCTCTAACAGGATGTTGTTAATGTTCGTTGCAGACTCATTTGTAGGTGTAAGTATTGCTCTTTCTCTTAGCCAAGATGGATCAATAATACTCATACTTTTTAAATTAGGATAAACATTTTCAGTAAACTCTTGAATTTGGTTAACAACAGTGCATAGTGTATGTGGAATATTAATTTTGCCATTGTTATGCTGTAACTGACCATTTCCAATTTGCAAAAGTAGGGTTGAAAAGGGCCCCTTCTCTGAATGCCCCATCAACTGTACTCTCATATTCACTTTTAGAGTAAGAATATTTACTCTAGGCCATAAGTACGACGACTTAAGACATGCCTTAATCTCATCGGCGCGAGTTCCTCTAGGAACGATAGGTAATGTCTGTCTAAAGTCTCCAGCTAAAAGTACAGTCACACCTCCCATCAAATTTGTGTCATTCCTTAGGTCTTTCAAGGTTCTATCAAGTGCCTCCAACCCTCCCTTGTGAGCCATGGTAATTTCGTCCCACACTATTAACTTGCAAATTCGCAGAACATGAGCCATATCACTCTGCTTCGAAATATTGCAAACTGGAGTTCCATTGCGGTTGAGGTTCAGAGGCAACTTGAAAGCTGAATGCGCTGTTTTTCCCCCATCAAGTAAAGTAGCTGCGATTCCGGATGAAGCAACAGCTATTGCAATGTTTCTGTCTTTTCTGATTCTAGCCAACAATAAGTTTATGAGGAAGGTTTTTCCAGTACCTCCAGGAGCGTCCAAAAAAAATAGTTTTCCATTCTCAGAATGAACACTGGCCATCAATATGTCATACACTTTTTTCTGATCACTATTTAGTTTGAACTCGTTTTTGTGGACTAACTCTGCTAATTTGACTACGTCGTAGGAAACCTCTCTCAGTAATTCACGGTTGGCTGAATCTGTACTTCGGGTACACGAAGGAGTAGGTAGGCCGTATTGCTGCAGGTGATGGCCAGACATATCAAAGACCAAATCCTCCAACAAAATCAAGGTTTTGTTGTACACAATAGCCATATTGGGCAACACTTCCTCTTGGCACTCCTTCTGAATGTTCCTCTTTATATCCTCAGACATGCTGTCCTTGAAGTTCTCCCAGAGTTTGAAAGCATCAGCTACCTGGCAGAACACTAACATTACTGAGAACAATTCACGAATTTTGTGAGGAGATTTCGAGATGGCGGCTTCTTCAAGTGTTTGATGCCACTGATTGTCATCTGGAGGATCCCAGCGCTCTGCAGGCTGATTGAAAACTGGGATAAATTACTCCATCAACCTTTTTAAGATCACTGAAGTATGTAGGTCCACGAACCTCATGGAGTAAGAGACGCAGATAGTAACACTCAGTATTCATAGGGTGCACGGTGTAAACCCTACCTAAGACATCGTCCTCTTTTACTTCAGGGTGTCCTAGGACGCTCTTGCCCTGCTTTCTTCTAGAGAACTTGTTATTTTTCCACACGTAGTAGGATGGAATTTCACTGTATAGTAGCGTCCGAGGAAAAGAATCTACTTTGCATAGATCAAAAAATCCCAATAAAGTGGTCTTTGGAGGGTTTTTGACCTTATCTCCAACGTTGTCTGGGGTAAAGTAAACTCTTTGGCCATTTTCAAGGTGTACTGAAAGATGCATGACGGGTGGATACCTCTCATGGATTGGAAAGCAGAATATTCGCCAAGCAGCCTCTGAACTACTGATGTAGCGACCCGATTCGTACTGCGTTATCTCATCAAACTCGTGATAGAGACCAAACGATGCCTGATCACTGCCCTTGTTTACGTACTTACAAATATACTTTATAGACTTGATAGAGTTACAGAGCTCGACGTTGATGTGAGCCTCAAAGGTACGTAAAAGAACAGGATTATATGGCACCACCCACCTGTTGTCTAAGTCCATATTTTTAACATTCACTGTAAATCCCCCGTCAGTCGGAGAGCGTCTGCGATACTGTGGGTAACCGTCGTCAGCCGTCTGCGTGTCCTTTGTGAAAAGGCGAGGGTATCGCTTGCTGCAAGAGCCGTTGACCATACAGGGAGAGTTTCGGTTTAGGCCTCCGCAGGGTCCATGAATCATGGTGGACTTTACTATTTCATGGAGAATTGGATCAAGATCAGGATCCGGTATTTCTGCGCTAATTACACTATCAGTTTGGCTCGAAGTAATTCTATTTTTAAGCCACAATAGGATGTGAACGTGAGGCAGACCACGCTTTTGCCATTCTACTGTGTACATGAAACACCTAGTTGGTCCAAAAATACTGCCTTTTGTAAGTAACTGGATAATTGTTTTCACTTTTATGTGGAATACCCGAGCTATTATGTCGTGCCTAGAATGAGGGGCCTGGCCAACATGTAACTTTTCCTGTATTTCATGCCACTTAGGATTACATGTAAAGGTAATGAATAAGTCTGGGCGACCGTAATGGCGCACATAGGTCATAGCGTCTTGTGTCCTTTCATGCATGTAGCGAGGCCCCCCGGTGAAACTGGAAGGTAACACTACAACTTTTCCCAACTCAGATGCTTGCCCGTCACATTTATTGACTGCATCACGAAGATGCACATAGTCCTCCACCCGCAGTTTACTCTGATTGTGTCTTAAAAAATTTAATCGTTCTGTTTCAATTTTGGCAAACATATCAGTTAAAAATTGATTTAAGAGACTGCGATAACGGAAAATTAAGTTTTCCTGGCCTTCTCTTTCCATAAGAATGTGTGAATAGAAGGAGGAAGCCGATACAGTTTTCTTTAGGGTAACTTTGGTGGTCGGATCAATCTGAGGGATGTTGATAGAGTAACCATCTTCTCCATGACAAAACATAAGTGGGTATTGAAGTGCATCGTAAGCTCGATGAGTCTCACTTATGCGGAACAGTCGTGTGTCTCTGCTGTGTAGGACGATGTCTCGCTTTTCAAACATTTCACCCACTATCACCAAAGCCACTTCCGCTGTGGAAGGCGCATTGTACCGGCCTCTATGTGCACCTGCGGGTTTTCTGTCAGCAGTTATTACCACCTCAAAGTCTTTGCCCTCTGGTACACTTTCCATAGTCATTTTAAAGTCCTTAATATATGGGTTCGTGTCATGAAGCATTTTTTGGAGTTGGCTCACTATCCACGGCTTTACAGAGGGTGCATTATTACACCGAAGATGACACTCTCTCTCTTCATCACCAACAAAGTAAACTTGTAGAAATGACGGCTCGCATTCCGGTGAAGGAAAAAGACTTCCTATTAGGTGATACACCTGCCCTTGAACTTTAAAGGTCGGCATAAAGTTCCCTTCCTTAACCTCCTTTGCTCCAAAGGAAGTCATTTGAAAGCAGCTATTGTACTGCCTGATGTTTGACAGAAAGTGTTCGGAATGCGGATGTTCATTTAACAAAAGATCATGAAGGAGCTCTGGCGGTGACTGAGGAGAGTGTAGGTGGACCTTTCCATTTGCGCAGCACAGACCGGAACTCTCCTCTTTCCATTTCCTAGCTTTGCACCATTTACATGTTGCCATAGGACCTAAGGTAATGGTCTTATCTTTGTTGTATTCAATATTGCTATTATATTTGAATCCTGACATTGATTTTACAGACCATGGCAACATATTTATTTGACTCCTCATGGCAGTATATCTTTTAACCGCAGAAATGTTTACTTCTGGATTATTTTCACTATATTTTTTTACTGCTGTGCGATTTACGTCAGGATTGTGTTCACTATATTTTTTCACGGCTACACGATTTACGTCAGGATTATTTGCACTATATTTTTTTACGGCTACGCGATTTACGTCAGGATTATTTGCACTATATTTTTTTACGGCTACACGATTTACGTCAGGATTATTTTCATTATATTTTTTTACTGCTGCGCGATGTACGTCAGGATTTGTTTGAGAATATTGTTTTACAGCCTGTCTGTGTGCCTTTGTACGATTAGTATTGGAAAATCGCTTACGTCGTTTTTTCCCTCGTTTTTTATTTTCTGTGTCTGAGAGGTGGGCAGGTTCCTGGATTTTCCCAAAACGGGCCTCCGTAAGATCAGATGTCAGCGATAGATCAGGGATAGAAGGATCTAGAGGAATAAGGACATCAAAGTGGCCTCCGGTTAGCTCTCCAGTAAACCTCAGCCTTTTTATTCCTTCAGCAGGCTCTCCGCAACTGATTAATAAAGTACCGTCCCTGTAAATCTGCAGCTCATAAGGGAATATCTCAGATGCTGCTATGACTTCACAAGTTGTTCCGAAAGTTCCCGGTTTGCTCATATCAGCCACATATTCTGCCTTACTTCTGTAAATGTCCCCCGTTGGCTTCAAGGTGAATGGTTTGAATCGGCACCAATTACTGGAAACATGTTGCACGACACTGGTCCGCACCTGAAAACCCAGCGAGTCACTGCCGTACACCAATTGAGCCAAAGAGGAGAATAAACACTGGCCGTCAGGACTGATAGGAAATACACGGTGGGAAGTAGGCACTCCATTCACGTTTATGACTTCCATTGTCGTCACTACAAATAGAAAATAGAAAATTTGTATTTATTGAACTACGAAAATAATGCATCAAATTATTTTGTGAAAGAAACAAAACTAATTACGAACGGAACGCAACAAATTCAGTCTTATTTGAAAGAGAGAAAATCTGATCAGTAAACTAAACAAAACTGAGGTTTTTGAGAAAAATATAACGAAAATAATCTACCAAAATCTTTTGTTAAACGTCGAAAAACTAAAAAGACTGAACAGCATGTTCTGTTATAACAGTTAAAATTACACTAAAGCACAATTGCTAAAAGTGAACTTACCATAAACGTATTAAAGGGCAGCATGACCAAATATGTTCATAATACTATATTTAGCATTTTACACCATTGTGAAAACTATCTTAATACAATATCTCTATATATCGATAATATCTATCATAATACAGTATTTAGCATTTTACACCATTGTGCAAACTATTTTTCACAACACAGGCCTAGGCTAACTATAAGAAAACAGCTCAACTCTTAAAAATATAAACCCAAGGCCATCTATATTTACTTCGTCTCACAAAACAGTTGGTAATCATTTACAGGAATTATATTGATAGCCTTTCTCATAATTTTGTATCTATTAGGTCTACATTAAATCACAGCCACCTGTGTAGTTTTAAAAAAACAATGTTGTCATGGGGATTGTGTACATGCAGTATGAATTCCTTTTGGTGAATTTCATAACTTTACACCCCTATTTTGGCCCTTAGAAGCCCTTAGAAGCAAAAGATTTTGAAATCCTTTCTTAGTGCGCATCCAGAGCCTAGGAGCAATATGTGTACCAAGTTTCACGTTCCTAGGCTGTACAGTTTTTGAGAAACTGTGATCAGTCAGTGAGTGAGTGAGTGAGTGAGTGGGTTTTGGCTTTTATATATAGAGAAGAGAAGATGTTTGAATAAAGCATTATAGGATATTAAACTAATAAGCCATTCCCTAAGGTAATAAGACATAAATTACAACGTAATTTAGTACAAAATAAAATAAATAATCCAGCTTTGTGGTTTAAATAATAATAGTGTAGTTTTACGCAGGGAAAAGTTTCTCTAATTCATTCCCCCCACCCCCCCAAGTTCAAACTGTCAGGTTTATGGGTCCTTGCAGTAAATACGTTTCAAATAGAAGGATTATAAAGGGCGTTCAAAATAAAATATTTAACTATCTTGACATTATTGCTCGTAGGCGTATTTTATGGAAAAGAGGCTTGATATTGGAAGTAGCCTATGTCACAGAAAATAATAAATAATTTAACATAATTTTATGAGCATTAAAACACGAAAAAATACCAGTGCGAAATTAAGGAAAACATACTTTGATAGTCAATCACCTAGCTTATGGTTATAATAAGGTCCGTTTTCTATTATTCATAAATTCTTAAGAATTAGGCCTGCGGAAACATATTAAGAAACCATTTCTATCTTGATCAATATGATTATAACCTAACTTAGTAATATCTAAGAATTTCAATAGGACGATTATTATGCAAGGGTCGGAATGTATAGGTAATTTTCGTTTAGGGTTAAAGATTGAATAATTATTCAATCATTTGCTTTCAAATATTATGATTACACATCCTTTGCTCACTGCTTATCCATAGGCTACTAAAAATGTTATCGACCATGAATGAACGAATGAATAAATGAATGAATGAAAATAAATGGGTCGAACACTTTCCGTCCCGTGCACGCAGGCCACACAATTGAGCCCATTGTGCCCCTCTTACTGGAGAATTTATGCACCATGCGTCATGATTTATTGAAAGGAACTGGAAATTTCAAATATTAAATTCTATGAATATGCAATTAAGCATAAATGAGCTCATGTGATTGTCAATTAAGCCTATTAAAACAGACCTCAAGCGAACAAAAGTTTATTAAAAGGTTTTTTTAAATAATTATTTCGAAATTCATTACACCAGGAGAGTATGTGCTGATCATAGATTCATTTCAACCTAGCCCGGCTAACGTTCGTACACACAGTATTGATATAAAATGTTGCATTTTTTATTGGAAACATTCGTCATTGTTCAGATCCAGCCTCCGCAGACGTGCTTCTCGTACATTCAAGACGCAGTGAGTGTTCTTATCATTGAACTTCCAGTTCACAGGAACTATTCAGATATTTTCCAATTCTGTCACTTGTTTCCTTTGAATCTAAGTTTAGTATCAAAGATTGTACAAAGATTAGCAGGTATTTTAAGGTATTATTCTTCCGGAAGGGTGGAGAGACTTGGAGCTATAAAAGAAAGTTCGTACGATAAAGTGTAGTGCAAATTATAATGATCAGCCTCATATGTTAATGGCAAATGTCTAGTCTTTGTTTGATTGATCGATTTATTTATATACTGTTTCTAGTAATTTAGGCTACTGGTATATTTGTTTATATGATCATTATTACTTATTTCACATAGAAATTTATTTATAGGACCTACGTACTTAAGAGCAAGGGAATAAAGCGTACGACTAGAGCTGGGATTATCCGGTTAAATATAAATAATTAATTAACTATCTTATATACAATTAACCGGAAATCAGTTATCTAGATAACAGGATAATGATAAGATTTTAACCAATAATTCAATTATTTGTAGTTAATCGAATGCCTGTTAAAACAATTTAGATGATAATATGGACAGCTTGAATAATGTGTTATAGAGCAAGATGGAAAATAATTCGCAATATTTTAGAGTGGATAGGCCTGCATCAACATGTGGCAGTTTCCGACCCTTTGTATGTGGTTTTTCCATATGGAGGCCAATAGCTAATGCATAGAAGTGTAGCCTACAGTACATAGGCCCAGAGAGTGAAAATTACCGGTCTATATGCTAATAACTATCCGTCTATAGTTAATCGAGATAAAGGTCCAGATAATTGCACGTAACATAAAATTTACTAAATGTCCAAATAACAATAATTAACTGTTATTAACTTATCTTCAGTTAGTTTCTGTGATATTATCCATTACCAAATCATTTTATCCCAGTAGGCCTACTATTTACGAGACCTCTTTTATCTGCGTAATTCCACATGTATTCTATAAAGGGATGTCGCATGGAAATAGAAAGCTGGGTCAGATTGGATATTAAACACCAGTAATTGTATCTATTGAGCGTGTTCAAAAAGTCTACTATACGGAATAAGAAAATAAAGTAAACGAAGTGTCCTCTGAGAACGACAGAAAAAAAAAGAGTGAGAAAGCAAACAAAATGTAGATTTTAATATAGGTCATATAATAGTTGTTGAAACATTTAAAGGGTGGTTTCTTTGAAAATTAGTTGTACCTAAATTTTTCTCATGGTTCTATTAACTCTGTGTGTAAGGTCTGGTAAAATTGTTCAAAGAATGTATAATTTATTTAAATGAAGGTCATTTAGTAGGGGTTAAAACATTTAAGGTATTTTTTTAGAAAAATTGGTTTTGTCTAAATTTTGCTCCTAGTTCTATTGGCTCTGTGTATAACGTCTGGTAAAAATTAGTGAAAGAAATAGATTTAAATGAATTAATATCATATAATAGCGGTTTAACATTTGAGGAGTTGGTAAATTCTTAAAAATTAATTTTTCTTAAAATGTTCTCTTGGTTCAATAGATTCTGGGTGAAAAAGTTGATAAAAATTGGTCAAAAACATAGATTTAGATTTTAGTCATGTAGTAAGAGTTGAAACATGTAAGAGGCGGTTTCTTCTAAAATTAATTTTGATTATAGAGCTGTACTGGTTCAATAGATCCTGTGAATAAAGTCTGATAAAAATTGGTCAAAGAATTTAGATTTAAATAAATACTTTATAATAAAGGTTGAATATTTACCGGCCATATATTGCACAGCGAAACTTCCAATGTGCGAATGCGTGAATTATGTGTTAACGGTTTCTGAGTACTCTAGGAACAAACCTATTATCTTAGTAAAACTTTCCACATTATTACATATACAATACTGACATCTGTAGTAGTAACGGGTATTCATATCGATATCAGTATCTATAGTTTGCTTCCAATATCCCATCCCTAGTACACGGAACGTTTCGATATAATATTATACAGTGGCTCAGGCTCGTATGGGAATTGTAAACCGGCACTTACATGCCCTCTCCCCACTCCTTCACCTCCCATCCTTTTCGCGATGGCGGGTACTGCTAAGTGCCTCGGGATTCGTTGAGAGAACATAATAATTTTCGAATTTATCTTAACCTTGTTCAACAACGGGAATAACTTTCGCTTTGTTGTCCATGTTCTTGGTTCACTTCAAGGAATGTGTGTATACCAACCTACCAACCCTCCACTTAATGTGTGTCTTATTCGCCCAATCCTTCGCTCCTGAACCTGAAACCGGCCTGTGTTCATAGGTTAATGTTAGGGTGCCAGGCTACTGTATTCAAACATATACATTATACAAGTCGGCTCATCCAAGGGATAGTCTAGACATTCGTTGTGACGCACGCCTTCCAGCACTCAAATCGCGCTAAATATTGCGACCACGATTGCAGTCACTAGCCCTACTCATCCTTTCTATGCATACCCTTCTTCGTAATCGGTAGAAACCCCATCACTGATTTATATTCATATAGCCTACCTATTTGATTGAGATCATGATAATGTCATAATATGGACCACGAACAAAGAGTCACCTCAATACGTTAGCTAGTAACTACACAGTGGTTGGAAAAACTGGTTGCATGTTTCGAATTGTAATTCAACGCCATCAGTACAGTAATGAGAAAATCGAACTGGAACTAATAGGCTTGTAGTGCTGTGCCATTAGTAGAAACTCTCTAATGACGTTGCAACTTTACACGGCACAGTGACAAAAGCTGGCTAAGATTCCCACAGTACAGTCATTTCGTTATTTATGATGCTGACATAAGGTAACTTATACTATTAATGTACGACTTCTTACCGAAAATGACAGTCCGATACTTATTTTTATCGCTATCGGCTACCTCGCTTACAATGACACAAATGCGAGATTTTGTTCATTTTTGTGGTTTTAATTATTCATTAAATGCATAATTATGAAGTATTAGCTACATAGTAACAATAAATATTACTCTAGGTACGGATCGTCTCAAGGGTGAGTTATTTTACATAAGATAAATTTTGCTCGTGTAAATTTACTTCTTAGTACACGCTTTGTAAAACAGCTGCTTGTCGAACTGTTAACACGCCGAAAAGTAGCACTTTTCCAGTCTAGGCCGGTATAGTAATTTTTACCGGCAAGTGAAGTCGTCATGGCAACTGAAAAATCTAGATGGTCATGACTCATCATACCCACCGAAACAGGGTTTGAAACAAAATTCTTGACCATAAAACAACAAATATAAGGCAACATTACTTGTTTTCGTTAATCAGAAACTTTGCCAGGTTTTACAAAACACTCAATAATATAACGACAAATATAGGCCTGAGCCAACATTACTTTATTATTAATAAGAAACCCGCACTACCATCTACAGCCGCATTTCGTATCGGTTCATAGCATAGGATTCACACGGCTGTAAGAATATGTCGTCAAAAAATGTCTCACTATGCCTTTTATAATTAACTAGCAGGTATCCGCGGCTTCACCCGCGATTACTTACTCAACTGCTAGATATTGTGCTTAAATCATTTATTTAACAGAAATATAATTAAAACATTATATTTATTAACACTGACATCGATTTTACATAAATTGGAGGAATTATGTAATTTTACTCTTAATTATAGGCTACTGTTTAATGTTAAAAATATACATTAACGAACAAACCGAATCTTATGCTACCATATGGGCATACAAATTCCAAATGAAACGATAAAATGAACCATAGATTCATTAATCTTACCCAAATCATGCATAAACAATTTTATTATAACGATTGATAGTTAATTTAAAAAAAAAAACTAAAAACCTGGTTTCGAGGAGCATTTCAAGATCAAAGTACGCCACCCGGGGGAAAGAATACCTCACATTAAAGTTCCCTAGCCCAAAAAACCCCCGCATAGTGTTTTTCATCCGAATCATTCCATGTTTCCCATTAAAGCTCTGCCCGCGAAACTTGTAAGCTGTAAAGAACATATTGATTAATTCGAACATTTCGATTAAAAGGTTGAATTTATTGATTGTTTTACATAATATACAAAATTTTGAGATACATAATTTACTCAAATATAAATTCTAATACCTTCTCTAATTTTCATAGTCTTGTTTCATTTATTTCCATAGCCTTATGTAAAGATTGCCAGCAATACACTGTGATTTGGATTTGATAAATCTGTGTAAAAAGGGATTAAGTATTCTAAAAAAAAAAAATGATTATTGGCATTTAAAATCAAAATTGTTTAAAATCTTTTGTTAGTGAGCACCTACATTATGAAACGAAGGTACTGTGAAAATTCCAAGTTTCTACCAATTATAATTTAGGCTCTACGTTGATTCTCTGTCATTAGGTCAGTCAGTCAGGACAAAGCCTCTTATATTTATAGAGATTATACGGTATTTTTATTCCATTTCATATAATTTACAGAGCTAAAAATATTGTATTTCTCCACGTCCGCAAAAGCTTTAGCGTAGGCCTACTCATCCATTATTTCGGCTTCGGCTTATGCCTCGACCGCAATACTAGAGTCGTTCGCTAAAGGGTTATTTCGAGTACTTGAATACATAAATAGTTATTATCGAAAGAATTGACGTAAACTTTATTCCAATGACATTCTGATAAAAGGAATAAAATGACGGCAGTATTTCCTTTTCCCTGTACAATAATTTAGATTACCTAATAATCATAATATAGCCTATTATAGATATTATTATTACGGTTCCAACAATTCTCGCGTCATAACCCATATTTTAAGTGTACATTAGCTATAACATTTTACCGTTGTTCAGCAATTTCCTTACAGAATAATCATATTTAAATAAAAGAAAAATATGACAAGTTAAAAGCATTATAGAAAATGAATAATAGGAAGATACAATGTGAAAATTTAAAGATTTTGGATTATTTAATCTGACTATTCGTTTCGACCTCTACTAACTTATTTCATGGTGCGTTTCCTGTATAATTGTTTCCTCTGTTCTTTTGATACTACAGTGGCACCAATGGTAGGCTAACTTATAATGTAGTGTACTCTCCTATGTTTTGTAATATCAAAGAAGACTAAAAGGTACAGAACTTTCCCAAAAATCCATATTTTTTACAACAATGGATTACCGATTTCGATACAAATTCAAATTTTGATACTTCTAAGTTCGCAATAACATAGTTACATTTCTCTATAAATATTATTTAGGGGCTAGTTTACTAGCGTTAATTTAAGACATTTCTTGGCTATGTCGACTACGATAGATAAATATTATTTAGGGGCTAGTTTACTAGCGTTAATTTCAGACATCTCTTGGCTATGTCGACTACGATAGATAAAACTATGAAGAGTTTGCACAGTACATTTATAGAGAAAGTTAAAATTAATATTTTTTATCGAACACATTTATTTAAAACTGTACGTGAAATGAAAATATCTTATGGAAATAACACTAATTATGGTTTTGTTTATGAGGTCGCACTATTATTGTATTATTAATCGTTGAGAAATGTAGTATTCCGGTACCAGTAGTTTCATGCACACAAACTAGGGGTTGGTTTAGAGACTTGGCAAAACAGTGCATAAACTTGTTCTATACAGGTTTCACCAGTGAATCCCCTTTTCATTCATATCATTTCTCTGCTGCTATTGGTGCTACTGAAATTCTAGACAAATTAACAAACCGCTTTCTCGAAAAGCTCTAGCTCTCGAAACCCATTAATTCCTAAATGAGAACTGTAAAATAAATCTTAACAGGCATACCTGAGTCTGCTCGTGCAATATTTTTTTCACCACTTAATAAATATTGCATGTTCAAAGCATGAAAACCTGCTAGGATGTTCTGTATGGAATCAATGGTGTATACTTTCCAGCTTTTCGGGTAATAAAACACAAAAGCACACATTTACAGAAATACAGTGACCACAATAGGATGCATTAAGTACGACCTATCTATTAGCACGTATTGAACATGTCTGACTGGATCTAAATAAGCTAATACAAACCTTTACAGTGTTTTAAACTGATTAATATATCATGCTCAAACATCACACCCGGTCTGATGAGATTTTATCATGATGACCACATCACGTTTACAGTATATATGTGAACTGCATTTCAATATTTATTCCTACAGTCACATATCTCTGTCAGGAGAAAATCAAATGTAATCTGTACAAATCTCAATACGGCACTTTGGTCACATACCGTAAGAAAGCGTTTACATGTTAGTCTTCATCAAAACTTAGCTATTTCTGGATAGTAAGGGTGCCTTTTTAATAGGTTTGCACGAGAAAGAATTATGCAGAATGCCTCTGATTTCTACACAGCAGTTACTTCGTAGCTGGTTAAGCGATGCTAGCATGGAATATAGTTTGTATGGGTGACCGCTGTCTTCCACTATTAAAGTGAAGTATGAATGAGGACCATCGAGTTTGGGATTTCAGGTAAAAATAGAATTCTGGCTAAGGTAATACGAACTTGAGTGGTCGTTATCCCGCTACAGTGATGCCCAAGTACACCAACCTCTGTTTTCAGAATACGGCGGTAAAGTTGCTTAGTTTATTCCGTTAAAGTCATACTTTTGTTGCACCATGCTCGGTTTCGAACTTTACCGCTGTATAATGTTTACCGGCCGTGAAGAAGCTGTAGTGGCTCAGTGGATGCGTCCGATCCTCTCACGCAGTGGGACCGGGTTTGATTCCTGGTCGGGACAAACTACCTAGGTTAGGTTTTTTCCGGGGTTTTCCCTCACCTGTGAGACAAATGTCAGGTAACGTTAGGCCCTTGTGGTCCCCGGCTCTCATCTGGCCGTCATTATCATCTTCATCCCAATCTTCATCCCCATCCTCGCATTGTTCTGAGAGAGTGTGTGTGTGAATGATGTGTCTCGTCCTATATGTTCGTATTGTCTCGGAGGTGGCCCCGGCATTGGGCTGATCACTCATCCGGGGAGGCCCTCCATGTCCTTGTCTGGTCAAAAAAGTATGTATGTGATCTAAAGATAATCCCTCCCCCGACAGGTCGGCCCGGGCGGTTTGGGTCGCTTAAATCCTAAAAGGGAGAGGTAAAACTACGATTAAGATGAAAGAAAGAAAGAAGAAGCTGTAAAGTGAGAAAACGGAGGTTTTCTTTCCTAGATGGAAATCAGCGTAATGTATCATATTTTTTGTATCTAAGCCAAAAGCTAATTGAACATAACGAATAATAGAAGACAGGTGGGATCTATTTGAAAATCCCTTTAGGCAGGACTACAGGCTGAGGTAGATTTTGAAGTGCTTTTGGTTTAATTTATTGTCGCTGCGCAGCACTCTTCTATTTTAGCCTTGGCATGATAAACCCGCAATAATAAGAACTGAATTCGGTAAAGACTACAATCATTTATTTTGAAAACAAGAAAAGGATATAATATTCTAGGAGGCTGTGAGCAAGATCAGCAATTAATAAAATTAGCAAAACCGCTAAACAAGACAAAATTAATTATATTACAATAATTCTTAAAGAGAGCCGTGACTGTGATAACTCTATCAAAATCAAGGTAGGCCTATCAACATAATCGAACAGTAGTCCCAAAGTTCTTTGAGGACAACACTTTCATATTAAACTCCTTTTTTTATCACAGCAAAATCAAAGTGTACAATGCACCATATTAAATATAAAGAAATCTAAAGTCTTTTTTATAAAAAGAGAGTTGTTTTATTATGTTTTAAATTGATATTATATTTTATTATTTATTTTTTATTTTGCCATGTATTATTGTTCTAAAGGTGTGTAACTATTATTTTTAATATTTCAAACTCTATTACATTGGTAATTTTATCCTTAGTCAGTCCTCACGCATTCCTTTCGGCAGGCCTTCAGGCTGAGGTATATTTTTAGGTGTTATTGTTTTTCAAACATTCAAATCTCGCCTTATATGAGAGCTATCGAGACACTAGTTATTGAATTGTAGAGCACTCATCAAGAGCGTTTCAACTATGCCCCACAAGACGTGGATTCAAATATGTCGAATTTCCATCCCCCACCCCCACTCGTACGCCCAAAACCCCCGAATCGTTGTTGTCACTGTGAACTCCATAGGGAATACTCTAATTTATTCAAACAAGGTTTCCCTCTATACTTCATAGGGGCCGAGATAAATTTTTCAAAATTTCAACCCCCTCCCCCGACCCCTCCCCTTGGGCCAATTTTTCTCATTAACGAACTTGTCCTAACTATTGGGCACTGAAATAACATAATAAAATTTGGTTCAAATATCTTCAAAATTTCGGCCGCTAGCGAGTAAAGAAATATGTGGTGGTTTCGTGCGTAGAGAGGCATGAAACGTAATGATATAAAATAATTTTTCAAAAGTCATGATATGGTATCGATTGCAGTAGGTAGATTACCTAAAAATGAATGATGGTACATGTCTATGCATATAATGTGCTATAACATCGCTTGAAATGATCTTTCTTATTACCTCAACCAAACCATGTCCAACCAGTAGGCTACCAGGCGTAACCAACTCATTATCACGATTGGTACAGTATCTATGGCATTTGAATTCAAAGGCAGACATATGTACGCAATATGTATTCCATTTTATTCTTATAAATATTATCACTGAACAATCAGGCAACAAATCAATGAAATATGGGAAAGCAGTGGGCCTAGGCCCAATTTACAGTGAAGGGCTGCATGCATCACCATATAGCCTGTGTACCGGTATATAGGGTATGTAATCAATTTATCATACTAGCACGTCCACGAAAATAATGACAGCCCTATCATGGCTATGTAAGTTATATAACTTTGCACCTAAAATTTCCACTAGTCGAACGAGAATAAAAGCGAGGCTATGTCAAACTCAGAACAGAAAATCCATGGTATTGCTTTATCTTGCCAAGATTGCCTTAGATTGCACGAGTGCGAGAATTATTCTTTAAAATATAAATGTTATTTTATTTAAATGTACAGATTGTTAAAGAGGATTACATTAACACAAATAATGAACTGAAACGCTGTAAACATTACATCTTATTGCTCCAAAGAATTGGCATCTGAGTCACCGTGACTGGCAGACGAACAGAGGGAGAGGGAGCCTAGCGGCCATGGAAGAAACCAACACAAATTGTTCCATGGGAATGGCTTCGTAGCAGAGTAACTGGGATATAATGTATAATATATCGCAGTTTCCAAACCGCGGAAACCGCGGTAATCTAGTAACCGTGCACAGGTTTTCTTAGAATACCCCGATATTACTTTTACCCCGGTTACGAAACAGCTGAGAAAACCGGAGAATTGTGCACTCGGGCATGAGATTTTATCCTCTCCTTGCGGATCGGCTAGCCACCACCCCCATGATCAAACTAGCCACAATGTGAGAAAGAGGAGAAACTAAAACAGCCGTAAGTAAGATAAGTATATCAAAAATCTTATTTCATAGGTTATAATTTACTTCACTGTGTAATTAGTAAGTATTTAAGGAACCATTTTATTAGTTATGCCTAGGTACATCAGGATTTCAATTTTGTTCTTCCCACTTGGTATTGTTTCTCTCTTTATTTTTTTTAGATATTGATTAGAGTTACATTTTGTTTTATGTATTTGTGTTTAATTGTGTATTTATTTGTGTGTATTTATTTTGTAATATAAATAATTGAACTGAACCCGAACACGAGCACTTCCTCATTCGGGTAATCTTTTGATATATCTCTCTTGTGTTTTATTTGTCTACTAGCATGTGCCCGCGGCTTCGCCCGCGATATTTATTTAAAAAATAAAAAATTAAGAGCATAGGCCTAATAGTTAAATCATTATATTTATTAACACCTAAATCACGTGGACTACATATCACGATTAGATAGCGTCACCTGGTGAAGGCGACCTCTGATTCGAGTTCCTTGGTCCAGAAAACCCATGTATAGTAAGTTTCGTCCAAATCGAACAATTTTTAACCATATTTAGGCCTATATTGATTATCCCTCTTCCGTGTAGGTAAAAAATTTTACATTTCATATGAGCATAATAGTTAAATCATTATATTTAGTAATACCTAAATCACGTGAATTACATACCACGATTAGATAGCGTCGCCTGGTAAAAGCAACCTCAGATTAGAGTTCCTTGGCCCAGAAAACCTCTGTGTAGTGAGTTTCGTCCAAATCGAGCAACGTTTGATCATAATTAGGCCTATATTGATTATCCCTCTTCCGTGTAGGTTGAAAATTTCATATGTCTACGAGCCTTGACATTATAAACAAATGAATCGACTAGCGTGAGCTTACAACATTCAAGCGATCGCGATGGTTTTATGTCCAAGGTAGGACAAAAATTGCCAAAGCCTACTGTAATTGATTTGACATTGAAATGTATTACTCAAAACCGATGTTTCGAAAACGCAAAAAATGCACGTTTTTTGCCCGTTTTTCACTCATAACTCACGAACAGAAGCGAAATTTAAAATTCCGGCTTCGAGGTGCCTTTTCTGACCCTTCAGTCCACCTATGTTTAAAATTTCAGATCTCTGCGTTGAGTAGATTTCGCTGGGCATCGCGGGCAGACAGACAGACAAACAGACAGAAAGACAGACACTTACTTTTATTAATATAGATTTATCCATATAAATAAAAGGATTTGTTTGTCTGTCTGTATGTCCACGATGCCCAGAGAAATCTATTGAACGCAGAGATCTGAAACTTTAAACATATGTGGACTGAAGGGTAGGAAAATGCACCTCCAAGCCGGAATTTTAATTTTCGCTTTCGTTCGTGAGTTATGAGTGAAAAACGGGCATAAAACGTCAATTTTGGCGTTTTCGAAGCATAAGTTTTGAGTAATACATTTCAATGTCAAATCAATTACAGTTGGTATTGGTTGGTTTTCGTCATACCTTGGAAATAAAAGCATCGCGATCGCTTGAATGGTGTAAGCTCACGCTGGTAGATTCATTTGTTTATAATGTCAAGGCACGCAGACATCTGAAATTTTCAGCATAGACGGAACAGGGATAATAAATAGCATATAGGCCTAAATGGACAGACATTGATCGGGTTAGACGGAACTCACTATGCGAGGGTTTTCTGGACCAGGGAACTCGATCGCTTGATTTTGTAAGTCCATCCTGGACAATTCATTTGTTTAGAATGTTAAGGCCCGCAGACATATCAAATTTTCAACCTACACGGAAGAGGGATAATCAATATAGGCCTAAATATGGTCAAACATTGCTCGATTTGGACAACTGACTATACAGGGATTTTCTGGGCCAAGGAACTCGGATCTGAGGTCGCTTTTACCAGGCGACGCTGTCTAATCGTGGTATGTAGACCACGTGATTTAAGTGTTAATAAATATAATGATTTAACTATTACGCTCTTAATTTTTAATTTTTTAAATAATTATCGCGGGTGGTGCCGCGGACACATGCTAGTGTATAATAAGAGGAAAATGAAAAGAAAAAGAGGCTCAGCATAAATCCATTGCTCCATTAATTAAAAAGGCCATTAAAAAGGTCATTCATTTGCCTAAGTAATTAATCTACTGGTAGGCCTACTCTTAGACTGTTCATTTTTACACATTTAAACTTTAATCATTTCCTGCATATACACACTTAAGTTTGCTACATTTTACGACTAATCGACATCTTAAAGAGGATTATGAATTAGTTCATGGACGAGAGATTTCTCAGTTTATCAGAAAAGTATATATTTATGGAGTCTTCGTAGTGCTTTCCTATATTTTCATTGGTTTCGTGTTATATGATTATTTCTGATAGCTCACGTAGACTGCAATATTAGTTTTTTAATAAAATTGACACTAGGAATACACAGGATCACCACTGAGCTATGAATCGAGCCATCTTTTGCAAGACATTAGGGACAGCCTATCTCTAGCACTAAAAAGAGAATGAACATAGTGTAATTAGCATGTTATAGTTGAGCAGGGAAAGCATTTCTAACTATTTATGAAGTGAGAATCAAGAAATAAAGTTTTTCGATCTATTCTTGGTATTTATTGTGGAAACACCTATTTCCTTCACCCAAGGCCGGTCACATGACCTACCTACATCGTTTGCATTATTTGGCTCATTTTATTATCAAAGCCTCTAAATATTTATATTGTCTACTTATTGCTCGCGCGGAAGATAATTACAGTTGCTATTTACATTTTACCGTTTTAATTTTCAGTGTCTTTAGTTCCTTTTTATTTCTTAGTATAATTACATTTCATTCATCCAGGTCCTAAGAATGATTGGACTTGTGCGGCAGTGCTGAAGTACCGGTAGTAGAAGTAGGATCGCGACCAAGATTAAAATAGTTACTAATTTTTGAAGTTGGCAAGCATTTACCTTGAAGGCAACAAAGAACACCCGTTAGCGATTAATTATGTTTCTTCTTCTTCTTATTTCTGAGTTTTACATGTCCCCTTGTAGGGACATTTATGCGACCCACCCCAACTGAACCTAACAGGAAGTTCCAGTGGATCACATACGTAGCCATCAGTGAGTGATCAGTCCAATGCCGGGGTACCCACAAGGCAATACGAACACATATAAAGAGACACATCAGTCTCACATATAGGCTACTCATGCCGAACAACGCGAGGATGGCATAAAGTTGATAATGACGGCAAGATAATATCAGAGGATACAAGGGTTTAAAATTTCTCAACATTCGCCTCGTAGATAAGGAAGAAACCATCCCTAGAATACCTGACTCAACCAGGAATCGAACCAGGGTCCGCCGCTTGAGGAGAGTGAATAAATACCCTACAACACAGCGTGGACTAACAAATATTTCACGTAAGTAATATTTTAAATACCCACTATCGTCGAAAAAAGTATGCAACTCATGGGCGTTAAGGCCATACGAAGAGTCACAGGAATTTAAAAACTTTGCGCAAGAGGCTGATTTTTTATGCTCTCCCCCACCTTAAAGCACTTTCAGACCTATTTTCTGTGTTTCAAATTGCTGTAATATTTTCCACATAATTCAGCATTTTAGAGACTATATCATTTTCCAAACAACAAAACAAACTGGCTAATATGGACTTTATTCGTCGCTTCAAATTGACGTTACTGAGGACTGTCTCCAGATTCCAGACTACATTAAATCCTGACGTATAGCCTGAAAATGCGTGAATTAGGCGTTTTTTTTTCATCCGCGTCAGAAGCCAGAAACCAGCAAGTTAGTGACAACATTAGTAATCTTACAGATGTAAAAATTTCACCTAACATGTTATCTGTTTTACTCACTGTTTGAGGAACAAACCCATAGAGCTGAATTGAGTCGGCTAAGGGACAAGGGGTGCAAAAGTGACGCTTCAAAAATGTGACTTACGTGCAGGAGTGGCTAGCTAAAGCGATAAATAATTTTTGAACAAAAGAGGATCTTCACAGGAAAACTACTCGCAATAACAATTCTTCTGGTTGGAGGACTAGAGATATATCTTATTAGCCTACAATTTAACTTTAAACTTAATTTTCTTCCAACTAGTTTTTGTCACTTAAACCTCTTTTCTTCTAAACGCTTCATTTGTATTCTATTGTTGTAAGTTATAGTGTGGCTGTTGTTTTCATATGTGAGCACTGGCTGTATGATGATAACTAGAATTTATAATATAAACTAAGTAATTTTGAATTGACTGGTGTATTCTTCCACAAAGAGTTCAAGAATGGAAGTGCATGCCTTTATATTTTGATTTTTCGAATTGCTGTGGCGATACAATTTTGAGATTTCTTGCATTCAACTCCCTGCCTTAAAATTGACAGTACTCTCTTTTTATAGGTCACCTGATGGTAAACTAAAATATTTTATGAAGGTTTGTTATTTGTCTGTGGTCGTAATTTTAAAATTGTTGCTTGTGGTGACATGAACATTGACGTCAGATGCAACAATCTAACAACAAAACAGTTTCCATCTTTGGGTTTCCGATATGTAAACTCTGAACCTACACATGGCTTCGCGTGTCTCTACAATGTCATAACAAATCTTGAACCTGATGATCTTGACATTGAAGTCTTAAGCCGCGTTTACACTATGTAACTTGTTTAATAAACTTGTTACATGTAACAAGTTATATGTAACATGTAACAAATTATACGTAACATGTAACATTGTTACATGTTTAAAAATTAGGTTATATAACTTTTTTATATAACTAAAGTTTAGAGAGACAAAGATACATTTGTACTGCACAGTAATATTCCCAGTGGGAAGGAATTTATAAAATTTCCTTGGGCAGGAATATTCCCAAAAGTAAGCATTTATAAAAATCGTTAGTTTTGAATGTTTTACTACTTATTAACGGTCCAGGTACCTTAAAAATGAAACTATTTCAGTAAAATTCCACATCTTTATCAAGGAACCGTCTAGGGAAGTATTACCTTTTCCTATGATATAATTTTTCACTTATTGTCAGAACAATGTACCCTAAGTCATCTCCTTTTAAAAAAATATAATTATTCGTGATAATCTCTTAGGTTTTATTTATAAACTGATATGTTATAAAGCGATACCTCACACGTATTTAAACATGATTAAAGATAAGTAATTTAACATAATTGTTAATAGATTGTGTAGGTATTTAAAATAAAATGCCAGAAACCAGCACCTTCAATATTACACAAACACAAATTTCAATATAAATAGTTTAGAGCCTAATAATTAATCATACATCAATCCCACGGTCTAGGCTAATCCTACTGTAGTTTAGGGGAAAATTTAGTTCTTTCATGATTTATGAGGGCTAAGAGGAACCTGCGACTAGGCAGATGTGGCCATCCAAATCTTAGGAGCTGCAGTCACTTCTGCCGCAACAAAACGTACATTCAGTAAGTTTTCATGGATGCAATCTAAAAAGATAAGTAATAAGGATGCCTATCATCTGAGCAAGCAGCTAAACTCACTTATCTTTCATACAACGGGAACTGATGAATGCTCAACCTCAGAAGAAGAAAAAGAAGAGTGAATCCACTGAAGTTCAAACCCAAAGTGCTGGTAATCCAGACGATCTAGATGAAGGGAAGGACCAAGAAGAAAACCTAGATGATGATGATGATGATGATGATGAAGGCCATGATGACAGTGATGGTATTGGCAACCTTTCTGATCAAGAAGAAAAAGAAGAGGATGATGAAGAAAATCTAATGGATTTCAATGGATGTGATTAGGGCCAACTTCTAAGGTGAAGTCAAGGTCACACATTTGAAGAAAGCAAGTAGGCCTATTCCTAAAAGTTGTTTGGGCTCGTACAGTTTATGATTATTACTGTATTTTTTCTCTAATTAATAGTCAATCTCTTCAATGAGCTCTTTTGTTAATCTTCTGTATTGACCTTCAAGAACCAGGGCAAATTTTAATGAACCTATTTTCATTCTTAACTATGTGAAAACCCGGGGTTAGTTTCCCATTCTACTGGATTCGTTAATTTTGTTTTTTACACACGAAAAACGGCAAAATTCATGTAATATTATTATCCAGAAGTTTTAGAATCCATATAAAGGCACATTTTGTTTCTAAGAATATTTGAAATATGGGTAAAATCGGTAAGAAGTTCACAAAAAACTAACCTAAAAAGGCGCTCAGAAAGGAATCACAATAATGCAGAATCAGCTGCTAGAAACAGCGCAGGTGCATGCTGGGAAGAAGCCGATAGGTCACATGGTGCTGGAATTACCTGCCAACATGATAATGGTCAGACAACCCTCCGGAAAATATAATATGCCACATTTTCGAAACCGACAAACAGTGTATCGTACATTATTTGAAAATGCAAGGGCGCTTCGCTTCGGCTGCCGCCTCCGCTCGCGCACTTAACTAATGTGGTTAGTGTTATGCTTTATTTAGCTATATGTAGAGGTTGCAGGACCGTTTGGAACAGACCAATGACATGCAAGGTCGTTTTCAGCCAATGGGAGTGTTGGTCTGCGAGCCAGAGACCGCATACCAACGCCGAACATCGCGTGTGGAAATCCAGTAGAGTGGGAAACTAAACCCGAAAAACCAGTGTTACAATATTTTATACGTAAATAATTAATGTTTTTTGTGTTCTCTCATTTATTATATATTAATCTTTGAACTTATGACCGTTTTTAGTTTTATTTAACCTAATCATGATTAAATTTAAGTAACAAATAGGTATCTGAGTTACCTTACTCGTAAATCATAAATTCCCTTTGTGGGAAGATTTCCGGGAACATTCGCTGGAAATATTTCCTCGAGATTAGGTTCCCGCCAGATGGCGCTGTGAATTGAACTCTGGCGTAGCTCAGTTGGTAAGAGCATAGGCAAGGATAGCCAAAGGTCCTGGGTTCAAGTCCCAGAGTCAGAGGAATTTTTCTCCTGTAATATTATCATTTAATGTCCAACAGAGACAAGAATCTGTGGTACATGAATGTACATGCAAATATCTATCTTGAATGTTACTGTACAATAACAGTGGAAGCCCGGTAACAAAATCACTAATTAGTGTGCCTCACAGTACTGCATATGACATAACTTGTCTGTCGGGGAGGTAGACCATTAAAGGCAGCCAGTCATAGGAAAGAGATTCTATCTGGCGCTGTGAATTCAATTCTGGCGTGGCTCAGTTGGTAAGACCATTGGCACGGATAGCCAAAGGTCCTGGGTTCAAGTCCCAGAGTCAGAATTTTTTTCCTATAATATCATCACAATAATATCTCAACTATCTTCTGTAACTTGTTACTAGATATTGATGAATTTAATTCTTCCGTTTGTTTGTATAAAATAAACTGCCCACCTAACCACAAATAATTAGATTTTTCCAAAAGTTCAATCTATGCAACCTTTACTATGCTTTTCAGATGTACAATAGTATAATAATAATATATCCTAATCTCACATATATTCCCCTCTACAAAACTCTCATATGTAATATTAACAATTTTCATAAATGTTCCATATCTTGATGGCGCTGATTCTCTTCCTTTATCTTAGTTTTACCTCTCCCTTTTAGGATTTAAGCGACCCCAGCCGCCCGGGCCTTACAGGGCCGCAACCTGTCGGGGGAGGGATTATCTTTGGAACACATACATACTTTTTTGACCAGACAAGGGCATGAAGGGCCACCTCGGATGAGTGATCAGCCCAATGCCGGGGCCACCTCCGAGAGAACACGAACACATAGGACGAGACACACCATTCACATGCACACACACACTCACTCCGAACAAGGCGAAAATTGGATGAAGATAAGAATAAAGGCCAGATGATATCTAGGGACCACAAGGGTCTAACGTTACCCGACATTTGTCTCACAGGTGAGGAAAACCCCAGAGAAAACCCATCTAGGTAACTTGTCCAGACCAGGAATCGAATCCGGGCCCGCTGCGTGAGAGGAGCGAACGCATCCCCTTTACCACAGCGGTGGACAATGGCGCTGATATACCGTATAAATGGATATGTCCAAATATTATCACAAAATATATAGTAGTGGTAGTGGTAAGGTGCATCTTTATTCTTATATACATGTTAGAAACATTATCCATAGAATAAATCCAGCGCACGGGCCTAGACGGCCGTTCGTGCTTTTGCTATGCACAAGACAAAAACAAACAAAAGAAGAGAAAAGTAACATTAATAATACAAAACAATAAAATACTATAACTTACATAATAATGCTATATAAAGATGAAGAAAAGAAAGAAGACAAAAAGTTGTATATGACAATAATAATACAATAGTAATACAATATAACACCTAATAATACATAGACAAAGATTACTCCCCCTGCCCCTCCCTCCCATCCTTTTCTACCCTGAGCTGTCGGACTTTAGGCATGAATTTACCCACCCCTTCAGAAAATTTTGTGTCACTCAACAGCTCGAATATGGCCATATGACCTCTTCTAGAGACAACAAAAGAGTCTGGCAGATATCGTTGCCTAAGTATCTCAGTGACTTCACATTCCGAGAGAATATGCTGTGCTGTCTCATCCTTGTCACATAGTGGACATATTCTGGTTCCTTCTGCATTGACGCGTTTCAGCGATTTCCAGGCTCCTAGACGAAACCAGGCTAAACCCGTCCTGCTTTCAGCGCTCCCCTCATATAGATATCTTTCTGTTCCCCAGTTGGTTTTAATCATTGATTGGATCTCCAGAGCAACCTTGTCCCTACATTCCCCTTCCGTTATTTGCCTGTCAATATCTCTTAGACGATTCCTGACTTTCCGCCAAACATTTCGTTTGTTCCTCCTGCCTCTTTCGTTTATAAATCACATGCCTATTTCTTCCAAGCCTCTGCGTATTCTTCCCGCCCACGTTATTTGG
This sequence comes from Ectobius pallidus, assembly GCA_964059195.1. Taxonomy (NCBI): domain Eukaryota; kingdom Metazoa; phylum Arthropoda; class Insecta; order Blattodea; family Ectobiidae; genus Ectobius; species Ectobius pallidus. The sequence continues at coordinate 50,391,596 of CAXKWD010000012.1, read as the reverse complement.
CCTCTCAGCTTCAGCTGTTCCCTATAACATATTGCCCTGATAAGAGATTGATCTCCATGCATAATCTTCAGGTAGTATTTGAGTGCCTTTATCCTGCAATCTATTGATACCCTGTGGCTCCCAAATTCCCTTAGAATGCCACTATTAGTCGTCTAATAATAATACTATTACTATTATAATATCGGGCACACGGAGAATGTTTGTTGACGTAAGCATTTCCTCAGCTCATAATAAGAGGAAGAAGTTGTTCAAAATATATAGTAGTAAAAGCTATTGTCGATCAAACTGAACTCAATCACACACTAAAACTAGCAAATGTTGACTTAACCATTTAGAAATTGTTAAAATAATTAAAATTGTATTAAATTTATCTATCATGTATAACAATTGGTTAGTTAAGTTAAAAGCTGTGCACTGTTGCATCTCCATTGTCTGTTGCATCTCCATTGTCTGTTGCATCTCCATTGTCTGTTGCATCTCTATCATGCATATGTAAAATTTGAGCAAGTTAATGTTATTAATATAAATAACTCATAGGCTCACTGAAATCCAGTAACTGTAGATTAATTGTAGATCAATATTAACGAAATTGGTGATGGATCAAAATAGTATCGCGTTGCATTCATTGAACTTTGTGGCATTCATTTCTCTCTTGGATATGTTCATTTCGATCATATCTTGATCATCATCAGTCCCTATTTATGACTGTAAATTTCCACGTCCGGATTGCCTGAGTACAACTGTGATACTAAACAATGCCACAAAGTTCAATTAATGCAGCGCGATACTACCATGAATCATCACCAATGTGGTTAATATTAATCTACAATTAATCTACAATTACTGGACTTCAGTGCGCTTGCGAGTTATTTTATATTAATGGCAATAATTTGCTGAGATGAGGTTGGCAAATTTACATATGCATAATAGAGATGCAATAAACAATGGTATGATAGTGCACAGATTTTAACCTAACCAACCAATTGTTATACAAGATGTATAAATTTAATACAATTTTAATTATTTTAACAATTTCTAAGTGGTTATGTCAACATTTGCTAGTTTTAATGTGTAATTGAATACAGTGTGATCGACAATAGTTTTTACTATTATATATTCATTGATAATATTTGGACATATGCATTTATACGATATATCAGTGACATCAAGATATGGAACATTAATGAAGATTGTTATAATATTACATTTTGTAGAGGGACATATAGGCTATGTGAGATTAGGTTATATTATTATTATACTATTGTACACCTGAAAAGCATAGTAAACGTTGCATTGATTGAATTGTTGGATAAATCTAATTATTTGTGGTTAAGTGAACAGTTTGTTGTTACTATACATACGCAGCAAAATGTACATGTAGGAGGTTACATGTAACAAGTTACACATTTCCCATCCCATGCGGGAAAAGTATAACTTGTTATATAACACAAAAATCAGTTATGTAACACAATGTTATCTGTAACAAGTTACATGTATTTGTAACAATTTTGGAAAACATGTTATATAACCCAAGTTTTATAAACAAGTTACATAGTGTAAACGCAGCTAACGGAGTGTAAACGCAGAAAACTTGTTATATAACACAAAAATCAGTTATACAACACAGTGTTATATGTAACAATTTGCATGTATTTGTAACAATTTTGGAAAACATGTTATATAACTCAAGTTATATTAAACAAGTTACATAGTGTAAACGCAGCTTTAGACATACCATTCTCTCATCATAAACTTCTCCGAGCTGATGTTACAAAGCTGCAATGTTTAAATAATAGCCTATAGATTGGTATTCTATATTTCGGGAAGAAAATTCCAGATTATGTACGATACTTTTCAAGATTTTTGTTTTTGTATTAGATGAACTCGTTTTCCCAAAAAAGATTGTAAAGAAAAACCCGTTATTTATCGATTGCTTTACCCCTGAGATTGCCAAAATGAGAATTAATATTATGGCAATATACACAAGTTCAAGTGTACATAACGCTCAAAATCGCAAACAACTTTACTGGCGCGGAGTAACTCGCCGTACTAGATAAGAGGAGCTATACCCTTATTAGGAGGCCTTTGCCCTACATGGGACAAGATAGACTTATCTTATTTATATAATATTCATGTATTATACAAAATAGCCGATAGGTACGATAATATTTATAAATGCGCCTTCTTTAATGCAAAAAGACACTACAGAACGGCACTTTCTGAAGCAAAGAAATCAGCTACCGGAATTTACATTGGGAATTCAACAATAATGTTAATTCTGCTCTTTAGCGTGTTACAAAAAGTGAATCAGTGAATGTGTCTAGTGCAGATGATTTTAATATACACTTTTCCAATATTGTTGACAACATGTGACAAAATATACCTCCTCCGAATCATACCAATTCAGAGTTTTTAAACAATAACAAGAAATATGTAACACCATTCAGATGACACAACATTACCTGTATTTATGTATGGAACCCCATGAAGAGAGGAGAGACTGGTTGGGAGTGACCCTAAGCACATAGGCCACAAATCCGGGTCCATCGTACCAACCCCTGGTAATGGGATGATTGGCAAGCCCAAATATTCCCACAGAGAAAATTCCTCCGCGAGCCCTCACTGAACTCCCATTTATCCAGCAGGAACCTCAGACCTAACCACGTGCGCCACGCCACCATGGTCCCTCAGATTCAAAGTGCGCTACGGTCCCGGTCCCTCAGAGAGAGCCCGTAGGACCGCAGCACACCAGAAGGACCCTAGATGCCCAGCACACCTTCAGAAAACCACATGACCACAAGCCATGGGGCAGGACGCTGGAGTGAGAGATGACCCGAAAGTCGGGAGAGGGAACGTGACGATAATGAGGGGGAGATTGAAGGTAAGTGGAGAGCGTTAGTGGAAAGATAGGGAGAAACGGGAGAATCCCCGAGAAAACCCTCTGAGTCACGGTTTCTTCTACCACGAATTACACACTTGCCTTCCTCGGGATCTGAACACGGGACCTCTTGCATGCAAGGCCCACGCGCTAAGCATGAGCCGCCGGGAAGGCAACATTACCTGTACTGATGTAATTGAAGCTGTTTCAACGATAAAATATTCTAAATAGGAAATATACATGGCATTTCAATTATTTAAGCAGACTATTCCACTCATACACCGCGTGTTTGATATTGACGAATAACATATAGCAATATTCCTCGGATATAGACCAATCACGATCGTTTCTCATATAATATGAGGATATATAATAATTATGAGGATGGGATTTTACCTGATAAAATCGTCAGCCCGTTACTGGATACATAAGCATCAATGTGCCGTGATTGATACGTCACATGCTGCCATTAAGAAGCACGAAAACATATTATTTTATACAACGTAATTTATTTGTTAATTGAAATAATATAAATTTTCTTTAATTAAAAACACAATTTCGATTAGGTGCAAGCCAGTTCGTGTGCTTTTATTATTGTGCTTTTATTCTGCTGTTAGTTTACTTGAATTAAGTTAACTATGTATTATATGCACCATTGGCAGTACTGGTCACAACATGCTGCGCAGTCGCCAATCTATCGATAAACTCGTAAACTCTCGTGGGATTACCTATGATAATTTCATCTATTGCTTTGCCGTTAACAATGTGTATTAGGCCTATACCTGTTTACATGAAAGTAATTTTCCTATCAAACTCAAGGTGGCTAAAGTAGGCATAATACCTTTATTTAAGAATAGTATGCGTAATGATGTTGGCAATTACTCTTTGGTGTCTGTTTTCTCCAAGACTTTTTAAGAATGTTGTAAAATCCAGATTTATAATTATTTTGAATCTTTCTCTTCTTCTCTAAAGAGGATGGTTTTAGATCTAAAGTGTCAACTTGTAATGCTTTTTAGGACATGATATCTGTTATTTTATCTAACTTCAACAAAGGTTTAGTTGCATCTGTTATTATGTTATCTTAGTAAGTCATTTTGTTGCATTGGCCATGACCTTCTATTGGATAAGTTTAAATATCATGGCACATTATACTCTGACTTAAGTTTTTTTAATCTTACCTGAGTGATCGCATACAGAAGGTATATTTTGTCAATGGAATGCAATCCCATGAAACTAACATGGAATACAGTGTTCCTCAAGGATCTGTACTAGATTCTTTTATTTATTTATTGTATTTGTAAATGATCTGGGTGTTAACGTTTCCGTCAATCAGTTATGTTTGCTGGAGATTTTACTTTTTTGTGTTTCTGATGTATCACTGAACAATCTAAACCTTGAGTAATGCAATTACTGAGGTTGCCTCTTGGTATAATACCAATAAACTATTTCCGAATGTTAAAAAAACTAGAGTATATCCTTTTCGCCCAAATGAGAACGTTATTCTGATAAAGACAGCGTCAAGTTACTGGGAATTATCTTAGACACTAGTTTGACTTGGACTGATCACATTGATCTTGTTTCCAAAAAGTTATCGTGAGTGTTATACTGACTCAAATATCTGAGAGATGTCATTCCTAGTCACTACCTCAGAACGGTCTACTTTGCACTATTCCACAGTGTGTTATGCTATGGTCTGTTGTTTTGGAGTAATTCCTCAAGCACAAATTCAATACTTGTATTACAAAAGATGGCCTTCCTAATTATGAATTTTAGTTAATACAATGATCATTGTAAACCTCTGTTCGTAAAAAACAAAATTTTGACAGTCATAAACCAGTATATATATATATATATATATATATATATATATGTATATGTATATATGTATATACTTATATATATGCACATGTATATATGTATATGTATATATAGCTTAATAAAAGGTGATAAAGTCCATAGTTACACTACTAGGTGGAAATATCAAGTGTGTCGTGAAATGAATAGACTCAGTTACACTTTGCCTTCTTTTCACTCTATTTCTGCACGTACATTTAACATGCTTCCTCGCTGTGTTATTGACGCTACCTTGAAGAAATAAAAAAAATAATTACTGGTTGACTAGTAACCCATTTTACAATTTAACTAAATTGTAAGAATGAGACACTCTGCAATTACATTTTAATCCTTATTTGATTTTTCTGTATACTGTGACGAAATCTATACCAATTATTTGCTCTTTGGTCAAGTAAAACAGTAATAATAATAATAATAATAATAATAAAAATAATAATAAATATTATAAATATTATATATAAATATTATATTATATTATAAATAATAAATATTATACCAAGCAGATTGAGTGCACTCCAGTAGAAAAGGGTGGAGATCACAATAGACAGTGTTGCCCAAAATGAATAAGGTACTGTTACCTATTATGTTCAGACTACCACCATACTCTGGATATTATATTGTCTTCATTCCTATAACGAAAGGTTTACCACTAGAAATGAGTAATGAAGTTTTTTCCATTAAATTTCTTTCGTGAGAACGTGAATTTGTACAGAACGAAATTGTCTTCGCCTCTTTTGCTCAACGGATTTATCAGCCAATTAAATTAAAGTGTTTCAAAGTAATATAATTTTGACCAATACGATTTCAGCAAAGATATTTTATGATTTAATTAAGGAAACTGAATCATTTTGAAAGGGTGAGACATTTGAACATCGCTGGACGTCGAACGCAAGAGCAAGTCACTCCCGTTATTTAGGCAAATAGCATAGGTTAGCTGCCGGTTATAATGTAGATTCTGCAGTGTATAATAATTCTGCTTAAATGTTAAGTAGTTCTGACCTTCTAGGTCTTCTGCCTACTTTACGATCAGTGGTATTGATTTGGATAATTGAGATTTGTCCTGGCGAGGAATGCCAGTGTGTTAACTTTTAGGCAATAAACCATTGTTAACGAAATACTTATCTGACTATCCCTGATTGATCCTTAGGCTCAATGTAGAACGAAATCACAGTGAATCCTTCATTGGTCCTGTAATTTCCAGTACAATTATTAATTGAATGCCCTTACCCAAACCAAACAGTCTCAAACTACCCTTCAGATTTTTGAGTCAAACTGTTTTCAAATGAAATTGTTTTAGCTCTTAGTATAAGCACCCCACTTACAGAATGTATTAAATTTTCTTAATGTAAAGTGGAATTAAATTAAGGAAAAATAGTCACCAACCTTCGTGTCCCCCCAAAAAGAACCTACCCCAAATAAGAAATTCATTCTTTAAATGATATTTGGAGCTTTGCTGTTTACACACAGTCACACATACAGGCACGTTTATGGGGGGGAAAATTGGATTCAGGGGACCTCACAAAGTGTATTTGTGCTGAAAACTCGACAACGAATTACTTCCTCTGCCGATAGTACTTATAATACGGGCAGAGGAAGTAAAACATGTAGTAAGGAAACTTGAATTTCGTGCAAAAATACGTGTCAATTATAGGATATGAAATCGTATCTAAGCGATACGTTTGTAGTTGTTTACTATAAAAGACCATTTTATTGAACTTAAATTTTCGAGCACTTGTGAGCATGTAGAGTTCTTTAAAATGACCAAATGTTAGGTGTACCGTACATTTTGTTTTCGGCAGAATTTGTAATATAATAAAATTTTTGCATAAAAGTAATTAATAGAATCACTGTAATAGTAGTAAGATTAGTATTATCTGTAACAGAGGAAGTGGATAATTACTAGAAATCGAAAAAGATCGACAGTGACATCTAAACATCATGAATAATTATTATAATGGACTATCTCGTAAATATTAACGAATTACGAGCTCACAAATTGTAAAGTGTAAACTTACTAACATGGGGAGAGTTCTGTTAAACTTGGTTGACGATTCACAATCCCATCGGATATAACTACATTCTTTCTAAAATATTAAAAATATAAATTATCTCAAGAATAAAAATAAAAACTGTATTTAATATTTTCAGATTTAAACGATATACATGTCAACTACCATTATTCTTATTGTGTAAAAATTTGTTGCTTTCAGTTAAATCAAGTCGATCGCTTAAGAATGGTAACAGTTATAATTATGTAGAATTCTTCAGGATAAAGGGAAACTAAAGTCTTGTGAAAGCTCTCAGGAGAATATCCTTTGAAATAGAATAAGTTTTCTTAAATTCTTTTACGCCTAAGCCAGTTCTAATTAGATGGGATATAATATGATTTATTTTGTATAACTTCTTACTCATACATTATAAAATGTAAATATATTGAGATAAATATAGCTACAATACATTTATTTTAGTATGTAGGTCTATTCGCTGAACGCGAGACCCGAAATAATAAGAAAACGGATTCAAGTCGAGGGACAGGAAGAGGATTTTCATATGTAAAAATTGTTTCCTATCGCAGCAAAATGAACATAATATTCCTGATTTCAAACTTATTTAATAAAAGTCACGAGGTATTGGGGATGCTTCAAATGTACTTCATCAGTATAAACCTAGAAGCATAATACCGATTCTTCGAACCGAGTTTCCTCTTTGTATTACGTATAATAGAAAACTGAAGAAGCCATTACAAGTAATCCCTTTTCCAATATATTCGTTTTAATGCTACTAGTTTTGCTGCAATGTTAAAAGACAGCACTGTAAAATGGAAGTCTGAAAAATTAATGTGTGATGCACATATCACGGAAAAGTCTCTTATCAATACTTTAATGTGGTTTAATAGAATCAAATACGATGTATTATAAAATCAGCTATTCTCTGAAATGGAAGATTATAAAACAAATTCAGGTATGTAAACATGTAACTTAAGTTGTGTGTGTTTGATTTAAGAGAAATATTGAGTAAAGGATCTTCGAGGGTCCAGAGAAAAATATTTTGATGTAGGGACTTTCCGCACTGCATCGTTTTTACAAACTTATGATTTTCTGTATCAAGCCACCCCCTTCGATATAAAAGAAGTCTACAGAAATAAACAAATCTCCCTTTAACAACACTTTTATAAACAAGTACCGTTGCTACAAGTGCCAAGTGAATTTCAGTGCCAAGAGCCAAGTCACCGAAGAATTTCCCAGTACCTGAGAACAAAACTATTGGAAATAAAAATGCAAATTTAACACGGCCCACACCCCGGAAACTACTATTTAAGGCTCCTACCATGAACGTCTAAAGGTCTGTGTTCTTTCATGTATTTGGTTCGTACATGTAGCATAACCAGTAATCCTTCCTTCAATAATAACTGAACTGAATCCGATTAACGGGTAAGTTAATCATGTGATGTATGCCTACCTCTCTTGCGTTTCATACAGTAAATAAAATAATAAACAAATAAGTAAATAATGGATGAACGAAGTGATACTTACTATTTTTCGGATTGAGCAAAACTTTATGGCTTAGGAAGATAGTGAATAATCATATCGGTTTCAAGGGAATTAATATAGATTCGAAATAAACTGAATTCTAATAAGCATTAAATGCTACTGAATTCTAATTCAGTTTATTTCGAATCTATACAACAAGGTAAAACAAAGGAAGTAGGAAGTGATACTTTGTAAGATGCAGGAAGTGTACAGTAGTAATCATGGTATCCCCTGATAATTCAATCTAAAATTTCATCGATCAATATTTTCAGTTAGATGGGAACACATTGTGTAATCAGTGTTGCCATGCGGAACAAGGAAATTCAATACTGTCCACGGTGACCTAATGAAGAGCATTCAATGTCCATCTATGACACAGAACGACGTCATCAGAGAGAGTATTATTATCATTACTACTATTAGACTACTATCATTACCTTACTTACTCAATGACAATAGACAATTCCTAAGTAAGCTAAAGGAATATTATCTATTTTATGGAACCACAAGGTTCATTGCCGCGCTTACCTGAGCCCGCCATTCAACCCTATTCTGTGCTAACTCCATCCAACCATCCCTCGAAGATCCGACTTCCCTTAAATCTATCCTAATATTTTCCTCCCACCTGCGTCTAGGTCTATACCCTTCGGGTCTCCCCGTCAATGTCTTTTCTCCCCCATGCGCGCAAAATGTCCAGCCCATTTCCTCCTCCGTGATTTAATTACCCTTACTATATCCTGTGACGAGTACAGGTTATGAAGCTCGTCGTTATGCAGTTTTCTCCAATCCCCATTTTCATCTCTCTTAGGCCCAAATATTTTCCTAAGCACCCTGTTTTCGAACACTCTTAGATTATGTTCTTCCCGAAGAGTAAGCGACCATGTCTCACATCCATATAATACAGCCGGCAGGATAAACTATCATTACCTATTACAGTTAATAATAAATTATTGTATGGGCGCTTGGCTAATAGATAGATAATTTTTATGTAATGAAGGTGAAATTCATTCCGTTTACTGAATTATTTATATTTTAATTTATCAGGTTATTCAGGCTTATTTACAAGGGATATTTTTTCAACTTTAGGTGGGGCATAAAATGAAAACTACATTGAAAATCAAAACTTTTTATTCGAACATTCAGGTAAAGTGGGTGCAACTTTTTAAAGACTCTTTTTCCAAGAACCTCCCCTATCTGCCGCCATCCTAATTCTCTTCGACCTGTCAAACAGTGAACAGAAAGGTCTGCAGTCCAGTAAAATGTTGCCAAATACATACCACAGCAGTTACTTTACTTAAGAAATAGTGAATGACAGCGGCAATACTGGGGATAGCCACGCGACTACCAGAGCACTTGTTCTTTGTCGGTGTCGAAGTCGATGCAGATTTTCGGATTAGGGAACAATGCTATTATATTCTTTTGTATATAGACGATGGTTTGGGACGAGGCCTTCTTAGAATGGCACCATTATTATAGCTATTTCTCTACTACGGAGGTTGGCTATGTAGAGAAGTAGCTAGAAGGTGTACCTAAATGTTCCAAATAAAATAGATTCGATTTTCACTGTGGTTTACATTTTATGCCCCATCTCAGGTTGATAAAAATAGCCCTCGTATATTAACATTCATTTCTATTTGCAGGTCAAAGGTAAAGAAGTCTCCAATCCGCCTTAAGCAGGGAGAACCCTGAAAATGATGACTCAGATTGACAGGCCGCGAAATTTTGAACCTCCACCAAATGTAAGTTATCAATGATACCACTTTAGACAAGCCTCTCAGTTTATTATAAAGATTTATTATAGTTCTTTCACATTCGCCAGAGGTTTCAAGGTCACAACTTCTCACGTCTAATATGCCCCCACTGATCACCAGTCAACAGTTTTCCCCTCTGCGCGGAGGAGCTGCGCTGTCGCAAACACTCTTATGACACCAAGGGGAACTCCCTACTGCCTTGTCATGTGACTGGCATTGGAGGGGTATGATGTCATATGAGTGCGGTAAGTGGGGGCATCATAGGCTTGCTACGTTTGGCCTTGAAACCTCTGGCGAATGTGAAAGAACTATAGCCAGTTCTTCTTGTATGTTTGTAATAGAGACATAGGAGATAACTTCTTGTAATAATTGTTTGCTATTTCCAAACTAGGGATGTTGACTACTGTGACTGAATCTCGCAAATCACCATTTTAACCTTTATTAAAGCCTATCTTTTGTCGTACACATAATATATTCAGAAGCGAATGCAAGTAGGCTACTAGCAATCGTAAATTTACATACTTTCTATTATAACCGTTGCTTATATTATCGTTATTACTATCATCATTTTCGTCATCATTATCATCGAATTGGAGTTCAAATGATGCAAGATATTTTTATATAACCTGAACAACATGCCACTCAGCGGGTGCCGAAATGTAGGCCTATGTCTTTTTTATTTAATTTCCAGGCATCACGATACCAGATCTACCTGTCACGACCGGTTCCAAGTCTTGTTCACATACTTCCTTGACTTTTTTTGTTTTTTTACTCAAGCTGGGTTTGTTGTAACGGTGCATGATTAATTTACAACAGTTACACAATACAGACCTCATATAAAGATAACTAAAATGTTATAAGCATATTATAGCAAGAACATATTCGGATAATGCAATCGCAGGAATTACATTTCACTGATTCACGTACCAAGTAGATCACTGATCATAGTAGCCTATTATTTAATTATTTATGTCGTTAATATCATTTTATGGAAGCAGAAAAAACTAGCCAATACGTGTGAATGGCGTGATTTAATTAACCTTTTAGTCAAAAAATATTGTCACAAAAGTTAGACACGTTGCTTCGTTTTAATACCTGGAATAGTGTCCAATTTTCATATCTAGTCCGACTTGTAACATTTGAATCGACAGATAATAGCTGTCATAAACAAGAATTATAGGAATTTCTTTCATGAAGGCAGCATAGTAAATAGATAATTTAATAGAAGTATATACCGGGTGAATCTTTTCATCCTGCTAATTGGCAAGTAAGCATCTTACACGCGATGCCAAATTCACACTCCATTCACCTGTCCGTTCTATTAAGGCTACGATGCTGTTCTTTGTTAATATTATCTGCTAGCGCAAGCAGACTTGATTACCACGCTGATTGTCCGGAGTTCAATTCACGGCCGACCAAAATTGATATGATGTGATGCAGTGTTTACGGAATTGCTCGTAAAACCCTGGTACTGCATAACTTCTCAAAACGCAGGCTTAGAATATTCATCATACACACACACACTCACATATATATTTATTCATCATACACACATATGTATGTGTATGTGTATGATGAATATTCTAACCCTGCGTTTTATAAATATATACAGCCTATATTCATGATTTCTTGTACAAAAGCAATGTCACATGGTTCTTAGATAGCAGTTATATTGTTCTTTTCAGTAGGCTACGTTTGTGGCCTTAAAATAACATGCATTTAAGAACGATTAGGTTTGTTCATCAAAATGTTTAGTCAATTATGTCTTCAAACTTTAAATATCGATTGATACCTCATTTATAACGAATGATTCTCGTTTCGCGTAGATTAGGGATCTTGGCAAGAGAAATAATAAACGGTAAAGACGATAAACGAAAGCAGTAAATTATTTTATATTATTAAAATACATATATCTGTTACAGTAAAAATTTTATTTTGTGAATATAAAGTCCACATATACAGCTTAGTAGGAAGATGAAAATATTTGAAATATACAGTAAAAATTGTAATACAAAAGGGAGAATGAAAGGAAGAATACTCCCTCCAGACCTGAGGATTTGGCAAAAGTTACTTTGGTTCTGGTAGAATTTCCTCGCTGCAAGGCAATGGACACAGGCATTTGAATTTTTTAGCATTTCATATGTGAATGAATCCGATTGTGTAAAAGTGTATTTCTTTAGCGAATGTCCAGTGGGAGCGCAATGCTAAACCTTTCCACAGGTTTATGGGACTTGAAAATAAATAATTTTTAAAAACCTATTCTGTATATAATTATTTCTTATGCTTCCAAAAGTTACGTTTTTCAGCCCAAAACTTTTTCCATTAAAACCGTCGCTTGCCCGATCTTATTGTATTATTCTTATTCTTATTATTATTATTAATCAAATTAATATTGTCAGTCAAGTTGTCAATAATTTCTAGAGATGATTCTATGCACGGTTGATGAGAATGCTTCGTGCATACTTCCCCTAAGGTTCTATCTGTATATAACGCTTTATCCTCGTAAAGAAACCCGATATGAACACAAAGGCTGGAAGAGAAATCTATTTTCAACACTCTTTGAATATTTGTTTTATCCTACTTTGATGTTTTCTCTAATTAACAGACTTTCAGTTTACGTGAAATTGTAAGGTATTTGGATTTTGATATACACAACCTGGCAACAGAGAACTTGAAGTTAATATTCTAAGAATCTATTTTCCGGAAGTTTCCTTTTTGCAAAGAAAATATAAATGAAAATTAAGAGTCCTGTTTCCCATTTTTAATTGCCTCGAAATTAAAGAATTCAGATGTGAAAAGGATTTCGTTTAAAGGTCTCGTACAGCTGTTACTGTTTACATGCTACAGCAAAGTGGTTAGACTGAGTAAAGCAGGTGGCAGGTAAACGGACGACCAAGTACTATGTTTTAGACGAAAGATAATCAATACCACAGCAATCAATAAACAGCTTTCAATCTTCTTACAGAACTGCAGTTATGTATACTTTAGTATAGGGTAGTCACAACAAAATCGAAAAATTGGATAATTCAAAATAGCGCAACCAAATCAGTAACTATATAGACCTATATGTATAAATAGTTGTATATATAGATCTATATAGTTACTATATATATACTATATATATATAGTGATTTTATTGGCAATGTTTTACATGTACTGTGTTTGTTACTCATTACTTTTAACATTTTCACCACCTTACATCGTAATTCACTTCCCATCTTTCGATACTGACTCGAAAGCAGTTCTGAAGCATTCCGAATGTTATGACAGCACACGGGTAAACACATGTTCTTTACAAATTTACACACAGAGCATAACCGTACGATGAGGACCAGGGAATGTGCAATACACTTCTGAAGTCTACTCATTCAACATGCACATTCTTTACTCTTGACGTAATTGTAAATAAATTTTATCCTAAAGTCATCACACGATGACTCCTGCACATTCCACTATACAATAGGTACCCTCTCCAGGATGTTTAACATTATGTAGAATCACTTAGGGAAAACAACAAATAATTTATTTGGAAAGGTAGAATCATAGTGAAAAATTCTCAACTCAGTGGTGAATTATAATCTTTAAGAACATAAAGCCCGGGCTTCATAGTAAACCAATAGCAGTCACAGTGGAATGATAATTCTTTCACACTGGCCGCGTGTAGGCTAAGGTGGAGAGGTAGGGTTAATGCCATAGCCGGGACTTGAACCAGGATCTTCAGCTCTCCGGGCCGCTGCTCTTACCAATTGAGCAACCATGGGAACGTGCCGGTACAGCATTAAATTCCCCAATTGACTCACATATCCCGGTATACTACCAGGGCGTTCTCAATATGAGATAACAGCCCAGCGGTAACTTACATCCAGTGAGTACATAAAGGCCCGGGCTTCATAATACACCACTAGTAGGTCACAGCGAAATGATAATTCTTTCAACCGGCCATGTGTAGGCTAAGGTTGAAAGGTAGAGTGAGGCTGAAAAATTCAATGCCATAATAGTTTGTTTATTATATGAATATATATATATATATATATATATATATATATATATCTAATATATAAAATCGAAAGTGTGTATGTATGTATGTATGTATGTATGTATGTT